>JAJLWF010000002.1:679796-1359592 GCA_030570555.1 Sugiyamaella valdiviana
GCCAAGCAAGTGCTGTACAGCTCAGCCGAGTACGCAGCCAAGCTCATGTAGCCATGTAGCCATTAGGCACACACTATTGCGTGCGTGCTTCGACTTGGCTGTACGTGGGCCATTTAGCCGCTACGCTGAGCCCTGGGCCTGAGCCCTGAGCCTATTCTTCGATGCTGGCGCCATGATGATTTGCCCCAATTCGGCCAGCCCGTACTCATCGAACGTTAATCGGCGCCAGCGTGCAAGGGGGTGCCGCCTCGATGTCTCGACTATCGGGAGTGGGCACGGGCAGGGCACGGGTGCACCGAAACAGGCAAAAATGAAGGCGCTGCCAATAGTTCCGCTGCCTAGTGACGCAGCGGGTGGTCATCAGGAAAGGTAGCGCGCATCGAGCAGGCTTGGCGAGACTGTACTCAGAATAGCCTACAGCCCAAAAAGTCTTGACCACCTGCTCATATCCCTTTATTATAATACTCACATTACCCACTTCTCCTTTACCCCTTCTGCCCCCTCTTCCCCCCTTCCCCCCTTCCCCTCTCTCCTCTTTCCCCACTAGCGCCAGGTGGCCTTTGTCTCCCAGCCCTAGCCCGCACGTTACTTTTTGCCACCGCCTCTTGGCCCGCTGCCCAATTGGGAGGCCCATTGGGAGGCCAATTGGGAGTTCGGCCACGCCATATATTAAGTGCGCGAATCCAGCCCTTTGCAAATTTTTGCCTCCCCCCCAAAGCTGCCGCCGCTGCGCCCGTCCGCCCAATCACAGCCGAGCAATCCGAGCGTTTGATTCCGTCCCATCCTGGATAAAGGGCCTTACCCCCTGCACCTAATAAAAGGCCATCACCGTCAAGGCCTTGTATATCTCATTCTTCTACAACTCCGTCTTCCTGTTGTCACCGTTTCCCTCTGTCCTACACTTACCTGGCTACCACAAATTATAATTTACCTTCCTCCTTCTCTTGTCTCGTCTGTCGTGTTCACATACCCCTGAGTCGGCCTGGGTAGGGCAACATCGTCGTGTCTGTCCAAACTGCCAGGGCCGTCTGGAGCTACACCTGGAGCTACACCACACACATCATGGCCATTGTCACTCGACGCCGGGCTTACGACCACGTCGTGTCGCCGACCCCGCGCACCCGTCAAAGCACGATGGTGAAGCTTGAGAAGTCTGTCGAGACCACAAAGCCGAAGGTGGTCGACAAGGTTGAAGTCGACAAGTCTGACAAACTTCCCGAGAAGCCGGTCGAAATGGCCGATTCCTCCGACACAGCGCTCATGGCTATGTGCATCGGCATCCTCAAGGACCGCACAGAGAGCCTGACCATCAAGGAAATGGCCCATGAGCTGTCGTCGTCTCCGCTGCCGCAGTATCGCGAGTATGACAGTCTGTGCAAGTCGTCGACAATTCTGTCCACAAAGCTCACGTCCTTTTACCGCCGAACTCACCTGTCGGTCGACCCGCACCTGCCTCTGGACGACGTCGTGGCCCAGATCCTTGACTCGTGTCCGATTGTGCGATCGCAGTCGCTCGAACAGCCCCGCCGCCTCGTCTACCGCTACGCCTCGCGCGCCGACCTCGAGCAGGAACAGCTCAGCCTCCGCTCGGGAACCGAGGCGCTGGCCCGCCACGGCACCATCACGCCGCCCATTGACAGCGCCCGCAACTCGCGCGAGCCCTCGAATCCAGAGGACATTGCCGAGCTCAAGCAGCTGTACGTGCACACCGACGACGCCAAGGGCCTCACTCCGCGAACGGCCTCGCCCGCTGCCTCTGTCAGCCAGCGCCTGCCGACTCCGCCCCCGCCAGTCTCGGCTTCGTCACCGCCACCATCGCCGCCGTACCAGCTGCGCCGAGTCATCAAGCGTACTCCGCACGCCTTTACTCCGCCCGTCAAGCGCCGCTCCGTCTCGACTTCGGACGCCAAAATCAAAAAGCTTAAGGAGGACTTCTCCCCGAAGCCGAGCCTCGACTTTGCCCCGGGCGACATCAACCTCTACTACGACAGCGACCTGCAAACGACGCTTCGCACTGCCGCTTCGTGCGCTCTCGAGGGTGACGCCTACTCGAAGGCGTGGCTGTGCGAGGACGAGCAGATCGACGCCGACATCGACATTCTGTCTCCCGAGGAAATCACCTTTGATGACCTCGAGCAGATGGTGATGTAGGCGTGCGGTGGAGCGCAGTGAGCACGAGTTTGGTATGATGCTGATCTACGCCCCGATGAGTATACTGGGTATACTGGAATGATGGAGGAATGCTGGAGTGGAATGTGGAGTCTGGAGGTATATTTATTACGCAGGTTGCCTGCAAATTATGTTATGATATCTGTATATAGGAAAATGATCCGTTGAAGACCAAGACCACACCGCTGCGGTACGCGGCTGTTGTATGCGGCTAAGCAATTGGATCACGTGACTTGCGATCTAGTCTAGTGCGAACCTCGCGATTCAATATCAACTGTGCAATGATCTGTAGGATACGAAGGGCCCTGCCAGGTCATACCCCACTGGGTCGCATTGCTGGCTCGTCCCGTGGCCTGGCTACGGCAATGGGCGTCGATGCAGCCCGGTCATACTGCCACAAGCTCGTCAAGTAAGCGCCCCAAATCTCCAGATCAATCTAACGCAGGGAAAAAGACCGCTCGTCGTTTCTTCTCAACAGCTACATCCCACGCAGCGCGCAGGACGCTTTCATTGCCGTCCGCGCGTTCAACATCGACACAGCACGCATCACCGACTCGGCGTCACGGCCCGAGCTGGCAAAACTCAAGTTTGACTTCTGGAAGAAGCTCGTTCAAAAAGTGTTTGCAGCAGGTGCTACGCCCGACTCGGTGCCTGCTGAGCCGGTTGCGGTGCTTCTAGCAAGCGCACTCAACCCACCAGATGGCCAGGCGCCCATCAGCCTGTCAAAACGGTATCTCATCACGCTGTTGCAAACGCGCGAAGCATACGTCACGAACCCGCCGTTTCGCAACCTCGATGCCATGGCATCGTATGGTGAAGGCACCTATTCGCAGCTCAACTACCTGACGCAGGAGCTGCTCTACTCGGTGTCGCCCATTGCGAGCCAGTTTGTCATTGACAATCCGCCGGTGGCTGATTTGGTGTCCAACATAGTGGCCCATATTGGCCAGGCTACTGGAATATCAAGCCACCTTCGCGGGTTCGCCTTCTTTGTCAACAAGGGCTTTGTGCCGCTTCCCGTTGATCTGATGGCCCAGCACAACCTGTCACAGGACGCAGTGCTGTCGGGCGACTCGTCGATTGAGAAACAGCTCAACGACGTTGTGTTTGAGACGGCCACTCGAGCCAATGACCACCTCATCTCAGCATCAACGCTCATGTCGAATCTCAACGACACGCTCGGCGGATCTGTGCCCGACTCGCTGTTTGTGCCGTTCCTGGCGTCAGTACCCGTGAAGCTCTTCCTGGAGCGCCTCGAGCAGGCCAACTTCAACGTTGTGCATCCGTCGCTGGCTAAATCTGAATGGCGTCTACCCTATAGATCCTACAAGAGCTACAAGACGCGGAGGATATGACAGGGCAATTGCAGCATTGATTCACCCAGCGGTCATTCAGAGCATTGATCCATCCTGTACATAGTTCGTCTGCTCTCTGTACATAGTTGTTGGCTCTCAGCCTGTACATATCTAGTAATGGATCACATTCCTATATCATAAATCATGCTTCGTCTGTCAACGTCTCTAACGGTCATTCTACTACTGTCATGTGTCATTCAGGTGCTCAGCCACGGCGGTCTAGCGAGAGCAGGCGGCGGCCGAGGTTGCCGAAGCCAATGCTGCAGCAGAAGAACATACTGCCAACAAGCACAATGACGGGCAGATTGACCTCGGCAAACAGACTCGCAGTGCGCAGCGGCAGCTGATCCGGATACACCGAGGCAAACACAAACATGCCAATAAACGCCGTCAGCGTCGACAGGATGAAGCCGTTGCGCGTAGCGTCCAAAATGACCCATAGAAACGGGTTCACGAGGCCCCAGGTAGAAGCGGCCTGGCGTGCCGAGGACCACTGCAGGTTGCGGATGCCGTAGGCAACGCCGAGAAACGCGGCAATGGCGCGCACAATGGAGGACCAGTCGGCGCCGCCCTTGCCGTGGAGAAGCCGGCGGCGCTCCGGGAAGAGCCAGTCGAGGAACGGCAGCAAAAAGCCCATGAGCACACCCTGGAAGCCCCACACAATGGGCAGCAGCGCCGAGTCATCCGTGGCCACGGTGTAGAGCGACACGAGCACGTTGTTGTGGAGGCGTTTGGACAGGTAACCGTAGGCGACGCCAAACACAAACAGTAGCGACGAGCGGAACACAACGGTCGGCGCCGACAGCGGCACGAGGCCCTGGGACATGGCCGGCAGCGATGCCGGCTGCGGAGATGCAGGGGAGCCGGCCAGCGAGTGGTCGGTGCTGGAAGCGGCCGATTCGTCGGCGGCTTTGCGGGCCGCGGCAGCATCTGTTTTGGCGCGAGCCGACGCGACGCCTTGGAGACGCGCACCCAGCGGGCTCAGGTTAAGTGCGGGCGTCTGCGGTCGGGATGGCGCGACGTCGCCATTGAGCTCGGCCAGCGAGACCTGCGAGCCAAACACATTGGCCAATCCCGACGGGATCGTGAGGTTGAGAAACGAGCGCGATGCGGGAGCCACGGAGCGCGCCGGCTCGTCGCGCCGTTTGACCGATCCGTTGGCGTGCGAGTGGGCCATATGCGAAGATCGTGAGCGGAGTTGAAGTTCGATGAAGCGTGATGAGTCTGATGAGTCGTTGAACGAGTCGTTGAATCCTTGGATGTCCGTGAAGAACCGGAAGCTAATTAGCAAGCCCACGATTCAGAACAGGCGTCAGTACGAGTCCAAAATATCCGTCCAATGAGGCGTCAATTAGGCGTGTTACAGCGAGATTGCCAGAATCAACAGCCACGAATCGTACGCTGGTAGCCAGGTAAATGTAGATGCAAAAGTTGGCTTCGCAGAAAAACAAATCACATGCTGGAAGCTGGCCGTGCCCTGCACCGCCGGCCCAGCGAACCATGACGCGGCATACGCGGTATAGAAATGGCGCAGCAGAGCAGATGAGCGTTCAGCACCTCAACACCTCATCCTCAACACCTCAGCAGTCAACTCAACAGCCAACTCAACGGATTAACGACTCTGCCGGCTGGGAATCTGGATCCATGCCTAGCCGAGGCATGTGATGCGATGAGTTGCTAGGCTAGCGACTAGAACGGAAGGCAGATAAGCGGGTTAGCGGGTTAGTGGTTCAGCGGGAGAGTGAGTTAAAAAGGTTAGCGGGACGGAGGTAAGAAGGTTAAGCAGTAGCGGGAGATAAGAGGTAGTAAGGTGATGGGGTGATAAGGTCCTGGTTGCAGCCCGTAATACCGACTGACTGCTGAACTACCAGCCAATGTCTTAACCGTATGACATGCTGTTGTATTGCACTGTGGTATAACTGTGGTGTAAACTGTGGTATAACTGTGGTATAACTGTGGTATAACTGTGGTATAAAGAGGTAATAACTGGGATGAGGTCCTTCAGGTAACGTATGACTGCCTGTACTGCCAACTGGGCTCCAACAGATGGTTGACTACTAGCCAATGTCTCGTCGTGACAGACACTGAGTAGTATTGCGCTTGGTATTGATAGGTATCAACTGTGGTATTAACTGTAGTATAAGCTGTGGTAGTAAGTGTAGTGTCTGTCAACTGTGGTATAAACTGATATCAACTGGTATTAACGTGGCATCAGCTGGTTACCTGGTTAACTGTTAGTGTTCCAAAATGTCATTGTAAATAGGCTAGTTCGCCAATCTCCCAGCGCATACTATAAATTCCAACTGACTGCAGCTGATATCATGTAAACCTCATATACCCTGTGTATGGGGCTGCAAACCAACTTCTACCAGCACCCTACTCTCCACATGTACTGGCTTCACGACCCACTTCTGGATCCCCGCATCCTAAAGATCTCTACCTGATTATCAACACTTCATTACATCTAGGACTTCCCCGCTTTGTACCGTCGAACGGCACCCCCGCAGGTTGAGGCAGCTCTGCACGATTAAGTTTTGATCGTGCATATGCACTGTAAGTGGAGACGTGGAATCCCAGCTCCACTGTTATTCATTCGTGTCGTTCATCGTGTCTGTACGTGTGCCTGGTGGTGCCGCCTCTACGACAGCCCTTACATGCTGTACGAGCCAGCCCGTCAAAGGTGCAGGTCTTCGTGCTGGTCTTCTGCAGTCTTTCCTGGCCAGCCCGGGTCTATGCGAATGGCCAATTTCGTTTAATTAGCCAGATATTAGCGACCCGTCCTGGGGGTAATGAGCCAGCCACCCAACCGAGGTGTGCAACATTGCTAAAGCTGAATGGACCATTGCTGAGCAGAAATGGCACTGGGTGACTTTGTATATTTCGAATGAAGCCTCACTGCCATGCTAGCGGCACTACGGAATCTCACCGAGCCTCGTGCCGTCTCGACCCGGTATTTCGCGCCGACCCGCTGACAGCCCGGAAGGCCCGACCTCGCCGATGTCGCCGTGGCGGCCCGTCTTGGTCCCGGCCCCTGCCCTGCCTCCGCCGCACCATCGCCCCGCCGTGCGATGCTTTAAAAGCGCAGCCCCTCGCAACTTGGCCCCCTTGCCAGATCAGTTAATTGGCGTGTCTGGGCCATGAGCAAAGTCTCTTCGTCGTCTACTCTCGTCGCGCCGTCCATGCCGACGCTCGCCGCGGCCGCTGCGCCCCGCTCGCTACCGCTCGATATCCCGTCCTCGCTGTCTGGCCAGGGCGCTAGGCTTCCTATCCACCCTGGCCTCCTCAAACCAGCGCTGTTGCCGGGCTCGACGCTCAGCACGCGTCAGCTGCGATACCCGCACCCGTCAAGTCGTCTCGCTCAAGGTAGGTACACGCAGATTCACCGAATTTTTTTTCGGAGCCCTGAGAAGTCCTGATTCTTGAGTCTTGAGTCTTGAGTCTTGAGTCTTGACTTACTCATCTTGACACATCTTGCTCATCGATTGCTTGACTCCTTGACTCCTTGACTCGACTCTCTATGATTACGCTCTGTTGACTCTCGACTCCTTTACTAACGCAGAACAAACGTACGACTCGAGTGATGAGGATAAACACGATCCAGAATCGTCGGCATCCCGCCTGAAATGCCTGCCAGAAAACGACTACGCTGGCGTCTATGGCACCGAGATCCGCAAAAACGGCTGGCTATACAAGCGGGGCCGCCGTCGCAATTGGGCCCGCCGCTGGTTCGTGCTCCGTGACCACCAGCTCGCATACTACAAGGATGAGCGCGAATACAAGCCCCAGGAGATCATTTCCGCTGCCGACATTATGAGCGCAGCCATGGTCTCGGACCACCACAAACCAAACCACTTTGCTGTCTTCACCAGCAGCTCTAATATGCATCTTCGCGCCGATAATGGCCCCGATGCCCAGGACTGGGTCGACGTGCTCCGCCATACGGCCGACGACGCTGCCGAAAGCACGCTCAGCAGCTCGTTCAAGCGGTTGGGCGTGCTGGCAGAGGCCGACCGTGCCGATCCGTCACCGCTTGACGATCACCTAGACGCGGAGCGCCCGCGTGCGCTTCTGCCAGGCGCCACCATCACAGACTCGGGCCCCCACTCATTAGACGGCATGCCTGCTCACAGGGGACTTCCCCACCACAAGGGCCCCGACTCACCACGCATGGGCAGTCCAGGAAGCCCGGCATACGTCGACTTCTCTGGCACCGACGCGCTGTCGTCAAATGCCTCTGATGCAGGAGTGCCGCATCTGATGCTAGCGTCAAAACCGCATCAGCAAGAACCACAAGAGCACTCGGACGCAAGTCACTCACAGGTTCACTCTGACGACGGCCACCAACAGCCTGCAGAGCAGTCCAGCGCATCCTCGCCTGAAAAACAAAACCAACCCCTCGATCACACGGAGCACCTTATCCAGTCCGGATATCTACTGCGACTCAAGAAGCGATACAACCAGTGGCGCCGACAGTGGGTAGTGCTCACCAACGAGCGCATCGCCTTTTACAAGTCCGAGGACACCAAGGCCCCACCAGTCAAGATTATTGAGCTATCGCATATTGCCGACGTCGTGGACATAGACCCGCTGTCCAAGTCCAAGATCTACTGCATGCAGATAATCACCCCTGAGAAGCGGATCCGGTTTTGCGCCTACTCAGAGGAGGAGCTGGCCACCTGGCTTGCTGCGCTCAAGTCGCTCCTCAAGGAGAAGCATACCTGGGCGGTGCAGCCATAGCCCGCGCTTACTCCGGGCGCCTCAAGCTGCCCAAGACGGCAATAGTGCCGGAGCTGGCGCCTACTCCGATGACACCTGCCGCACTGCTTAAGGAGCATATGTTACATGGGCAGTGCCTAGTGCCTCACGGCATCACCATCTACAGACGCACCAGCCAACGGCTACATCTGCATGTCGTCTATGATTATTTAACCCGAGCCAGGACTGGTCAAGCAGTAGAAGCTGGACCAGCTCGGAGCTCCTAGCCTTCACCATAATATATTTGTGGACATATTTGTGGACATATTTTATGGGCCTTTCTATAAACTTTAGTCCACTGACGGTGGTGATGTCATGGTAGCCTCGTCATGGTAGCCTCGTGTTTGACATGCGTCCAGCTGCTCCGTGCGTCCAACTGCTGCTGCAAAAGGCCGTATACAGCGCTGTTTAGCGGCCCAGGTTCCAACGGCACCACGGCGCTGCTGCTCCCTTCGTTTCTATTGGAGTAGAATTTTTCATATCTGGTATGGCGCTTGCGCGATTTTTGGGATTGGCCTAGATTGATAGTAGGGCTCGGGAAGGCGATGGCAGTCTCCACATGCCATACGTCGCGAGTCACCACCCAGGCTTTGGATGGCTCAAAAGTCTGGCAAAAAGCGCAAATAAATTCATTTTCTTATCGTCGTACATGCCAAGCTTTGATCTGAGAGGTTAATCTGGCATTATAGCGCGTTACTTGGCCTGTTAGAGGGGTGGCCGTTGCGCGCGGTTGCGCGATTTATCGCTGCTGCATGTACCGAAAGTGGTGATGCAATGAGGCAGCATACGGAGCCGGACTCCCTAGGGGCCAGAATTCAAAGGCCCATATCTCTGGCGTGGGCAGGCGAAATAAATATGGGCTGTCGTGTATAAATACGGGCTGCTCGCTACCTTCTCTTCAAAGCTGTTAATAACTTGATTTTGTGTCGTGGAGCTTAATATATGAGCGTAACCAGTGTTTCTGCTGGCTCGGTCCAGATCGACCCCAAGTTGCTAAATGCCTCGGAAGAATCCTCTCAGAGTGTGCTGGATCAGGCAGACGATCTCGAGTCCCAGATTGAGCATGAGACTTCGCTGAAGAAGACGAAGCAAAAGTTCAAGGGATGGACGCTCATGTGGCTTGCGTACCAGTCTCTGGGTGTTATTTACGGAGATATTGGTACCAGTCCGCTTTACGTGTACTCGTCAACCTTCACATCAAATCCCTCGCATGAAGATCTTGTTGGTGCTCTTTCTATCATCATCTGGTCGCTGACGCTCATTGTTACTGTCAAGTACGTTCTTATTGTTCTCCGTGCCGACGATGATGGTGAAGGTGGAACTTTTGCTCTCTACTCTCTCATTGCGCGCTACGCAAAAGTTGGTGAAAAATCAACAGACATGCACCGCTATGCTACTGGAGACTTGAGCCGCCCTACTCGTGGAATTCGTTACTTCATGGAGCACTCTGCCGTTGCTAAAGTGATTTTGAAGTTCGCCGGTGTCGTGGGAATCTCGCTTATTATTGCCGATGGTGTCCTGACGCCCGCGCAGTCGGTTCTCGGTGCCATCCAGGGAATTCGCGTCGTGCACCCTGATCTTGCCACTTCCACCATTATTGGAATCTCGTGTGCCATTCTTGTACTGCTCTTCCTCGTTCAACCCCTTGGAATCTCCAAAGTTTCATCGGCCTTTGCCCCCATTGTCATTCTGTGGCTCGGATTCAACTTTGTAATTGGAATCTTCAACCTTGCCAAGTACGATGCCTCAGTCCTCAAAGCATTTTCTCCCTTCTACGCTGGAAACTACTTTGTGCGTAATGGTACCGATGGTTGGAAATCACTTGGTGGTCTCCTGCTCGCCTTCACCGGAGTGGAGGCCCTGTTTGCCGATTTAGGTGCCTTCGGTATGCGTGCTATTCAGATTTCGTGGGTGTTCTTCACTTATCCCTGCCTTCTGTTGGCGTACATTGGCCAGGCAGCCTTCATTTCTCAGGATCCTACTGGTTTGGCATACACGAATCCTTTCTTCAACACCGTTCCTCACCGTGCATTCTACCCTGCTTTGGTCCTGTCTATTTTGGCAGCTATTGTCGCCTCGCAGGCTATCATCACTGCTACTTTCCAGCTCCTTCAGCAGATTATGAACCTGCAGTTGTTCCCCCGTCTCAATGTCATTCGTACCTCGAAGAAGTTCCACGGTCAGATCTACATCAGTCTCGCCAACTGGCTTCTCATGTGCGGTACTGTCATTGTCACGGGTGTGTTCAACAACACGACGAGTCTCGGAAACGCTTACGGTGTCTGCGTGGTCTTTGTCACTATGCTCACTACGTGCATGGTTTCAGTTGTTGCTCTCGTCGTGTGGAAAATCAACTTCTTCATCGTTGGATTCGTCTTCCTGACGTTTGCCGCTCTCGATGGTGCGTACCTTTCCTCTGTCATCATCAAGGTCCCCAACGGTGCTTGGGTTACTCTGATGTTGGCCTTTTTGCTGACCGGAGTTTGCCTTGTTTGGGATCAGTGCAAGCACTTCCAGAAGAGTCGTGAGCAAGCTGCTGGTGTTGAACCTGACAAGCTGTTGGCGTTGGATCAGTCTGGTAACCTGTGCCTTCGTGGAGCTGACAAGCTCCATCCATTGGCCCGAATTGGTGGCATTGGTGTGTTTTACGACCAGACTATTGAGCGCTTCCCGCCTGTTGTAGCCCAGTTCTTCTCCAAGTTCCGTGCTCGCCACGACGTCATTGTTTTGTTGCACCTCCGTGCCATGCCGATTCCTTATGTTCCTGAGATTGACAAGGTTGTTGTCATGCGAACTTGGATTCCGGGCTGCTACCGCATCATTGTCCGCTATGGTTATGCTGAGGATGTTACTAAGGAGAACTGGGATGTGATGATTGTCGAGCACCTGACACGTTTCGTGCACTCAGACCAGACGTCGACTGTTGAATCTGAGACTCTGCTCAACGCTTCGGCCGACCAGATCACCTACTTTGAACCGCACAAGCGCTACAGTGTTGCCAAGTACAACATTGCCAAGCGTTACCTGCTTCAGTTCTTTGCTTGGATCGATGTGCACACCGATTCGTCTGTCAACCACCTGCGTGTCTCTCACGATCGCAATGTGACACTGGGCTACACCAGTGATCTGTAAACCGACGAAGTATCATGACCCAACTCGTCGGTCCTTAGACTTGCTATTAATTAATTGAATTTCCGTTGCAATAATTACATTTTATGCAAGCATTAGTTTCGGCGAGCACGCTTCTCAGGAGCGTCCCCAGAATCCTCAGCAGATCGCTTGCCACGTCGGTCTCTATCTCCACGACCATCTCTATCATCTTTTGGCTTCTCTCTAGGACCGTCTCTTGGCCCATCTCTAGGCCCGTCTCTCGGACCATCCCTGCGGTCACGACGGTCACGGCCCTGAGGAGCGCGGCGACTGCCATTCCCACCACGAGACTCGGGAGGGGGTGTATCTGGCGGTGGAAGCGGAGGAAGGGAGTTACCCCCTGAACCATTACGCACAGGCGGCTGACCTCTCCCCCCAGACTGAGATGTGCTCGGGGGAGTATTGTCCTTGCTAGACCCTCCCTTTTGCTTTTGACTTGCGCCTCGGTCGTTTCGATCACGATCGTTTCGACCTCGATCAGTACCAACTTCAGACTGAGGACCCGTAGGGATGCCATCATATTGCCGGGGCCTGTTATCACGACCGTCCCGGGGACCATCCCGGGGACCACTTGGCCCGCGGTCAACCCGGCCACGGTCCCTGTCCCGGTCATCACGGCCCCGTGGCGGGGGCATTCTGTCAGCATACGACGAGCCTCGATCTCGATCACGACGTCCACCACGGTCGTCATTGTAGTCACGTTCGCGCCGTTCCCGTTCCCTTTCACGATCGTTACGCTCACGCTCACGGTTATTGCGCTGATCGTCTGCTCGCATCTGGTCGGTGAATCGGGACCGCGGATCAGTATTCTGGATTCGCGTGCTACCCAATGGAATACTGTTCACTGAACCCGAACGACTGTCAGTTGATGGTTCAGGGCGTCGGTCTCGCCAGTCACGATCGCCTCGCGTATCGCGACTATCGCGGATATCACGTGTATCGCGAACATCTCGACCGTCACGACGTCCCCCGCGGTCGCGGTCATCCACTTGTCTACCTCTGTCTCTGTCCGTTCGCGGGGAGTCGCGAGGAGCATTAGGAAGACCAGAACGAGATGCCGATCCATTGCTCAGGCTAGCAGGGCCCTTCGGGATAGCACGATCAGCATCGTCATTCATAGCTGGCGTCTTCGGCAGGGACGCATTTCGTCGAGGTTGGCGTGGAGCAGTTGTTCGGTCGATTGGAGCAGCCCTGGATTGAGGTTTGATACCCCGTCTCTTGGCACGGAGCTGAGCCTTCATCAATAGTTCCTTCTTTTGCTCGTCCGTGACTGGCTTGAAGTCGTATAGTTCGACCCAGTCTCTGGATCGGCGAGTAAGATGGCTCAGTAGCGCAGTCGATGACAGCTTGAGGTCCTCTCGTTCCTCTGTCTTCGAAATAGACTCAATGGCATCGTATATGGGCCAACCAAAGTCGGCGACTTCAGGGAACACACCAATCATACTCTTGAGGAGTGTGATGGTGTTGTGTCGCTGCATGTAATCGGTACTCTTGAGACAATCAATAATCTCGTTCGTTGTGAAGCTGTGCCACTTCTCCACCACCGTACGGAAATCATCATATGAAAGAAGGACACTCTCGGTCAGCTCCTCTTGGTTCATTTTCAAGCGTAAACCCGGCACAAAAGTTACGGATCCATCCTCATGTTTTTTCTCACCAAGGCCCTCCGCTCGATAGTGGGCCTCATCGCCGTGCCATCGTCGCAACATGCTGAAAATCTCATTCAGAAACAGACCGAGGTTTTCCGCTTCGTAGGGCGAGCATGTTAGCAAAGTAGCGTACAGGTTGTTATCTGAAAGCAGCTTGTCGAAGAAGCCAAGCGTCGAGAAGTTCTTCGTACCCCGCGAATGCACCAGCTCAATGAAACGAGCAGCAAAAGTAGCATCCACCGGAGAATGCATAACACGCGGTAGAATACACAGAGACAGAAGCTTCTTGACCTGAGCCTGTCGAAACTCACGGCCTTGAATACTGTCTTCAGTAGAGTCGGCAAACCACTTATCTTTCTCCTCATCAATCCGATGGAGTGCCTTTTTATAGTGTAGGGCGTGGCGTACGCTCTCTGCATGCAGCTTCGTTGACTGCGGTAGCAGCACCTCTTGCTCGGCCCGTAACTCAGATATTGCCGATCTGTTATCTCGTCGACGATCAGCATCAAGGTTTTTGATGGACTCGGTGATCGCTGCAAGGCGAGACGAGATCTTGGCAACACCGCCTTCGTACTTATCTTGAGGGTATTGAACGTCATACAGCGAAAGCTGCCAGAATGACACGAAGAGCCCAGGCTCAAGAAACTCCCACTCCTGTGCTGGGAAGATGGGAAGGATATCTGCTACAAGACTCTTCAGTACATCATGCCACTGAGTTAGAAAGATGATAATTACCAAACGCAAATACTCACCACTGGCTCGGATGCGCCATTAACAGTGGAGTCGTCCACGGAAGATGGTCGTTCAAACTTGCGAATTTCCTCGCCGAGAGCCGCCCTCCAGATGCCAAAAGCCCACTGTGGTCGAAGACCGTAATTCACACACAGCTCTGGAATAGGTGGAAGGAAGTCCTTGATGTTCTCAGGTTGGATGATGTCTGTGATGAGCTCAGAGTACTGAATGAGTACATGTGTCAACTCGTCGTATCGGAATGCGAGCACTTTCTGATGGGCAAGAGCATCGTCAATGTCGTAAACGAGATTTGCGTGGGTCTGTGCCAGAATGATGAACAGCTCACCAACGATGCCGAGGTCGGTCAAAGCATCAACAAGACGCTTCGCACTGCGACTTGACTGAGCTCTACGGTCTTCGATGCTGCTCAGAACAATGCTTTTAAGCGTCACTCCACCTCCCAGTCCTTGGATTTGAGCAGGAGTAACGTTGGCATACTGCGCAATCCCAGCCATATTCGTTAGCAGTTCCTTGAACATCACCAAATCGGAGCTGTTATGTGCGTGGAGCTGGCGCAGGAAGTATAACAGGATAGGCTTCGGATCCATGAGCGCATAGCGTTTACAGAGCTTCGAAGTGAACGTAGCAAGAGCTGAGTTAGAAAATACCATGACAAACGATAGAACATACACTGGATCCACTTGCGATTATTCATACCATCGCCCTGCTGGGTGCCCCGTCCCGAAGTCAACTGCATCATGATTACAAAAGGCAGAACGTCCCACCCGAGGTCTGTGAAGTAGCGAGCACCCTCGACGACCAGATCACCGAGGTTATCGTAGCTTTCCACTTGACCAATAAAGACCGAAAAACTGGTAATGGGGTTTGCGTAAGAGACTTTGGCCAGTTTACGCATCATTTCCTTGACATTTGTCTTGGAAAGCCGTTTCAGAACGTTCTTTGTGTCCTTCTCAGCCTTCGACGTTGCGAATTTCAGCAAAGGCGTACTCTTGGCAACAACGGCCGACCACTCACCGTAGAGCGCATATCGGGATTCAAAGGAGAAGCAGGACAAGTAGGAGTGTATTTCATATAGCACGCCTGGGTTCGTGCCAATGAGCGAAACACTGGGTAAAATGAAGATGCGGAAGTACTCGTACCAAAAGTCGCGAGAATCGGAGTCTTCGCGCGCATAGTAGGAGCCAATGCGGCAGAGCTTCACCAGAAGACTCACAGTTGCGCTGAGGTGGGGTGCAGAAAATGTCAGCCACTTTTCAGAAATCTCACGTAGGCCTTGTGCGTTGTCGACGAGCTCGAGTTCCGACGTCCAGTCAGAGTAGAAGAACCGTAAACGAGGGTCGTTGAAGCCTAGACTTGGTTGCATGCTGAGCTTGGCGGTCCGCTGAGGTGGTAATGCCAGCACAGTGTCCTTGATAGATGAGCAGGGTACCGGCTTGTATGTTTGAGAAGCCGCTGAGGCCGGAGGAACACTGTTGACCTTGTCAGATAGAGGGGCAATCGAATACTCCACGAGACGGTTGATTAGGACAGCAAGTTTGGGAACAGCAGAGGCCAGGTAAGGGAATCGCGAGAGGAGATAGAGCGATGGGGTCACGGAACCCACCGAGAGTAGGTACTCCAGTAACTCGACCTTTGTGCCTTCCAGGGCTTGCGAGGGTGCCTTGTCGGTAGAGGCTTTTGAATCGTCGATGTCGTCATAGTCCGCGGCATGAGGGTCTGATTGAGATGCCTGCAGAAGGGATTGTAGAGTCTGGTACTCTTTTGCTTGGGAGCCTTCAGACTTCTTATCCTCGTCGTGTTTGGGAGTTGAAGACCCATTGGAAGGGCCTTCCTCCGTTAGCGGTGCAGCTAGGGCGAGCGCTGAGGCCTTAGCCATAAAAGCTTTCTCCTCCATGTCCTTTTTCCACCTTGACTCGGTTAAATCAAGGTCTGGATCGACGGGGAACAAGAAGTTGTAGATATCGGCAAAGCACACGAATCCTTCCTTGATGAGCACCGCAACGAGGGCCATATATTGGCTCTGGACGTTGGAAAGCGGTGCTTCGCCAGATTCCGAGACCATAGACTGGAATTTGAAGCCCAGGAGCTGTGCTGCCATTGTGTTACCACCGCGACCTAGCTCTTCGAACGACGATACGCCGAGAGCCGGCGTCGAGGGCCACCAAGGCGAGGCCTTGAGGAGCTCCACAAAGAACGCGATATTTTCACGTACATGGCAAGAGGCAATGTCGAGAATGACATCGAGTGCTCTGACGGGATCAAGATCGAAATAGCCAATGAGCGACTCGATGCTTCGGGCAGCCAGTTTAGCGGCCTTTTGCACCAACAGCAGCTCCTCGGGCTCATTGCGGGCCGCGAGGACTGTATTTTGCGATGCGTCGTATACCTCGACGATCAGCTTGGCGTATCCTTCGGATTCCTCGCGGAACAGGTTGAATCGTTTCTGCTTGTATTGCAGATTCGTGTTGATGCGTACAATGCGCTTCTCAAACATGTTGTTGGTGATCCCGAGCTGGACGAGGATTGCGGGCTCGAGCAGAAGTAGCAGGAGCTCTTTGGGGATGTCGAGGGCCTCAATGAGCGGGCTCAGCAGTTCTGGTGTCGTCGTTGAGCTGTAGACATGCGAGTATGTGTTGAGAAACAGATGCGTGAGTTGCGATGGAACGCTGGTATCGCCGAGAATGGTCTTCACCAGGCCCGACGCCGCTTCCAGGTCAAGTCGCTGACTCGAGAACGACAACAGCACCTCGTAGAAGAGGACAATGAGCTGCTCGTTGTCGTGGGCCTCTTTCGACTGCGTCACGATGTCCAAGCTGGGTTAGAGGGCTACAGTGACATTGAGCGCGCTTACACTCGGGCGAGACCAGACTCGACCCAGTTGCCGACAACATCGTCGGTCAGCAGGTCGTACGACACAGGCCGCGACACTGGAGGGGGCGTGGCTATGTCCCTCGTGTCAGCCATGGTCGATGTTGAGTCTGAATGTAACTTCTCCTGATAGATATTTCAGCCGCAATCTGCGCCGCAGGAAGTTTCAAAGTACGTAAATCACAGTTACCGACTCATAGTCGGACTCACCAAAACACTAATGGCCGATAAGCTCCGTGACCAGCAGCGGTTTGAGCAGCAGCAGTCGCGGTTCCTGGGTCTTGGTACTGCTGACACGAGCCGCCAGCAGTGGCAGCGCAACGTGCACCGTGATACTCTTTCATCTTATGTCGGCCATCCGCCAATGCTCCAGCAGTTTGCCGTAGCCACGGGCGAGCCACGCAGTCGTGTGCGACAGAACCTGATCGATGTGAGTGTTTCAGTGGTAGAGACTTGTACAAAGTGCTAACGCAGAAAATGGTGAACCCGCTGAGCCAAGTGAAGCCGGATTCAGGATCAAGTGGGTCAAACGGGCCAAACACGCCAAATGGCGCGAGCAGTTGATATTTATTTGGATAAGCATGAGTTTGGATCTTGTAGCCTCCGAGCAGTTCATGGTTTATCGATGAAGACGAAGCTGGCATGAAGTGGTATAAGTACCATATATGTACAGACTATCTACCAACTATGAAGAGTCTATGTACCATGTACGTAGAGTGTATAGTTATAATGTACAGTGTAACGGTAATTTTATTGTATTGTACAGTGTCGTACAGTATAAATAAGCCTGTGTGGCAATGGTGATAAATCACATGCTGTAGATGTTTCAGTAGAGATCAGTAGCGATGCTTCTGAGATGCTTCAAGATGCTCTGGTGGTACGCTTTTTGGGCAACCTGGATCTGGCTGTAAATTCTGTCAGTAAAAGATACTCCTGGTGCGATGGCAGGGGATGATGTTGGTGGAGCCCGGGGTCTTGCCAGCAGCCTGAATCCTCTTCGCGGTGTCCCACAGATAAAAGTCAACAAGAATGGCATTGAGGTGCACGCCGCTGGGGTACTCCTCGGCTTGCTGCATGGCTGCGATTTCCTGGCGGATGATTTCGACGGCCCAGATGCTGCAGGTTCTGAGTTCAACCTCGCGCGGGTCGTCGTGTTCAAGTGGCTGCAGCGAGCGGATGTGACGTGTGAGGGCCTCCGAGTACTTGAGACAGCCCATGCTGTGGAGGATTTGGGGCACGCGGTAGTCGGCGAACATGGAGAGGCGGTCAATGTCGGTGAAATGGCCGTATCCCTGGCCCTCGAAGCAGGCCCAGATGTCGGCCACGAGGATCTGGGCTCGCTTCATGATGTACACTTCCTGACCAAAGTAGTAGCTGACATCATAGAAGGATGGCAGGCGCGAGCTGACAATGGACACGAGGTCCTCGGCCGAGTTGCCAGCTTCGGCAATGAGCTCCGTGAAGCTGGTGTAGCCATACTGTTTGAATGCCTCGCCTGCTTCTTTCAGCACCTGGTAGCGCTCGTGAAGCATCGGGATCGGCTCCTGCGTCGAGCTCTTGAAGATGGCACGCAGCAGGTCGGGCGTGAAGTCATCGGATGCCCAGAACATGGGGTACGTGATGGGCACACCGTTGTCAATGGCGCGGTTGATAGCAGCAGCAAGACTCCAGTACCCTGTGTAGTGCTGGCCATTGTACTCGACGGCGTAGCGCTGGGACTCGGCGAGCCCCGAGTCACTGTCGTCGCGGTTCGACCAGAACGAGAAGTTGAGCAGGTCGACGGTGAAGATCCACGCAACGGTAGCATCCGTCTTGTCCTTTGGATTCAGCGGATGGCTGACCCATTTGGCCATGGAGTAGTTTTGGCGGCGCATGTCCTGCAGCACCAGCTTCGCGGCGCCGCGGCAGCCGTGGCGCGCCACCGACACGTTGATGGCGTGGTCCACGACGTATTTGGTGGACTCAAGCACTCGCGACATGGCATTGTGTGCCATTGTGTGAGAAAGTTCGGACAAATTAGCGCAGCCGCTCCAGCGATCGGCGCTGCTGGAATGTGTCAAAACGGTATAGCGGGGATAAGGCAGTGCCAGGTACAAACACAAAGGAAGTGCAGTCGGGGATGAGAACCAGCGGAATGCGTTCCTGAATAACTGCAGTGAAGGAGTCTGACGGTCAATTGGTGTGGAATATAATTGTGTGGGATATAATTGGAATACTCCATGGCCATACGGTGCTACAGCCGTTTAGGACTGCCTGATCGGCATCCGCGATTGACATTGACAGATCGTGAACATCGGACATCGGCATGGCCCCATTTCAGGCCAGTCATTTGCCATTTCATTCCCCGTCACTGGGTTTATACGCTTCCGGCAGCAATTAACCTCCCGCTATACCGCCCGCATGCAGCCTTCATATTCCATTGCTTGTTTCGTCCAAGACCCGCGCGGCGGTCACGTCTGCCCGCGCCCTACCCGCGCCGGAACGCCAGCCGCACCTCATGCATGCAGCATGTAAACAAACTTCCACTGTTAGGCAAGATCCACCCTTCTTGTCTTTATTCTTCACAAACTACCACTTGTGTGTTCCCTACTGCTGCTCTTGCTGTTACGTGCTGCTGTTAGTGTTCTGCGCTGTTGTGTTCTGAGCCCTCTCCCGCTCTCAGTCCACCCGCCCATGCGTGGCACTTCACCATGTCTGGCCATCCGCTGAGAAATGGCAACGCCTTTGCCTACCCCGACGCCATCTTCCCGTCCGTCGACAGCCCGTTCCCAGGCCTGCCCGTCAGCCCGCTCGACAAGATCGCCAAACTCGAGTCCGAGTACCAGCGCCATGCGGCACGCGTCTCGGCTGAATCGCAGGCCAATGCTTCCGACAAGAAACCCATTCAGGGGCTGAGGGACGTCGATTCGCTGTTCCGTTGGGCCCGCGAAGCGCTCGACTTTGCTGAGTCCCAGCCGGGCCTCGACCAGGACCTCCTCGACACCGCCATGGACGTGGTCAAGCTCATTGCCGACTCCAATGCGTCCAAGTTCGCCGGCGCTGCAAACTACATTGTTGGCATCTGGTCGCTGTTTGGCCTGTTTGGCAACTCCATCGACCACTCCACCGCGCTCTCCAAGTTCGTCGCTTCTGCGCGCATGGGCTTTTCGCGTGCCCTCTACCGCATTGGCGCGTCCTACGAGACTGCCGGTGACGACGAAACATCACTTGCCTACTTTGAGCACGGTGTCAAACGCGGTGATGCTGCCTGCTACTACCGCATGGCCATTGCGTACCTGCGTGGCCAGCTCGGCAAGGACCTCGACGCGAAGAAGGGCGTCGAGTACCTCGAGCGCGCTTCGTTGACCTCAGACCCCGACTGCGCCCAGGCTCCCTACATCTACGGCCTTGTCCAGCTCGGCGAGCTCAACGTTGTGAACACAGACAAATCGACCATTTCCATCAATCGCGAAGCTGGCATCATGGCCCTCGAGCGCTCCGCCTGGCTCGGTTTTGGCCCGGCCCTACTCCGTATGGGAAAGGCCTGGCAGGGCGGTGAAAAGGGCTACGATGCTGCTGTGGCCCTGCGTTACTTCCAGTTGGCTAGTCGTCAGGACCAGTACGTCGTGTTCAAGGACAAGAAAGAAACTGGCTCTCTGCTCGGTGTACCTGAAGTCGAGATCTCAAAGTGGATGGTCTGCGGATACCAGGATCTGTTCAGCAAAAACGAGGAGTGGGCCTTTAACTTTGCTCTCATTGCCGCTGAACAAGCAAACGCGACTGGTGAGTTCGCTGTGGGCTATTTCTACGAGATTGGAATCTACGTGACAGCCGATCTGCCCACAGCCATTTCTTGGTATAAAAAGTCGTCGGCGCGAGGTTGTGAAGAAGCCACCGCGCGTCTCAAGGCCCTAGAAGGCGATGCCAACTCAGGCACTAAAGTCGGACTAGAGCGCCGTCTCACACGTGTCGATCACGAACGGTCTGTCAGCATCAAGGGCCGCGGCAACGTCAAACAGTCGCGCAAGCTCACATCGTCACCGCTCCTCGATACCCCGGAGTACACTCGCGTCTATGACTCGCCGCCTCAAAACAGAAATAAGAGCCCAGAGCGTCGCATGCCCTCGGATTTGAACAACACGCCGTCTTCTCTCTATGCACAGACCCCCGTATCTACTGAGCAGCCGAGCCCGGCCCGCAACTTATTCAACCAACTACAGACAGAGCAGGCTAACCACCCCTCATTACAGCCAGACAGAAGAGAGTCGAGCGCTGACACATCACAACCAGAAACCTTTTGGATGGACGATGAACGATCTGCGTCGTCCCCGAACAGAGCCTCGTGGTCTCCTGCGAATGCGAGCACACCCCCAGCGAAAGATCAGTTTGGACGACCACTATCGTGGGCCCGAAAGTCCAATCAGTACCCGATGAATATGGGAGCTCCGCGAACGCGTAGTTTGTCACCCCGCAAGGGCCACCAGCACTCGTCTTCGGTCATTGTCGAGTCATCGGCAGGCATGGGCTCTCTCGTCTCGCCTCGAAAGGTCTCGTCGCCTCTGACCTCGCCGGTCCGCTCCCCGGCCCGATCTCCAGTCGTGACATCGGCGCTGTACGCAGCTGATGCACCGCTCCCGGCGCGCACCCCATCGCCTCTGAAACTTGCTGCCTCCCTAGCAGAGACGACGAGCGAAGTTGCAGCCTTGGATATACGCGACAGTACCCAACCTCAGCTTGAAGCTGTCACGCCTTCAGAGGATCGTTCACCGTCGGCTAAGCTGAACTCGCAGAGCACCCCCAAAGCGGACACGTCCGATGCAGCTGATTCTGATGCATCTCGTAGCCCCAAGGCAGTGGCTAAGCTGGTATCGGCCAAGGTTCGCAGATCGTTCCGCACCGTATCTGGTACTCTACTGCCTCGAATGGCGGGACTGCCCGAGGAGAAGGCTGGCAGCGAGATCCCTGATCACGTCGGGCCTACCGCGACACGGACACTTGTTGACCCTGAAGAGGAATTAGAGATGGATAGTGATCCGTCGCCTCAACCGGAGCAAGCGGACACGGCCCTTTTCTCAGTTGTGCCGCTGCGAGTTAAGAAGTCGTCGGAGCTGCTCAAGAAGCACTCCTTCTCTCACCTCGATGCGTCCTTCACGAGCAACGCGTCGGATGCTGGTGAGGAGCCCGCCAAAGACTCGAACCGCAGTATACCGGGCACATCGCCCAGCAGCAAGGGCATATCGCTTGGTTCTGCTAATTTACAGAGCCCCGGCATGCGTTTGAAGGCTGGAGGGATGCAGACAGACCCATTTGACGGCAGACATACCGTGCGCTCGTCCTCGTCACAGCCAGCTCTACACGAGCATGAGGGCGCTGGAGACAGTCGATTGCATCATTCTGAGTCGCAGCCCGCACTAGGCAAAGAAGCCGAGGAACTGGCGAGCCCGTCGGATACCACGCGTGGCAGTGAGTCTACAACGCCTGTGGCCACGCCATTATCTGCACGGTCACGCTACTACAACGAGCGGTCGTCGCAGCGTCGGCAGTCGATGCTGAGTGATGGCAACCGCAGTCTGTCACCGCGGAACCGGATCTCACCGACACCCTCTCAGGGATCTCCTGGGTCGGCATATTCGCGAGCTCATGAGTGGATGGGTAATAGCTCGCAGCATTCGTCGCCGTCGTCGTCTCCCAAAGCTGGTCACCGCAACAGCCAACTGTACAGTGAATCCATCAACACTGCATCTACAGTTGGCGGATCGCTGTTCAGCCGGGCGTCGACTATGAGTTCTACGACAAGCTCGGCGCTGACCATCTCAAGCGGAGCTCCGTCTGTGGCCACAGCACCCCGGCAAGAGCCGGAAACCGTGAAAAAGGCAGCCTCAATGCCGGTGCCCGACCTGCGTGTTGCGCTCACATTCGACGAAATGGGTGTTCCCGTTGCCAAGGAAGAGAAGGACTGCGTCATTATGTAGGTCAGCCTGCCTTTTTGGCATCCTGGACACTATATTTGCATCTTGGACTATAGTTTTGGCTGAGCCCGAAGGTTGAGCGATTGGTTTGATTGACCTATATCAGAATAAATAATTGCTAGCAAACGTAGCTCCGCGAGGCCAGCATCTAGATGTTGAAACTGCGGTCAAGGACATGAATGGCGCGCACGTCTTCGCTCCACATGGGCTTGTCAAGCCCGGGCGCATCGCGGCCACCAGATACAGGCGACACGGGTTTGCGGGTCAGCTCAGGCAGCGGTAGCATTCCGTTGGCACCAGCCGAGTGTGGAGACGAGGAGCGCGATACAAAGATGGGCGACTTGTTGGTGAGAATGGGCGAGCGCGACATAGGCGCATCGTAGGAAGCGACCGAGACGCTTGACGACGGGGGGGTCGGCAGCTGAGCTGGAGCCCAGACAGGCGGCAGTGGCATGGAGGAGGGAGGAGCCGTCTGATGCGAGACATGAACCTGGTGGAAAGTAGTTTGCTGAGGAGCGCCAGACGTGGGTTGGTACGAGGTCATCAGAGGAGGTAGAGCCGGCGACTGTTGCGCCTGTTGCTGCATGTGTGGGGAGTGGTAGACATAAGATGGGACGTTAGAGGAGTGTTGGTAGGGAGAGTATGAGTATGCTGTCATGGCGGGTGTTGTAGGGCGAGCCACAGGGCCGGCAGTGACAGGCTGGGCTGGAGGGAGGGCCGAGACCGGTGGGGGGACAGCAACGGCCGGCCCAGTGACATAGACGACTTGCTGTGGAGCCATCGACGGCATTGGAGCAGTTACCATCGGAGGGCCAGATGCCATTGGATGGAGCGGAGCCATGGCATGCGGGTGCACAGGCACAACTTCACGACCCTGCTCTACCTGCTGTCGCGTGATGTCGTCGGGGTAGATCTGGACAATCGTCGTTGGGTGGGGGTGATCTATCGGCGACGAGTGGTCCGGATACAGACCCTTTGGGATCACGACATGGCGCAGGGCCGGATCGCACGACGGCACCTGGAGCAGACCGCCAATGCCCATCTGGGTTCTGGAGAAGTACGAGATGAGGTGCAGCTTCAGGTTGGTTGTGGTGGTGATGGAGAACGACTGTTTCATGAGACCGTCACGTTTGTAGCGGTACCCGTCCTGTGGGCTCCACTGGACGCCATTCTCACCATCATCGTCCGACACGTTGCCCTGCCCGTTGGTTGAGGGAGGACTCTGGGAAGCGGGCTTTTCAGGAGACACGCTGCCCGTTTCCATCTGAAGGTCGAGATCGGTCGAAGGGTCCGCTGCAGTGGCCGGATCAAACACGAGCTCGACACGCTTGCCCTCCATTTCGCGGTACGTCAGAAACGAGCCCGACACGCGCGACGCACTCCACGACTTGCCGTCGGTCCAGCGGCGCATCCCCGCTTCGCGCTCGTCCCATACAAACACGGATCCCGGCCGGATGGCTTTGCGTTCCTTCTCCGAGAGCCGGCGGCGCACACGAGGCAGTACGCCGATGCGACAGGCCTCGAGCAGGATTATGGCGTCGAGCGTCGTGCGCACGTACCCATGGTACGACTCCATGGTCGGGACGGGTTTCTGCTCACTGGTAATGATGTTGAACTCCATCAACAGATTGGAGGGGAAGGGAGTGGAGAAGAGGAAAGAGTGGAGTAGAGGTAGGGAGGTAGAGAGCTCAAGTAGAGAGGTAGAGAGCTCAAGTAGAGAATAGAGTGAGGTAGTACGACTGAGGAAGAAAACGATCCTTCAACCTCTTCGCCTTCTCTTCACTTCCTTCACTTGTGTATCAGAGCAAGTGAAAACTTGCGTCTCCAGAATAGTGCCAGACTAGTGACGTAACTCAGCGATAGGAGCAGCGGGACAGGTACGGATGATCGACAGCTAAGTATAGACCATGGAAGGGGGCGGGAGAGATGGGAGGAGGATCAATAAATATCAAACCAAAGGAACACAACAAGAGCTGGAGGTGTTGGACGGAGTGTTGCACGGAGAAGGGAGAGCGAGAGGGCGCGGGGGGGAGCTAGTGTCATTAAGAGGATTCCGGAGATTTAGCACAGATCGTTGCAAAAACCAAATATAGCGGTTTAGTCGCAGAAGCTTGGCATGAGACAGAAAGGACAATGAACATGACGCAGTGCTTTTTGCAGCAGAGAAGGTTGCGACGCCGGTTGCTTTTTGCCGCATGTGCAGGCAAAAGCAAGTGGGGCGCTAACGCAGCATGCCGTCCCAATGCGGGCAGTAACCGGTGCATTCTGCCCGCCGCCAGTGACTTGTCACGGGCGATAGTGGAAGGGGCACCCGCGGGCCGAGAGACTGGGCCGAAGCACGGGGCCTGCGATGAGCGTGCCTGGGTACCTGGGGAAGTGCAGGCGGGCAGGCGGCGAGGATCGAGCAGATCCGGAGGAAAGGGGGGCCGGGAGAATCCGTGTTTGGCCAACGCGTGAGCCAAGGGAACTGGCGGCACTTGGGCACCCGCACTATGGATGCTTGAGGTTTATGCTTGTTGCGATAAGACAGGTTCCCGATTCACATCCGTGGACTCATGCAGCATGGTATGAGGATTGTGACAACCTTAAACGGCAGAACTAGTAGGCCACAACTAGCAGGGGCCTTGATATCAGGTGGTTGGGTGTAAAAATAAACCAGAGCAAGGTATTCGTGATATGGTGAAGGAAGGGGTCGTGAACCCTGGTCGCGGGGATGCCCTAGCCCGCAGGGCCCACGCCAAACAGGCAACAGCCAAGCGGGCCAAGCAGGGATTGGCTACTGCCAAGGACGGCATGGACTTGAGACGAAGGTTTCTGGGTTGGTCCTAGTAGCAGTCCGTTTGTTTGATGCGATGCCTCGCAACTGATCCTTGCGTCCGGTCCTTGCAGCGTTTATGCAGAGAGCGGTTCAGTGGGAAGTGGGAACGGGTGGTTCAGGTAGGTGGCTGTGACGCTTGGCCGATGTGGCTTGACTCTTGGCTGACTACTTGGCCGTACCGTACTTTGTATCCTTGGCTGTGATGTCCTTGGCTGTTACCCTAGCCAAAAACTCGCTCCTTGGCCACTTGGCTGTCTTGGTCGTTTGGGTGTTGGTCACTTCTTCATTGGGCTTGGTCATTTACCTCTTTGACTCGAATCTTTGACTGGAATCTTGACTCGAATCTTGACTCCAATCTTGACTGAATTCCTGCCGGGATATGTCACACGGCTGCTCGACAGATGCACAATGCTGGTGCGACTTGAATGCAACTTGCTGTACTATGCAACTTGCCGGCATCGCCATGGCTGCTACTTCACCTGCCAGATGGTGCTAGATTCGTGCAGCGGTTATGCTTACAGCCGGTGCGGCCCAGCATCTCCGTGCCAAGCGGCTGCTGCAACCGACGTCACTACCACGCCATGCCAGCTGTCAACCTGGCAATCTCGCAGGCGGCAGGTTATTTCTTGGTTATTTCTTGAAGGCGGGTACGTATTGGTGTAGTTTGGCGGCTCGAATGAGTGACACCTGCAGAGGCGTATTACGTCAAGCTGAAGTCTATTTGGGGCGGTGCAGGTGAGACAGTGGAGTAGCAGGGCCGGCATTGCTTTTGGCCGAGCCGCCGCGGTGGACAACTGCCCAGACTCGCGTTTAGACAGCGCAATACGCCAGCGGAATACGCCAGATAACGGCGGAGCCGAATGACGGGAGAACTGAAAACGCACAACTACAACGGGAGGGGGTGCGACGGAGTTCCGGTTGACCGAGGGCCAAAACAAACCCAGTCAAACCCAGTAGATAACAAACCTAACAAAGAAACCTACAATGAAACCTACAATGAAACCTACTATACCCAACCTTAACTGTTGACCTCAAAGGTGCAAACACTGACAAATGCTGACTACTGGAGCGGGCCAGCCTTTCAGGCTTCGTGCAGTGTTGGCTGCAGGAACGCCCGTTAGCTGGCGGTTGTGATATGGCCCCGTTGGTAGCAGCTGTCAAAGGCTGGCGCACGAGGCCCGAACCGGCGCCGCAACGGCACGGGTCCTGCGATAGGGTTTGTCATTATAAGGTTTGGTACATGCCAGCTGCAAGTGAATCCGAGCTTCCCGTCTGCTAGCCAAAACGAGGAGGTTCATGGAGGGGCTGTGGCCGAGACGGGTCTGGTTTGAAGGGGGCGCGATGCAGGGCTCACTGGGGCTCATCTCATGGCTGATCCCGCAAACGGCCGGTTTCGAGCAGCTCGTGCGACGATCTCCATACCGCCTTGGCGCCTTGCTGTGTTCGTAGGTCAGCTGTCACCTGCTAGCTACTGCCCGATCTGGCATGTGCGCCTAATGCGTAATTTTAGATTGGGTTTACGTGCAGTAACGTACGCACAGTTCAAGGCAGGGCACGAGTACAAGCACGTACAAGCACGTACACGCAGATACAGCAGGCGTACAACTGTGTACAAGCCGGAGCAGGAAGACTCGGTAACTGGAAGTACTCTACAAACTGAGTAAGGGACAAGCATGTCAGAAGAATGACATCGGAACAGCAGAGGACGCAACAGCGGAATGCGGAATGCCAGATTCACGCGCAGTATGCGTTTGCTATGGCATATGCCAGACTACTGCATGTCACGCAGTAAGCAGTCTAGTGCCATACTCATGTACTCATGTACTCCTGTACTCCTGTACTCCTGCTGTAGAATGCTGCTCTACTGCAATATCCTCTACTCTCGGAACTGTTTACAGCCCGTGGTTACCACGATACGGGGCAACCTGCGGAGGCTGCCAAGACTCGAGAACGTCAGTGTCAATCTTGTACACCTCGACGCCAAGCGGGCGGCAGGTGGCCACGATATCGTCGTACGACCCCCATCCCCACTGCGACAGGTCGCCGCCCGGGCAGGCTGAAAGCGCGCACACCACGTCGATCTCGGCAAAAAACTCAAAGTAGTCGCTTGTCGTGGCAGGACTCGTCTCCATGAAGTACCGCCCGCGCTCGTCGAGTCCCGTCACCTGGAAAACGTTCAGCACGTCATGAATATCCTCCTCTTCAAGTCCAAACTCGGCCACTGCTCGCACCAAGTTGGAGTGACAGTGATAATCTACCTGCTGGCCAGACAACAGCGCATCCACGTACGGATCACACCGCGTGCCAAGCAAGTCGTGCACACGACCGCCCCAGTTGTCACGCCCATAGTCGGCCAGTGAATCGCCGACAATTGTCACCATGGGCCGCAGATACGGCAGACATGACCACAGCCGGTCGTAGGTGGTGACATGCGACGCGTGCAGCTGCCGAGTGCGACTTGCCCAGAACCGCTCCTTGCGGTTGTCCGCGCTCCAGATATTGAGATCGCCCACTTGCGGGCCCTCGGGCGTCGTTAGCCGGCAAATGTGTCCTGCAGGCACTTTCCACGCCTTCGCGGTGCGGATGTCAATCGTCAGCTGCTGCACTAGCTGCCGCGGCGCCTTGGCGATCCGCGTGCCGTACAGCTCACGGTCCACGTACAGAGGCGTGGGCTTGCCCTGGCCAGGCTCATACGCGGGCGCCGGCCGAATCTTGTTATTGGCGGCCTGTCGAGGCGTTTGCGGGGCCGTCATCTGATCTGTAGCTGCACTAAGCTAGTATACGAGTATAGAAGTATAGAAATATACTGAGCAAGTATACCCAACTGACGACTGCCTGACAATCACCTCCTCCGAGTTCACTACTCCGAGTCTTCTATCTACTGTGAACGGACGATTCGCACCTCAGGAAGCAGGTCATATATCTAGGCGGGGATCGACTTCCGGCACGGCATATGACTCTACCGCCCATCTCGGCTACAGCCCGGCGACAGCCCTGCCAGCGCCTATTGCAGCAGTGTCCGCCCATTATCAAGAAACTGTAATGTGCACGTATACTAAGTTTGGGTTTGCCTGAAACAGATTATGCTCAGTATCTCAACTAGTCCTAACTGGTCTTTTTCCTGGCGTTTAGCTGGTCTCCTGACTGGTGGTTTCCTGGTGGTTTCCTGGTTTCCTACCGGCGCTTAACCGTAAGCTGGCTTGGCGCCGGCCAAAGTTTCTACCGCCGGCTACTCCCAATTAGTCCTGCCATTGATCCTGCCGTTAAGTTGCCAATCCACTAAATAGCACCACCTTAAGCCAACTTAACAACGTAACAATTATTCGACCGAGTTAACCGAACTTAAGCTCACGTACACAGACATGAAACAGCACCGGAATACTCGGGCCAACAAAGTTCACGCCGTTGCGCCCTCATCGCAGCTGCCGACTCGGGACATGCCCCTGCCCTGGATATTAAGCCGCGTCATTCCTGTTCCCCACAGTTTCCCATCCAGCGACTCGAAAGCGACTCGAGATGCGGGCTGTGGATCTCGTCGAGGGCGTTTATTTAGTACGTTCGAAAGCTGATTCTTTCGGGATCCTCTAGCATACTAACACAGGGGTTTAAACTGGCCAGAGGCCATGTACTCCACCGCTATGTCCTACCTGCTGCCGGAATCCTCGTCGCTATGATTGCACTATACGGCATCAACCAGGCCATGATCCGGACTCCGGTGCTAATCCCGGCCTCGGTTATCTGCATGCTCATCCTGTTTGGCGGCCTTTTGGCCCTCGAAGCAGCTATAGGCACCCGCAAGACCTCGGCAGTCGTGCGCGTTGTCGAAGTGCCCACGGGCTTCGCGCTCAAGTGGATCAACGTCTGCTTCATGTCGCCATTCATCCTACTGCCACTGGCCCAGCGCGTCAGCATCCAAGAGGCATTTGAAATCGCTGCCGTGTTTGTCTTTGGATTCCTCGTCATGATGGTCACCTTTGGCTACATGGCATGGGGTGTCCAGCGTCTCTCCAAAACAGGCCGCAGAGTCTACAACGAGCCGGCTGCGTCCGAAATAGAGCTGGAGCCGCTGTCGACAGGAGCACAGGGAATCCGGCGGACGACACAATCAAGCCCATCACAAGCGAGCTTACCACAGCCAGGCTCACAACCGGGCTCGTCACAGCAAGCCGAACCAGGCTCGCATCCGGGCTCACATCTGGGCTCACAATCTGGGCCATCAAGGCTGGCAGACTCACTCTCGCTCCACTCGGGTGACTCGTTTGGCGGCCAACAGAAGCAACCCATCCACGAATCCGCCATATCTGTCTCAAGCACTGCAGACCTCTCACTAGCCGGAACTACTACTTTAGACTCACTTGCAATGGCAGAACCTCAGCCGGCCGCACCCATGCCGAGATACAGCATGCCGCTTCCTCAGCCAGCACAGCCCACAACCAGCCCAGCTGTCGAGCAGCTCGATCCTCCGCCACCTCAAAAGCTCGTCGTGGCTAACTGGGTCGCTACCAACTTTGACTGGATCTTCTACTCCATCTTGTTTGTTGTTGGTGTGCCTGTATACTACTCACCCCTGCATTACTCCATGCCCCTCGACCTCAGCTTTGTCATTTTGTTTTACCGCGCTGCAATGCTTGTCCCTGCCCGGTATCGGCTTGTCATCCACCCGATCATTGTATCGAGTGCTTCGACTGTGCTGATGATCTACGTGTCGGGGGTCTTCAATGACACTACGCTGACGTCACGTATCAACGACTTCAAAACAGGAACAAACTACCTGACATTGTTCAACCATCAGCGGTCACGGCCCGGTGCAGGAGATATCCTGTCTTCTCTCTTAGACGTCTGCATTGTCTCGCTGGCAATGCCCATGTATCAGTACCGTGGCGATCTCAAGCGGCACAGCCTGGTGCTGGCGACCACATCCATTGTCGGCGGCGCAGCCTCATTCTTCATCTATCCCCCACTGTGCCATGCGGTGGGGATCTCCCCAGCCAGATCACTGGCGTTTATTGCCCGTAGCGCAACGCTTGCTCTTGCACTGCCCGTCGTCGAGGCGGTTCAGGGATCGACGTCTCTTGTGGCGGTTGTGACGATTCTATCTGGGATCGCAGGCGTGCTGTTTGGCGGCATCATCATGGGGAAGCGGGGGCTGCGATTCCGCGAGGATGACTTTGTTACAAGGGGCATTTCGCTGGGCATTTGTTCGGGAGCCATCGGGTCTGTGCATCTCATGTCTATCGATCCGCGCGCCAGTGCACTTGCCAGTCTCAGCTTCTTTCTGTATGGCATCGTCTTGATCGTCCTGGCCGTCATCCCCCCTGCAGCCAATGCGGTACGGGGCTGGGTCGGCCTCGGTAGCCTATGACGGAAACTAATTACCATCCCTGGCCCAGCGATCCCGGTCCAGAATGCGCAGTGATCAGCAGGTACCATTATTGGTGCGTTGGAACGCACATCGATGGATTAGGATGGATGCATTTGTAGTGTATGCGGCAGATCACATGGGGAGGCGGACTAGTAGCAGCCTACGGCTCGCGGGACACTAGATCCACGACAAGCCGTGGAGGAGGCTACCAGGGTTGGCATGACAGGGGTGCAGATTACTGGCTAGTACGCTTGGAAGGAGGATTGTGCACATAGCAACCTAATGCAGCATTAACTTCATTGTTGCAAGCATTAGCATGCAAGCACCCATGGACGGTAGGGCCGGTAGCCAGTGGGCGACAGGGGCCGGCAGAGCAAATCTACGGGGACACCGGAGATCGGCGTGGGTGGCCGGATTCGGGTGCCAGCAGGGAAGCAACATAGCAGCACGATCCTGCAAAAAGCAAGCAGGGAAGATCTTTGTTCGCCAACTGCCCCTTACTGCTGCACATGACTTATGCTGTGGCCGTGTTGGGTGCAGAAAAACCAATTAACCTCTTAACGTTTTGCGCTTATTTTGGAATACCAGGTACGAGGCTCGTTACGGTGCGTAACCCGTACCCCTAGGCTGCCGGCAGGGCGTCTGCGAGGAGATAAAGAAGCAAGTGGTGCATAGAGTGGAAAAACATGATTGCTGTCGACCTGCATTGACTAATTTTCATACAAGGCCGTATCTCTGGCTGGATACGATCGGCACTGGATCTACGGCCACAGCGGGCAGTTTTGGCTAGAGCTGAAAAAGCGGGCAGTCTGGTAAGCCACCTGCTAATCGGATCAGGTTTTTGAGGGGTAGGTCCGTATAGGTAGAAACAGAAAGACAGAACAGGAAAGGAAAGACAGAAAAAAAGACGGAAAGAGAGACAAAAGAGAGGCAAAAAGAGAAATGAAGAGAATTAGAAAGAGAAACAGAGCAACGAAAGCAGCACAGGGCCACGTAAAACTCGGCACAAGATGCACACTGGACAATTCTCCAGATAAGGGCGCCAAACATTGGTGTGAAGGGACTACAGCTCAAGGGGCGTGTACGATTAAGTGGAAGAAGTAAATTGTTGACTTAAATGGCTGGAACTGCTAATAAGCAAATTACTAAGAAGTAAATTTCTAAGAAGTAAATTGCCGGCCCCAGTACGGGCAGCCCACGGGCAGCCCAGTTATGGAGTATATGCCAGTTACGGGAGGCCGTGTCCCTAGACCCTTTCTAGAAGTAGAAAGTTATCATTGCTTGAAGGGGCGTACCACTTGACCGGGAGGCCGATACGGCCGGGTGCAGAAAGTACGGGAGGCCGGGAGGCTGTTGTGTCGCACAGTGTTTCCTCTGTGTCCTCCGTCACTGTTCTCTGTCATTGTTCTCAAACAATGTTCTCCTATTTCTTTTCCGGGATTCAACTCCATTAGTCCCACTTGCTACGCGCTTGCACAAGTGGGTCTCGGTCCTCGAGCCTTAGAGCCGATCCGCGTGCAGGGACGGCAAGCGCCTTAACCCTTGCGGGCGAGGGCTAGGGATGCGGAATAAGCTTTTTTTTGCAGCTGGCCAACGGGCGCGCAGCAGTTGCTTACGTGAGGCGTGCTGGTCAAGCCTAAGCCGTATCGGTGTCATGTCTCAGTTTAGTGGGCTGCGTTTACGGGCTCTTGTCTCAGGTGTTAGCTTGACTGACCATTTGCTGTTGGCTGCATCCGGGCAGATACATTTTTCCGGCATTTCTGGGCGCATTTCTGGGCGCTTGCGTGGGGCCCCCGCCCCCTCTTGTTCCCCGTGCTTTCTCCGCTGCGCATGCCGATGTTACCCGGATCGCAACGCGGAAGGCTGTGCAGTAGTAAACAGCCCTAGGCCTTATCCCGTAAACAGCCCGACCCTATCCCTTAAACAGGCCTAGACCCTAACCCCCGGCTAAAGCGTAGTGCTCAGAACGGGCTGGCAGAAAATGTCGCACCTCGGGCGTGCCCTGAAAGGCAGCAGACGGCGGGCTCGCCGAACACAGGGGTTGCCATGGCTCCCCCGCGGCCTCGCGGCCTCGCAGTGGCCCGGGCAGGTCCCGTTCCGGACCCTAAACAAAATCCACTGGACACCATGTCCCAAATGGACCCAAATGGACCCAAATGTTACCCGAGGCTGTGCGTTGCCCGGCAGAGGTTAGTGCCGGCGTGCCCACACAACAAACCCTTCGGAACCCGGTCTTAATAATCAAAGTGCGGGATTTTCTGGATTCGTTGGCCAATTTTGATCTCTACTTGTTCTCTACATCTTGACTCTCCGGGTGATCAACGGCGCTGGTGTGCGGTTGCTAAGCGTAACCGTCAGCCTCGAAGTGCTGTTGTGGCGCTGTGTGTGGAATAACCGGCAATCTTAACTGAGCCTTTGAGTCAGATCTTGACGAGATCTATTTATTTTTCGACTCTGGGTGCCGTAATAGCTCCGTGACCGGACAACTCCATTACCGGAACCACCATTACCTGCTCATTTGCGTCTGTTTGATCTGTTTGATCTGTTTGCTTGACTTCTGCACATTTCTGTTTATTCTGTTTATTTCGCGTTGCATCATGGCTCAGGTCTCCTCTGCCAACATCGTCGGTCCTGCGGGGTCGGCTCATGACGACAAAAACCATAAGAAAACCATGTCAAAGCTCAAAACCATGTTTGGACCCCGCAAACCGAAAAGCGAAACCGGCTCCAACTCGAGCTCACCCGTCAGCGGGCCCGTGTCGCCCTCGGTGCGCCCTACATCGCCGTCGGTGCGGTCTGAACACCTCAGCCAGCTTGATCTTCTCGTGAAGCGCTCAAATATCAGCCCCGTGTCGTCCGCTGCCAGCAGCGCAAACAGCAGCAGCACGACCGTGGCCAACCTCACTTCGACACCGTCCACGACAAGCCTTGTTCGCGACGAGAACGACCGTGTCAGCATATCACGCACTGCATCGTCGGCATCTTTTGCCCACGGTAGTCGCATCAACATCACTGAGACGGGCCACGAACACCACCTCAAGAGCACACGCCGCCAGGAACGAATCGGCCGCATGCTTCGAGACATTGTTGGAACGGGCCAGAAGGTGCGCAACGACGCTGTGTCGGCTATGCCCGAGTTTGTCGGCAAAGACAAGGATGACCTGAGTCTCATGTCTGATCTCGTGTCGCAGATTGAAAGCGGTGAGAAGGAGCTCGGTAGCGTTGTCCGTGACGGTGCCATGTCCGCCGCTCAAAAGTCACTTCTCGAGAAGTACGGCAAGTGCCAGGAGGTTATTGGCAAAGGCGCGTACGGAGTCGTGCGAGTATCACACAAGTACGACCCGCAATCTCGTCGTGAAGTGCTGTTTGCCGTCAAGGAGTTCAAGCGTAGGCCGTCGGAGGACGAGCAGAAGTTCAGCAAGCGCCTGACTTCTGAATTTTGCATCAGTTCGTCGCTACACCACAGCAACATCATACACACCCTTGATCTGATGAAGGATGCCCGCGGTGTGTGCTGCCAGGTCATGGAGTACTGCGCTGGCGGCGACCTCTACTCGCTCATCCTCGCTTCCGAGGGCGGTCTCGATGTTGTCGAGGCCGACTGCTTCTTCAAGCAGATTATGCGCGGTGTTGTGTACATGCATTCTATGGGTGTTGCCCATTGCGACCTAAAGCCTGAAAACCTGCTGCTGACGCCCACCGGTGCCATCAAGATCAGTGATTTCGGCAATGGTGAATGCTTCCGCATGGCTTGGGAATCGGACATTCACATGTCGACGGGCATTTGCGGATCAAGGCCGTACATTGCACCGGAAGAGTTCCGCGACGAGGAGTTTGACCCGCGCGCAGTGGACATGTGGGCGACTGGTATCATCTACATGGCCATGCGCACTGGTAGCTATCTGTGGCAGGTGGCCATTCCCGAGGAGGACGAGTTTTACAAGTCGTACCTGCGGGGCCGCAAGCACCAGAATGGCTACGAGCCCATTGAGAGTGTCAAGCGCTCCAAGTGCAAGAACGTTATTTACTCTATTCTTGATCCGATTCCATCACGGCGGATCACCGGCAAGCAGGTGCTTAACAGCGAATGGGGCCGCAGTATCCAGGTGTGCCAGTGCGGAGACCGCGGATACTAGTAGATCTATGTAAATTAATGGCTAATGCTGATACCTAGAGGCGACTCTGGGTACATTTCATAACTAACTAGGCTGCTGCGAAAGTGACGGTCAAGTACGTTACGAAGATGAATGAATGACTTATGACGAGTGACAAGCATACGAAGATGAATGAATGACTGATGACACAAAGAGAGTGACCTGAGGCAATACAACTCGCAATGACCAGGGATACAAGTGACTAGTCGTGGATAGCATGACACTTGATCAAGCCGGCAAAGATGATTGTGAGAGTAAACTAAATCTAAGGCTGCTGAATTATCAGACTCTACTTTGACCTAAATACCAACGGGTTCTTACTGTGTCGTGCGGTGGTTCTGCTTAGATTGTATTGTAATGACTGCAGCTAGAAATCAGTGAAAAGGTCGCTGTACGGATCTGGGCAGTTGATGCCGTAGTCGAGGTCCTCTTCGGGGTAGCGGTCAAACAGCGAGGTGTCTCCGACACCTGACTGGATGGGCGGCTCGTAGGGGGTTTCAATGTCCTTGGACACGAGCTTCTCCCAGATTACTTCGCTGAACCACGGGTGGTTCTTGATGTCGCCCGAGCCACCCTGCAAGTTACCCAGACGGCGGGTGAGGTCCTTGGTGATGAGACGTTGTAGAAGGTCAATGACGTCGGGGTGTAAGTATGACGGGTATCGCACGTTGCCGACCAAAATGTTCTCGTAGGTTTTCATGGGGGTCTGGTCGTAGAAGGGCGTGTATCCGGTGAGCATCTCATAAATAAGGATACCCAGGGACCACCAGTCGACCGACTTGTTGTAGGCTTTGGTGGTGACGACCTCGGGGGCAATGTAGTCGGGAGTACCACACAGCGTCCAGGTGACGTCGGCGACTTCCTTTGCGAACCCAAAGTCTGTAATCTTGATGTGGCCATTCTTGTCGAGCAGGATGTTCTCGGGCTTGAGGTCGCGGTATATGATATTGTGCGAGTGGAGGTACTCGAGCGCGAGCGTGACCTCTGCCGCGTAGAACTTGGCGACCGGGTTGGGAAAGCGCTGCGACTTGCGCAGCAGCGAGAAGAGCTCACCGCCTTCTATGTAGTCCATGACCATGAAGAGGTTGCGTGAGTCCTGGAATGTGCCCCACATTCGGACGAGGAAAGGGTGCTCGACGAGCTTGAGCATGCGACGCTCGTCGTTGGTGTGCTCTACTTGCTTCATCTTGACAATCTGGGCCTTCTTGAGCACTTTGATGGCATAGAAACGGCCATTGTGGATGCTACGCACGAGATGGACGCGGCCAAACGATCCGGTGCCGAGCGTGCGCTGGATTTGAAAGTCCGATAGCGAGTACTTGCCCTTCGAGTTGGTGGAGCGTTTAGGTAGCAGGCTTGCGGACAAGTCGTCGGGCCCACCGGGCCCGCCGGTTCCGGTTCCGGGACCACCAGGGCCTGGCGAGGCATGTGCCGGTGAACCGGATTGCGGCACACCGTGTGTAATTGGCGTGGGAGCTAGCACTACCGGGGCCGCAGCGGCCGCGGGCACGGCCTGCGCATGGGCTGCCATCGTGACTAAACTGGCGGGGGTTGGAGAAGCAGGGGTCGGAGAAGGGGCCGAGGGCAGGTGGTGAGCAGGGGCCGAGGAAGCGACGGAGTCGGAGGGGACAATGGCGCGGGACGAGTGTTGGTCAAAGTCCGAGGAGTGGTCGGAATGGTCGTTTGCGTCCTTGCGCGATTGCGAATGGTGGTGGCTGAGCTTGGAGAGAATGTGCTTGCGCATGCCACGGATCGCAGCCCGACGTGGCAGGGATGGAGCTAGCGGGGATGTGGCAATTCACAAAGAGCACGATTGGCTGGGGCAATCTATGGAGATGGACAAGAATACACAAATGAACAAGGAAGCAGCGACGCACCCGTACCCTGCGATGGCGGGGGCCCGCGCCCTAGGCTGTGAAGCGGGTAACGGGCTTAAGAGGCAGGCAAGTGAGTAGGAAGTAAGCAATCTAGCAATTCAATACACAATCAGGCAGTGCTGTTGAAGTGTAGTGAAGAGGGATGAAAGGAATATGGGAGGAATATCGGAGATGTCAATGGTTTGTGGAGCTGGTCCAAGCGTAGATGCTGGTTTGAGCTCAAATAGTAGCAAACATCAGCCCTACAGTGCTATAGCAAGAGAGACAGCAAGGAGAGATGGTCAGCAAGGAGAGATGGTTCTGCAGTCTATAAGTTGCATGTACATTTGACTAAGTTAATACTCCAGGTCATACTGTGTACTGTATAAAGCCATTGTACGAGTTCGATCCATCCTTCGATTCAAGCCTGTCATAGTTAGAGCATACAGCTAGATGCAGTCATGCAGCCATATAACAGTCTATAATTCAGCTCTATACAACTGCACTCAATATTGAACTCGGTCGCTCGGTAGGGCACTCTACAATTGTACTCTCGTTCGCACTCAGTATACACCGGTCATACTTGTATGGTCACAGCTATCTAGTGTGTTACTGTACATACTTCACTCACAGGGAACTCGACGAAAAGTGGTAGGTGTCGAGGAGGTACATGTAATCGTCGAGGATGCCTCCAAACAGGTTGATGACAGGGATGTTGGCGGTGCGCGCGACTACTGTGTTGAGAACTGGGCGCACAGTCTTTTGGTACATGGCACCACGCAACGACCACCACCACAGCGCAGCACCCCGCTTCTTGAGCTCGTCGGCCTCGAGCTGCGTCACGTTTCGCAGCCCAATCGTCTCGCTGTAGCTCTCAATGAGGAGGCGCCGCGAGTAGAACTCAATGACGAATCCGGCCACCCACGGAGTCCAGTTGCGCGGCGACTTTCGGAACTTGAATGCCAGCATGGCATAGATGAGCGGGCGTAAAATGTACAGCACCTCTGAAGAAGTGCCCTTGAGCGACTCTAGCTTGTGCAGCAGGTCGAGTGGTTCGCTGACGTCCTCGGACGACAGAAGGTTCGTCAGCAGGTAAGCCTGGGAGTCGAGCGGAGTCTGCGGCAGCGGTTTGCCCGTTCGCGGCATGACCCACTGCTTGGGTCTGTTTTGGAGCCGGGGGTCCTCGGGATCGAACTGGCGCTGGGGCAACAGCGGCGATGTCATGGGCCGTTTCATGGCCGCCAGCAGCGCCAGGCGAATGGACGCTTTGAGCGACTCGATGCCGAGAATCACACGCCACCGGCTCTTGTCGCCGCCGCGCTTGGCCGCGACAGTCTCCCACAGGAGCTCCGTGTACTGCGTCAGCGTCACTAGCAGCGCCAGGTACTTGTAGACGGTCTTGTGCTTGAAGGCATGCTCGGTGTATTTGGTATGCAAGGATGGCTTGAACTCGGGATCACCCTCGGTCATTCGCCGGGCCGCGCGGGCCAGAATCGAGTCATGGTAGAGCCCGAGGATTTGTAGGACCGACGTTACTTTGTTAGGGTGCTTTGCAAGGTATGCTCGGCGGCGGATCAAGGGATCAACCGCGGAGTGGATTTCTCACTTACAGGCTTCCGAGGCGACTTCGACGTCTTTGAATCTTCCGGGAAGAATGAAGCTCAGCGAGCGGATACTCGACTCAATAGACGAGATCTGACTGGAGTTTTTGAGCAGGAACTGCTCGTAGCGTGCGAGCCAGCTCGCTTCGCGGGCTGCCTGTGTCTGATGCTTGTCCATTGTGGGGTTTAGTGGTGAAAGTTGCGTCTCGTAACCGAGGTCCGGTCATGTGACCGAATCGGCTCAGCCGTACGCCAGTTAGCCCACAGCCTCACACCAGCCACCGCATATCCATAGTAAAGCAAGGAAGGAATGACAGAATAGCAGGATTTCCTAAATAACAGAAATAACAGAAATAACAGTCAGTATAGTCGTTCATGTCAATGACGTGCTACCCTGTCGTACTCTCTTACTCCTTTTACCTCAGTCCTTTACTCCCCTAACTCCTTACTCCCGTCACCTGCTAACCCCCTATCCAGATCTGATCTCGCCAATGCATATGTGATGTACCGTCTATCAGCCTATCACTCAGCCCATCACTCATCACTCAGCCCATTAATGCCCAGCATTGGCGGGCATGTGTGATAAGCCAGCCATGCCAGAATCTTTTAATAGCTCGGGTAGGTAGCCAGCCGTTAGAGCCTGAAACACGCATGGCAGGTGAAGCTCGGCTAGCCTCAACTCTAACACGCGGTGGCTACCAGTGGCTAGTCAGCTAAAAAGATTGTAGGGTAGTACCGGGAAAGTCCGAGGAGGTGGAGTCGTGTGACCCCCGCACCGTGGATATGCCGGCAGTCGCGCCGTGGACTGTCGTGCACCTTTTCACTCTCCTTTTCGCTCTCCTTTTCGCTGCTGTTTTTCGCTGCTCCCTTGAGCCGTCGGAAACCGCCGCATTTCTGTGCGCTCAGCCTGCATGCCACTGCAGCCGTGTCTTGGCGACATATGCCGATCTGCGCCGAACCCCGTTAGCTGGGTGGCTGGCATCTGGGGGGTAGGGTGTCTCGTAATACGCTAGCCCCGTATCGCGGAGTGCGTGAGTGCGTGAGAGCATTGCTGTCATCGGCGTCATTGCAATGGAATTGTTATCGATTGTATCCCTAGGATTAACGCACTAAATTCCGCTGCTATGACCCCCTGCTGTCAGTTGGGGCATGCTGCCCAAAGCGGACATAGTGCCGTTTGTGGAACGTACGGCGCCTGCACGGACCTAATCGGGATCTGTGCTTGTGCAAAAAAAGGAGTCCGTCGTCGAGGCGACAATTTCGCTTCCACCCGTGGTAAATGGTAAATATTATTTGGCATCCAAACGAACAGCCAGCCATCCACCGCGTGGCCAAGACTAGCGGTGACTAGGGGCTGTGGGCACGGCTAGTCCATGCGAGATCCATGGCACGCGCGGCGTACAATTAACTAGCGAACCACCCAACGCGAATGCCAGGCAAATGGCCTGCTCTGACCGCAGCTTTCGCTCCGTGAGCCGTTACCTACTTGAACCAGTTTCACCCCGCGCTCCGCATATGCGCCCCGCCCCTGACTGTGTTGCCAGACCAACCAATAAACTACCACCCGCCTGTCGTCCTCGACGCACATTGCGAGCTTAATTTAGCAGCGTGTAACGAGGCGAAGGCCCGAATTAGATCACGCATGCATGCACGCTTATGCACCTGACCTCTGCGAGCTCGGCAGCGAATTCGTGCCGCCATTTACCCCGTCAGCTTAGGGGGGCCGTTAGGGGGCTCATATATAAATACCCCGCTCCCCGTTCAATCCGACTGATCTTGCACGGACAATCGTACTGACCAGATCACACGGACATTCAGATCTCTCGCTTCTTCAGTCTATCTACTCTCTTTGATCTTGATCTTAACTTCATTGATCGATATCTCTTGATCTTCATTTGATCACTGAAATCTCTTCTCCCCACTCCACCCCCTCTCTCAACATGGCCCTTCGCTTGACGCTCGCGTCTCTGGCGCTGCTGCGCGCCGTCCAGGCCCAGACCTTCACGAGCTGCAACCCGCTCACGGCCACTTGCCCCGCTGATAAGGCGCTCGGCTCGTCGGTTGAAGTCGACTTCACCCAGGGCGCCTCGTCGCTCTTCACCGCCGTCGACCACGGCGACAAGATCTCTTACGGCTCCAACGGCGCCACCTTCACCATCGCCGAGTCCGGTGACAACCCCACTATCCAGTCAAACGCCTACATCATGTTTGGCCGCATTGAGGTCGTGATGCAGGCGGCCCCGGGCACCGGAATCGTCTCGAGTGTCGTGCTGCAGAGCGACGATCTCGACGAGTTCGACATCGAGTTCACTGGCGGAGATACCTTCCACGTCCAGACAAACTACTTCTCCAAGGGAAGCACCACCACCTTTGACCGCGGCGGAACCTCGCCTGTCAACAGCCCCCAGACCACCTTCCACAACTACACCATTGACTGGGACCAGTCGCAGGCCGTGTGGTACGTTGACGGAGCTCCTATCCGCACTCTGCTGTCCTCGGATCCCGAGGGCTACCCTCAGACGCCCATGGCCCTGCGAATTGGTTCGTGGGCTGGCGGTGACGCTTCCAACCCTCCTGGAACCATCCAGTGGGCTGGCGGCCCTACCGACTACTCGGCCGGCCCCTTCAACATGATTGTCGAGTCTGTGACCATGGTCGACTACTCTACTGGTAGCTCGTACTCGTACAGCGACAACAGCGGAACCTGGCAGTCAATTGTGTCGGAAGGTGGTGCTATCAACGCTAATGCTGAGGACCTGGCTCTTGCCGCTGCTCCTCCCTCATCAGCTGCTCCCACTTCATCAGTCGCTCCTACTACCTCATCGGCCGCTCCTACCTCATCGGCCACTCCTACCACCTCGGCTGCTCCTACCACCACCTCTCCCGTCTACTCGTCGGTTCCTCCTGCCACGAGCACCGACCTCGAGACCTTCACTGTCACCACGTCGTGCTCGACCTCGACTTCGACGACCTCGACCTCGGTTGAGTCGCCTGCTGCCGCTGCCACCAGCACCGAGCTCGAGACCTTCACCGTCACGACCTCGTGCTCGTCGACCACCGCTGCCGAGACCTCGTCTGCTGTCGTCGTCCCTGTGTCGACAGCCGCTGCTGTTGTGACCACTGAAGCCGCTGTGGAGACTTCGTCTGCGGCTCCCGAGACCTCGGCTGCTCCTGAGACTTCAGCTGCTCCCGTGGAGACCTCTGCCGCTCCCGTCGTGTCATCTGTCGCTCCTGTCGTCTCGTCTGTCGCTCCTGTCGAGACCTCGGCTGCTCCTACTGAGGCCGCCGAGACTTCTTCCAACGTGACTGCTCCGGCTGCTCCTACCGAGGTCGTGGCCTCCAACGACGGTGCCCGTCCCCTGCTGTCGATTGCTTCGCTGTTCGTCTCTGTCGGTGCTGCCATGCTGCTTCTCTAGATGCCTGGCCCCGTTAACCGCATCTTGTCATTTAATACCTTAATCCCTACAGAAAATGCATTTCACGATTTAAACGAATCCGTAGTGTCATGAACTGTGCTTCAGTTGGCCATTCGAGTGTATAGCCTGTCAGCCTGTCAGTTGATGGGTAGCTGAACTGTGTAGTGATAGTTACCACGTGCCAGGGTCAGTTGTCCCGCAACACTGGTATCTGTGATAGTTTTTTCTGAGACACGTTGTCCGAATCATTGGAGAGTTTGTGTATCTCGGCAGCGCATCCATGATTTCTCAAATGAATAGCACTCAGATATCTTTCTACCAGTACATCACCTTTCCGCCTTGTCACGCTTCCATGGAGGAACGTACTTCCCGGGGGGTGGAGCTGACGAGTCGGTAGATATATCCTTTTGTATGTCCTTTCGAGTGTCCTTTGGTATGTCCTTCGAGTGTTCTGGGACATCGTCGGTCAGATTTCGTTCATTGACAGGAGTTATGTCTTGACCAGTCTTAGTTCCCGAGCTCTCCTCTGACTGCTGATGCGATGAGTTGTCCGGTGGCAGCTGGTCTTGATGGGAAGATGGGTGCAGTTCTTTAGACCGTGGCTCACCAGCCTTCGATGCCGTACTGTCATCTGTAGACACATCACTGGCCTTAGAGACGGCTGTCGTGCTACTGGAATGGCTGTCTGTTGAGTCTTTCGAGGTGGGTTCGACTTCAAATCCAATTGAGTCACTCGGGTTGTCCTTCGAATCGATGTCGCCGGATTTACCCAGAGAGAGGGCTCCAAGGGCCGATTCGAGCTGGCCAGGCTCTCTAGAACCCTTCTCTCCTCTTTCTCCTCTGGTTCCAACCCCCCTATTCGTCTTGTCGTTGTCGAGTATCTGCTTGTTGAGGGCCGCGAACGGACTGCGCCTTGGATTCTCCGTTCGCCTCGCTACTGGAACGTACTTTGCTACGTCCTCTTTCGGCACAAAGCCCGGGCGGATCTTGACCTGCTTGCGAAGCGAGCCATCGCTGCGCACAGTTCCACCGGCGTATCGCGTGCCATCGTCAGCAGCACGGATCCCCGACGGCGACTCGGACATTTGACATGGAACCTGAACTAAGAAACTGAACTTAGAAACTGAAACTTCACACGGCTCATATCGGCGTGCAGGTGCATATCTCGAATCAATAAAACTACAGACCAACTAAACCACTAAACAAACGTATCCTAGAATAAAAAGGCTGTCGGAAACAGCGAAAACAGTGAAAACAGTGTAGGCTGCCGAACCAACTGTGGGCATCATACAAAATGGGCATTCGCGGAAATGTTCGCGGGAACTGCCATGTCAGGGCAGGGATCGGATCAGGACCGTCAGGATTGTCACTGGTCACGCCCTCTGGCCAACCTCAACTTCACTACCGCAGGCCAGACAATTGTACATTACGTGGCCATCAACACGCACGGCGGCCGTCTTCATGGCGACCCACTCGCCCTTGGCCGGGATGCGGCCGCACTCGGAGTTGAGGCAGCGCGCACCGGTCTTTTTGTAGCGCAATCCACACGAGTTGCACAGCTGGCCGGCCGACGAGGACCACGAGGGCCGCCAGCAGGGCGACTGGTCGGATCCGCACGAGATGCACCGGCGCTTGAGCGAGTTGGTGTACTGCTCGAGAGTGGGCGGCTGGTGGTTCGAGTGCGCTGCTCGCGGCGACTGTGGAGGAGATGGAGGACGGGTCGAGAGGCCCTGGACGAGGGCGGCTGCAACGCTGTCGACCTCGTCGTCGGGAGGCATTGAGATGGTGGATGAGCCCTGGTAGTAGCGGAACTGCGCGCCCGAGGTCGAGCGCGAGTACGACTTGGACTCATGCGACAGGCGTCGTTGCGCCGTCTTTTGGCTAGCGGCCAGCGGGCCGTAGCTGTATTGGTGGGAATGCGAATGCGAGTGCGAGTGGGATCGCTTGTGGGTGTAGGAGGAAGCCGAGGCGAGCTGCGTCGGGTGCCGGATGGGCGATGTGGAAGAGTGGGACGGTTCGCCGGGCCATGACGACGACAGCGACGATGCCGAGTGGCCGGAGGAGGAGCTGGCGGAAGATGAAGATGTGGAAGAGCCCGGGTGCGATTGGGTGGGTCGCTCGTGGATCCACGGCATGGGGATCTGCGCAATCTCTCGAAGCTTGGTGGGGTGGGTCTTTTTTAGCCAGGCGTCCAGCTGCGGGCGCCACATGGATCGGGGCGCTGTGTCCGGGTACAGCAGCGAGATGGAGGTTCGCCGCGACTTTGGTTTCGGCTGCGTGGAGAGCACGGGCGAGAGCGCAGTCGGCGAGGACCGGCTCGAGGTGGCCGACGACTGGCTGTCTGGCGATTCTCCAGAGTCGTGGTCCAGGGGGCTCGGCAGTGAAGTCGGCCGCGAGGCCGGTGAATCAATCGTATGATCCAGAGGGGCCAGAGCTGGGCGGTCCAGACTGACGTCCATGTCCATAGAGGGCTCCATAGACGGTTCAAGGCGCGGGTTCGCCATGAGGTTTTCCGCGGGTAAGAGGGACGGTACGGAAGGGCGATTCAGCGACAGGGGCCGTTTGAAAGGGCCGTGGTCAAAGCCCGAGGGCTGGTGCTGGCGAGGCAGCACGTCGGGCGCCGGGTGCACGAGCATTGACGAGACCATGGCAATTGCCGAGATTCGCGAACAGGAATCGAGAGAGTCGAGACCGACAGTTGAGACGGACTTTTAGGTAAGATTTAGACACAAAGCAGAGGGAAACGTCGATTGGCTGGCGAGAGTAGACTGTTGACTTAGTCTATGATGACGGATCAGCCAGGCCAAAATAACCCGATACGAGATGTCCGGCCGAGCACAACCGGGAACGCACAACGGGCAAGACAGGAATGTCAAATTGCAGCAGCAGGCTGAGATCACAGACAACTGCAGTTTTGTTGCGGACAAACACACGGACAAAGTGCGGTATTTCGTGAAACTTTCGACCACGAGATCGGACGAGGAAGAGGGAGCGGGGGGGGTAGGGACTAATCGATCTCCACCACGAGGGTTGCATTGGGCCCTAGCCCACGGAGGTTGATTGGGCCGCAACGGGCGGAAATTACCATTGCGTTGCTGCGGATGAACGGGATATAAGGGTAGTCAACGTGAGACTAACTCAATGCCTCAGTATCCTCTATTATTTCGTCTCTCCTCTCTCCTTCTTGCCCCTCCATCTCTACCCATCATAACCCCGCCCGTTGGGTAAATAGCGCCTGTTGCTGCACAACGTGGGACCGCACTGCCCCAGCCCCGCCATGGGCTAGGGCCCGCCGCCGTTATCAATCAGCCGGAATCCGGCTCCACCTAATCGGGCAGCATACCGGTGAGGTAGGCGCGGGATGTCCGTCGAGGAGAGGAGCGGAGCGAAGCGGGGTCGAAGTGGGGTCGAGCACGAAGTGGACCCCGAACACGCCGTCTGTGATCCCTGCTGTGCGCATTGCCCTCGCTTGCTGGCATGCTTGGCTGACCTACGCGCTCTGAAACTCTAACGCGCCCTGGCCTCATGCCTCGGATTCCGAAACAGGCCCATAGGCGCTAGTAGTTTCATGAACCGCCTAAACATTCGTCACTGCCAGTACTCCAGGACTACAATGGAACCACTAATTCCCACCAAATTCCACTCCCTCTCACGCCATTGTTGACTTCCCTTCCTTCTCTCCGGGAATCCTGGTATTTTCCCCGACATGCATATGGCCCAAGATAATGTGAGCTGACGTCATGGCTGCAACATCAGCATTATAATGGTAACACTGAGATAACGTGGCAAGAGAATAATCATGCGGTACCGGGGTTTACGGTGTATTGTACTGTAATACTTTGGAGTAAACAGTCTAGAGTAATAGTCTACATGAATGCCGGTTCCGAATTACACGAGCATGGAATGAGGAGTTGCAAGACATATGGTAGAGATGGTTGGCAGAGTGACAATGCACTGACCTTTTCTGACCTGACTGATTGACCTGATATGTTAATTGACTTGGCTATTGACTTCATGTTGATTAACCTGGTTATCGCTTTTGTATACATAACTGACTAAATGTCTGTGGCTTTATCAATACAGGCCTCTATTTCCTCTACTTTCTATTCACTACAAATCTTACAGTACGAGCTCATGTGACTGCTCCGGGTAAACTCAGGGGTCAGTTCTCAACCCTGATATCGTGTTCTGGTGTCTTTCGACTTCTGATCTGGTCTCTCTTCTTTCGGGTCTCTCTCCTGGTCTCTCGCTCTTATTCTACTATGACGACAAAGACTGCTCATCTGGTGGGTCTCAAGGTGCTGCGATTGTCGCGCCCGGAGCTGCGCCGCCCAGACATCACCGAGTCGCACGACCTGCCGTCTCAGCTGCTGTCGCTCCCTTCATCATTTGGCAGCGTCTATGTCGGCGAGACGTTCTCTGCGCTATTGTCGACAAACGCAGCATGCCCTGAGGACACTACTGTAGACGTCCGAATCTCCATCAGCATACAACTCCCGTCTCAGACAACCGTGAACCTGTTACACCCCGACGAAGTCGACGCAAGCTACACACTCAAGCCCGGCGAGGGACACCAGCATGTGGTGCACTACGAGGCCAAGGAGACTGGAACTCACGCGCTAGTTGCTACCGTGAATTACACCCCCGTTAATCCGGCTTCGGAAACCCCCAGCCAACCCATCACGTTCCGCAAAAGCTACAGGCTCAGTGCTGCGCCTGCTCTCAATGTCAAGACGAAGCTGACGCCAATTGACGGCGGCCACCTTGTCGAGGCGCAGATTGAGAATGTTACGCACGAGACGATGGTGCTGGAATCGACCCAGCTGTTGCCGCCGAGCGAGTGGGTGAGCCAACCTCTAGCTCCAGAGTCGATTCCCCCACTACTTCCCAAGCACGTATATCAAGCGGCATATATCGTATCGAGGGAGTCTCCAGATCTCAAGAACTTGCCAGCCATTGGATCCAGCAAGCTGATGCTCGGATGGCGTCGTGAACCACTGGGCGAGCGAGGCTGGCTCACCACTGGTTCCATCAAGCCAGAGAAGTAAGGCACTTGAACCCTTCAATTGCTCTGCTCATTACAACTGGCTCGCTTACTTTGGAGGCATCTTACTGCATATCTTACTGGATCGCTTATGGATGGCTTATGGATCGCATACTTGCATACATTCTATGGAACTGGCTTGGCTTTTTGGCTTTGTATACGGACGCATAGCGTCTACATTGTACATTACTGGTCGTTACTCATCAATACGGGTTGAAGCCGCCGCGACCGCGGTATCCGCCACGGTAGCCGCCACGGAACCCTCTGCCGCGACCGCGGCCACGGCCACGGCCATTGAATCCTGGCACGTTTGTGCGCTTGGGCACGACCTTGAGCGATCTGTTGCGGAACACAGACTCGTTGAGCACTAGGGCGTTTGACACAAGCGACGGCTCAGCAAACTCGACGTAAGCGTAGCCCTTCGGGTGACCCGTGAACTTGTCCATGAGGATTGTGACGCGGTTGATGGTTCCGCACGACTGGAAGTGCTTCTGCAGCTCCTCGGGAGTGGCTCCAAAGTCGACATTGCCCACATATACACTGCGCGCATCAATGTCCTCCTTGTCCTCACGCAGCTCGGCCGTCTCTTTGGACAGCTCGGACTGCATGGCCTGTAGCTGTTCGGCCTCTGCCTGTAGCTCCTCGAGACGGGCCTTCATGGCGGCGACATCCTGGGACTCGTCCTCGGCGGCAACGGGAGCCTCAACAGCATGAGTTTCAGCAGGAGCAGCGGCGGCCGGCACTGACTCGGGCGCGGCAGCTTGCGACTGACCTTCTGTGGCGGTAGACATGGCTGGTGAAGTTGATTTCGCGCGCAATGTGAAAAATCAGTGGGGCTAGGGTGCACGTGACCGCGCACTGACAGTTGATGTCCAGATGTCGAGTGCCAAAGTCGACTGAGCACAGTTTTCAAGTACATTTTGAAGTACATTTTGAACTACATTTTGAGTATACTTTGACTAATCCATTTTTGGTGAAGCCCATCTTGACGAAGTATATTTTGACGAAGTATATTTAGACTACACAAAAGCATTCGCACGTATTATAGTTGACCTTTTGCATTACTGCTTCTACTCAGCCCATGACCACTTCAGCCTATTCTAGTATTACTTGGCGTTATTACCCCTACAGCTTGGCAACGCTTTTCTTGAGGCGGTCGGCAACGGCGTCAAGGAACTCCTCGGTCAGCACGTAGCTCTCGCGGTCGGTGCGGCCCATAGCCAGAGCCAGATCCTTGGTCATGATGCCGTCGACCTGGACGGTATCGACAGTGGCCTTCTCGAGCGACTCGGCGAACTTGATGACGTCGGGTGTGCCGTCGAGCTTTCCGCGCTGGATGAGACCTCGGGTCCAGGCAAAAATGGAGGCAATCGAGTTCGTCGACGTCTCCTTTCCCTTCTGCCACTGGCGGTAGTGACGAGTGACGGTACCGTGGGCGGCCTCGGACTCAAAGGTCTTGCCATCGGGCGTGATGAGCACCGACGTCATCAGACCCAGCGAGCCAAAGCCCTGGGCAACAATGTCCGACTGCACGTCACCGTCGTAGTTCTTGAGAGCCATGATGTAGCCACCCTTGGACTTGATCATCTGAGCCACCATGTCGTCAATAAGACGGTGCTCGTACCAGATGCCCTTGCTCTCGAAGTCGGCCTTGTAGGTCGACTCGTACAGCTCGGCGAAAATGTCCTTGAACCGGCCGTCGTAGCGCTTGAGAATAGTGTTCTTAGTCGACAGGTACAAGGGGAGACCACGGTCAATGGCCAGCTTGAACGAGGCATGAGCAAAGCCTCGGATCGAGTCGGTTGTGTTGTACATGGCCAAAGCAACACCGCCGTCCTCCTTGTAGTCGTAGACCTTGATCGTCTTAGCCTCGGAGCCATCAGCAGGTGTGTAGACGAGCTCGAGCTTACCAGGACCTTCAATCACAGCGTCCTGGGCCTTGTACTGGTCACCGTGGGCATGACGGCCAATGATAATGGGCTGCTCCCAGCCCTGGACGAGTCGCGGGATGCGCGGGATGACAATGGGTTCACGGAACACTGTACCGCCGAGAATGTTGCGGATCGTGCCGTTGGGCGACAGCCACATCTTCTTGAGGTGGAACTCCTTGACACGGGCCTCGTCAGGCGTGATGGTGGCACACTTGACACCGACCGAGTGCTCGAGAATGGCATTGGCAGCATCAACGGTGACCTGGTCGTCGGTCTTGTCGCGGTGCAGAATGCCCAGGTCGTAGTACTTGAGGTCGACGTCGACGTATGGGTGGATGAGCTTGTCCTTGATGATCTGCCAGATGATGCGGGTCATCTCGTCACCGTCGAGCTCGACAATGGGGTTCTTGACCTTGATCTTTTGCGTGCTGTCTGGGGTTAGCACGAGTAGCATTGAGCAGGTTGCTGTAGGCTCTCAATTGGCCATAGAGGAGACAGAAACGTAGATTGTAGACTCTCAATTGGCCATGAGTAGACACAGAGGTCAATCATCAGTCTATTGCGAGACATGTCAAATGTCAGTCATAAGAGTCAGCTCAAAGACCATCTTCACACATCTGGCAGCAGTGGTTCTCAATTACTCACACATTCGGCGGGACTGAGGCACTCGGGCGACCGAGGCCAGAGTACGGGATGCAATGGACAGTCGAGACATTGCACTTAGTGAAACCAATGAAGCAGAAGACATCGGGCATTGGCGCTTTTATATACCTGCTGCTGCGGCTGATGAGTCAAGCCGGTTTCGGCCCAGCCAGTAATTGGCCGATACTCGGTAATGGAGGTATACAGAATAGAGTATGAAAGGTGAATGAACAGGTAGATACAATGGCATATACAATGGCAATGTTGTAGTTGCTTCGTTGTACAGTTCATTGGTTCAGCTGTTGGTCACTGTTCCCCTCTGGCTTCACCTCTGGCTTCACCATACAATCAGCCTTGTGGTGTAGACATGAAGACTTGGTCTAGCTGACATTACAACTCTAATGAAACTACTGTGCGCTCTAATCTTGTACTCCGGTACTCTTGTACTCTCTACCGTCGCTATCCGGCACCACCGGAGCCCAATTGGAGCGTTCGTCTTAGTCCTCGTGGATTAGTATCATGTCAGTGGATGACTCCCGGTATGACTTCTCCGTTACAGCAGAACTACCTTCGACTGCTTCACTTCAACTGCTTCACGCACTGTAGTATCTTGTACTACATGTATTGACATGATAAATATGCACCTAGAGCAGGGATCCCGACTTCTTGAGCTGGTAGTAAACAATGGCAAAGGGAGCACCAAAGCCAACGACTGAGTTAGACAAGTTCCACGGAGTTGAAGAGGATCAGGAGATTCAAGTCTCCGGTTGAGTCTCCAGTTCTATTCTAATACTCACTGAAGTAACCCCAGTGAAGAGCCCAGTACGGCACGAACTTGCGACCGTGGACCTTGAAGGGAAGGTTGGTGTAGGGACCCTCGGGGCCGTGGCGAGCAACGGCCGAGGAAGAGAAGCCGCGACGGGCCACCAGGCGGGCAGATTGGGTACCGAGTCTCAGCATTGTAGTGGACTGTATCGGTTCGATGAATGGGAAGACAAGAAAACGTACGATTTTGACGTGAAATTTCCACGCTGCGTAGTGGTTGTGCCCCGGTATAGTGATGTGGCTCGGCATGCCTCGCTTTGGCGGGAGAAAACTTTTGGCGCTGTGTGATTGGCCCAACCGGCGACAGGGCGCGGCTCGAATGGCACCACTGAAACTCGTCACACCAAATTCTTCGATTCTCTTGACTTCACATTCGCATCGTCAAAATGGCCGTCACCAACAGCATCAAGCCCATTACTGGCGCTCTCAAGCGCAAGATCATTTTCGACATCACCACTGGTACGTTTACTGCAAACTTGTAACTCTGTCCTCTTGCTAACTCAGGCTTTGGTAGGTCCTAAGAACCGACGACGTCAAAACAGACAAAAACACATCTAACTCAGCTCTCGGTGGTGTCTTTGCTGCCTACTGGTGGTGGGGGTGAGTAACGAGCTCAATGATGTAGTCAAGTCTAATGCAGAATCCACAAGCCAGGTGTGGCCAAGCGTGACCAGTGGTACAAGGAGTACGCTAAGACCAAGGGCCAGTAGGTCTTTATATTTAATACACTGATCCTTTGATTGATGGAGGGCAATACCGGAGCTTCCGAATGGCCGTGGAACGTGAGTCATCAAAGTCGTTCCAGAGGTAGAGTCTGACCAGAAGTGATATGGGGCCAGAGTCGCGTGCAGTCCTGTAATGGGAGGTAGACTGGTATCCCACAGGCCACAGTGTCAGAGTCAACACTGTCGGAGTCACTGTTAGAGTCGACACTGTTAGAGTCACTGTTGGTATGAACTGCTACTTCTGGTCCAAGCACTCAAATAGTAGTCCAATGTGTATGATGCTGACATGCCACGAATCTTAGTAGGTTAAACTCCACTACCACATTAGTAGCTCCAATTGACATTCCTCCTAGTGGATTTGACTCTAAACTTCACTTCATTTGTATGTTACTTTCACAATTCTACTTTGACTTGGTAACTTTTACGTCTACCTAACGGCTTTATACATACTTCCCCACTACTTCACTTAACTTCCAGCCGTTCACATGATTGACACGGGGTTGCTCAAGGAGGACGCGCTCAACAGCCTCCTGGGCACCATAGACAGCGTGAGTAGACTCTGGTGCTCTTGTTCTCGCTAACACAGTTTCAAACAAGCTCGAAGGTGCTCATTCTCGACAAAACGCTGGCCACCTCGGTCAATGTTGTATCGCCCTTTTCGGTCCTCAAAGAACATGGCGTCGAGTCCATCTTCTGGCTCCAGGCCGACAATCTACAGGCTGCCGTGAGCAGTGCTCTGTCACTGGTGTCAGCAGACGTGTCCGCGAGTCTCACGCCCCGCTCGCTCGTCTTCCTTACGTCTACAGGCCTCAAGGAGGCGTATCTCGTGGCTCAGCATACGCAGCAGCTCATTGCCCAAAACTCGCAATTGCCCGTCCATTCACGGCCTATTGCCGAGGTACACATCATCGTCGCGCCCCAGTCAACTCTAGCATTCAATCTTGTACTCGAGGAGTCGAGTGTACTTGGAGATGTGACGATTCACTCTTGGCCTGCCCACTTGCTGCCTGTGCATCCCGATCTGCTGTCGCTGAACCTCGACGCAGCGGGCTTTGAGGAGACTTATATTCGCGAGATTCCGAGCGCTGTGCATTTGGCAGCAGACGCCATCCAGGACCTGCAAACCCGATATGGCCTGATTGGGCGCATCACAGGACAGGGAGACAATGCTCGCCTGCTCGCCGATATCTTGCTTCATAAGCGACAGCAACGGCGGACAGATCTAGCAAACGACGTCGCCTCGGGGCCAATAGGGCTTCTTGACAGTCTACCATTTGCCAAGGCATTGTCGCAGTCGACGACGGCGTCTCCCGCTCCTAGCGTCGCCAACGGCAGTCCCGCCAAAGATTCCGCCACTGCTCAGTTCAACTACAAGTACTCAAACGTCTTTGTCGGCACGAGCATTGACGAACTCGTCATTGTCGACCGAAAGTCGGATCTCGTTACACCACTTCTAAGTCAGCTCACCTACGAAGGTCTTGTTGACGAGTTCTACTCTATCTCAGATGCTGGCCAGGTCGAGTTGCCCGCATCCGTGGTCAACCCGCCGTCGCAGTCATCGGAAGGGACGTCTCAAGCACAGGCATACCGAGGCGAGACAAAGAGGATTGTATTGGGCGGCGAGACTGATGCTCTGTTTGAGGACATCCGAGACTTCAACTTTTCAGCAGTAGGCCAGACGCTGAACCGGCTGGCCCATCAGCTCAAGGCCGAGTATGAATCGCGGCACCAGGCACAGACTGTTTCTGAGATCAAGAAGTTTGTGTCGAAACTGGGCGGACTGCAATCGCTTCACAAGAACCTACAGCTTCACACTAATCTGGCCGACGATCTCAAGCGAAAGGTGGAGGGCGAGGAGTTCAACAAGTGGCTGGAGATCCAGCAGAATATTGTTGCCGAGTCGATGGACACGAGCGCGCTGCTGATAATGATAGAGGAGCTCATCAACCGCTCGTCGTCGCTCGTCATGGTGCTTCGCCTCATTTCGCTCGAGTGCCTGTGCAAGGGTGGTATTAAGGAGAAGCTTCTACAGGGCCTCAAGCACCAGATTGTACAGACGTACGGGTACAAGCACCTTGTGACTCTCGAGCGACTCGAGAAGCTGGGGCTCATCTTTGCCCGGGCGCCGTCGGTTCCTAATAACTTTCCATCGCTGCGAAAGGCGCTGTCGCTGGTGATGGACCAGCAGCAGGACGATGCGAATCCGACCGATATCTCGTTTGCGTACTCTGGATACGCGCCGCTGAGTGTGCGTCTCGTGCAGTGCGTTATAGATAAGACGGTCATCATGAAGCCGCGGCGGCTGGGGTCCAGTGCTGCGCAGAACTCGACGCTTGCTGGAGCCACAGGCTGGCGCGGAGCAGAAGATATTCTACGCTACTTGCCAGGAGAAGTTGTCGAGGAGCAGCAGCACAGCGAGTCTCAGGTGCGTGAGGCCAAGCTGCGGAAGATCCTGACTCGCAACACGCCTGGCCACGACAAGACGACGACACTCGTGTTCTTCCTCGGCGGCGTCACATACGCCGAGGTGGCAGCATTGCGGTTCGTGGCCAAGCAGTCGAGCCGAACAAACGTCCTTATAGCCACGACGGGCCTCATCAACGGCGATAAGATCATCGAGAGCACGATGCGTGGTCTGTAGCGTAAAACAATTATTGCATTATGAAGTACGTGAAGCTGAGATGAAGTGCGGCAGTTATGTAGCATGTGTATTCCCATGCAGTGTACAAGATCAGGAACTCGGTTTAGGTAGGACGATTCTGTAGATGAGATATACTCTACGGTAGGTGAAACTGTGGATGAAATATGCTCTATATTTTAAATGATTGGCGTATTATATATATTTATTTCATGACTGGTTTGAGAGATGAAGTCGGCTCTTATCAGATATGCGGCTGCTTCTTCACGATTTAGCGTTAGAAAAAGTTAGCTGTTAAACAGTAACTGAACTGAAACGGAAGACAGATGTGAAATGACAGGTGTGAAAGTACTGCTCCGTTCTGATTCTGACTGGTGATTTCTGTTTCTAGCGTCATTCTGACTCACCTACTGACTCGGACTTGTATTACTTCGTGGGCTACAGTGATGATCTGGAACTCACATGCTCGCTAAACTTAAGCTCTAATAATCGCCTGATCAGCATGGATAATTTTGCCTGCACCCCGTTGAACTCCGCACTTAGCGTAACCCTGTGGCTAAACTCAAAGGCGGTCAAAGGCGGCACCTGACTGGGTACATGGCGTCCTCGGGTAGGTGCATCTTTGGCGCCAAGAGGCGGTTAAGAAGGTTGGCTAAGGTTGCTACGGGCGCAGAGGGTGCACAGCGGCAAAACGACGAGTACCAGATGAGATGGATTCGCTTCAAATGAGGCCCGCGCTGAACCCGTGAAGGGCCATCCCAACGGCGCAGCAACTCCACTCAGCCGCTAGCGCAACCATCTCGATCGAGGCGTCGATCGGCCATACCCCCGCATCGACCCTGCATGTTCATGAGCAACTAGCGGACGCAAATGCCGTGGCAAAACTTTTTTGCGCTTGCTCTATAAAAGGGTCCTCGCCCCACAATTTGCGTGTATCCTCCTCAACTGTTGGTAATTCGTCATGGCCGTTACGACTACCAACTCTGGCCGCATCACGCTGGCCCACCGCACGGTGGCCATCATCTCCTTTGTGCTGTCTGCATACTTCAACGTGCGCTTCCTTGTTGGCAGACACTACCACCTTGACCCCGGTCACCCCGACTATGTACGGTACACGCCCTTCACGGCCAACATCTTTTTTGTTCTGGGCTACTGGGGTGCTTTGCACCTGCTGCAGGCCGTGTTCCTGACGCAGTTCTACAAGCCCCAGAGCGGGCTTGTCACCACCGAGACGAGCGACTTGGGCTGGCACTTCAGTCTGTTCAACCTGCTGCATGCGGCCTGGTCGCTGCTGTTTGCTCGTGGTCACTACTTCCTGTCCGAAGCTGTGCTAGTAGTCAACTTCATCAACCTGCTGGCCACCTACGTTTCGCACCGTCCCTATGCCACGCGCCCGCTCGGCAATTGGATCATCATCCATCTCACCACTGCTGCAATGCCGCTGGCGTGGATCTTTTTTGCCATTTTCTGGAACGGTGCCGTGCTGTTCCACGCAAAGGGCCTTGCTTCGCGCATCGTAGCCAATGTGCTCATCTGGGACTTTTTGCTTGTGCCCGCCATGTTCCTGCTGCTGTACCGCGACTGGGGAATGGGTCTTGCCTCGTCGTACCTCATGGCCGCGCTCGGAGCTGGCCAGTTCCTCACAAAAGTCGTGGCTCTGCAGTGGATCTTTGCCTGGACCATTTCTGGCCTGCTGTTCGTTGGTAGTTTGTTTGTCGCTGTGACTGGAGTCCCTGAAACCGCACCAGCGGCTCCCCAGCGTGACGCCGAGCGTGCCCCTTTGCTGGGTTAAACCAGTAGACATGACCCAGCAGACAAGTCAGGTGACAGTCCAGGTGAGAAATTGGTTCTCTCCGGCTCTACCTCCCTGACTCGATCTGTCATGTACCCCTGAAACATGGAACAGCGTATACTGCAGCATCAATCAATGAGATCTCCATGAGCTAGCCTTTCAGTACAAGTAGAGTGCCCGCAGTAGAACCCTTGCTTGGCCTATGCTCTCTATTTTACTCCTATTTCACTCTGTTTTTCATTCCTATCTCCTATAGCCCGTTACCGTCGCTACCTCTTCATCTTAGTTGTAATTTTTGTTCCTGACTCAGGCCGTTGCGCACTAGGCCGCATTGGGCGCCTGTTTCTGCGGCAACACCCCTACCCTGCCAGCGCGGGTGTCTACCCTACCGTGAGTTCGAATGGCACCCGAAAAGGGGATAATTCGCGTTCATTCCACTTAACTAATCTCCAATCCACGTCTGTTGGAGTCTCTTACTCAGTCTGTTAAAACCTGTTACTCAGGTCAGGCACACTTCCTCTTGTCTAAAAGCACCGCCCGGTGTAGACTCTCCCGCCATGTACTCGAATCACAACGGATCAGACCTGTTGTACCAACAACAACAGGCTCAACAGCAGGCGCAACAGCAGGCTCAGCAGGCTCAGCACCAGCCAATGATGTACCAGAATGCCAACCGCAGCCAACAGAGCTTGCACAGCCAGAATCAGACGCCCGCACCGGCTATTCCCCAGCCAGCGTTTCAGCAGCCAGGCCAGTTCTACGACCAGCGGGCCTTTTACCGCCAGCCTCAGGCCCAGCACAGCGCGCAGTCGCTCGTGTCCAACGGCTCCAATAACGGTTTTGCTCCGCAGTTCCAGCAGCTCCGCGTTTCTCCACAGTTTGACCAGCCCATGGATGGTTCGGTGAGTGAAGGAACTGGCTCGAAGTCAACAGAGTAACATCTAACACAGTACCAGCAAAACCAGGGCCAGATACAACAGCAGTATCTTCAGCAGCAGCAGCTTCAGCATCAGCAACAACAACTCCAGCAACAGCATCTTCAGCTCCAGCAGCAGCAGCTCCAACAGCAGCAGCTGCAACAACACCAACTCCAGCAAGTGGCACAGGGGGCACCGCAGAGCCCGCAGGTACACTATGCCTCGAGCGTCGGCCAGCCGCCAGCAGCGGGCCAGGCCGACTACGTGCATTTCGACCGGCACCCGGAGCAGTTTTCCCGGGCCACGCAGGAAAAGGCCGCTGCGGTGAAGCTGCGCATCGAGCACTTCTTCAACCTCAACGTCAACCACGCCATTGAGCGCAACCAGCGCCGACTTCAGACAGAGCAGCAGCTGGCCAAGGAACGGCAGTCCGAGGAGCGCAAGAACCGCACGCTCATGTCGCTGGGCAAGAAGGAGTCGTCGTTTCTACGGCTGCGCCGTACACGTCTCAGTCTCGCCGACTTCTCGACCCTCAAGGTCATTGGCAAAGGTGCGTTTGGCGAGGTACGCCTCGTGCAGAAGCGCGACACGGGCAAGATCTATGCCATGAAGACGCTGCTCAAATCAGAGATGTACAAAAAGGACCAGCTCGCCCACGTCAAGGCGGAGCGCGACGTTTTGGCCGGCTCCGACTCGCCATGGGTCGTGTCGCTGTACTACTCGTTCCAGGACGCGCAATATTTATACCTCATTATGGAGTTTCTCCCTGGCGGAGACCTCATGACGATGCTCATCAAATACGACGTGTTTTCCGAGGACATCACGCGTTTCTTCATTGCAGAGTGCGTGCTGGCCATTGAGGCCATCCACAAGCTGGGGTTCATTCACCGCGACATTAAGCCCGACAATATTCTTGTTGACAAGACGGGCCATATCAAGATCTCGGACTTTGGACTGTCTACTGGTTTTCACAAAACGCACGACAGCAACTACTACCGCAAGCTGCTGGATAAGGACCCGGCTCCTGCGGCGCACGGTCCTGCTGCTCGCAACAGCATGATGGTCGACGCAATCCACCTCACCATTTCCAACCGCCAGCAGATCTCGACGTGGCGTAAGTCACGGCGGCTCATGGCATACTCGACGGTCGGAACGCCAGACTACATTGCGCCCGAGATCTTCATCCACCAGGGCTATGGCCAGGAGTGTGACTGGTGGTCGCTAGGTGCCATTATGTTTGAGTGCCTAGTCGGCTGGCCGCCGTTCTGTTCCGAGACACCACAGGAGACGTACCGCAAGATTCTCAACTGGCAGGAGACACTCCAGATCCCAGATGATGTGCACCTGTCGCCTGAATCTGAGGACCTCATCCGCCGGCTGCTCGTCAGCTCGGAGCACCGATTGGGCCGGCTCGGCGGCGCCGACGAGATCAAGGCGCACCCATTCTTCCGCGGCGTTGACTGGGCGGCGATCCGCGACTTCAATGCGCCGTTCATCCCCACGCTCAGCTCCGTCACCGATACCTCGTACTTCCCCATTGAGGAGCTCGAGCAGGTGCCGGACTCGCCGGCGATGGCGCGCGCGCAGCAGCAGCAGCAACAGCACCAGGGTGGAAAGGACATTCGCGAAGACCTGCCATTTATTGGATACACGTTTTCGCGCTTCGACTATCTCACCAAGAAGAATGTTCTGTAGAGCATGTTCTGTAGAGGCTATACTGAGTCCATGTACCCCACACGGCTGAATAAACCCTATTACACTCTAGATTACGCAGTGCGTCGGCCGAATTCACTTGACTGATTTCACTTTTGAACAATCACACTGTAGTCACGACATGGCCAACCCGCGAACAGCTACAGGAAACACGCGAACGACGGTGTCGCGGGCTAAAGCGCAGCCGGGTCAGAACCCGCCTGCCCAGCAGACGTCGCCCCAGCCGGCCGACAAAGCAGCCGATCCAGTGAGTTCCAGGGGTTATTCCAGGAGTTATTCCAGGAGTTGATGATGAATCTTGATTCTCTCACCACTCTTGATTCTCCCTCCAATTCTCTTTTTCTCCTCCTCCTTTCTAACACAGCTCGACTTTGAGACCCTGCCGCTCGACGTTTTGCGCAAGTTCCGCAACGTCAATAAGCTCAACGTGCAGTCACCGCGTACATTGGCTGGCTTTCTTCTCGACAGCCCTGTTGGCCGACGAACCATGTCGTACAAGAGCAGCAATCGCGTGTCCAAGCCCGAGGCAGCGTCACAGCTCAAGCGGCACTTCATGAACCAGGGTGTGCGCGAGTCGGAGTTTATTGTTGATTTCATCTACAGCGTGCGTCGCCAGGACCGCGCCTTCAAGCTGCAGTTTTCGTAACACGAGCGACCTAAGACGAGCGAAGCGAGTTCACTGGTCTAGCCGGGTCTCAGGTTTGACTCTTCTGCTTTTCAGGTCTGACAGCTTTCGCTCACTTCACCCCACGACTTACGACTGATTTATTGTATATACGCACATAGTACGAACTGCACGCATTATGAGGAACATAACCGTACAACACCCACAACAGTGGTGTACAGTACGGTGGGGTGTAAAGCGAAGATACCAAATTAGGCTGTCCCGAAAGCCATGGAAAAGCTCACTCCTCTAAGTCGTTTGTCAACTTCCTGTTGAGCCTTCCTCCACCTTCTTCCTCCCACTTCTCCACGCCCTAGCCACATAATTACACTTCACGCATCCATGGCCCAGAGAATGGACGGTTCGACGGTGACGTTTTTCCTCGTGCTGGCGGCCACGTTTGTGGCAGTGCGCTGGCTGTTTCTGTCAGAGCCCGCCAGTGGCACTGCTGCTGCCAGTTCCGCACCCGAGACCCGCACCAACCAGCAGCAGCGACCAGCCAGGCAGCAGGCCCGCCGCCCAGTGACCCAGGGCATGATTGAGCTCGTGCAAACGCTGGCGCCAGGCCTCACGCCCGAGCAGATCCGCTTCGACCTCGAGCGCACCGGATCCATCGAGGTCACGGTCGAGCGCTACCTCAGCACCGGCACACTGCCGTTCCCGCCCGACTACCGGCCGCCGCAGGAGCCCAGTGGCTCGAGCTCGGCCGGTCCTCAGGTCGACCTCATCACAAAGTACAATCTCAAGGACCAGGTGGCGTCCGAGTCGACGGAGGAGCTGTCAAAGCTGGTTTGGACCGACGACAAGCAGAAACGCCAGGCTCAGCTGCGCAAGCAGCAGCAAGAGATGGTCTTGCGTGCGCGCCGCCGTCTCGAGCAGAAGGAGAAGAAGTAGGAGGGAAGTGAGAGGCAAGTGAGAGGGAAGTGACAGAAATCTGGAGAGATTGGAGGAGAAGCCAGTAGGGAGACTGCAGGAGAGTCGTGTAAGGAGACTGCAGGATATTTGAAATCTGGAGATTGGAGGAGATTCGTAAGAAGACTGGCAGAATACTGAAGGCCAGTGGAGTCAGGAGCAGCCAATGGGCAATTCGGAGATGGTATGGTGCGAGCTGTATTGCATATCACAGCTGATGCTGTCTATTGACAGAGCTGATGTGATGATGTACTGAGTGCCATGCCAATAGAATGTAGATATTTAGCTGCCGTATTCGGCATCAACAGGACTGTTGCATTATAAGATATGAAAGTGGATGCTCTGCCATTGAACAGGTACATATAACTGGTGTGCGCTGTTTTACAGAGTTACTGGTGAGCTGCTGTGCGTTCTAGTACTGCGGTTCTTGAACTTCTGTGAACTTCCTAAGCTTGCTGCTCACTGTTGCAGTACTATCCTGGTACTATTCTGGTACTGTCCTGGTCCTACCCTGGTACCGTCCCACTGTCCTGCTCCACGCACTTTAGTCTACTTCTTCCATCACGTTCATGATCTAATAGTACAGGTTAGCACTTCTATGGCTATCGACCCCAGGCTTATGACTACCGACTCCATGCAGTACTCGCAGCACTGACCTTGCCGTTGGTTGCGGACGGCACAGACTGGCTGATGGAGAACTGACGGATGACCTCAAGGGAGATGGTGCGGTTGTCGGCCACGGCACCATGGAACTGGGCCACTGCGCGCTCGGCTCCGTCCCTGGACGCAAACTGCACCTCAGCCATGACGGTGCGATTGCGCGCGCGAGTACGGCACTCCTCGACGGGCCCTGCTGCCTCAAGCACCGTCACGACATCTGCAGCGCTCGTGCCAAAGTCAAGATTGCTGACCCGCACCAATGGCGGGATGCTGGCGTCTTTGATCTGCAGCTGCGGAGCCTTGACGACACCAGTGCCGCGTTTCCATACGCTCGAGGTGCTCGAGGTTTGCGAGTTGCTGGAATTCTTGGACTTCGCCTCGGGCTTGGCCTTCTCATTGCGCTTGATCTGGAGCCGGCGCTTGGGATTGTGAATGGCCAGGTACAGCGGGTCGCTCTCGAGCTTGCGCGCACGGTCCTTCTCGGCCTGCTGCTGCTTGAACAGCTTGTCGAACTGCGTGAGCTTGATGTCTTTGATCAATCCGGCAGCATTCAGTGTTGTTATGTTTTTGGCCGATTTGGCTGTGGATTTAGCATTTGCCGGTTTTCCGTTCACCAATTTGGCTGTCGTTTTAGCGTTTGTCGCTTTGGCGGTCTTGCCCTTCGACTTCGTCACAGCTGCCGTCTTGCCATTCATCGACAGACGCGCTCCAAGGCCTTTGCTAGCTTGAGACGTCTTTGTCGATCTCGTGGCTGGCTTGTTGGCCGAGGTGGCCGTTTTCGCGGGTTTGGCCGCCTTGCCAGCTCCACCCGCCGGCTTGCCGATGCGAGCCTCGAGCCCCGTATCCTTTGTCTTTTTGCGTGCCGCTGTGTTAGCCCGGAGCTTCTCCTGACATTTTCTACTCACCCATTGAAGTTGGTGATTTGGCAAGGTTGATTTGAGCCGCTGCATATGCACCCGCTGCATTGCATCCGGGGATCAGGGTTGCGCACGCACCAATAGACGAATGAAGTGGAGTATCGAAGTCTAGTATTGAGTGTAGTATTGAAGTATAAGTTAAAGTCTAGAGTGATTTAGATCCGAGTATCTCAGAATCGTCTAGAAGTTTAGGCATCAATTTGATGTACCAGTTCCATTCACTAGCTTTGCTCCTACTCGTCTATACTGGTACAACGTCTATCGAGACCAGGATAATGTACATGAAATGCGACATGTCCTACTTGGGGGCTTCAGTCTTGGGCTCAGTCTTGGGCTCGACATCCTCACTCAGTTCATGAGTGGGCTCTGATTGTGGCAGCTCGTTAGCAACCTCAGGCACTTCAGGCTTAGTGGTCTCAACCTCGACCTCAGGGACTTTAGCTTCAGAGAATTTAGCCTCGGAGAACTTAGCAGCTTCAGGGGTCTCTGCTTCAGGGACATGCGAGACATCCGGAACCAGGACTTCTGGCCCCAAAGATGTGACGAGTGTCGGGGCAATGCGCCGGCGCTTCTTGCCGTCCTCAACTGGGACCTCGTCGTCCGTCATCCGCTTGACTGTCGGCGAGCTGGGTGCCGACGGCGAGGCGCCACTGCTGAAGGACACTGGGAAATGTGAGACAGCGGGGATGAGTGTTTGTGACTCGTTGGTCGACGACGTAGTCGATGCAGGGCTAGCGGCAGACACAGGGCCATCTGACAGAGTGTGCAGGCTGGCCATTGGAATCAGCGGGCTGTGGACAACAGAGTGCGGCCCACTAGGCTTTGAGCTCTCGGGAGCTGAGCTTGCCGTGTACACCTCACCCAGCTCGCCAGGCTCAAACGAAATGACAGAGCAGAAACCGTCCGTAGACGCCATAATGAGCGTGTTTCCGTCGGGAGACCACGTCAGGTCTGTAAAAGTTCCATAGTGCAAGTTGCTCACTATACACAGCGGGTGCTTCTGCTGCGTGTCGTACACAATGACCGAGTCCTGTGTGGCCACAGCGTAGATGATACGATACTGCAGTTTGAACACGGGGCTATCGAGGCCCTCGTCGTCTTGTAGCGTTTCAGCGACAATGGGAGTCGCAGGAGTGGCGGGTGTGCTGTCCGATGTACCACCCGCTGCCTTGGAATCAAGCGTCATGTCAATCGTAACGCGTGCGGTGCGCTTCGCCGTCAAGCCCTCCCGCAGCTGGTAGAACACTGGAGAGCACTTCACAGCCAGCGACGGTCTATGGAGGCCAGGAAGATGTGCCACTGGAGGTCGGTTGAGACCTGCGCGCGAGTAGACGTAGACAGTGTTTGTGGTCTCCTCGTCCACGCTTGGGCCCGAAACAGGCGTGTACTTGAACAGGCCCGATGGGGTGAACAGCAAACTGCCATCTGGCGTGAAAGTCAGTCGACGGAAGAACGAGGTGAAGGTTTCGTTGTGATAGAGCATGCTCGAGCGCACTAGGCTCGACGGTGAGTTGGCACTCACAGACAGTGGAGTGATGACTGGTGAGCTGACTTGGCGCACTGCTGGCAACGGAAACGCTGGTCCTGGTCCTGGTGATTCGGGGTGCGCAGATGAGAACGACGATTTGCGTGAGTGAGGACGCGAGGACGTAGGCGCTAGGGGTGGGTGCATGAGTCTCGGCGTCTCGGGCGGCGATGATGCCGATGTCATGGATGCCGGCGTGCCGTGGTCTGCAGCACCTTGTGTCGGCCCAAATGGCGTCGACGAATCCGGTGTTGGTATTGACGACGCTAACGAGGCATGTGACGCCGCGGGGCTCGCTCCTGGCAGTGGAGGCGGCAGCGACGGAGTGTGGGTAGGTGTACCTACCGATACTGGAGCCCCAGTAGGTGCTGGCGTTTGCTGCGATGCTGCAGGTGCCGGGGTCGATGCTCCCGCCTTTCTGGTGAACGGGAACTCGGCACGCGATATCCGGTAGGGCGTAGTGTTCCCCAGCGCAAACTGGCCGTTCTTGGAACGCAGTGTATAAATATGCACAGACCGGTCCGACGACTGGGTTGCCACGTACTGATTGAGTGGATCCCAGGCCACACCCTGCACGTAGTTTGAATGCTGAGCCAGGTTTGCGACACACTGGCCATTCGACGAGTTGTAGATGCGCGTCATGCCCTCAACCGATCCTGCTATAATGTACTGGGAATCTGGTGACCAGGCGATATCATAGATTTCATGGATACCACCACGACATGCGCGACGCATGATCCATGTCTCGACAGCGTCGTCGTCGTCTTCGCCAAAGCGTCTTGCGGTACCGAGGCCGTTTGAGTTGCCCGCAGCTCCTGCCGGAGCGTCCTGTAATGACCACAACAGAATAGTACCGTCGTCACCAGCAGACGCGAGAGTAGTGCCCTTGGGGTCGAATCTCACGACATTGACTGCCTGCGTGTGTTTTGAGAGCGTCGCCAGGTAGTTGACCCCAGATACAGCTCCCGTCTCGTCGTACTGTAGTCGCCATATGCGCACATTGTTGTCACCGGCTGCTGTAGCAAGACGCGGAGGCAGCTGTCTCCGTCCCGGCTGAAAATGAGCGCTGTATATTGGCTGGTTGTCAATATGCCAGTGTACCGATAGCACCTTTGCCTTCATCTTGAGCTGAATCTAAGCTAAGGGACCTCAGGAAGTGACGTTCAAGTGACGTCGAGAACCTCAAGAAGCTAAACACACAGGGTAGAGTAGAATTGAGGGCTGTCGTTGATGTCACGTAGCTGGTGTCCTTGCAACCTTGCTTCAACGTTGAAACAAAGACTCAAACAGATATGGTACAATGCAACAGAATCCGAATTGGCGAAGCACGGATGTAATGGGATGTGACAAATGGGCAAAGGAATTGACAGATACCAAAGGACAATCGCCGAGTCGAACTGGCGAGGTCGTAGAAGGAGGGAAGAAGAACAGAAGATGATGGATCCGAGAGTATGCCGCGGCCTCAGTGAGTCACGGGATGAGCCGTCGGCTAGATACTCGATACAATGATAGCACACGTGAGCTGTGTTGCACCCAATGGCTGTTACAGCGGTGATGTTGTGCGCCTGTTCTACACGTACGGGCTGTCAATTGCCGGCGAGACGCGGTTTAGTTTGCGATGCGGGGAACTCGAGCGCGAGACGGGCGCGGCTATCGAAAATTCTACTGGCCCTAACTAAAATTCACCCTCCACTTCCTACCTTCCTACCATTCGTTCGAGCATACAATATATTATGTGAATTGGACGTAAGTGAAGCCTCTGAAGGAAGTATGCCGCAATCAAGATGCGCCACTTGGAAGATATGTGTGGCTCATTCCCAATACCCATTCAACCTGATCATGAAACACTTGACCATAGTAAACGCAGCATTCCAGGAACTATGGTGATCCAGGTATTATGGTAATCCAGAGATTATGGTACTCCAACTGCTTTCCGATTATAAAAGGTCCTCTTGGCTTGTCTCTTGACTTGTTCTCTTGATACCAAGCCTCTTCTTGACGTCTTCTCGATGTCTTCTTGATGTTCTTGATACCCTCTTGTTGTTTGTGATACCATCTTGATATTCCTGATATGATACCTTGTGATATTCTTGGCTCCTTGAGTCCGTGCCATTCTCTTGATGTTTTCTAGATGTTCTTGAGGCGTTCTCTCAATTTTACCTCAATATTCTCTCCTGTTCTCTCGTTGTCCTCTAGCTGTTTTCTAGCTGTTCTCCCGATGATCTCTGCGCTGAACTCCCGCTGTTATCTTGTTGTTCTCTGCGTGTTCTTTGCTGTTCACTTGCTGTTCACTTGCTGTTCACTTGCTGTTCACTTGAGTTCACTCAAAGTTTACTTGGTAGACACCAGAAGTTCACCTGACGGTCACTTGATGTTCACATGAAGGTCACTTGAAGGTCACTTGAAGCTCGCCAGATGATCTCATGGTACTTGAGGCTCTCTTCCAGTTCACTTGATGTTCACTGGAATGTCACTTGAGGTCGCTTGGGGTTCACGATGCTCATGGTACTTGAGGTTCACTTCCAGTCACTTGAGGTTCACTTGCAGTCCACATGGTTCACTTGAAGAATACTTCTTGATGTTCAGTTGATGGTCAGTTGCAGGTAGCTTTGTGATGTTCAGTTGAAGGTCACTTTAAGTTCACTTCTTGATATTCAGTTGAAAGGTCACTTGGAAGTTCATTTCTAGATGTTCTCTTGTGCTCACTTGACTCGCCTGACTCATTGAATCTTGATGTCCATGATGAAGATTGATGTCCATAGCGACACTCGTAGTCAGCACGCTTGTCAAATTCCGCTCAGCACAGTTCTACTGCTGAGCGTGCCGATGCTAGTGCTAAAATTGACCAGACAGTCTAAGAGCTATGGGGGCGCACTGTGTGTGTGTGGCCGGGCCGGTGTGTCTGAACATTCCATCAGAATGTAGTGAGATAGGGTGATCGGATTCTGCAATTACATTATAGAGCTATATCTCTTAATGCTTGTCACTTCGAGGATATTTATACATACCCCACGTGACAATAACTTGCAGTATATGTAAGCCGTCTGTGTTATGCGAAAACAGTCAATTGATAAATAGGCGAGTCGTAACTCATTATAGAAATTAGCGCTACGGCGTGTGGAAGTATCCGGGCATAGGCCGGCCAGATAGGGCCTCTTCGACCTTTTGAGTTATGATGTTGGACATGTTTCCAGGCATCGGCGGCTGCTGCTGCATCATTGGCGGAGGCGGTGGAGTCATCATGGGCGGAGGTATTGACGCCATGGATTGGGATAGGCGTGGGTCCATTTCGGAGCCGTCGTGCTCCATGGTCTGCTCGTTGAGGTAGATGACGACGAGGCCAACGGTGCACATGAAGAGGAAGACGGCGCTTGACCAGCCGAGACCCATGGCGGCTGTTCCGGCATGGGCGTCGACAGACGTGCTTGAAAGGGCGCGGGTCATATTGATGACGGCGATGACGCTGACCTGCTGCCATGTAACACCGACGACGCCAAATGCGAATGCCAGCGTCGTACACGCTGCTGTCAGCGGGAAAGCGTGAGAGGCGCTCGAGTTGATGAGCATGAGGAAGATAGCGCTGAATCCACTGAGGATGCACGAGATGATGATGAGCCAGGGCGAAAACGTAGACCGGCGGAGCTTGTCGGCGAGATACGTGAGGTTGAGCGGGTCCTGGGTAGGATAGGAGAACTCGGACGTGAGCTTCGTCAGGTTTGTAGAGCACACCCAGCCCATGGGTGCTGTTGAGTTGGGCGCATTCTCGCCGAGCTGTTGAATAACAACGTTGGGGATGGAGTAGGAAGAGTTGGTGCAGAGGCCAAAGTAGCCGATGCGGACATGGAGGTCTGAGGAGGATGCGTACGAGTTGAGCACGTTATACGCAGCCGGGTTGATGATACCGACGGTGTTGTTTGCGGCGGGGTTGGCAAACGCCGTGTACTTTATCTCCACGAGATAATCAGCGTTTTTGGAGTTACAGCTGGCCAGGAGTACCGCTTCAAGGATCACCACCAGCAGCTCGACGAAGATGACGAGGTGGCGGTGCCTGATGCGGGCGGAGTTCCACCATTGCCGTCGATAGATAGGATATCCCACCATGCGCGCTCTACTTCATGGCTGAGGAGCCGTTTGCCACGGGGGGGTTGCCGGCTTTTTATACGGGCCCGCTAGCTTCGTTGCGTGCTTTTTTGCGCCCTGCAGATCCCACAACATGCATGAGGCCCACCAGGGGAAAAGTAGTACGAATTGCCCTCTCAATGCAGCCAACTCGCCAGTCGTGCTCGCCAGTCGTTTGCTATCAGCAAACATCGCACGCTCTGCCAACCTTATCTTGCCGCTGCCCGTTTGGCCAAAACTTTGTTTGGGTTTACCTCTTACCAAGTATGGATATTATTGCATCGTGCAGCATGCGTCAGATCTGGCCCTGAGCCTTGCATGTGCATGTAATGATCTGGCCCCATTGGGCTCTCACCGTTTACGACAGGTTGAGTGCCATTGGCTGTACTATACATATGGCAGTGTAGATTAATCTCATTTCTATCTTACATGTGCTCATTTCCTATTATCAGCCAATCATTTTACTTTACCCCTTGTCGTACATAGTTCACAGATATGGGGAGGGCGGGTAGTCAGCCCCTCCAATATGCGGGGTGCAGCCACCGGCATTTCGTGCATGGAGACGACAATATGAAACAAAAAAGCAGGAGACAGGAAGAATAGGAGGGAAGAATGGAAGGAGCGAAGAATAGGAGGGAGGAGGTGAATGAGGTTTAGGAGTAGAAGGGAAGCGGAGGGAGGTGGTGGGTGGTAGGCAAAAGTCTAGGAGTATAGTACATTTTGGGAGAGCAGGACTAAGGAGTAGAGTACAGGAATTCGAGAGGTCAGGAGTGAGACCTTTTGGTGTAAGACTTTCAGTCAGAATACAGCTCAGGAAAAAAACTTGGAGTAGGCCGCCTTTTCGCTCTGCACGCGCTTGGCGATGCGAGCATTGGCCCGCGCCAGCTCGGCCTCAACTGCCTTGTCGCCAGGCACCAGCTGCAGCGCTGTCTCGTAGTCGGCGACCGCCGCGTCTTCGTTCTTGGTACCTGCGTACGCTAGGCCGCGACGGTACAGTGCCTTGGCGCGCTCCTGCTCCGACACTCGCGCGTCCGTGTCAATGACGCGGTTGGCCGCAGCGAGCGCCTCGGTGAAGCTGTTCGTCTTGAGCGCCAGCAGTGCTACGTTCAGATTGAGCGAGATCTTGAGCTTTGCAAACTCGGCAAACTCAGCCGGGTACTGGTCGTCGTTGGGCACAAGCTCGTTCACATACCGCAGCGCCTTGTAGTACTTATCCAGGGCCAACGCTGTGTTGCCCTGCTTGAACAGCTGCGTGCCAATTGCTTTGATGCTGTTCACAGCAGCCAGCGCAGTAGCGGGCGTCTGGTCCTTCATTACAGACTCCTCGTCGTCGGGGTAGTCTTCGTACTTGTCGCCAGTGCCATCAATGCTGCTGTCGAGCTCGGTCTCGTATGCTTTCCACTGCTCAGCAGTCAGCTCGCCGCAGTCGGTGATGACTACAGTCGCAGCAGGCTTGTCTTCAGACGCAATTGGCGTATTTTCAACAGCCCGAATCAGGCTTTTGCCCGCCAGAAGTTTTCCAAACACGACATGCTTGCCGTCGAGATGCGCAGTAGGCACAGTCGTGACGAAGAACTGCGATCCGTTGGTGTTGGGGCCTGCGTTGGCCATGCTCAGCAGAAACGGCTCTGTATGCTTGCGTTCAAAGTTCTCGTCTGCAAACTTCTCCCCGTAGATTGATTCGCCGCCAGTTCCATTGCCAGCAGTGAAATCTCCACCCTGGATCATGAACCGTTTGATGACACGGTGGAACGTAGAGCCCTTATAGCTGAGAGGCTTGCCCAGCTTGCCCACACCTTTCTCGCCCGTGCACAGCGCGCGGAAGTTCTCGGCGGTGCGCGGCACAACATCGGCAAAGAGCTCAAAAACGGCTCGGCCCGTGCGCTGCGAGCCGACGGCAATGTCCAGGTATACAATGGGGTTCTGCGTCATGATGATCTGGTATAGTTTGGTGAGTGACGCTAGTAAGTCAAAGTTTCACGCGCGGCTGGATCTCAGCCGTTCTATATCATGATGCCGAAACACCTGGCTTCTCTTGGTAACCTTCGTAACCTTCAATGCACACGTCTCTCCAGCGGCTGCAAAACTCGGCGAGTTACTTCACGACCGTCGTGCTGTTTCTCGCTGCGGCAGTCTCGCTGACGTCGCTTGTTCAGCTGTACGCGACAGGCTCGTTGTCAGTCGTCTCGTCCATCTCGCAGATACAACCGTGAGTGTTCATTACATGGCGCTACTACTTCCTTCTAATGCAGAAATGTCGCGACAAAGTACATTCGCAAGTATGGATCTGCTGACGGCAAAGCCAAGGACGTGTACGGTCTCAAGTTTGATCTCGAGTCAGGTGAGTACCCCAGCTTGAGTGATCTGAATCCAGCTCGAGCTAACACAGACCTGACGTCTCTATTCAATTGGAACACAAAGCAGATTTTCGTCTACCTTACTGCCGAGTACGACGGCCAGCGCGAGGTATGCAAGTTCCCCATTACGTGAGACCCACTAACGATAGGACATTGTTAACCGCGTCACCTTCTGGGACCGCATCATCACCACCAAGGAAGATGCCGTGCTGAACCTGCACAACGCACGGGGATCCTACAAAGTCTACGATACAGGCAAGTCAATTGGCGACGCCAATGCGACAGTGCGACTCGAGTGGAACATCCAGCCTCATGTGGGGCCTCTTCTCTACGGCGAGACCATTGCCGACGACCGGGCCGCTTTTGTCTTCCCCATCGCCAAAAATTAGCCGATCTAGAGTTCTCATTCTAGAATGCATTCATATCGTAGTCGTAATATTTACATTAGGCGAGCTCTGTCTGGCTCGCCTGGTGACTTTGTCGCTGCGCAATATGTCCTCGGCGCGTCTGTCGCCATTTCAGCAGCTTCATAACTGTAGGAAACTCCTCAGCGAAGTACTCTTGCACTGCCATACGCGTCGTGTTGCGCTCGTAAGCAACTTGGTTGACGACCTGCTCGTACGCCTCTTCGATGTCTCGCAGAGACTTTGGGGTCAGCATCGGCATCGACCGGCCACCGCGCTGTTTCTGCTGGGTCTCCTCGACCTCAACAGCCCGCTTCTTGGATGAAATGGACTTGCGTATATACAAAAGACGATTAGGAGCGAGTTCCATCTCGGCCATCTTCAGCGCACTCAACGCAAGGCTGTCTACTGAAAGCAGGCCCTGAACTATCTTGTTGAGGCTGCCGCTTCCAAGACGAAATCCCTCTTCGCTAGCCCATCTGCGCACCTGCAACACCTCAGCTCCTCGACCTGTCTTGATCAACTGGTCTAATCGACAATCAATGGCCTTGTCAAAGACTCGAGAGTACCGGGAAGGGATCTGCTCAGAAAACGTCCCGTCCTCCTGCTTGGTGGGCACATAGATCAATCGTACCTGCTTCACAAAGTCGGCCCATGCTCGATCAACGAGAGACCAGAATCGCGCCTTGCCATATATCTCAAGAAGCAACGCTGTGGCTTTGTGTTTAGACTTATCGTCGTAGTTTCCTGCTGTGGTAAACGGTTCCACAAAGAGGAGCGCTTCCTCATACCTCTGTGTCTTGATGAGCTCGCGAACGACTCGCTTCATCATATCCACGGGTACCATATTGCGAGGCAGTTGTTGTGACGTCAAATCAATAACTTCGTCTGACTCAACAAACTTACGCAGCACGTCCAATGACGAGTTGCGCACGTCAAGCTTCGGGTTGGCTGTTTTCATGCGCAAATATTTGGCCTGTGTCGTAAATGTTAACCCCACCCTCTTTTTCTTCATGTTGGCAAACAGCTTTTCTCCCGACTCAAAGTCCCGAGCACGTATGTAGCCTTCCATAAGAATAGAGTACACGTACGAGTTGGGGTCGATATCGGCAGCAGGCAGCTGCTTATACATGATTTCCTCTGCCTTTTTGAGTTGGTTCGAGGTGACGTACAAGTGCATCAGCGAAGTGTACCATCGCAGGTCCGGCTGGAGGCCATAGTTGGAGATGTCAGCCATAATTCCTTCCGCTTTGCTCACATTTGAATATCTTGAGTACCCGCTCAACATGCTGGTGACAGTGTCGATCCTCGGCCGGAGTTGATTGGACCTTTTCATTTGCTCGTAAATCCTCTCGGCATCTTCTATCCGGTCAGACTCCATGTAGCATGCAATAAGAGCGTTGAGCATCGTGACATCCGGTCGAAGTCCATACGACAGAGCCCAGTTATACAGGGCCCTTGCTGTCTCGGGATCGCGACGCTGAGTGCAGCCCGACAAAACGGTGGTGATGACTTCGCGAGAGATTGGCACCGATTCGACTGCCATCTTTCCAACCAGTTTCAGCGCACGGTCGTTATCCCGAGAGTCTCTATAGGCCATGAGCAGGATCTGGTAGCTGGTACTGCTCGGCACAATTCCGTACTGGGCCATCTGGTCATAGTAGAATTGTACCCGAGTCGAATCACCCAGCGCCAGGCTCGTGTACATGAGAGCATGGAAGATCTGGATGCCTGGGTTGATTTTACGATCCACGATGCCCTTAAAGAGAGCCTCGGCAACGCTGATGTTACCGAGCATGGACAGTGCCTGCATGACAATACCATAGTGCTTCAAGTTTGGGAGCGACGGATACCTGAAGAGCAACTCAAAGGTGGTCTGGAGGCCATCAAAGTCCTGAAGCTTAGCATAGCTCAGAAGGATGATGTCAAACTGCCAAACCTCATGAAGTCGATTGTGGTTTTCGAAAGTGTTGATGACTGCTTTGTAGTTGTGATTCATGTAGTGAACAGTCATGATGCGATGAAGATCAAGTGCAGTGGCCAGTTCGTTTTCAACCTTGAGGTTCCAAAGTCGAGAGGCCTCTTCGAAGCAGGCCATTTCAGCGCCAAAAATGTCTATGCAGCTTGTAGCGAGTGGGCCTGCCATAGAAGACTTTTGACGGAGCAATTCTCCTAGAGCCTCGACTGCACGAGACGGATTAGATTGAAGAACTGTTTTGAGAAGAGCCCGCTCCTCCTGATAACGTGAGTGTTTCAGTAGCTCGAGACTGCCCGAGGTTTTCAAGACAGTCGAGCTAAAGAGATCGAAGCAGGCACTGAGTGAACGCTCAGTTGCACTCCCCAGTATATGCTTGAGGGATGTATGCAAAACTTCCAAGACGAATTCCTTTGGCAGGTCTTTGGATGCCAGTCGTTCAAATATTAGGGCAACCATGTCGAATTCGCCATTGCGGATGAGAATGCTGATTTGGAACTCGTAGTCAGCAGCAGTTAGTCTCGGTTCGGGTATATGCTCCAGTATTGATATCATATCTTCGTAGTGGGAGTCGTCCCGACTTTGCGATAGCGATGTGTACAGTTTGTCTCTTATTTGAAGAGCCGTTGGTCCCTCCTTGACAAGAAGTCGTTTCCACTGCCGTATCAGCGATGCCGGGTCATTATCCTTGTCCAATGAGGACACCAGCGTCTCGACCAGTTTGTCGTGGGTTCTGCTCTGTGTATACAAGGACTTGCGCTGTGATGGATGAGATCTCGGCAAACGGGACGCATCGCTGTGAATTTGATGGCGTCTGTGACAAGAGCGAAATCGTCGATGATGGTCGTGCTCCCATGTTGGCCAGCTTACATTGAGCGTGAAGGATGCAGACGTGAAGAATCCCTGCCACGACCGTGAGCTATGCGATGTGAAAGACTGAAGTGACCATAACAATGCCTCAGACCGCCGTGACAGCGAACAAGCGCCGCGAGACACTCCAGGGGACATAAGCGTCATGTGTGAATCAGTGTTACCTCCGTCGATTCATGTATATCTCCTGTTCTCGTAATCCACGTTATGTTAGTGAGGTACTTCCCATTCCCGGTAAACCGTTGATCTGTGTCGTCGGATGATTTCACACCACCAGTAATGTGATTTTTCAGCTAGCACGGCTAATACTCTAGTACGGCTAAAATTCTAATATGGCACGGCTGGCAAAAATATATTTTATCACACTAAAAATCCTATCTCACTTGTATACAACCAAGCCACAAAAATGCCACAGGACCGCCAATATCGAGACCAGCGACCTATTCGCAAGGACCGCCAGTCCATGAAAGGTGAGTAAGCTTCATTGATGTCTCCTCGCAGCCCTCTAACTTGCAGCACAGGACATCAAGCGCTCGCTGGTCCACCGAGCTCGCCTCCGCAAGTCGTACTTCAAGCTGCTCGAGCGTGAGGAGGAGAGTGCTCCCGCCATCCCGACGGCACTCCCGGAAGACGGCGCAGAGGAAGAATCTAGCAAGACCCCTGCTCCTCCCAAGGAGAAGCCCATGACATATGGTGAACGAGCACAGCTCATCAAGGACCGTAAGCTGCGTCGCCAGGAAGAATCGCGTCAGAAGAGGGAACGCCAAGAGGTAGAAAAGCGCGAAAAGATCAAGCAGCGGGAGACGCACAAGAAACAAATGACGAAATACACGCGCAAGGGTCAGCCTGTCATGGGACCCCGAATCAACAGACTTCTCGACAAGGTTCGTGATCTTGCATAAATTACCATGGTGTGAGACTCGTGCTGTTGACGAACTCGTCGATCTGGGAGTCAGTGACTCCCTCATCATGAAGCTCGGCTACGATATCCTCAGCACTGACCCACGAGCGAGCGTTACCACTGCGCTGTCTAAACGCAAGGCCCGGGTAGATAGGAACACCCTTTGTCGGAGGCGCACTGGGTGCGGGCCTCGTGAACAGCATCTTCTGTTCAGGGGAGAGCACGCGGAGGACGTAGATGTCACCACCAATCCCTGTAGCCAGTACAGGTGGGTATACATCGTGAGTTGTCGGCGTCCAAGTAGTCTTGAGGTTGACAGTCCGCATACGTGTGATGGACGCCAGGCTGACGCTAGCGTCGTGCCTTGCCAAAGCCAGAACATTCGGAGTCGTCGGTACTCGTAACAGAGATACTGTTTGGCTCTTATCAGAGACTAGCATTGTGAGTTCCTGGAGCTTGGTCGAGTCCTCAGTTTCGTTTGGAACGATATGGAGCAGGCTGAGCGCTGCCCTTGCATGTCCGTCTGCCCCCACAGCCTCCAACTGCCGGCCGTTGTATTTGAAAACAACAACCGAGTTGATTAGTGTCAGTGCGTAAACATAATTGTCTCGAATGCTTATTGAAACAAGTGGGCTCTCAAGGTCCTGCGCGACACCCTCCTCGAACTTGAACGAGCGACCGTCCTCGGTACTCAATCGTACCGACTGGATCTTGCTTTGTCCCTGAGTTCCATAGAATAGTGTTCTTTAGTTAGTACGAGCGTTAGCAAACGTGCACGACTTACGTATTATCGAATGGACAGATTGCCTGAACTGGATCCGGTCGGGACATACTGTATTGAACAGTGACACGGATACCCGTAGAGTCACGAGATACGCGAAGAAGGCGAAGCGTACCAGAACCCTGACCATCGTGACCACTGCCAACGACAAGAAAGCGATACTGCTTGCCATCAATCACGGGTGCCCACTCGCAGATGACGACGACCCTTTCGGAAGGACTGAAGATGGGCTCGCTTTCCTCCTTGTCGGGACGCTGATGTTTTAGATGGAAGCCAGCTCCAGGTAGAGGCCATGCCGAGTGCGGGTCCACAAAAGTGAGGTGGTTTGGTGCCGTGGCATCGTTCGATACAAGCACCACGGCAAATGCAGACACATGCTCAAGATAGATGAGACGTCGAGGCGTGGCTCCGAGGTGGATGTGTCGTGGAATAGTAGACGGAGTTTTATCGAGAATCAGAACCTGAAGCTGGTTACTGACTATGACGGCGAGCAGCATTCGATCTGCATCGACTTCAACCGTAGCATCGACCTCAAATCGGCACGCAGCACGCACAACGGGCTGCTTCCTCTCTGTGTCAATTACAACACGACAGGGCATGTCAGTCGCGGTGCAAGGGACGTGTGACAGACGACCGTGAAGCGCTAAGGTGGACCCATCAATCCCATCAATCAGTTCAATAGGTAGGTCGGCAAGTTGCCTACTGCAAATTGACAGATTGCCCGAGACGCGGGAGACATGCACGTACCAGCCGTTGCGAAGTCCCACAATGTATCTTTCAGTTTCGCCATCTTTGGGCAACAGTACCAATGAGTTGGGCACTTCATCTTGTAAAAGTACTTCTCGAAGATCAAACGACTCCTCCAGCCCGCTAGTTGAGAGTGTATATGCCTTTAGACCGGGCTCGTAGCTGCCTACAAGGCACGTCGCTCTGTCCCCATCAACATATAACTTCACAACAGAAATAGCAGCTTGGTAGGGAACTGCCTTACCAACTTGGCTGATCCACGACGACCCCTCCTCTCCTGTGGCAACAGAGTATGCCGATAGAGTATGAACACCCGTTTCGCTGTCTAGTCGGCTGAGTGCAACAAAATGTCCACAGGCAGCGGCACCAGTTATTCCTGACAGCGATTTGTGTAGAGTCGCTCCTTGTAGATCCGTCAAGATGATATCGCTTCTAGTGATCTGTAGTAGAAGGTTTGAGTCTGGGATGTAGTGTACCGCCAGGGTCTCAGCATCACATTTGATACCGCGGTCCTCGCCTATCTGCTTGAATTGCAGCTCGCCATCCTCATTGACAGTCTGATACACGAGTGTCTTCCACGGCAGAGAGACCACTAGGTAGCTTACGGCCCCGTCTGAGCGGCGGACCGAAAACAGTGCTGAAACGTCAGACAGAGGAAGCCCGCTCAGTAGTACTGTGCCGTGGATTCCGTGGGAGAATTGCGTCAACGCGCCGCTTTCGTTCATACCGGTACAGGCGTACATCTCAACATCCCGGCCTATCTTAGTCTTGACAGATATAGTCTCAAAGTCTGATATTGGGGCCCACGAGGGGTATGTGTCTAGGACAGAGACAGATTCGGATAGGCTAGACTGGCTAGCTTTGTCGTCATCTTCAGTGAGGTCCACAATGACACAGCCGCCCTCAGTCATGTCTCCACCGTAGGTGACAATGATTGAATCTGCATCAGACACAGGACAATTCAGAATTCCCTGGCTCGCGTCATACGGTTGTATAGTGAGTGCAGAGCCGAGATCGCATTCCAGATCAGTCAGTAGAGTAACCGAGATCTCGGATTGAGTGAGGTGAACTGTGTAGATGGCCCTCGAGACTGTAGAAAGGTAAAACTTGTCGGAATCAGACACTTGACTGGACCCAGAGCCTTCGTGGGGGTCTTTGAAGAAGCTGAGGGGTGTAGACGGGATTTCGCAACTGGCAAAGTCTAGGATGCCAGACATGATGTGGGAGAGAGTGAGGAAGATAAGTCGCGAGGATGTAGCCACAACGACCCCTGATCCTGAGCGGACGGGAACAATAAATAGGGGTGGATCCGAGTCGTCGAGTTGTAATGGAAGGGTGCTCAGTTTAGCCAGGCGCGAGCTGGGATCCTTGTCCCACCACTCGTACGCGACAATCTTAACTCGACCTTGGTGTGCATACACGACAGCAAACACGACATGGTCGGCGTTGCCTCCTTTGAGGAGTTCGAGGAACGTGACGTGCAGGATCACAGAATCGGCGAGGTCGAGACGCTGGCGATTCGTGACGACGACTGAACTCGAGGTTGACCTTAGACAGCTGAGCTGGAGGACGTAGTCGGATACCTGGACAGCAATACATCTTCCCAGGGGGTCCACTGCGATTACGTCTGACCAGTCGTCGCGCCACAGAAACATTCCGGGCTTCATCGAGTCCACGACCCATGGTACAGTGCCATCAGGGAAGATGCGGAGCAGTACAATGGTAGTGCCAAAGGTCAGTAGCAGCAGATCTTCAACAGCCGAGAACGACAGGACCTGAGCACCATTGAAAGTTCCCGGGAGGTCTGTTTGTTTGCCATTTACTTGGATCCAGTCGTTCTGCGTTAGCCGGATCATAGCCATGCTATATGGATTCTACTCACCCCAAGCACGACAGTGCAAGCCTCTCCAGTAGCACCGCGAAGCAGACAGACATGCTTGATCCGTGGAGACTTGACGAGTCTTTGCACGTATAGCGAAAGCCTATCTTCCGTCCCTGCCATCGTGGACTTCAGAGCAGTAGAACGCTCAATCTCGTAATCGGCGCACTCGCGTATTAGCCGCGTTATGCAGATCACATACGAAGGTTACGAAGGTAGCAAATCGACATGAGGTTTGACCCTGATATTGATTAGTTAATTATATGTTGTCGAACTATTAGTTGTTCAAGTATTAGTCGTTGAACTCTGTGATATTCAGTTCCTGCAATAATTTCTGTGATGAATATACATGTGTGACGGCGGTATCAAGATTAACCCTCCACGGTGTCGCTTCTAAGTACTCAAAACGAATGCGCACTAGGCACTGATGCCTTACAGCTTTTATTACTATCCATACAATTCAACTATACCAAAAATTTCGCGACTGATACTAGAGTCTATTTAGACCTCGGCCTTGCCAGCAGTGGACGCGCTGCTGTCGACGGTGGTGAGAATCGACGACTTGGACGAGCGACGGCCAAACAGCAGATATCCGAGACCAGCAGCGACAAGAACAACTCCAAGGGTCACACCGGCACCAATTCCACCGGCATCAGCAAGAGACAGCTTCGAGGTCTGGACCTTGAAGTCGTGCTCAGCAGCGTTGAGGTACTGGGGAGTGAAGATCTGGCAGTTGGCCTGGTCCCAGGCCTGGCAAGCATTGCACCACGAGCCAAGCGAAGAGATGGCGGTCTCGTTGAGCTTCGAGGTGAAGTCACTGTACTTGATCATCGTCGAGTCAGAGCCAAGAATGGGGAAGTAGTTGACCTCATCGGTGTCGGCGGTTCCGTTGCGGAAACCAAAACGAATGTACTTGGTGGAGTCGGACTCGACAAGCTCAAAGACGGCAGCAGCGGCGTACTTGAGGATTCCGGTGAAAGTGTTGGCGACAGTGGCATTGTCCTGGAACAGGCCGAGGAGACCAAACAGCTGGTAAAAGGTGTCGTAGGAGCCAGCAGCGTAGTTGATAAAGGGAGCACCAGTAGTCTCAGTGATGTTGAGCTGCGACAGGATGAAGCCCGACATGGTCTTGCCGCCAATGACGGTGTCAAGGTTGGACGAGTTGTAGTTGAGGGCCTTGGAGTAAATGTCCTGAAGGAAGCGGACCTGGTTGATGGTGTCCTCCATGTTCTCGGTCAGCTTGGCAAACGTCTTGTTGTGCACACCGTTGGCGACAAAGTAGTCGAAGATCTCGTAAGCGTTGCCGTAGTTGAGGTCCGACTTGGCAATGGAGCCCTCGACAACGGGCAGCAGGCTCTGGTAGAAGTCGAGAGTCGACTCGTTGAGCGTCTTGAACTCGGGACTGTCAAAGTAGGCAGTCGAGGCGTTGGTGTACACCGGGCAGTTTACATCGCCCTGGATCCAGATGTTGTTGGGCGACGCCGGGTCGACACCAGTGAAAAAGATGTACTGGTATCCGTCGAGAGGAGTCGATTCAGTGGTGCCATTGGACAGCGAGCTGCCTGAGTCAGTAGCAGCACTGACGTCAATTGTGCCGAGGGGCGGGTACATTCCCTGAAGGAAACCCGTAGCAGACTTGTACAGGACGTCACTGTCGGGTGCAAACGCCATGAGCTGAGTTGGCTGGTACGTCTGGTTGAGGCCAGTAATGTGGAACTCGCTGTCGGACGGGAAGTAGCGCTCGCGCATAAACGATCCGGCCTCAAAAACCTCTTGCGTGCCAATGGGCGTCAGAATCTTCGTCGGCTTGGCCAGACGGTCTCCATGGCGGCCAAAGATAAAGACACCAAGGACCGTCTCATCAGCAGCGACGGCAGCAGCCAAGCTGGCAACAGCACCAAGAGTAGTAGCACGCATTTTCACAATTCAATTGAAAGAAAGTAGTCAATTGAGATAATAAATACAAGGAAGAAAAAAGTGGACGAAAAGCGAACAAAGCGGCCTGTGGATGATCCCCTATAAAAGAAATCTGACCTGCATGGTGGTTCAAAAAAGTGCCCGCCTATCGCGGGGCTATTGCTGCGCGGCTTAACCGCGGGTAGATATAACCGCACCCGCGGCCCAGTAGATCCACTGATAACGCCCGTTATCAGTCCGAGCGCAAACTGCATAACTGGGCAATTGCACGGGCATAGCCGCAATTGCACTGGCGCTGATTTGGCGTAGATAACCGGATACGGGCACCGATGTCTCAGTTGAGATATGAAACTTAAGAGAAGCAGACGGAGATTTTCATACCACCATATCGGGTTTAGCTGGAGGGGGTTCGCAGGCTAGCCGACGGCATGCCGGCGGAGTTCCGCGGGCCTATATGGGGTTGAAAAAAATGCGAAGGTCGAATTTCAAGGTCTATTCTATAGTATAGTTATATGTACAGTGTAATGGGTGGCATCGTATGCTCAACCTCGAATTAATAAACGGATTCTCCCGTCTCTTAATTGGCAGTAATGGTTTTGGAGCAGACTTCACCATCACAATCGGTGATCCACGCTCACTTCGGCTGCTGCAGCTTCTTCTGGAACTCGGCAATAAGCTCCTTCTGCAGCTGGGGCGGGGCCGGAGCGTAGTACTTGAACTCGAGCGAAAATTCGCCCTTTCCTTGAGTGCCGGCGCGGAGGTGGGTCGCAAAGCCAAACATCGAATTGAGCGAACACTCGGCGAGAATTGTGAACTCGTCGGTACCAATCTCAGTGTCGTTGATGACGGCCATGCGCTTGTTGAGCAGTCCAATGATGTTGCTCTGGAACTCAGACGGAGCTGTGATAGACACATCCATGATAGGCTCGAGAATTGTGGGCTGAGCCTTCATAAATGCCTCGCGGAAGGCTCCAATAGTGGCTGTACGGAACGCCAGTTCACTCGAATCGACAACGTGGACAGCTCCATCGTCAATGAGCATCTTGACTCCCAGAACACGGTGACCAATCAGCGGTCCCTTCTCCGTGGCATCGTCAAATCCCTTTTGGCAAGCAAACAGGTATTTCTCGGGAATCTTTCCACCAACAATGGCAGTCTCAAAGTCGTTCTGCTCAGCCTGGGTAGCACTCAGCTGACCCATGACCTTAGCATACTGACCAGCACCACCACTCTGCTTCTTGTGAGTGAAGTCAAATGGTGACGACGTCGTGACTGTCTCGCGGTAAGCGACCTGGGGCTTACCGGTAACACACTCGACACCGTACTCACGCTTCATACGCTCAACGTAGATTTCGAGATGAAGTTCTCCCATACCCGAGATAACAGTCTCCTTGGACTCGTTGTCAAATTTGACGCGGAACGTGGGGTCCTCTTTCTGGAATCGGTTGATGGCCTTGGAGAAGTTGGGCGAGTCCTTCGTCTTGGGCGTGATGGACAGCGAGATGACGGGGTCAGGTACAAACATCGATGTCATGGTGATCTTGGAGTTTCCGTCCGAGAACGTGTCACCCGAAGAGCAGTCAATACCAAATGTAGCACAAATCTCACCAGCACCAACCTCCTCCACATCCTCCATCTCCTCAGAGTGCATGCGAGCCAGGCGAGCCAGCTTCGTCTTCTTGCCGGTGCGCACATTCGTCACGTACATTCCCTTTTTGAGCTTTCCCTGGTAGACACGAATGTAGGTGAGCTGTCCGTACTTGCCCTCTTCGAGCTTGAATGCAAGACCCACGAATGGAGCAGTCTGAGCAGACGCAAGGTGCACAGGCTTCTCGTTCTGGTCAATGTCGAGACCAGTGTTGAGGACCTCACCCGGGTTAGGCAGGTAGTCACAAACAGCGTCGAGAACAGCCTGGACTCCACGGTTCGCGAGAGCCGAGCCCATCAGCACAGGCGTGAACTGGCGGGCAATGGTAGCACGGCGGATGGCCGCGCCGATCTGCTCAGGCGTAGGTACTTTCTCGTCAAGGTAGATGTTGGCAATGTCTTCGTCAACATCGGCTAGAGTCTCAATGAGCAGATCGCGCTTCTCAGCTACAAGATCCTTGAGGTTCTCTGGGACAGGAGCGACCTCAATTGTCTCTCCCTGAGATCCGCGGCTGTAAAGAGCACGTCCGTGAATAAGGTCGACAACTCCCTCGAGACCATCTTCAGCACCAATTGGCACCTGGACAGCAGCAGCAGCAATCTTGAGCTTCTTGTTGATTTGCTCAATGGCACGCCACGGGTTGGCACCCATACGGTCCATCTTGTTGATGAAGGTGACGCGAGGCACGTTGTATCGACGCATCTGGCGGTCGACAGTGATGGTCTGCGACTGGACACCAGAGACAGCACACACGACGAGAACAGCTCCGTCTAGAACACGCAGCGCACGCTCGACCTCGATAGTGAAATCAATGTGGCCCGGAGTGTCAATCAGGTTAAAGTGGTAGTCGTTGACAGATCCGTCAGGCTCAGTTTTGCTCCAGTCACAAAAGGTAGCAGCCGACTGAATGGTGATTCCCTTCTCACGCTCGAGGTCCATCGAGTCCATTTTGGCGCCGACATTGTCGCGGCCTCGCACCTCGTGGATCGCCTTGATGCGGCCAGTGTAGTAGAGCACACGCTCTGTGAATGTCGTCTTTCCCGAGTCAATGTGTGCCGAGATTCCAATGTTGCGCATGGCATTTAGTCGTGTGGTATCTTCCGGCTGCATCTGGCTCGCGAGGCCGTCGACAATGATCTTCTCGTCCTCGTACGATGCGGGTCTTCCAGCATTGATCTCGGAACTGTACAAGCGCGCGGGGGCCAACCGGATACGTGGAACGGCCGAGCGCGCCACCGGCACGCGTCCAGCAAATCCAGCTGCGGCCACTGGCTTGTACCAAGCCATGGGTCTCATTTGTACTGTTGTCCAGATGGTCAGTTTGGATCTCGTCAAATGAATTTTTCAGGGGCTAGGGCGGATTCAGGGGAAGTGCATGCACGAGTTGGTGAAGTCAGCTAAAGAGAGGTTGGTATGAAACGAAGTCTAGACGGTCAAGTATTGTGAAGATTATAAAGTCGATAGTTACGATTTGATTTGGCAAACTGGCAGTATACTGTTTTGGTTCTATACTATTGTATATAATTATCAGGTGAACTTGACCACATTTCTGTATGCAAGCCATTTTCCTAGTATATGATTGAAAAATATCCTAAGACCTGAGCCGGTCAAGGCAAACTGGTACAACTGGTATAACAACCAACTGCTTTCAATACATCTATGACATCCTGCTCAGAATTATATAAATACTCCCCTTTGAACCTAGTTTGATACTATATCCCTGCCTAACTATATTTCCGGTGGGCAGCCAGTGGGGGCTCACGTGACCAGCGCCTCACGACTTTTGGTTCCCAAGGAGTGGAATCGACTTTTGAACTGGACATCCGCAGAACTCACGAATCAACGCCTGCTCTGCTGCGCACGCCGTTGTTTCTGGTCTCCTGGTGCTGCCTTCTGGTTGATCCGCCTCACGTAGTGTCCCTGACGATCTCTTTGGCGTGACGTGCGGTCCTCATCTGACGGGTAGACGATTCGAATATCCACGACGACAAGCGCGACTGTGAAGTAGGCACGCCATTGCCACACCCCACGACCCAGTCGCATCGCCATCCCGACCTCGTTCTTTTTCGTGGCTCTTGGATCGGCCACCTTGGCTCTTGTCGATGAGCGTGAATCTAGATCTGAACGCTAGCCTCTGATTTCACCAGACTATCCTTATTTATACCGAGTTCTTTGCCGAGTTCTTTGCCGAGTTCGTTGCCGAGTTCTTTATCCCAGCCTCCTTGACCTCAGCTGGCTGAAATGACTGCTGTTGGGCAGGAAGCGATGCCCGTGGATGGGATGACTGTGGGTGATGCCGAGATGCTGAAGAAGAAGCAGCGACACAAGCTCCAAGATGGTGAGGCCAGACCGCTAGATATCCCCCACATCACGACCAATTTCGTGCCCATATCGCAAGTCATGACGAGTATGGCACTTCACACACATGCCGAACTGCAGACCGTTCTTGAAACGCTGCCGTCAATCAACTCTGACCTGGCACGAAAACGACGGCTGCTCGAGTTCCTAGTCAAGTCGCGCCGCGAATACGTTAAGCTCTACGTGCTGGCCAAATGGGCCAGCATAAGTCCCGACATCTCGCAGTGCATAGACGTCGTCTCATGGCTAGCTGGGCAGAAGAACTGCTTTGCAAACGTCGTCAACGTCCTGTTCTCGGTCGAACGATCCCTCGGAGGTGCGAAACTGCGCAACCCCGACATTGAGACGGCGCTCGAGGTGCTAAAGTACGGCAAGCCCGTACACAACAGCCACGGCTTCATCTCTCTTGACCCGCTGTCCCCTAAGACGGTCCAGCAGACCCTACAGGCCCTCAATGTCCTCTTGTCAATACGCCTCGCCCTTACCGAAGAACTACCCACAGAGTATAGAAACTACCGTATCGCGGATGGTCGTGTTAAGTTCACAGTTGACAACTCGTATGTCGTGGACCTGAGCGTGGCTGATGACACGGTTGACGCGCGCTTTTTTTTCGTTGACTTCCGCATGTGCTTCGAGGGAGCCCCCGCTGTGGCCCTATCGATAAAAGCCAAGATTGAAAAGGTTGTCAACGCAATGCTTGCGGATAAGCCACTAGCAGAAGTGTTTGGCTGGCTGCTGAGGTTTACCCAGAACTACAAGCTAAGTCTCATTAACGACCAACTGGCAGCTCGAAGCAGAGGGCTGTGGGCAGGTGTCATGTCACACATGTACTTTCCCGACAAGAGCCTTGTTGTTGTGCAGTACTGGCCAGCGAGACGGGGTCCTAGAAACGCCATTCGAATCGGTCTGTCAAGAGACTATCAGATTGTTCTACAGTGGCAGCGAGATGGCCGTATCATCGACCAGGCAGAGACGCCAACCCTCTCTGATGACCTTGATGTAGAGGGTCTCCTCAATGGCATTGTCAACGGCCATGTGCGATACTTGGTAGATAGCACGTACAAAGCGCTGAAGGCCCTGATTGAGGAAGACGACTCAGAAACGGACTCGGAAGAATCGGTGTCGTTGATCTCGCCGTACAAGCTGCGTATTCAGCTATGGGACAACAAGTACATTGTCTTCAGTGTGGATCCTCTCTCTGGTCGGTTCTATCTACAAAACCCAACACAGCTCGTTTTGTCGGCAGAGCGTGGTCTTAACGAGCTTACCGAGCCGTTACCACAAGCCGCCGAGCTGCTGCTCAAGCTGCGCTACCTGTCTCTACAAGAAGACATCATTCAAAAGGCAAAATCCACAGGATGGATCGCCAATAATAATATCGTATTGTCGTCGGACGATATGAAGGAGCATTTCGATGATCCTGCCTTGCTCAACGTTTTCTCGCTGCGCCTCCCCAGCTGGTCGTTATCGTGGTTTCTACTAGTTGCCGTGAGCAGAGGACAGCCACCAAAGTGGTACATGAGCAGATTAGAAGCCAAAGACAAGATGTGGAACGTTCTGTATCTTCAGCCCGTGACAATTCGTCTTGCGAATACTTTGGGTGTTCCGGATTACGCGACGTTTGACAACCTGTCTAAGTTTATGACTTCTCGCTTCATTATCAACGGAATCTGCCAGGACTTGGATGCCAGAGATGCAAAGTACAGTTTGCTATTGGCTTCAGACTCAGAGGGCAGTAAGCTTCCCACAATCCTCATCAATCTGCCATCTCTTATGGGCGAGACCACAGAGTCGTCTACTTGGGCGCACAACTCGCTGCTGGTAACGCTTCACGGCGATGACACCGCGGTGGCCCAGGGTCGCACGAGGAATGGTTTGACACTCAACGAAGTCTCGACACCAAAGCCTGAATCGGGTGTATTGCTTGACCCTGTATCTGGTCGTTTCATGCTGCAGCTGCAATTGTCCAAGTCCGGCAATGGCACAGTCAAGAAGGGTGACTTGGAAGTCAGTTTCGTCGAGACGGCACTTGAGCAGCTGCTACGTATCGAGCGCATGGTGTCGTACGTGAACCAGGTCAAGTCGATGTCACTCGATCTACGAGAGGCGTCCATGGACCGCATTGTATTTGAGTATGGTAGTGGCTTGTCGGCCACCATCTTTCTTGATTCTGAGACTCCAAGCGGCGCGGATAGTGAGGGCAAATCTGGCGGAGGCATTCGCCTCGAGCTCAGCAAAGGAAACCCGCACAACCGTGTGCGTGCTGCACTCCAGGAGATGCTCAGCAATCAGGGCCTCGTGGGGGTTGTCTGGCTACTACGTATGACACGACCCATGTATGAGGCGCTCGAGAAACTTGAAGCTGGATCAGAGCCCATTGTTGTCGTTCCTCGCAGCGTTGGCGAGGTATGCATAGCGTATCCACGCCGCAAGACAAGCCTGTGCCTTACGTTGGTCCGCCGCCGTAAACGGTATGTCATGTACGTCAAGGAGGAGGAACCTGTTTTGCCGCTGCGAATGCCTGATGGCCGCCCGCTGCCTCCGATCCCGGATACCAAACTCCAGGCCAGCGGTATTTGGAAGCAGCCATTTCCTGGCCACCCTGATATTGTCCCTCTTGTTAAGGGCGCCGTAGCGCCTGTCGAGAAGGTGAGCACCGTTCTGTCAAGGGCCCATAGCGTGCTGATTGACGAGCAGGTCGATCTGTGAAGATACCTAAGTAAGGTCAAGCGGGTTCGTCGGGCTGGTACAGTTCATAGGCGTCGCCTACTGTAGTGTATTTATACTGGAGCTACTCTGTAGTGAACGAATACGAGAAATGACAGTTGTAGTGGTGAGTAGTAATGTGGACTAGCGGCAACGAATGGAGAATGGACGAGCCTCATGTGTCATAGACAGCGAAATGTCGGGCCAATGTGTAATGAACAGCCGATTGGAGAGCTTGAATTACACCCATCAAATGATCGGGATAACTCATTCGTTGGCTCCAACCGTAGGCACATTGTAAGCACATTGTAGGGCCATTGTAGTGCCATTGTAGGCTCATTGTACGCATCTGCGTCGGTGAATCTCTGGCAAATTGCTTGTTGGCACTGCGTTCTACATGAGAATAATTAATGCTGTTTTCATGGCGTCGTCAGTCTTCTCCCTCACGGACTGCGTTAGATGGCACGTAGCAACTACGAAAAGGTCAACATACACTGATACTTCAACGGTGGTGGGGGGATGTTACGCTCGAACTTGGTACCGCCCGGTCGCATGGGGGGAATGATGGGGTCCGGGTGTGCATAGCGCGTCAGCAGTGACTGTGCTGTCTCAATGAGAGACTGAGTTAGCTGGAGCCACGAGAATTGCGTTTGGAAGGGACTTACCTGTGCCTGACGGGCATCAGTGATGGTCTTGTTGCTGTCAAACTCCTGGCGGATCTCGAGCGCCTTGGCGCGCCACAGGTCGCGCCGGTTTATCCACGACTTGGTCATGCGCAGTGACTGCCGATATAGCGACGTGACCACGCGCTTGTTCTGCTCGGCCAGGTGTGACATGGTGGTTACGTTAAGCCTGGCTAAGTGTCTCGAGTTTGGAATTTTCGTCCGTTCCCAATTGGCTGATGAAGTGGGTAGGGGTAACACCCAGCCGGTCACGTGGCCTGCATGGCATACTGTACACTGAGCGCTGAAGGTTACGAAGGTTACGTAGGTTCCTACATACAACAGGACGGGTCCTGTGCTGATTGAGGCCATTCAGCCCGTGGAGCCTGTGGTAGCATTGTAGGTGGTTGGGGTAGTGACATTCGTTTTATTCCAACTCTCTTGATCGAACAAGAGATCTCTCGCTCGATATCTCTGCTATATAGTCGCTCTTTGCTGGCTACCGTTCTCCATTTGTGACACGCTTAATGCAATTGAGTATTCATGAGCGGCCCAGGAGAGCCAGATACGTCTGGGACAGATGACGAGCAGGAACTGGTACTGTTGACACGAACACTGGATGCGTTCCAGACATATGCACCTGCGGCCGAGCGGAACCTCGTGAAGCCTCGGCGCGAACGATATAACCGGCTGAGCGAGTACGAGAAGGAGTGCGTGGAGCACTTCTTTCTCGGCCACCTCAACGACGTTGAGGACGCCATTCAGGATAATGGCTTCTTTTTGGCCTGTGTCAAGGACTCGGCGGCCCAGATGTTCTTGCCTCAGTCGCACTTTGATCCGAGCACCTGGACGAGCTGTGCACCGACAGATATGGACAAGGTGCAGTCGACGCTACGACAAGTGGCGCGCGAGTGGTCAGTTGACGGGCAGCACGAGCGTGATGCCACGTATGGAGTCATCATCAATGAGCTCATCAACATGTACCCTCAACTCGAGGCAAGACATGAGGTACGAGTGCTCGTGCCGGGCTGCGGACTAGGACGACTGCCGTTTGATTTGGCTGCGCAGGGATTCCAGGCCCAGGGCAACGAGTTCTCGTTCCACATGCTCTTCACATCGCACTTGTTGCTCAACAACAGCTCGCGAAACATGTACCGAGTGCGGCCGTACATTCACACGTTTTCACACCATCAGAGCCGAGCCAACCAGCTTCGTGAAGTGCTAGTACCTGACGTGTCTCCACAGGTGCTGTCGCAGCAGCAGGAGATGGACGAGACGATCCCCGAAGACGGCCTGTTGTCCATGACGGCTGGTTCGTTTGACGACATCTATCCGCCACATGACGGCAGCTTGTTTGATGTTGTAGCGACGGTGTTTTTCATTGACACTGCGCCAAACATCTTCAAGACCCTGAGGGCTATTGCCGACTCACTCAAACCAGGAGGCATCTGGTTCAACCTGGGTCCTCTGCTGTGGCACTACGAGGAGATTGTGCAGGACGAGCGGGACGCCGAGACGCAGGAACGATCGCGTGGACTTGAGCTGACGGTGGAGGATCTGCTCGAGCTGCTCCCTCGGTTCGGGTTCAGAGTTGAGGAGCGTCGCAGCGGCCTTACCTGTACGTACGCAGCGACGGAGCCCGCCACGACCGGTTCATTTGCCTACAATTGCGAGTACTGGCGCGCAGTTCGTCTTTAGCTAGTTTTCTTTACTAGTTTCTTAGTCTTAATCGTGTAGCGTGTAGCGTGTAGCGGGTAGCGTGACGCTCTATTTATTCATTACGAGCGGGTCATTAGCATCATTCGTTAGGCACTCTCCTCCGAGGCCTGGGCCACAGTGGTGCTGCCCTCAGTGTACTTCTTGCTGGCGAGCTGCTCGGCACGGGCAATCACGTCGCGCGCCTCGTTCTCAGTGAGCTGCTTCTTCTTGAAGCGGCTGAGCAGGGGGGTTCTGCCCTTCTTCTCCTGGAAGATGAGGAAGCAGACGACGCAGATGATGAAGATCCAGTAGACATTGTACGAGATGACCGAGCCGTAGGTGGCCGAGTTCTGCCATCCGAACAGCGCATTGAAGATCTCCCAGCCTCCCGAGGTCTCGGGGTTGCAGCAGTTGACGTGCCACACGCTCTGGCGGATGTTGTACGAGCCAGGACCGTCACCCTCCTCGGCGACATCAGAGCCGACCTTGTTGGAGAAGACGTGGAACTGGAAGTCCCAAATAGCACGCGACCACAGACCAGACGCAATGAGGTAGAGGAAGCAGGTTGAGGCAATGAGAAAGTACTGGATGGACATCATGTTACCACCCTTGTAGATGAGGAAGCCGACACCGCATCCGCAGATGAGGCCACAGACAACGGCAAGAGGGAAAGCCGTGGCAGGAGTTCCGAGCGAGACACCACCAACAAACACAATGGCCTCGACACCCTCACGCAGCGTCGTCACAAACGGCAGCAGAGCGAGGGCGTACTTGCGCGACAGCGTGCCAATCTTCCACTTGGACTGCTTGTCCGTGCTGAGAATGGCCTGGGCAATCTTGAGTCTCCACTTTTCCTTCATCTTGTTGACGCGAAGCAGACCGAGGCCCATGACGGTGATCATAACGGTAGCAATGACCGAGAAGATACCTTCCCACAGGTCCTCAGACGCGGCCCAAATGTCCTTGCCGAGCGAGTAGAAAGCACCAATGAAGCCACCGCCAATGGCGAGACAGATGAAGATTCCCAAAGCTGCTCCGACCCATACTTGCCGGACCAGCCGTTTATACAGTTTGGGATCCTGTTCTACTCCACCCAGGCCCTGCTTGATGAAGGCCAGGAGCACCGAGATGATGACCGAGGCCTCGAGAGACTCTCGAAACACAATGAAGAAGATCTCCACCGAGAAGACGTTGGTCATGGTAGCCTCTGGACGTAGTTAGCGAGCGGTTTCGGACGGGGGGCCCAGTATTTATATCATGAGATGTGGCCGATGGTTCGGAGGACAAGCGGGAGGGCGCGAGCCCAAAAAACCCGGCTGCATGGACGTGCGGCACGGTGCTTTTTGCACTGGTCATGGTTGATCGAAAGCAGCAGCTGCAAAAACAAACAAGCAGCCAAACGCCAAGGAGTAGGGCAAAGAGTAGGGGGGAAACACAGAGGGCCAGGGAAGCGCCAGCGGCCACAGCGGAAGCCACACCGGAGGGCGAAAGCGCCGCTAGCGAGTGTCAAAAGCAACGCAAAGCTTGTTTGGAAGGTAGAGGCACGGAGGTAGACGAGAAAGTACGGAGGTAGAAAGGTAGAATTGTGGGAATGTAGGAAGGTAGGAAGAGGAATGTCAATTGGCGGTGTGTTCTAGACTCAATTGTGTACCTGGTCATTTCTTTACTGGTCACTTCTTCCTGGTCATTTCTTTGCTGGTCAAATGCTACCTGGTACCTGGTCTTGCTAGGACTACGTTTTACTCTGGTGCAAGCCCTAACCCCTACCGTGCAGGCGGACCCTAAAAAGGAAGCCCAGCCCGCTGATTGATAATGGCCCAAACGGGCAGTTGTCATACCAGTGAGGGGGAACATGCAGATGGAGCCTCAGATCAGATTGATCAGATAGCATACGAGTGTCAGAAACTCCACCGTTTTGTTCCGACGCATGACGTAGGGGAGGGGTGGGATTGGTGTGGTAGAGCGGGCTGTCATGAGGCAGCATCAGTTAGAGTAGTATAACGCGGTATAAAGGGTAGTGCCAGACGCAATTGAGTAATCACCAGTCAATCGTGGTAATCTGTACTATCAGTGCTCAATGCTGCTAAACACACCACTCTACTCTACTCTACTCTACCGCTCTACTAGCCTGCTTTACTTCTGATAATGTACCTCGGGACTTACCCCCTCACCCCCCTTTTCCCCCGGCCTAGCCGAGTACGGACGCCGGTGACCCAACTGGGACCTGGCAGCAGCCAAGTCACATTTGGCACCCAGGTAGGCATCGGTGCCTAGCGATGCACTGCGAGCGATGCATACGCCATACGAGGGTTCGTTGGCTGATTTGTGCAGCAGTGGCCCCATGGATCTCAACGTTGATCGGCCTCCGACAAAGAGGAGATCTTATTACGGGAACGCGTACATCGGAAATCGCACAACCAGATACACCGCTTGTGGCTAGTGTGTACCGTGGCTAGCGACTAGCGTGGCTAGTGCCGATTGAGCGGGGAACAAGTACAACGGGGTGTCCTGTGGTTGCTTGTGCGGCAGCCCGTGCCTGTACCCTAGGCGTCGATTGATTATGCCCAACCAGGCAATGATTCCACCGATCCCAATCAGATAAAAATTTTCACGGTTAGGGGGTGTCCGCGAGCCCACCCCTGCAACAACGCAGGCAGTTGGGGAGGCAATTGGGCGGGCAATTAATTGGTTCTAATTGATACAAGCTCGCTGCAACGGCGTGTGGTACCCTTCTACGCATCGACACTAATGCTGACTCCGCCAGATCCTTCGATTTCGTATCGCATCGGTCATCATTGGAACCATAAAAATGTAGCCCTTTGTTGCACCACTCATACTTGCTTTTTCGTGGCTCCCCCCCAACCCGCACTTGCTTTTGTCGGCCGAGGACATCCAGGAAATTGAGCCCTGGAGTTTGTGAATTTGCTTTAGCCATTCTGCAGCGCCTCGCAAAACGTCCCGGCCAACTGGCGGCATCTGCATATAAGTATATAACCGTGCCCACCCGTCAATCCGTCACCGTCTCTCCACCCCTCTCTTCAACTATGGTCCGCATCGCTGCTGTTGCCGCTGCGGCATCGCTGCTGTGGGCTGGCGTCTCTGCCGAGACTCACGTGTTTGACTTCAACGTCACCTGGGTAAATGCCAACCCGGACGGACTTCACGAGCGCCAGGTCGTCGGTATCAACGGCCAGTGGCCTCTGCCCGTCATTGAGGTCAACAAGGGCGACCGTGTCATTGTCAACATGCACAATGCCCTGCCGGATCGCAATGCCTCGATCCATTTCCACGGCTTGTTCCAGAACGGCACCACCAACAACGACGGCCCCACCTGGGTCTCGCAGTGCCCCGTTCCTCCGGGCGCTGACTTTACCTACAACTTCACCGTCGAGCAGAACGGTACCTACTGGTACCACTCGCACGTCGACTCGCAGTACCCTGACGGCTACCGTCAGGCGTTCATTGTTCACGACAAGGACTTCCCGTACCACTTTGACGAGGAGTTCACCGTGACCATGTCGGACTGGTACCACGAGACGATTGAGAGCATTGACCCCACCTTCCTCACGCTGTACAACCCGACTGGAGCCGAGCCCATCCCCGACTCGTTTCTGTTCAATGACACGCAGAACTTGAAGATCCCCGTCAAGCCCAACACCACCTACATGCTGCGTCTCATCAACATTGGTGCGTTTGTGGCCCAGTACTTCTACATTGAGGACCACGACTTCCAGATTGTCGAGGTCGACGGTGTGTACACGGAGCCCACCAAGGCCGACACCATCTACATCCACGTGGCCCAGCGCTACTCGATCATCTTCACCACCAAGAACTCGACCGACCGCAACTACGGTCTGGTGACTGTGGCGGACCAGGACCTGCTCGACACCATCCCGTCGAACCTTGTCCTCAACCACACCAACTGGCTCGAGTACAACGCAAAGGCTGAGTTCAACGAGGCCCCCATCACCGTGGCCACCAGCGACGACCTCACGCCGTATGACGATGCCACCCTTGTGCCCTACGATCACATGGAGCTGCTGCCTGATCCCGACTACGAGATCAACATCACCGTCGCCATGAACAACCTTGACGACGGTGCCAACTACGCCTTCTTCAACAACATCACCTACACCCACCCCAAGGTGCCCACGCTGTACACGGTCATGTCTGCTAACGACACTTCGGCCAGCGACGTTGGCATCTACGGTGAGTTCACCCACACCTTTGTCCTCGGCCACAACGAGATTGTCCAGATTGTGCTCAACAACAATGACGGTGGTTCCCACCCCTTCCACCTTCACGGTCACACCTTCCAGGTCCTCTACCGCTCGCAAGAGTACGATGATTTCACGCCCTATGACCCCAACAACCACACGGCGTTCCCAGACACCCCCATTCGTCGTGACGTGTTGGTGGCCCACCCCAATGGAAACTTTGTCGTTCGTTTTGCCGCCGACAACCCCGGTGTGTGGTTCTTCCACTGCCACATTGAGTGGCATTTGCACCAGGGCCTGGCTCTGACTCTTGTCGAGGCTCCCATGCAGCTGCGACAGAACCTGCAGATCCCCAGCCAGCACTACGAGGCCTGCGCCGCCGCCAACCTGCCGTTCAAGGGTAATGCCGCTGCCAACACTGAGGACTTCTTTAACCTCAAGGGCCAGAACACCCAGGTGGCCTTCCTCCCCAACGGATTCACCGCCCGTGGTATCGTGGCTCTTGTCTTCTCGTGTATCTCGGCTTTCCTGGGTATGGCTGCCATCACCTGGTACGGCCTCAGCGACCTGTCGCTGACCGAGACTGCCATGCTCCACCGCGTTCAGGAAGATGCCGGTTTGGAGCCCGAGGAAATTGACCCTGAAGAGGTTTCAAACCACGGCCGTGACGAGTAATGTTTATGCCTTTTACAAAAGATGAATGATCCTCAATGGAATGCTTTATAGTTCAGTATACTAATTGACCACTACGCGTACTACACTTCACAACCAACCTTTACTGCCTAGCTGCTAGCAATACTTTCCATCAATATTCCGGTTAAATCTATTACTACTCCCGAGAGTAGTCAGTTCCGCCTGTTTCTTCAGCTAGTCTCTGAGTCCTTATAGAGATACACCGGCAGAGACGCAGATCGACGCTTCTCAAAGCCGACATCGAGGACACCTCCCATATTCAGACCCTTGCTCATGTCGACTTGCTCAGTAATGTCAACTTCAGACTCGGCATCGTTGGGCTCTGTCATGTCATCTTTGGGCTCTGTCGCTGGTTTTCCAAAGCTGGCAGAACTTTCTGCCACATCCCTGTAAAGCATGACCCCACGGGACGTAACAAGATCAGGTTCCCGTACGTCTGGGAATCCTGGTTCCGAGCGGGAAGGACAACTCTTGGGCTTGGTCTCACTTGTTGGTTTCTTCACTACCAGCATCACCCACGTGGTCAGTGCCAGACACCCCACAAAACACAGAATGCTGAAGAGCAGGAACACGAAGTGACCGATCTGTGCCAGCATCAGGGGCCCAAACGCAGCGAGCGCAAAATTGCAAAGCCAACCGGCACAGATGGCTACACCGACACCAACTCCATTAACTTCATCGGGGAGCAACTCACAGGTGTAGACAATTGAGGACCCAGAAATGAGTAGACCAAAAACAGTTACAAAACAGAAGCAGAGGACAAGAATGGCCGTCCCAGACTCAGTACTAAGTTCGCGCGACGTCTGGAGAAGTGCAAATATGGCACAGTGAATGCCACCAGCTAAAATGCAGCCCATTCGCAGCAGGATAGTCTTGTCGCACCGCTCGATAATAAAGATGGCTATCCCAGTAACAACGAAGTTGGTGCAGTAAAGAGCCAGTGCCGTGATTTTCGCAGCCTCAGCTGTTTGGCCCGCCACTGAAGTTAGATCTCACACATGTATTAGCCCCGGAAACTTACTTCGACAGATTGTGTTGACGTAGAAGACTAGTTAGTACAGAACAGATACTGCCACGTTGACTCACCTATGACGTTGATTCCTGTTAGCTGAACGAGAAGCTGCACGCCAATGGCACATAGCAGTGTACTTCTGTGCTTGGAAAACAGCTTCTTCATGGTCGGGAATAGGTTCGGGGCGACGTCATTATAGCGATTGTTGACTCGTTCACAGTCAATAGACGACATGGGTCCGTACATTTCGTTCAGGCTCTTTCTGAACCCAGCCTTTGTCGAGAGTTTGTGCTTGTCATCCGGCGACGAGCGTATAAAGGGAGCGAACAGTGCAGCTGGCACAACGACGGCCCCGACGAGGAGCCAGCGGTGATGAAACTCAATGGTATCCTGGGCGATGGCGGTTGCCATTAGCGAGGTGAGGCAGATACCAAACGGAATGGCGCTCTGTACAGAGATTAGCACATACTGCGAGTGAATTCCAGGGAACACTTCGCGGATGTAGAAGGGCATAATCCCTGAAATAAGGCCCAGAGAAACTCCCTTGAGAAACCGCCCCAGTAGGAAGTGGGCAAAGGTGTGCAGCAATGCTCCGACAAGATCTATGTTAGAGACGCCAGCGCCGTCAATTCAAAACCTACATCCAGAGAGCCATCCAAAAGTAGAGATAACTATAACATGTTTCTTCTGGAACGCCGAACAGGCCAATACTCCAATGACGGAGCCGACTGAGTTAGAATTAGGAAGGTGGAAGAGGCTAAGGTAGATTAGATCTACTATAAACCTACTCATGGCAAAACAAGGAAACGACGCCGTCATGATTCCCTTTCTCATAGAGTCCTGAGCGTCATACATGTCGTCAAAGTTTGGATTGCCCGTAAAGACAGCCACCTGCACAGTTTCGATACCAAGCATAGTACCATATAGAATCATGTTAATCCAAGTGATGACAAAGCGCCACGACACTCTAGAGCACATTTCCGCTTCTCGCAAACTGCCTAGAGGCATTTCGTCGTTCTTTGTTCGTTCCATTATGGTCAAGTGAAGAAGCAGCTAAATTGGACGCCTGTCAATAAGGTTGACAGCCGTTGCCGATCAGGGTTTAGCGGGGACATGCAGGCGCAAGATAATGCGGCCTCGACACTAGCTTGATCAGCCGTGGCATCGCCGATGAGCACCCCGCCTTCCAAATGGAACTGCGTTAGTCCGTCCATTGCGTCTGCTTGGCATGTGTCGAACAACGCAGGTACTCCCGACCGTCCTGCACCGATCGGAGCTTCTCATGAGCAAATAACGAGGTAATTATTATGCAGGGACCTCCGGGCTCGGGGGCGAATCATGGCCATGCGAGGGTAATGGATGTGACGAGTGGAGCAGCCCGCAATCATGCAAACTGAGTGTATGAACTGTACAAGCAGCATTCTACGAGATGATGAGAGCTTGCACGAAGTTGAATGAACAGAGACTGACTGACTGAGGCCATGTCAATTCCGGCTTTAGCCAGGGTTAAGTCAGTCAGTCTCTGCAGATCTTCAGACGTGAACCTGCTTGTCAACAGTGATTCGTGAGACTCGAAACAGTGCTATTACAATCCTGCAAAACGTCTAATGTCGGCCAATGTGGCCAATGTGGCCAATGTGTCTAAAGTCGTTCAATCCAGAGTCAGTCTCTTGATTCTCATACTCAGTATTGCTGTGTCACTCATAGCCTCAACACACGTACAACCGATGAGTACATACTTCTACTCAGCCAACTCTATCAGTGATTTAACATTCACCTCTATTGATACTCCTTCGAGTTTCTACTTGTTACTAATTGCAAGTACCTTGTGCTCTTGAGTTGCGGTTGCTCCAGCATATAGCGCCCCACTGGGTACGGCGTGCAGCCAGCCGCGCTCAGTGTACGACCAGCCGCGTTATTGATGAGCACACTGTCTGTTACACAAGGTTACCTCTTATTTGATCCACTCGTCAGCTCTCGACAGCTAGAGGATAATATTAGGATCTTTTGTAGCTTGGCACAGTTGTGTACGAGCTCACAGACGACTGTTTTCCTACCAGATAAACCCGACCCGGCGAGATCACTGCCACCTTCGGCCAGCCTCTTGATTTTTGGCCATTGAGCCATTTCGAGGTTTCGTCTCACTCTGCCTCCAGCAATGCGCTCCGAGGATGAGAGACCCGAAGATGCGAAGCCCAAAATGCGAGACGAGTCCTCGGTAGGCCTCCAATCTGCCATGGACGTCGAAGAATCAGTATCGGAGGACCGAGTCAACGACCCGCCAGATCAAGGAGTCACCTTTCTTGGAGTGCCCTCGAGCTCTACAGGACCATCTCGAACAGCCCGGAGCCCACTGAAGCTACAAATTCCGGCAGGTCCGCCCGAAGCCTCGTCCTCATCAGCTTCCTTTACATCGCGAGCATCTGATGACCACACAGCCAGCTCGCCATACAATGACGTCTCGCCATTCCCATCTCCGTTGGTGGGTCCGCAGACCGAGGGAATGGGCCTCCTCAAGATCTTCAATGGCCAGAGTCCTCCAGTTTCTGCCATTTCACGATCCTCGTCTCTTCGCATGCCCCATGGATACAGCTCTCCCGTCGTATCGAGGGACCTCTCGACGCTGCTTCAGCGGCACGCCGTCGAGACTTCGTACGCTGATAAGCGCATTGTCAGCGAGTACGTTCCAGTGGCTGCGACAGTGGCCAATACAGCACAGGTAGCCCGACTGCCAGGTACTCCACGAATACCAGAACCCGATACAGGAGCTGGCCTCAATGTTCCCCGGAGACGGGCCGAAGGACAGCCAGATGCATTGAAGGGAAGCCCTATGCCTTCCAGTGCCGGTAGCACTGTATCAAACCGCTCCACCAGCGCTTCAGTCCGCTCAGATGGGTCTTGGAGCGAGCAGATCCAGCGCGAGCCTCCGTCTGCCCAACGGCACGATGCTACAGGCTCGGAGGATACGTCGAAGCTCGTTGGCCGTGTATATGAAGCGTACGATTCGAACAGGAAACGGTCGACATGGCGTGAAGTTTCCCTAATTGGCCGTGGAGCTTTCAGTAGAGTGGTTCTGGCCAAGCCTGTGGCTCGGTATGTCAAGCCAGAGTACCAATCGTTGGTGGATTCTTCCTTTGTGGCCATCAAAATCGTCAACGTCGGTACGGGGACTGCTGCAACTCCGGATCGCATCGAAACACGTCTGCGCCGTGAGATTGATATCCTCAAAAAGGTCGACCACCCTTCACTCATCTGCCTCCACGCATTCAACATGGATGCTACCCACGCTCTGCTTGTCCTTCCGTATTGCCCTGGCGGCGATCTGTTTGATCTTGCATCTCGACACCGCGACCAGTTGCGCCCTACTCTCGTCCGACGAATCTTCGCCGAGGTCGTACGAGCAGTCGCATATTTGCATCACAACAATATCGTACATCGCGATATCAAGCTGGAAAGTGAGTTCGCGGCCTGCCCGCTCCTTCAGCACTAACCCAGATATACTATTGAACCCGCGAATAGAAACGCTATTGGAGCTTGAGGACCCACTGCAGCACCCCGAGGCGATTGTTACATTAACAGATCTTGGGCTGTCGCGGCAGATCGATCCTCTCGATCCGAGTCTCACTACTCGATGTGGGTCAGAGGACTACGTACCTCCAGAAATTCTCATGGGACAACCCTACGATGGTCGCCAAACGGATTCCTGGGCGCTTGGAGTCGTGCTTTACGCCATTATGGAGGGTAGACTACCATTTGATCCTCCTAAGGAGGTCACTGGTGGCCGTGCCAGAGGCAGAACAGCTCACCGCATTGCACGCGTTGAGTGGTCCTGGATCCACTTCAAGACAGACGATGACGCAACGATTGATGATACATGGGTCGGAGCCAAGGAAATCGTCGAGGGCTGTCTTCAGAAGCGTGACAAGAGACTACTGGCCTCCAATATTGCGAATTTGGCTTGGGTGAGCGACGTCAGACGAGAGCTGTCTCGAGCAGATACGCTTCCTATTACCGACATGTTCATTGAGGACATAGTGTCTACAGGCCCACATCTACCCGGTATTTCGGCTCTACCTGAAATGTCCTCGCGGACAGCACCAACAGTGCCTACGCAATAGGTGCTCGGATTAGATCAAGTTAAACCATCACAGACGGGCTATCTCCGGGTGTTGGCCCGTGATCCGCCCTTGACTCAGGTCTTTATATCGTCATTGCACAGAAGAGCACGTAAAAGCTGGTCTTTTACGTCTGACCACAGTATAACAATACATTCAGGCTCAGTCGTGGGTCTATATAGTACACGGGCATATAAGCCCACGCGATTTCGGATCGAATAAATAGAGGTTCGCTGATAGTCGTCACAAAAGATCCGACACCTTCAGCTTCTTTGCGCCGTCAGACCCCTTACGGGCAGCCTCGAGCTCCTCAAGGGCGAGTTTGTGCTTCTTTTCGAGCTCATAGAGTTCAGAGCGCGTCCTGCTTTCGGCAGTCTCGAGCTCCTGCACACGGGATTGAAAGAGGTCATTAACAAGCTCGAGCTCCTTGACGCGGGACTTGAGAGCTTGCAGATCGCTGGCGGGGGTTTGAATGGGTGACAGTCGACTAGCAGATTCAGACGACGCAGAACTGGGAGAGTCTGCCGGTTGACCAGCGGCAGAGTGAGTTGCTAGAGGAGGGACTTCGCGGCCGCGGGTGTCAGATTCTGGCTGGCTAGCAGTAAGATACGGTGATTGCGATGCAGCAGACGATAGTTGGTCCAAAACAGTAGTTGAGGCCGAGCCGGCCATTTGCTGGCCGTGCGACGAGCCTTGAGAAGGCGATGATGAGTTCCCATTGATAGCGGTGAAGGCCTGGCCTCCGCCTGATGTAGACCTCTGGGGTGGAGGTCTGTTGGAAGGCATCATCATTGGGGAAGAGCCCGGAGGAGCGCTGACGAGCTGTGGAAGCTGATACTGAGGTCCTCCAGTAGCGTAACCGCCTGGAGAGGAGGTAGGCCACGAGAGATACTGCCGCGACAACGAGTGGTGTTGGCCATACACGTCGATTGACGAGACAGGCGGCAACTGGCCCTGGACATAGTGCTGGTCGTTTACAGGGCCCAGGCTCGGCGAGCCATCGGGCCGCCCAGAGTTACCGTTCGGCGAAGAGTCGCCGTTTTTTGAGCCGAACTTTCGGCGTCCCTTGTACTCGACGCGTGGTCGGTAGTCGAGGGACTCTCCGGGGATGGAGATAGGCGCCGAGGGCGCATTACTGCTGTGCATAGTCGTGGCGCCATTAGCAGCGACGTTGATGCGGACGCGGTTGCGAGATTTAATGACGTCCGTTTTGAGTGAAATGGGTCTCGGTCGACCATGGAGCTTGAGAAAGAGTCCGCACGCGTTGCACAGCACCTGGCCGGATTCATCGCGGCGCCACAGCGGTGTGTTTGTCGTGTGGCAGTTTTGGCACGTTGTACCGGTGCCGCCGTGGTGAAGTCGAGCCGAGCTCGAAGTCATGTTGGGGCTAATTTTGACGGTTGCTGAGCCGGGAGCCGAGGCAGGCGCGAGTGGTTTGGCAGGAGTCGACGGAGTAGCAGTGGCTTGCGAAGGAGCTGAAGGAGCCTGAGTTGACTGGGGTTCCTTGGATTCGGTCTTCGCGTCCGTCAGGCTGTGAACGGACAGCACCGACTTGACAGAGGTGACTGTCGACATGGGCGGCACTGAGGACTGAACAATGGGGTCTTCGGTTTGCATTGCAGTTATGAGTCCATGAGAGTCAGCGAAGAGGACAAGCTGCGGAAGTCGTGGAGATTACTGGAGATTACTGGAGAATGCTCGGTATACAGTGCAGAGGACGGATGAGGTGCCAGGGCCAAAACGGCGAGAGAGACAAGACAGGAGACAGTAACAACTGAGCGCAGAGAGCAGTATATAAGGGAGAGACTGACACAACGACAGCTAAGCCAATGCTAACAACCCCACTTCCCGCTTGGCAAATCTTCGAAAAATCCGGCTGGGAAAGAAATAGCTTGTTTGTTATCGGGACATGCGGACTGGCGTTTACGCGCAGGATTGCACTTTGTGGGCCGATAGATAACGGCTGATAAGCAAGGGCAAGGACGGAGGACGAGAGGTGAGGGAGCCTCAACGCGCCAGATGAGGCGAGTAGTGTGATGGAGGTTGTGCGAAGTACTATACACATCATTTAGGTGGTGCTGGCGCCTTTTACTGGCCAAGACCGCGCGAGTAACGGGCCTGGCTGAGCAGTGCCGTCTACGCACCCCTACCCTTGTCGTCAGATAACATGATAGCGGATAAGGGCCAGGTCTTTCTAACCATGCTAGGCAGGAGATAGATATGATAAGATAGTCGGCAGAGTCGGCAGCGCAAACACGTCGAGTTACAACGTCGAGCCAAGACGGAACGAAGTCGTTCAAACGGTCGATGTATATACTTGACAGGTTCTAAACGACCTTGAGGGCTCAAATGCGGTTTGTGTGTTGTTTGACAGTGTGGTATGTGTTTCACTTTGCTGGAAGTTTCAGCTTAGCGTGTATGTGGAATTCGTTAGTGACGACATTAGAGTTCTGTTGTTTAAATGGGCAGACACCTGCCTGTTTGATGAACGGTTTTCAGCATCCTCGGGCCGTGGCGCTATCGATGCGATCACAGTTGAAGGTTGGGTATGAAGGTTCGGATGATCTGCGATGGACTGATGGGCGGGATGTGCGGATGGACAGTAATATAATAACGACCACTACGACTCCAACTCAAGTTTGGGTCCTCGAAAGAGTAATCAGTAGAATAATAAGCGAGTCCATACTGTGACTGAAACCCCACTACTCGACTATTTCGCAGTTGACGACACGAACAGAGTTTGGTGAATGCGGAATGGCGCTGTCGATCCAACCTCCGTCCCGACAATCCCGGCTCTTCGACGTTTCAAGCCTATGCCGTCGGTATTTCTGAACGTCTTCCTGATCTCCAGAGAACCGGTTTCTACTCGGTGTACCATCGATGATGCGGAAATGTCGGCAGCTGACGGTTGCCTACCGCGCGGCTGGCTATTCAGGGGTAAACTACCACATGATCCCCAGAGACCCATGAGTCAGCAAGGATGGCATCCACTCGGAGCTGGCCGGTTGGCGAGTCTACAGTGTATTTGCTGACTAGGTGCCTGAGAAATCATGGGCCTGTACAATTTATTCGGTCTATACCTGGGCTCCATTCGCCAGGCTATTTCCTATATAAGCGTCTCAGCGAACGTTGATTTCTGTATCTTTGAGCTTGAAGTATGTTTGAGCTTGAAGTTGCTGGACAGAATTATTGGGGATCACTGGATTCTGACATATTGTCTGCACATTTGACCGTTTTCACCATGCCAATTTCATCCACGCGCGAAGGTTACCTCTCAGGCGCCAACGTCCACTCCGAAGCAGGCCCAGAGCATAAACCGAGTTCTAACATGATAAAGAACGAGGCAATTAGTACTCCGACAGACTGGAGGAGTATAGCGAAGCGACGTAACGGTGCTGTATCCCATTTTACTGGAACTATTGTTGCTGTGGCTGACAATGTCACTAGTTTCAAGGTGGGTGACACAGTCTCTAGCAGCAAAAGCACATGGTTTGCACAACGCAACGCTGAAGAAAAGTAAGCAGCGTCTTCGGTTCTCAGCACAATGCTATTTATTTATTTCTTGGGATAACGCTGATAATTTCCGACAATAGCTTTATTAGTCGCAATAAATACAATAAACGAGATTCAGACAAACAATTCAAAACAAACAATTCAAACAAACGATTCAAACAAACAAGGACGGATCTTTCTCATCAACGGGGAGAGCTACTTGGCCCTCTTCGCGTCGAAGTGTGCCATGGGCCCAAGCAAATACGCCCACCGCTGCCAAGACAAACGCGATACCGAGAAGTACGAACGGCGAGATGAAGCCCACGAGCATCGCGGAGAGATACTCACGGAACTCCTCCACACCTTCACAGTATTTCTTATAGCTCTTGCCGTGGCCGCGGTAGTATTCGTACAGCACGTCGCCCAACGAATTGTCGTCACTTTCGTCACTGTCGTTTTTGCCAATGTCGATTTTGTCAACGGTGCCAGACATGTGCTTTTGAGGGGTATCGGCAGAGGACTTTGAGGGAATGATTAGTGAGATGTCGCCGAGTTGGTCGACGTTGAGAGATGTTCGCACCGTCACGTGGTGCATACCGTCGGGAAGGGTCTGTACAAGTAGTTCAGCGGATGCCTGGAGGTCGCGCATGTGTTTCTGCAATAGGAGAGGTTCGCGGTGCATTTCATCATCGTCGTCGAGGCGATCCAGAACTGCATCAGCGAGTATTGGGCTCAATACGTTCTCGTCAACCGACTCGGGAATGAAGGTCGAGAATACGGCGTGCTTCATTTCCGATTCTGGGTAGATTTTGAGCGGCAGGTCCGGAAGTGTTACAAAGTCGTTCAACGAGCTCAGATCAAACCGGAAGATGAAGTTCGCTGCTGATAGCGACAGTTTGCGGCCGTCTGGGCGGGGGACCGATGTCTTGGAGGTGACAGTGACGCTGAGTGTATCGTTGACGAGGGCGCCGTCGGGGAACTGGTGGCCTTTGGCTGTGATAGTAATCTCAGTAGCGAGATACCGGTCGTCAATCATTGACACGCGCATATGATGGCCATTAACGATGATAGGAACTGTAGCGGGAGCGGGGACTGAAGCGGCGGAGATTGTAGCAGCGAGGCTAGAGGTGACGCCCACAACTGCCTTGACGAGAGTGCCGATTTTCATGTTGCAAGCTCGCGGTTTTACAAGTTCGGGGGTTACAAGTTCGGGGTTTTAAGATAGTTTTGGTTCAAGGAAGTGCAGTTTTGGGTGTTGCAGTTTCAGGTGTCCGCAAGAAGTTGAGAACAAGATTTGAGCAAGTATTCGAACAAGAGCTGTAAGTAGGAGGGTGCGATCAAGGCAGGATCCGCGAGCCGAGCCGGCGAGTAGGGGGAGAACAATGGGCAGCGTCCTTTCAGCAGGCGACAGTCGGGATCCGGGAGTCAAAGTCTAAGAGCCGAGGGGGCGATCGGGAGTTTATATAGGCTTACAGGCCGATGCCAAGGCTGGAAATTGGTTGTCCATTGCAGGAGGCCTCGACGGCAGCTGCGGCCCAAAGCGGTAAATGGTCCCCTGCCCTCTGACAGACCCTGCCGATGGTTCCGGGGGAAGCCAGCGGAACACTCAGGGCCGACAGAGTTTCCCGAGGTAGCAGGGGGGAGTGAATACGAGAGTACTTGGGTTGACACTGGCTATTGACTGTGTCATTCTGAGTTTTCTTGTGACGAAGCTTGTATGCTCATTGTGAAGAGCCATCAGCATATGCATACACTGCAGGAGCCCATTAGGTGACTGAGTCGGAACGGCCGGGGGACGGCCGGCAATGCCTCGGCAACAAGCCGTTAGAGGAGCAGGTGACTCTAAGGCACATAATATGGGCGGAAAGGACGGGTGGTGCACGCATGCTAATGCCGATGGGCCCGGCCCACAAAGCGAGATGGATCCCCGCTTTATCGGAGATGCAGTATGGGGGGGTTGGGGTAGAGAAAGAAGACGCTGATGGTAGTAGACTGCTGAGCAGCCAAGTAGTGTTAACTTGTCGTTACATAAAATGCGACGAGATATATAATATGTCAGCTTATGTATCAAGGTAGCACTCATGAGCGTATTAAAACGATGATTCACAACCCTCATAACTCGTCCTGCTCATCACCTACCTTACCGCCTTATACTTCAAGCGGCTCAAGCGGCTTGGGCTTTTCCCCCTACCCACGTGATCCAGCCGCGTCTCGTTTCATCAATCTATACCGTGTAGCACTTCCGCACCGCCCCGTCAGCCATCGTCTCGTCAGCTTCTACTCGCCTGCTTCTCCACCTGCAACATGTCGCAACCAATGAAAGGCCTGGTGCAGTTCATTGCCGACCTGCGCAATTGCCGGGCCCACGAAGCAGAGACAAAACGCGTCAACTCGGAGCTGGCCAATATCCGCCAAAAGTTCCGCGACCCCAATCTCAATGGCTACAACAAGAAGAAGTACATCTGCAAACTCATCTACATCTACCTGCTCGGGTATGACGTCGACATTGGCCACGTCGAGAGCGTTTCGCTCATCTCCTCAAACAAATACTCTGAAAAACAGGTCGGCTACCTCGCCATTAGCCTCATGCTCAACGAGAACGACAAGCTGCTCGACATGGTCATCAACAGCGCCAAAAAGGACCTCGACTCTCTCGACGAGCTCAACACCTGTCTGGCACTCAACTGCATAGCTACTGTTGGCGGACGCAACATTGGCGACGCTCTGTCGAGCGATGTCTTCAAGCTGCTGATTTCCCCGACATCGCCAACCTTTGTGCGCAAGAAGGCCGCTTTGACGCTCCTGAGGCTCTACCGACGTAACTCCAACATCCTGCTACCATCCTGGCCAGATAGAATCGTGGCCCTGCTCGACGACCCGGATATCGGCGTCACCACCTCTGTCGTCTCCCTCGTCATTGCCCTTGTCCAGGATGATCCGCAGGCCTTCAAAATGTCCTACTCAAAGGTCGTCCGTCGGCTAAGCCTCATTGTCGAGTCGGACCGCCAGCTGCCTGCTGACTACATCTACTATAATGTGCCTGCTCCGTGGCTGTTCGTGAAGCTGTTCAAGCTGCTGCAATACTACCCACCCTCGGACGACGACGCTGTGCAAGAGGCTATCCGCAAGGTCATCTTCAAAGTCGTCGAGATGAACTCAAAGCCTGCCACCAACATCCAGGAAAACAATGCCCAGAACGCCGTACTGTTCGAGGTCATCAACCTCGCCGTCCACCTCGAGATCGACGCCGTGCTGCTGACAAGCCTTGTCGACGCCCTCGGCAACTTCCTGTCATCCCCAGAAACGAACATTCGCTACCTGGCTCTAAACTCGATGGCCGTTTTGTCATTGCGCTACGACTCAGTCCCCATCAAAAAGTACCTCCCCAAAGTGCTCAAGTTCCTTCGCGACAGCGACATCTCTGTCCGCCGCAAGGCCATCAACCTGCTGTACTGTCTGTGTGATGGCACCAACGTGCACCAGGTCGTTGGTGAGCTCCTCAAGTATCTGCAGGCTGCCGACCATGGTATCCGTGAAGAGATGGTTCTACGCATTGCAATCCTCACAGAGAAGTTTGCAACCGAGTTCCAGTGGTACGTCGACACGTCACTACGACTCATTTCCGTCGCCGGCACACATGTCAGCGACGAGGTGTGGCAGCGTGTCGTCCAGATCGTCGTCAACAACGACAACCTTCAGGTCTACGCGGCACGCACCGTCTTCAACTACCTCAAAAATCCCTCCTGCAACGAGACAATGATCAAAGTGGGCGGCTACATCCTTGGAGAGTACGGACACCTCATTGCTGACGACTCGGGCAACTCTCCCATTGAGCAGTTCCTCGCACTTCACGACAAGTTCCCAAATTGCTCCTCCTTCACCAAAGGTCTTCTTCTGACAAGTTACGTCAAGTTTGTCAACCTCTTTGTCGAGATCAAGCCGCAGCTGGTCCAGGTGTTTGAGTTCCATTCCACGTCAATCGAGTCGGAACTCCAGCAGAGAGCGTGTGAGTACCTTCGCATGATCAACTCGCCCAATTCAGCTGCTCTGTTACCAACCGTATGGGATGAGATGCCACCATTCGCGGAGCGCAGCTCCGCATTGCTGTCGCGACTCAATATTAAGCATGCCAAGTCTGAAGACAAGCCATCGTGGATCTTGCCAGACGTCAAGGAACGCAGCAATAGCACCGGTGCTGCTGTCGCTCTTGGTGAAAAACGACCCAGTCTCAGCGCGGCAAATAGCACAAACGGCACGAATGGACATGTCAACGGCTCCAATAGCGCCAGTAAAACAAACGGTGACACAAACGGCCATTCGGCTGCTCCGCCACCACCTATGCCACGGAAACTGTCTGCGGGTAATACGCTGCAGCAGGCCCTGCAACAACCTGAATCGTTGCTATCGTCATCATGGGAGGTGGGTTACAGAAACCTGCTCACCCGCGCCGAAGGTGTCTTCTACGAAGATTCACTACTACAGATTGGTCTAAAGTCAGAGTACCGCAAGCACCTTGGCTGTGTTATTCTCTACTTTAAGAACACGTCGGATACAACGCTGACGTCGCTGTCTGCTGAATTGTCGAATCCATCAGGAAAGAGCAACCTTGGGCTCGCTACTAAAAATTTCCCAGACTCGACGCTGGCGCCAGGCAAGATCACTCAGCAAGTTATCCTGCTTGATGCGAAGCAGCCCTTCGAAGAGGCTCCTCTTATTAAGATCACATACATGGCTGGAACGCTCAAGGTTCTCAACCTAAAGCTGCCCATTGTACTGGAGAAGTTCATGGAGCCGACAGTGCTTTCCGCTGAGGAATACTTCAATCGTTGGGGCCAAATTGGTGTTGGCAACCGCGAAAGCCAAAGCATTTTCAAAAATGTGTCTGCGTCTAGTGACGTCGCCGAAGTGCCCGACGACTCTGTTCTTCTCAAGGGACTGCAGTGGAGTGTGCTTTCAGGTGTCGACAAGAACCCCGCCAACCTTGTTGGTGCCTCGATTCTGCACACATCTGTTAGCGGAAATTTTGGTAACCTTTTGCGACTCGAGCCTGACAAGGACCAATTGCGCTACCGCGTCACCGTGCGTGCCACTGACGAGAATGTCTCCCGCATTCTAACGCAAAACCTCTCAGCTGCGTACTCTCTATAGGCTGGCCATAGAGGGTGTATCAGGTGGAATGTGTAACTCATGTAGCATAACGTTGATTATCTGATTTCTCACGAGAGCGCAAATAGATGGTAAAACTAGCTCTAGATCTCTGGTTGTTTAATAACGTCCACTACTGTCTTGATCTCTAGTTTTGATGAACGTCCACTACTGTCTTGATCTCGTCTTTGATAAATGTCTAACTAGCCTTGATCTCCTCCTTCGTCTTTCTGCCACCAAAGATTGAGCTGCCAACACGGACATTTGTAGAGCCTTGGCGAATGGCCTGCGCAAAGTCGGTACTCATGCCCATACTTAGCTGCAGAGAGCGACCAATGGTCTTTGACAGCGAAGCTCCGAGTTCGGCCAATCGCTTGAAGTCAGCGTTTTTACCCTCGCTCGTTGAGCTAGCCACAGAACCAATCGTCATGAGGCCGTCCAGATGCAGATTGGTGCATTTGTCAGTGATGAACTGAGCCAGCTTGAGGATCTCGGCTTCGTCGGTGAGTCCACTCTTCTGCTCCTCGCCGCTGGTGTTGACCTGAATAAATACATGCAGAGGCTCACCCTTGCGAGCGTTGTGGAGTTTCTGTGCTTTGCTCTCGCTGTCGAGCGTCTCCACGGCGTACAGGCTCTCGATGGGGCCAAGAACCTTGCACTTGTTGGACTGCAATGAGCCAATGAAGTGCCATTTGATGTCCTTTGGCAGAGCTTCCACTTTATCGAGCAGCTCCTGGACGTAGTTTTCGCCGAAATGGCGCTGGCCCGCGTCGTACAGGGCCTGGATATCCTCTGCAGGCTTGTACTTTGACACAGCGACAAGAGTAGGCTGCGGTACGTTAGCCGAGGATGCGATATCGTGGATCTGGTGCTGGACAGCCTTGAAGCTGGCCACGAGCTCCTCGACTCTTTCTGAGCTGGCCATTCGTGTAGATGCGAGGCGAGAATTAGCAAGGCGAGAACTAGCAAGAGCTCTAGCGGTCCGTACGGTTCGAGCAGTGAACATACAGAGCCAGGTGTTTTTCAGGGGTAATCACCAGATGGGAGGGTAACCTGAGATGAAGCGAGAAGCGCCTGGAGTCGAGAACAAGTCGTCGGCAGCGGAGCAAGTCATCGAGATAATATGATGACGGTTAATCCTATGGAATATACTTCACTATCAGCTAACTAAGTTATACCTTTATCACGCCAAATCATTGTCTATGTCCAATGAATCCTGCTAGATTTGAGATTGCATCGAGTTATCTGCGTTAGTTTCGTAGCTAAAGACCGTTACAAGTCAGCATATAATGTACAACATCAATTGAGTTGTGTCGGTCATTTAAACGTCTCTTTAATTAATAACAGCGTCCCTGTCGTCTGCCGCGACGGGTCGATATTGCGCGCATGCAGCTGCACGTCACAAAGCATATAATGGAGCGGCTGTGAGGCGTCAACAATGCGCATCGGGCGTTTGCTGTAACTTGCACAGTGACATCTACAGTGACGACTCGAACACAATGGCAGAATCGGCGAGATTGTCTGCCGAGGCAGTGGCCAATGCTGCTCCTGAGGCCCGGCCCTTTGCTCCTGAGATTACTGGTAGCGTGAAGACGCGCTCTGAACCCATTGATGCTTCCCCACGATTGACCCAGGAGGGCTTCGAAGAGGTGCGCCCCGACTATGCAATTGTCGTCAAGCTGACAGGCGACAATGTCGAGGACACTGCCAACACGGAGAAGCTGACGCGTGCTTTGATTGGTGCAGGTCTGTACGTGCAGGTGCGCCAGGGCAATCCAGGAACGCTGCTTGTCCTGACGAAGTGCAGCACAAGGACGCTGCAGCAGTGCTGGTCCAAGTCGCTCACCAACGACTGGCTGTTTGAGATCTCCACTCCGGGTCTGGAAGAAATCGCCGACGAAGACAAAGAGGACGAGAAGGCGTCGCCTGCGAAACAGACGGCAATCCCTGTCAGCGAGGCCGATCGACTTCGAGTCATCTTCGATCTCATCACCAGCACCACCGAGGAGGGCGGCATTGGCATCCTCGTGCAGTCGGCGGAGTGGTCGTTCATCGAGTCTGTATTCCCTATTCACAACACAGCGCTCAATGCCAAGTGGCTCAAGCGTATCTCCACTCAGTGGGTCATCAACGACGCAGAGCTTGACTTCATCCACCGTCACTTTGGCGACAAGATAGCCCTGTACTTTGGTTTTCTGCAGTTCTACTTCCTCTACTCGCTCGTGCCGACTATCCTCGGCATTGCGTCGCAGCTGCTGATTGGCTCCTACTCGGCCATCTATGCTGCGCTCAACTGCCTGTGGGGCCTGGTGTTCGTGCAAATGTGGAAGCGCCGCCAGGAGCAGCTTGCCATTCGCTGGGGCTCCAAGGGCGCTTCGGCAATTGAGATCCCTCGACCTGAATTCGTGCCCGAGAGAGAGACTGCAGACGCCGTCACAGGAGACATCCGCCCTTACTACCCCGGCTGGAAGCGAGTCATCAAGCAGTTTGCGTTTATCCCCTATGCCGTTTCCTTTGTGGCTCTACTCATGTCATTTCAGACTGTTGTATTTGCCATTGAGATTTTTATCACCCAGGTTTACTCTGGCCCTTTCAAGCAGTACCTGTCGTTCCTCCCCACCATCCTACTTGCTGGTATCACGCCTCAGCTGAACGCCGTCTACATGTGGCTTGTGCGTAAGCTGAATCAGTTCGAGAACCACGAGACTGAGGAATCATATGACATCTCTTTCACGCAAAAGCAGTTTGTCTTCAACTTCTTTGTGTCCTACATGGGTCTGTTCCTCACGGCGTACGTCTACCTGCCTTTTGGCCATATGGTTGTGCCGCACCTTGACTTCATCCGCACACGCCTCGCCACGGTCTCGGGTCGCGAAATTCACATTACCGAAGACTTTCAACTTAATGGCCAGCGCCTTCACCAGCAGGTTGTCTACTTTGCCATTACTGCGCAGATTGTCGCGTTTGCTCTGGAGACAATCGTGCCCTATGTGCAACGCAAGGTCTTTTCTCAGGCAAGGCGCATGACCTCTGGTGAGCTCATCTACAATGATCCCGAGAACGAGCGCGAGTTCCTTGCAGAGGTCCGCCTCCAGGCTGCGAGTCCCGTCTATGAGGTCCAGGAAGATTACCGCCAGATGGTTGTTCAGTTTGGCCACACGATGCTGTTCTCGTCTGTCTGGTCCTACTCTCCGCTGACGGCGTCTATCAACCTGTGGTTCCAGATCCGTGGTGACGCTGCCAAGATCTGCCTCGAGTCGCGTCGTCCTGTGCCTCGACGTACTGAAACAATTGGACCGTGGCTCGGCACTCTGTCGGTGCTGACGTGGTTGTCCAGTCTCACGTGTGCCAGTATTATTGCCATGTTCGGTTTCGCTCACAGCAATGTGTCAACTTCTAGTGAATTTTCGTCTGACGAAGAGAAGCTCACGCACCTCAAGTCTCTCGTCAGCATCACGCCGTGGAGCTTACTTCTTGTTGTCCTTTTGTCTGAGCATGTGTACTTTATTGTGTCGATGCTTGTGTCGGCTGTGTGCCGAAGTCTACCCACTACCGAAGCCTTGTCAGCTGCCAAGTACCGTTACACGATCCGCAAGCAGACGCTTGAGAAGCAGAACATTGCCGCTAGCGCTGAAGCCGATGTGGCTGTTCCTGCGCCGGCCGAGAACGAGTGGAAGGCCATTTCTGCCGCGGCGGTGGCCCAGCAGACTCAGCAGGCGCTCGTAACGCCCAAGACACTCAAGGACAAGAAGAACGAGTAGTTGGGTAGTCTTGTGACATGTATTTATGTAGCGTAAGAAGAAGCTAGCTATAATTGGCTCAAGTCTAGTTGTGTTCCGTGCTTCCTGTTCCGTGGTTGCTGACTCCGTCTGGCTTTGGCCGTGGTGAATATCATGCATATTGACCTACCCCTGATTCTGCAACTTGCCATGTCGAAACGAGCGCTGCGCAGGCTCATTAAAGAGAAGCTATCGCGGCTTTCAGCTGAATCGACTGTATCGCAGTGTAAGTAACAGAGCAGATGTTGTGTTTTGTGGCTAATGAAGCAAACAAAACGGCAGATGCGCTGCGAGCGCTTCCAGAGTACATCGCCGCCAAACGCATTGCATACTACATGAGTATGGACTCAGGCGAGGTACTGACGAGGGGAATGATCGAATTGGCATTCGCAGATGACAAACGCGTATTCCTGCCGCAGATAGTGCCGGTCGACGAAATCAAGCGGCAGTTTGCCGGACAAAGTACCGAGCTGCGGATGCTCGAAGTAAGGTCGCTCGCCGAGGTCGACGCGCTCGAACCACAGGGCAAGTACCAGCTGCGAGAGCCTCAGGACGGCATTGACGTTTTCAGCGCTGGTGGTCTCAGTCTCGTTGTTGTTCCTGGCGTGGCATTTACACGCTCGTGTCTACGGATCGGCCATGGCAAAGGCTACTATGATGCGTTTCTAGCTAAGCACGAAGCGTGGTCAAAGACTAAGGGAGCTCTAGTGCCAGTTACAGTAGGTGTTGGACTCGATGCTCAGCTCGTAGATGACATTCCCAGGGAACCTCACGACAGAGCCCTCGACGTCGTCATCGTCAACGGCATCGTCCATAGGCCAGGGAACTAACGCCTGAACTCATACACATGACTCTTAGAGCCAGTAAACTGTAGAGACGCGCCCACAAGACGTTATCCGTGCTATCGGTTAACCAGGACAATAATTAGTTCGTTACGGTCTATAACATTAGATGCATTACAGGGACTTGGCAAATCGGGCCGGGCTGGATGAGGGAAGAGTTGTCGTGAAGAGCTCAAAGAGATCGGATCCGGAAAAGTAGTAGTAGGTTCGTGCTACTATAGTACCGATATGCGAAGGCAGATATAACACGATACCCCATAGGAAAAGCGCGCCGAGCGTCAACAGCGACAGATCTTGTTAGCCGAAGTCAGGAAACGGATACATCAACATACGAATAAGTAGCACTTCACCAGGCGTCAGCATGGCTGTCTGGAATACCTCCATCGTCAGCATTACATCCCACTTGTGCAGCACTTTGCGCACCAACTGTTGAGGCGACATCATGATGCAGACAGCGAGACGGAACGGGTTGTGAGATGTTCCGTCTTCACGCGAGAGCTTCATCGCGAAATTTCAGGGCAGGGGTGAGGTGTTAAGCAGAATGAGAGCCATAAAGCCGAGTCTGTAGAGAGTATAGAAGTGGAAACGATAGAGCGAGGAGATAATAGAGCGTAGAATACACTGTAAAGGCGTGTAGTACTAGGAATGAGAAATCTAAAAGCCACTAGTAAAGTCAAGGAGTACCGCGCAACGTGCAACTACACTGACTCTGCTCCTCAGAGTACTGGTCATTAATAATATACATATCGAGCCACGTATCTACCAGGGGTAGTCACGTATCTATCGTGCAAAGCCCTCGCACCGGCTACTCGTCGAGGCTCGAGACAAGGGTGATGTTGTCGCCCTTCAGAAGCGTACGACCAAGCGTGCGTCGAGTGTTCTTTTTGATGTTGACCTCCACGGCATCGTCCACGACGATGTTCATAAACTCATCGAATCCCTGTTGTTAGTACGATACGAGCAGCATACGGGCTAGCACTCACCCGAATGGTTCCTTCTAATCGGCTGTCGACCTGCTCAAACAACCAGATCTGCACTTTCGTATGCTGCTGTAGGAACTTGAACAGCAGGTTAATCGGCGGAATGGTCTACGTTAGCTCAAACTTCAATCATGCTGCTCTGCCAGATGAACTCACCGGCCGTTGCTGTCGGGCAGACATTGTGTACAATAAATATGATGGTGAACTCCCTGAAGGAGATTTCACCAACACTTGGAAGCTGAAATGGCGCCTAAACGGGTAGCCCCTAGATGCAGCTAAGCGCCCAGTCATTTTCGCATATGGACTCTAGCCCATGGCACAGCAGTCTACTTTGCATTTTACCAGGGATTAGAACAGTTCGTCGTAGGTGTCGGAACTGTGGTGTAAAGCTTTCCTCTACTACACCTAAACCTTGGCTTTAAGGATCCAGTTTCCATTACTGCTGATGCCCCGGTGTCTCGAAAAAATTGCATTGATCCGGCACTGACTGAATCTTAGCACTTCTCAATTGCTCTGATCCGCTCGCCATGGTCGCCTCGCTCGAGCTCTACCTCCAGGCCCTGGATGGTCTCCACTCGGGCACCTCAGACCAGGCCAAAAAAGCTGCTTCGGGTCGCTACCTGGAGGAGTTTCAGAAAAGTGTAAGTGATTCTGAATTGTAGGTGCCAGTACTAACTCAGCCCGAATCTTGGACAATCATCCACACGATCCTAGCGTCGAGTGCTGGTGAATTCCCTTCACAGGCACGCATGTTTAGTGCCCAGACGCTACGCTCTAAAATCTCGTACGACCTTCACCAAATCCCCCAAGCCGACCGGCTGGGCCTCAAAGCCTCGGTTGTCGACCTCCTCAAACGCAACATCCACGAGTCCAAGGCCGTCTCCGTTCAGCTGAGCGTGGCACTGGCAGACCTGGCCCTCCAAGTTCTCGACTGGCACAACGTAGTAGGCGAGATGGTGGAGACGTTTGGCCAGTCATCGGAATCAATGCCTTGCTTGCTCGAGTTCCTCAAGGTGCTTCCCGAAGAGCTGTCGGATCCTCGCCACGCCCTGCTTACCGACGACGAGTTCCATGCTCGAACGACAGAACTGCTCTCCGACAACTCGGCCAAAATCCTCCAGCTGTTGCTGAACTACCTTCAATCAGAGACGATCCCCTCCAACCAGCAGCTCATCTTTGAGTGCTTCAATTCGTGGCTCAAAGAGATCTCCGTCGAGCAGATTGTAGGCACACCGCTCCCGGCTCTTCTGTTCAGTGCTCTCAATAACGACGACACATTTGAGCCTGCTGTCGAGTGCATTTGCTCCGTGATCCGTGAGACGCGGGACATTGAGACGTTCGACATCATTCATGAACTCTACCCCAGAGTTGTGGCTCTCAAAGAGCGATTCACTGGGGATGCTCAGGACCCGCAGGTCTTTGAGGGTCTCACCAAGATCTTTGCCGAGTCCGGTGAAGCATGGCATGTTCTCATTGCCAAGGCTCCACGCGACTTCCGTGATCTTGTCGAGTGCATTGGCCTGTGTGCTGCTCTTGACGAGGACCTCGACGTTGTCCGCTACACATTCTACTTTTGGTATTCGTTGAAGCAGATGATTGTCATGCCCAACTACTCTGAAGCCCGTAGCGTGCTCGGTGACATTTACCTAAAGCTCATTGGAATCATCATCAACCACATGCAGTACCCTGCTGGCGAAGCCGAGTCAGACCTGTTCCGTGGTGATCGTGAAGAGGAGGAAAAGTTCCGTGCATTCCGACACGAGATTGGTGATGTATTGAAGGACTGCTGTGCTGTCGTTGGGACTAAACTGGCCCTCACCGAGCCCTACAATCGTATTAGAGCCGGTCTTGATAAGTTACAGGCAGGACAAAGCTCCGTCACATGGCAGGAGATCGAGGCTCCTCTTTTCAGTATCCGTGCCATGGGCATGGAAGTAGACATGAAGGAAGATGAAGTGCTACCCAACATCATGAAAACGCTGGTGCATCTTCCCGAAAACACAAAGATCCGATACGCAGCAACACTCGTTCTTGGGCGTTACACAGCATGGACAGCTCTTCACCCCGACTACCTTGATTTCCAACTTCAGTATATTATTGCTGGCTTCGAGGTCGAAAACGCTGATGTCATCCGCGCCGCTGCCTTGGCGCTCATGTATTTCTGCCAGGACTGCAGCAGTCTACTGGCGAAGTACATTGACCAGCTCTACCCGTTCTATGAAAAGATGCTTGGCCACGTTGACCTCGACTCACTGTATGAGGTCACGACGGGCATTGCCCACATCATTCGTGAGCAGCCTGTGGAAAATGTGTACCAGTGCTTGCAACACTTTGGAAAGCCCATCCTATCCCGCTTGGTGGAGCTCTCTCAGAAGCCTGCCAGCGATGAACTTCACCGGTCGATTGCTGACACCGTTGAATTGCTCACAATCTTTGTGAAGCATGTGCGTGTGCGCGTTCAGGTGCCTGCTGGCTCCACGGCCGATCCTAGCGCACCTGGGGTGTCCACCTTCAGCCCTGTTGTGCAGTTCGTGACTGATGTTTTCCCAGTTGCTAAATCGCTACTCGAGAACCACGGCACAGCGAGCTGTGTTGCTGAGCGCATTGCCAAGTTCATCCGCAACTCACTGCATTCGTGCGGATCTACTCTGCAGCCCTTGCTTCCGGCTATTGCCGATACGCTGGCTGGAGAGTTTGCACGTACGAGATTTGGATGCTACTTGTGGGTGAGTGGGACTCTTGTTCAGGAGTTTAGCGACTCGTGGGATCCTGACCTCAGCAGCGAGGTCAAGGAGTCGGTCTGGCAATTCGGTCAGCACCAGTCTTACTCGTTTTTCAAGATCCTTGCCAGCACGGACCCTCGTCAGCTACCAGACCTGGTTGAGGACTTTTTCCACCTTGCTCGCGACCTTGTCATGTATTTCCCGCAGAAGCTGATCCTCAGTCAGTGGTTCTCGACTCTTGGCGAGGCCGCTCTCACGTCACTTGTTCTGGATGAAAAGGAGCCGCTGACTGCTGTGCTACACTTTCTTCAGGATGCGTTTGCATACGGCGGCGACCGGGCGCCGTCTGGTGCGATCCAGGGGCCGATTCCTCTTGAAATCAAGACTGCAGTGACCGGCCTTGTTGTTGCCCAGGGCCAGAGGCTCACTGCTGGTATTGTCACTGGTCTTCTGTATTCGTTCCCTCGGGACCTAGTACACGATGCGTCGGCGACGCTGCTCGTTGCGTACGGTCTCGTGCCTTCGGACATGGCAACGCAATGGCTGTCGGCATCTCTTGACACCCTACCCCAGGGCTCGGTCAGCGCGGAAGAAAAGTCTAAGCTGTTACTTCGGGTATCGACATCGATGCAGTCAAAGGATCTCAAGCGCGTCCGCTCCATCTTGCGTGACTTTGCTACAGTCTTCTCGCGTCGTAATCTGACCCCGCGCACTCAGGCACTACCCCAGACCAACACGTCGAGCTTTTCCTTTTCGGGATAATGTCGTGAATCATATTGTGTAAAGCATGCATCGATGCCCCCTCGGTCGTACAGACCTGAGCCAATGTAGATAGTTAAATAGTAATAAAGCCCTAAGCAGCGGAGTCTCCAACCATTGTCTTCCACGAGAAAGAGCCCTGGACGTCAAAGTCAGCCTCTGCACGTACGAGCTCTTTACCATCTAGGGTCGCGACAGAGCCTGTGATGCGAGCTCGCTTACCTTCGTCGAGCTGTTCTGTGGTGGCAGAGATGACCAAGAACTGGTTGACAACAGTTGGTCTTTTGTACGACAACTTGATGTGCACACTTTCGCGTGGGTACTTGCCTACGCTCATTGATGCTGTGCAGTGGAGTGCCTCATCCAGAGCGGTGCTCAGAATGCCTCCGTGAACTAGAAAGGGAAATCCAGAAACGAAGCGGCCGCAGTGAAACACGGTATACGTGGATTTGTTCTTGTCGTCAGCAAACACAACCGGAGGCACCGATAGAGCTCCGGGAGCATTGAGTGTTCCGGCCGTGAAGACATTGATGACTTGGTCGGGGGCTATGTGTTCCCAGGGTCGAAGCATGTGCAGGTTTGGATCAGCCTTCATCTTCTTCACGAGAGGCAGGTCGAGAAGCTTCTTCTCCAGCTCCTGGGAATGTCGGCGCGCTGCCTCGGTACCTTTGAGTGGAAGCGAGGGGAAGATCTTGAGCTCACCTCGTTGATGATGGTACGCTAGGAGACCGGTACCCCCAGCCAGAAGACCGGTAATGACGGAGAATCTCTTCATGGCAAATACAAAAGTGGTGCTGCTGTGTGGTCTGCAATGCAGTCTTATACAGGCTCGAGACTACCTTCAACGGTATATACGCCAACCGGACCAATTGGAGTCTCTACCTTCGATATAGTGAGTTGATTGAGTTCATGGGTTAATGGCAATAATTCAACCCCACAATCGGTCACGTGCTCTCGCCCGAAAGTTTCCCCGTTCACAGTACAGATCCAGCATTTTATACAAAGATTAAACGTCATTTGGGAGCTTTTGACCTGATTGTCGGCATATAACACCAGATGTTTCTGTATACTGTGGAGTGGCCGATTGTGGCCGTATTGCTTACGTGGTTGCTTCTTATCAAGACGAGTGATCCACGAAACGCGGGGCATGCAGATTGCGGAGCACGCAGCACATCTCCGTGGATTTATATATAAAAGGGGACGATCCAACGTACATGAAACTGTTATCACTAACACACACAACCACGCGTATACCCCCTATGCCTTCTTACGCGGTGACTGGGGCCTCGCGGGGAATTGGGTTCAGCTTTGTGGATGTCCTTTCAAGGGACTCGTCGAACACTGTGTACGCAATAGTGAGGAAAACGTCAAACACCAGCGGCTTGACGGCACTCGACCGGGCCAATGTTCACATTGTGCAGGCGGACGTGCACATCAAAGAGGAGGTGAAGGCGGCTGTTCAAGTCATATCGAAACTCGGCAATGGAGCGCTAGACGTGCTCATTGCAAACGCTGCGTATCTCGAGCCCAGCAATATGAATTCGGTCCCTATTACTGGCGTCGAGGAGGTATTCGAGGAATTTGAGAAGGAGTGCATCAGCAATCTCCGGTTCAATGTGCTCAACCAGATCAGCCTCTTCAACCTGTTCCTTCCTCTTGTGCGGAATGGCCAGCAGAAGAAGCTTATTGCCATTAGCTCGTCAGTAGCCGATCTGCGACTAACCGTGGCCTCTGAGCTTTCCAATCTGGTGCCGTACTCAATGGGCAAGGCTGCGCTGAATCTGGCTATAGCCAAGTTCGGTGCTGCCCTTCGACATGAAGGCTTCACGGTTCTGGCCCTTTCGCCTGGCGTTGTTCGAACGAGCCAGGGTCCTGAAGCTGAAGCGTCGTACGACTACTTTACTACCATCTTCCGCCGAGCCGTTCCTGGCTTCAAGGGCGCTATTACATCTGAGCACGCCGTCACTCAAATGACGAAGGTCATTGATACTGCTGGTCCCCATCTCACAGGAAGCTTCCTGTCGCACTTTGGCAGTCCCACGGAGTTCCTCGACATGATGTGAGCTAGTAAGCTATGAGCATTATATGAGCTGTCACGATAATAATTGTTACTGAACTGAACTTGATACTCGATTTGTCACTCTCACTGTAGTGTAATTTGAGGCCCAGTATACGCCCGCAATTTGCTTGGCCGTTTTGCCCGTAGCGCGTGCATGCCCCGCAAGTTGAGTATAACCGGATCACTAAAATCTGTAACTGAATTAATTAAAGTAACTAAATTGATTGAAGTAACTAATTAATAGAAGCAACTAATTAATAGAAGCAACTAATTAATAGAAGCAACTAATTAATAGAGGCAACTAATTAATAGAAGCAACTACTTAATAGAAGCAACTAGATTAATTATCTGCGAGTGATCTGTTGCAAATTTTAGTGATATAAATACTTTCTCAGATCTATCTTGATTTATTTCTGCTTCAACTGTATATAGTGAAGGTCGGCCGATTAAAACTTAACCTTGGAAACGGTGGAGTAAAAGGTCTTGCCCTGGAACTTGGCAATGCCGAGTTCGAGGTCAGAGGGAAGACGCGATCCGTCGCTGCTTGTAAGTGTACCAGCACCCCACGCCGAACCTCCACGCTGTAGAGTGTAGTCGCCCTTCACTTGGCCCGCAAACGTGCCGCCGAGGGGAACGTAGATGATTCCGTGGTGGGCGAGAACCGACAGCGACGAGGCGATGGTCGTCTCCTGGCCACCGCCTGAAGATGCGGACGACACGAAGAAGCCGGCATACTTGCCGTAGAGAGCACCGCTGGTCCACAGACCGCCAGTCGAGTCCCAGAAGGTCTTCCACTGGGCGGGGAAGCTGCCGAATCGAGTGGGGACACCAAACAAAAATGCGTCGTACTCGGCAAGCTTCTCAGGCGTGATGATAACGTCGGTCGACTTGGCAGGAGCGTGCATGAGCGCCAGCACCTCGCCAGGCAGAGTCTCTTGCACCTGGAGCAGGTCCGCTTCACCACCGGCCTCCTTGATTCCAGCAAGGACGGCCTCGGCCATACCACGGATGTGTCCGTACATGGAGTAGTAGATAATTGCAACTTTGGGAGCCATTTTGAGAAGAGTCGACGTTAACGAGGATGCTAATGAAAATACCAATACAGCGGATAGAGTCTCATATTTATGTTCATACCGCCAGCACTCGCCAGCACTCGCCAGCACTCGCCAGCACTCGCCAGCACGACGACATTACCGCCGACCATTTGCTGATGCACTCAGCTGCAGCTCTATCACCGCCGTTCCATCACTAAGCGTCTCATTACTAATTTGGCGCCGGAAGATGCATATTTTGAGTTGTAGGGAAAGCCGACGGCGATAAAATGGCTGCATTCGGACTGGCGCTGCAGCGCTCGCCGCACAGCGCGCATACCGCTATCTAACTCCGACACAGCGAACATACAACACACAGGCGGGAAGAACCGGCGGACGTTATAGAGGAGTATATTGTAGAAGTGGAGGTTTAGCGAGTCGCGGGTAACGCCATCTGAATGGCACCTGAATGGCATCTACTCGGCCTCCTCGCCCCTCAATTGCCTCTCCTGTGCCTCTTTTCGGTTCCCCCTCCCCCCCCCATATGCATCTGTCAGCATCCCTGCGGGGTTTCGCAGCGCACAGCCGTTCTTACACATAAATTACTGATTCCACTCCCACAGCAATGCATCGAGACCCACAGATCCTCCTATGCAGGGAGCGTGTGGCCGGTGCGCCGATATCAGTAATACATCATCAGTAATCACGGATGATAAATCGACCGGCTGACAAATGTCATAGTTGCATGCGTCCCGTCCTCCTGCCCGTCCTCTTGCCCATCTCAGGTCTGCCCACATTTCCCGCAACCTGGCAGTCATTCAGGTTGATCATAGCCATTCAAGGCGTCTCAGTTATCTCGTTGTCACGACATGTTATAGGGATATGCATGTACGTGTCGCTACGTGTTGTGTGTGACCTTACACGACCAGCAGCATAGTACTCTTTAACTTATAATGGCCGACGACAGAACAATTGAGGCCGATACTGTGAGTACTGAGCTACATTTTAGCTGCTACAGCTGACTAACGCAGACGCCGCTGTTCCAGCAGCCCGCGAAACCCGCGCGCGATGAGGGTAAGCATTTCGCCATATACCTAGGGCTCTAACACAGGTGTAAGTGGCCACCAGGCCTACATCCCCAGCGACTTTGAGGCTTCGTCGAGCGGGCCCCGGTTGACGGGCAACATCTCGTCTGGCTCGAGCGCGCCGAAACCGACCGGCGGCATCTTCTCGTTTGACTTCTACGCCTCGTACTTTGACGTTGACACAGCCGACGTTGTGGCGAGATGCCTGCTGGCTCTCAATCCATTCAGCACCGTGCCGTTTCTCGACCACGACGACGGCTTTGGCGCTGTTGAGGGCCAGCGTGGAGTTTCGGGCACAATTCTCGGTGGCCGTAGTCCCGACCTCTACGGACCGTTTTGGATCTGCTCCACCGTCATCTTCTCTCTCTTCTTTGCGGACACGCTCGCGGCAACAATGTTCTCGTCACGGCACGGAACGACCTTTGAGTACCGGTTCGACCTCCTCACAGCCACCGCTGGCCTCATGTACGGATACACTTTTATTGTGCCCATTGTGCTGTGGCTGATTGTGCGCTACCTCAACATCTCGCCTGGAACGTCGGCCATCCAGCTTATCTGCCTCTACGGCTACTCGGACATTGTGTGGATCCCCGTGGCCATTCTGAGCATTGTTCCTCTGCAGTTTGAGCGCTCCGTGTTCAACATTGTGCGCTGGATCATGATTGCGCTGGGCTTTGCGTTCTCGGCTGCGTTTGTGGGAAAGAACGTGTACAATGGCATTGTCCCTGTCCACCAGTCGACAAGCATCACTGTTGACAAGAAGCCCGCCGGCTTTCTGTTGGGGCTCATACTCCTTGTCCATGCTGGCCTCGCCGTTGCCGTTGGCTTTGTCTTCTTCCGGTGACCGAACCATAACAAAATATTTATAGTAGAAATATTGATAATATTTATAAAGTACAGTGTAAGTAGAATTAGGTGGGGTCACTCAGTTCGATCCATCAGTTCGATCCATCAGTTCGACCCGGTCTGCTGGTTGACAATGAGCTGTTTCACGAGTGCCGTGAGTGCATCGACCTTCTTATTGAGGTCCGCCATGTGTCTCTCTGTAGAGTGGTCAAACTGGGGAACGGCAGCTCTGACCTCGCTGAACCATTCGTCCTCGTCAATGGCAAACTCGGGATCACCGCTGTTGATAACCCGCTCGACCTGGGCCAGCTCGGCGCCGTAACCGTGGGGGTTGCTGGGGTCGCTGATATCGTCCGAGTAGCCGTCTAGCAAATCCCATTCTTCGTCAACCTCGTTGGCGTCATCCTGAACGCCCTTGGATCGGTTGAATAGTACGCGGCGCGCAGCGCGAGACTCGTCATAGGCAATGAGGATCAGGAACGGAGAGTACACGACCGACATGAAGATGGAGTTGAATCGCTGGTAGAGCTGTTTGTCCATCCACCACTCAAAAGGCAGGATAAGACAGGCAAGCTCGAGCAGGTTGAGCGGCGGGATGAACACATTCTCGTCGGGAGCACGAATAAAACGCAGCGTCTTCTGGGCCATGGACGCGAGATATTCGTCAGTCGCATTGTCATAGATGTTCTGATACGCACTGTTAAACAGAGCAATCAGGATGTTGAGGAGCAGGGTGCTGATGAGGAAGGTGAAGGCGTAGTAGAGGAACTCTCCGTAAGGCGGAGCAAAGTCGTCCATCCAGTCGAACTCGGCCGAGTCAAGTACAGTGCGCGTCATGACGGAGATGACGAGTGACGTGACGTCACGCGAGCCATCGGCAATGTCGAGGCCAATGAATGCCTGGAGGAAGCCTCCAGCAATGACCACCAAAAGCACAAAGAAGATGATACTTTCCTTCATGAGCTCCTTCAGGACTGTCAGCATAGCACCAAAGAACTTGACCGAGTCGAGGTATAGGAGAAGACGGCCCCAGATCAAGGGGGCAGCACAGGACAGCAGGTGGTAGGCCGAGAGATCGTAGTCATGGCGGCTCGGCGACGACTTCTCCTTGGTGAGGGCAACGACACGGTAGCTGAAAGCTACAGACACAATGACGTAGAGCGTATCATTGAAGGTGTTCCAGAAGCCGAGGTAGGCGTAGCCGACGTGGAAGAGCTTGACGACCTCGTCGAGGAGGAAACCTGCGGTGAAGACGTAGAGCCACAGTTCCGCGGGCGACAGTGCTGCTGCCTGAGGATCAGCATTGTTGATTGCCAGCGAGTACAGACCCAGGTAGATGAGCGACACAAGCAGCTGGATATAGTTCTGGTACTTGGGCGTCTTGATTCGGTCGGGGTCAAAGTGCACCGAGATGCGCGGGTCGTTGACGTGGCTGTAGAACTCATATTCTGAGGTGTCCGAGTCACTCTGCACGACCCAACCGCGCCACAGCCACTTCATGCACCGCTGGTAGCCCGAGGAGCCAATGACGATGGTGGAGTGGAGGTCGGCGGCGAGCTCGAGCGCCGAGGCTGGCACCGAGTCGCGGCCGTGAAGCGTGATGGAGTAGCGCTTGCACAGCACGTCACGGAACAGGTAGTACTCGTCCTGCTCGCTGTCGAGAAGACGCTTGGCGAGATACTCGGCCACGAGCGACCGCGTCAGGAACAGGTCCGAGTCGTAGAGCTCCGAGTTTGACGCGCGCCAGTTCCACTTCTTGATGATGAGCAGCACAAACACGAGTGTAGCTCGGTATCGGCGTGACGAAGTTCCCGCCTTGCCGTCGCCCTTGCCTCCCGCGGCCCGCAGCAGCAGGTTGTACACCTCGTCGGTGAGAACAGGCGAATCGGGCTTCAAAATGAGCTCTTCAGGCAGTTGAGTCGGCACAATGGTGTCGAGCAGCTTCTTGACGCGCAGCGCAATCTTGAGCACATGTTTGGGCGTCACAGGCACCAACGGCTCGGTACCGCGCTCGACGACGCTGGCAACTGAGGACATGGTAGGTGGACTCAAGGGACAATCGTGAAACTGAAACAAGAGCTTTAGGACCCCGATGTCATGCACGAAGCTGCAGGCGGCTACGCCTTACGGTCGGTTGCAGCAAGTGAACGAAAGGGGTATACACGACAGTCGCGTGTATTGCGTCGTTATTGCGGATTACTGCCGTAAATTGTTGTCAAAATGTGAATTGCAGTTGAAGACTGTCGGTATTCTCAGTTGCTACAATTGTAGCTGAAACTGACAGCTTCGAGGGATAGGGGTAGCAGAGCAGCTATGGCCGGCTTAGTTAACCATTGAATGAATGCACATTAATGATAGACCATTGATGATACTAATGATAGACTGATGAATCAGCCATTAGTGTGTCGAGGTAGTTAATTACATGTGAGGTTGTTACTACTGTACGATAGTTGTACCTGATTATGCTTTGAGCTCAGTAATGACGTCATGACATCTGGCACGGCTGCTGTAGAGTAGTGAGATGGCATCTCAGGATTGACTGGTATAACAAGGCTAACTGGATTAACAGCCTGGACGATAGGTTCGTGTAGCATCTTCATGGTATTAGCTTACTGTGTTGCTGTCTTGCAGTGGCTGGATCTCTGACTCTGACTCTGGCTCCCCTATCTGACTCAATCTGGCTACGCCTAACCCCGATCTGATATCGACTCTTCTCCGGACTTTCAACTCTTCATCTACCATGACAGAGGTCGAGACGTCGATACCTGCTACACATGAGTCGAGCTCGTCGGAGTACACGCCCAGCGATCGGGAAGTCGTGGCGGCGGTGATCAACCTATGGAAGGAAGAGCCCGGCAGCGAATCACTCGGGAACGCTAAACTCCATGCGCTCGTCAAAAAACACAAACCGACTTGGTCGCTGTCTGCTGCTCGGCTAAAAAACCTGCTGAAGACATTTGGTCTGCAGACAAACACGCCGCTGTTCCAGTATGCGGGTGAAACAACCTCGCATCCGACGCCCGACCTCGAGCTCCCCGCTGGCGTCAAGCTCGTCGTGACGAAGTCGAGGGGCAAAGCTCTTTACTCGAGCCGAGCGTTCAAGACTGGCGAGGAGATCTGGTCGGAGCCGGCCCTCGTGCTCATTGCGCCCATGGATCACATCACTCTGATGCGCAAATGCCTCGCCTGTGCCCACTGCTCGCGACCTTTCCAAGTTCGCGCATCTGCTGGCGGGGCCGCCGGTGTCGCTCGTGGAGGCGCCGAGTGCACTTCGTGTCCGGCTCAGTGGTGCAATGTCAAGTGCAAAAAGGTTGATATCACTCATTCAGCCCACTGGCACAAGACGGCGCACTCGAAGATCAAGCACCCCGAGTGGCTCAAGTACGAGCAGTTTTGCGTCGATAACCAGTGGCAGGCTGCGTATTCATATGGCCAGGTGCTGCTGTCAATCCTGCTTGATCCGAGCAAAACGAAACTGCGCAAGCAGATTGATGCCATGGCCAAAGTGCGCCAGGACGTGCGCCAAAAGGCTGTCACTCCTGCATCTTCTGGTTTCGGCGGAGCGAATCTAGAGCAGGAGCAGACGGAGCAGTTGTGGACCGAGGGTCACAAGCTCCTCCAGAACGTCGTTAACGGCATCTACGATCTGTCGTACGAAGAGTACCTCTACGGCATTGGCATGGTCAACATCAACAACCTCGACGGCAGCATATACCTCACTCAGTCGCACCTCAACCATGCGTGCATTCCCAACGTCGACGTGCAAATCACCGGCCGTACCTCGGGGATCAAGGTGGTCGCCAAACGAGACATCCGTGCGGGCGAGGAGCTGTTCACGACCTACGTCAACCCCAGCGATGACGTCGACGCAAGGCGGTACCAGCTTCGTGTCAACTGGGGCTTCCTGTGTGCGTGCGCGCGGTGTAAGGAAGAGGAGAAGCTAAAGCTGGCGCCAGAAACGCGGCCGCGCCGCAAGTCGGTGCGTTTTGACGAGGCCACGATTACTGCCGGTGCAAGTTAATGACATTAGGATGACTTAAGTATATTATCACATGAAGTGCTTCAATTCTCAAACTACATTATTTTAGCTGTTGGCAATAAATAATCTAAGGCTGGCGAGGGCCATTCTATAGATTCAACTTCTGGCGGACCTCGGGGTAAGTGCGAAGCATCTCGTCAAAAATACCGGGGTAGCTGTCGCGGAAAACCTCGGGGTCTTTGGCAAGAGCCACAAAGAGCGTGTGTACACCAGAGCTGATGGACACAGTCGTGATGTTACCGATCTGGGTGCCAATGGCAAAGGCGTAGCCAACAATAATGGGGTAGTAGCCTCCCGACGAGTTGTAGGCCGGGTGGGTGAATCGCAGAAACAGGTAGGCCAGCAGTGCTGACATGTAGCCAACAAACGTCGAGCCAAAAGTGAGCACGTTACCAATGAGGCTGTCATTGATGAGAGCGTCGATACCACGAGCCTTGACGATTGTCCAAGTGTCTTTGGCAGCGGGGATATAAGCCTTACCGTACAGGGCAATGTAGGTGTAGGCAAAGTTGTTGAAGTACTGCACCATCCAGTCAATGATGCCAACGAGACACTGCAGACAGCAGAGCACAACGGCAACGGCCATGTTGCCGCCGTTGTCGGCATTGACCTGCTGAGCAACGGAGATGAGCTGCTTGATGAAGTTGATAATAGCCACGAGCAGACTACCAAAACAGATGGAGCCAAATGAGTAGGTCATGGCGCGCTTGAAGGCTCCCAACGCCGGATGGCGGGGCATTCCAGCGTCAGAGGCCTTGTAAAGGTAGTACCAGGATCCATACACACCACAGATGGACACACGAATCACATTCTTGATGACTTCGGTAATGTAGTATCCGGCAAACGTGATGAAGACGAGGAGGCCAATGAGCTTGCCATTGGAGCAGCCGCCGTTGGCGCAGCTGGGGTTGGAGCTGTCGGTGTTGTACTTGACGTAGGTAGCGGTGAGCACGACACCAAAGAAAGCGGCAAACGCGCCGGTGACAAGTGCACCGAGCGCAGAGATGAACAGGGTCGACGGTACGATACGCGTCACATCAATGATCGTCTTTAGCACGACCGTTGCAAACGGGATGCGGTGACGCATCGTCCAGTAGCAGAAGGCAGAGAACAGGCCAAAAATGAGCGCCACGATACCGGCGGACCAGTATTTCTCGACGAGGTAGTAGATGGCCGTGCCAATGGAGATGACGATGTGCAGGATCATCGTGATGATGATGAACTGGCGGGTGAACATGCGCGCCAGCGAGTAGTAGAGAATAGCCAGCACGACGGCCACGACCGTCACGAAGCCGAGCAGGATCATCGTGTGCGTGTTGAGGGAGAAGGTGTTGGACGAGTTGTAAATGCCGGAGCCCTCAAAGCCACGGTTCGCCACGTACTCCTTGAGCGTGATGACGGCAATGGCAATGAAGCCGCCTAGGAATCCGAGGAACACGGGAATGAAGAAGATGTCGTTCCATTTGGGCTTCTCAACGACGAACGCATCTTGAAACGTATCGGCAGCTTGAGGTTTCGTCGCATAGTTGATTGGCGGCGGGCCTCCGTGCTGGGTGTATCCCGCTTGCTCGCCAGATGGCGGAGACTGTCGTTTGTACTCCATGGTAGATCACTCGAGACAAGGAGTTCGAAGGAAGAGGCGTGTACTTGCAATTCAGCGACAAAGGGCCAAGCTCGCACTGATATAAGTGAGATATAAGCAACGAAGTCGACAACGAGCAAGATCTTAAAAGGCAAGAACCAAAAAACCGCAAAGCAAGTGAAATATCCTGGCCGAGGCGAAGAAGCTTTGTTATTGCTGCAGGGCCGCCTCGATCCCGATCGGGGCATGGCATCGGCGATCGCCGCGTGCAACGCATAACTTGCTATGAAATGCAGACGTAATGCACGACGACGTAGAGTGTAGGCAGTTGAGGCTGTAACTTATAATTAAGTCCGTAATGTATAGTAGTGGTATTTTGACACTGCAATTAACTACGTTTAGAGATTTCAATTAGTGGTTGCAGAGGACCATGGTAATAGCTACGGAGAGCTACTTAGAGCTAAGGAATTGAGTATCCATTACTATACAGTCGCAAGAACGACAATAAATAAGCAGTGCGATGTCACAGGATAAAGGCAGGATACAGTCAGAGGCTTGAGTCAAGGTGTTGAACTGATCCAAGTGCTTCTTGAGCTGAGCTCAATGCGTTAGCTGTAGCGTTTGCTGGCCCTGAAGCATTGACTGGTGGATCTGGTAGTGGCTGATTTAGCTTTAGCGTCGGCTGAATCAGCTGTAGCTGCTGCTGGATCTGACACTTCAATCTTCAAGCGAATCCTTCGCGTCCATGTAGAGGTCGTGGGGCCCCAGCTGCGAGACAGCGCGCGGACGCGGCGAGGCCTGGTCAATGACCAGGCTCAGCGTCTTGAACAGCTCACTCTTAGTGAATGGCTTGGCCAGCACGACGTCGACTCCCTTGTTGCGGAACGTCTCTGGCCGGTCGCTGCGGATGCCAGACGGCTCGTCCTTGACGCTGAGCACGATGATGGGTGTCGAGTTGTCGAAGTTGCGGATGAGCTCAGTGGCTGAGATGCCGTCGAGGCGCGGCAATATGGTATTGATAATGATGAAGTCGTAGGCCGACGCTTCGGCACGCTGCACCGTATCAATGCCATTGTTGGCGATTTCGACCTCGCAGCCAAACTGTCCCAGCAGACGTCGGCATATTTTGGCGCTTGTTTCGTCCTCCTCGGCCAGCAGCACCGAGTACCGACTTGATGACGGCACACTCCGGCGTATAGCGAGACTCGCCGACGACGACCGCCGGCCCATCTCGTCCAACTGTTGTGGCTGTGGTTGATGCTGCTGATGATGTTGATGCTGTTGATGCTGCTGTTGATGCTGAAGATGATGCAGCTCCTGCTGGTGCTGCTGCTGCTGCTGCTGCTGCTGATGCTGTGGAACATCCTGCCGCCTCCTTGAAGTCATTTGCTCGCAGACCATGGCGAGGTCCTTAGCAAGGCTATCACTGAGAGAACCAAACCGGCTCGAGTCAGCGTTTGGCTGTTCAGACAGCAGCTCAAGTGCCTTTTGCACGTACGACGACTGGCGGTTGAACACGTCAAACAAGGTGTAGAAGTTGTTCAGCAGCACGCGGTTCTCCTGCTCGAGCTGGTCCATTCTGGCCGTGAGCACCTCGTTTGACCTGCGAATGTTGTCAACGTCAGCCGGGTCTACAGCCCGGGCCATTGGATCGGACAATGCTCTGTCACCATTGGGGGGCATGTGCGATGGTGCTGGTACTGACATGGAGTATTCAGCCGGGGTCGTAGCCGCCATGGCAATCGGAGCCGACGTCCTGACGGCAGCTGGCGGGACCGACGTCTTGCGGGTGCTTGCAGGCACCTTACGCTTGATTCTCTCGAGCTGGTCGCGATTGTGGGGCTGGAAGTCGGGATGCTTGAAGACCCACGCATTTTCTGGGTATGCCCAGTTGGTGGATGGATCGTTGGGCTTCTTCTGTGGGGGCCGTACCTTGTGGAAGTCGTACTTGTTGAGCTGGCGCACGAAACTGGCGAAGTTGGAATGCTTGAAATGGCGCGGGATGATTGTCTTGGTGAACTCGTAGGGATCGAGCACTACAAAGCCGTCCCGCGTATCTGTCCACTGCACAATGTGCTTGTACGCCGGTTCCTCAAGCATTGTGAACAGCCTAGAAACAAGGTGGTTTGGCGTTGTTTTAATAGCCGATGGTTCTGACTTGACGTCTTCGTGCGACGTCTGGCCGCTCGAGCTGGCGCGCCCGACGTCCATGGGTAGGCCCATCCATTCCGACGAACTCCATTTGTCCGACATCTCAAGTCATTGGTTAGCACGATTACAAGTTCACGAGTTCAGTAAGTCAGTACAAGGAACAAGTACAGGTAACAAGCAGTAACAGGTAACAAGCAGTAGGAGGTAACAAGTACAGTTCTGGCCCGTTCTGGTCCAGTCACAAGAACCTCAAGCTCAAGCTGACAACAAGCTTGTACACCCTAACGGCAACGATAGCCGTGGTAGAGGGCTGAATAAAATTAACCCGAGTTCAAGCCCCGCTTATTGAGGGTCCGGCTGTGTTTTTCCGGGCTGGAGAAGCTGTAGAGTAGAAGAACGCGTAAGCTATAGGCTAGGTAAGCTGTAAGCCAGATGGAGTGAAAAGATCAAGTGAAAAGAGGGAATAAGCATAAATGGAGAAAACTGCAAGACTTCACCAAACTGATCAAACCGATCTACGAGTGTAATCCACCAGTTGTGGCTTAAATGGCGATGCCGCTGTTTAAATATGCCGCTCTGTAAATATGCCGCCGCGCAACCTCGCAACAACCAATCAGGCCATATCAATAACGTCGTGGCAACGAATCAAAACATGACTCAAGAATGTAGGAACCCACTATTCTGACAGTCTAGACCCGGCAATACCTCGCGCGGCATGACTAAATGCCACTTCGCCGCATCACTTCGCCGCATCCCGGGCTTGCTCCCGGGCTCGGGCCGCAAGCCGCTTGCGTCGTATCTACCGGATGCTCGGCGGAGCTTCGGCAACGACTGTGAGGCATGGAAAAGTACCCAGTATCGGACAGGTCCGTGTAGAAAGTGTCGGAAAAGCCCGCTGCTGGTCTCTTACTCTTGTCTGGTATCCTACTGTCTACTGTCTACTGTCCTATCATACTGTCTACCCTACTGTACCCCTCACATCGTATATTAGCTACAGGGTAGTCTCGCAATAAACAACAATAATGACAGCCTAATCTGTCGCAAGCGTCCCTCGAGCGTCTGAGCCGCTCACCCCTAAGAGCCGCTCACATCTCAAAGCCCTGCCCATTGACAAAGTCGTGCTCGTCATCCTCCATCATGCCAATATCCCCATCCGCATCAGGCACATCACCATGGCCTCCATGAGCTTCAACCCTCGTGGCTGCCGCTCCGCGCGCCATTAAATCCGACTCGTTGAAGTAGCTCTGTGAAATCTGAATGTCCTTATCGTCATACAAATCAATGTCGTCGTCGTGGGCAATGTGCGACTTGGGCTTGAACGACGTGCCGAGACGGGCTCGGAAGTTCTCGTCAAGCGACGAGTCGTTAACATAGGTAAAGCCCTGGAAGTTGGCCTGGATTCCCGGCGACAGCGGCGTCGAGCTGACGGGCATAAACGCCTTGTGCAGCACGCTCGTTGACGTCTGCGTGAACTCGGGGTCAAAGTTGGACGTGTCTGTTTCCGACGACACCTGCGGCTTGAATGGTGGCGGCAGCTTCTTAGCAATCAACAGATCCCAGTCAATGTCGTTGAAGAACGGGTGGCGGCGCAGCTCGCGCGCGTCGTCGACCGAGCCGAGTCGGTGCTTGGGGTTTCGGTTGAGCAGGCCCTTGACAAAGTTGCGGCCCTCGGGCGACAGCGCGTCCTTGGGAAACTTGACCTTGCCAAACGCAATGTTCTTGTACATCTGCTGGTTGTCCTCGGCATAGAACGGGCTCCAGCCACAGCACATCTCAAACACGAGCACCCCCAACGACCAAAAGTCAACCATCTTGGTGTACCCCTGCTCGTCGAGAAGCACCTCGGGAGCAAGGTACTCGGTCGTGCCGCAAAATGTGTTTGTCGTTCCGTCGTTGATGTTGGCCTTACTTAGACCGAAATCACACAGAGCAATGTGTCCATTGGCGTCAAGCAGAATGTTCTCTGGCTTGAGGTCGCGGTAGATAATGTCATTGTCGTGCAGGTGCTCGAGTGCCACAATGAGCTCGGCAATGTAGAACTTGGCGCGCTGCTCATTGAAGCGGCCCTCGCGCTGCAAGTGCCAAAACAGCTCGCCACCAGACATGTAGTCGGTGACGAGGTAGAGGTCTGTGGGGGTTTGGAATGACAGCTTGAGACCAACAATAAATGCCGACTCGGCGCTCGACGTTCGCACCAGAATGTTGCGCTCACCAATAGTGTGGGCAATCTCCTTCTTCTGCACAATGGCCTTCTTAGACAGCACCTTCATGGCGTAGATGCGATGGGTGTCCTTCTTGCGGACCTGGTAGACCTGGCCAAAGGTTCCCTTGCCAACGAGGCGCAGCACGTCAAAGTCTTGCGGGCCGTACTGGCGCTTCGAGACCTTTTCGTAGAAAATGCTGACGCGGACCTCGCCCGACACTCGTTCGCCCGAGATCCGCGGCTCAAGGTTGACCCACTTGTCCACGACCTTCTTCGAGGAGAAGTCTGGTCGTACGCGGGCATGGCCCAGGAACCGGTCATTGTCCTTGGAATCATAAATAGAAATGTCGAGCTCCGACTCGTGGCTCGTCACGTCGAATTGCGCCTCGTCCTTCCACATGGGGTTTCGGGCTGCTGAAGCGCCACTGGTGAAGCCGTTGGCCAGCTTCGACAGGTGCAGGCTCGAAGATTGCCTGCTCTTGGACGGGATGGCGATGCCGGTAGGATGCACGGGGGCCTCAGACTTTGCTGCTGCGCCGGCGGGGCCGTGGCTGATGAACTCCGAGGTGTCAAACGTGCATACGACGTAGGGACATGAGCTTTCGGAGGCTGCTAGCAGGTTGCGGGCCTCGATAATCCGCACCTTGAGCTTGCCCATAGGACGGAAAGTGGTGGTGTCGACGACGGGGATGACTCCGGCAGCAGCCTGTGAGTCTGCGTCGACAGTCGATGCCGACGACTGCGAGCCATTGGACTCGACCTGCGAGGGGCGGGCCGTCGAGGTGCCCGACGAGGGGCCCTGGCTATTAAATGATGAGAAGCTGAGGGCTGCTGAGGCCGACTCATGGGCCGTCTGGAACGTTGGCGCTGCGTTGCTCTGGGTGACGGCCGAGATGGGCTTATCGCGGTGATATGGCGGCTGCATGGCCGAAGAGCCGGGGGCCTGCGACGACGAGGGGGGCGGTTGCGTCTTGAACGCGCCGAATGAAAACAGCGACTTTGTGAACTCGGGCATTACGTGGCGAGAGTCGAGATGCTGACGAAAGTCGAGATGCTGACGAATAGTGCAGTGACAGTGGCGGAGACAGTGGCACCGAGATGGATGACTCAGGCGGAGATGAAATGACGAGCGTACGGAGCGTACGGAAAGCCTCAAGACCGGTGAGCGAGAACCAGGGCGATTCGCAGGTACGGAAACCAGTTGCAACAACGGGCGGGTATAACCTGTTCGGCTGTAGATTCAGTACAAGGGCTTATCAGAGCCGGGGCGTACAGAAACAAGCCATTCACGAGCCGCGGCGACGGGGGCACAGACGGGACGCGGAGGAATGCAAATGAATACCAATGGACCTGGGGCGGAGTTTGGCACTAAACACAGAACCACACAGCAACCAACCAGGATGAAAATGCACAAAAAGCGGGTGTAAGGAAGTAGAAACTAGAAATTCGAGATGGGACCATTGGGTTTTGGCCGCACTAAGCGAGATCGTTATGGGGGTACAACTAGACGCCGTGGCAGTAGACGCCGTGTAACTGCTGGTTTACAGATCTTCTACGCGATTGTACAATCGTAGAATGCTGTAGTATCGCAATCTACAAAATCCAGCTCTAGCCGAGGCTGTTACCGGCTTACTGCTATGCTGATTGGATCAGCTGGTGATAGCGGAATCACGAGCTATGAGGAAAGCGGACAAGGGTGCAACAGTAGAATGAATAGATAAACAGAATAAACAATAGAAGATAAATAATAAATAATAAGAACGAGTGTAGAGGAATGGAGAATATTAAACAACAATGGATACTTCACCCGCGGAATCTGAATGCTGGCATAGAGGGGCATGGAGGGGCATGGAGGGGCTTGCAGCCCTACCGGGGTTAAACTCCGTGGTCAGCAGGGCTTAGCACGGGCTCCACATGGAGGACGGTATACAATGGATATAATAACAATAGTTACGGTACAACTTTGACATGGCCCGTGCTGGGTACCTGTGTAATACCTGTGCATTGGCGAACAGACATGGATGCTTGCAGGAGTCATGAGTCAAATCTAGGCGCCTATCGTGATTGCCGCTTCTGCTGCAGGCGAAGACTTGCCCTAATGGCATGATGTCATCGAGGAAGCAAGAAGCCAGTGTTTGAATAGTATGAGTAAGAAGCCAGAATTGAGTCGTCAGAGTAGTCTGTATTGGCGCGTGATCCTGCAAGCAACATGGAGTGACACAAGTGGACTTTAGATGATTGGTTCGGAGTCCATTACCTTCAAGGTCTGGTCGCTGCTGCTGCGACTGGCTCGATGACTAATGTTTTAATATTTCTGACTGATCATCTTGATTTCATGACTAAGCACAAATATCACTATTGCATCGCATCTCCATGTCTCTCTCATAACTTCATCCAGCTCAATACTCTCTCCATGTCACTTCTCAAGCTCATGACGCGGGTGGGACTCGTCAGGGTGCCACCGCCTTCCGAACAGATGGTTGTGCGCATTGGCGACGAAGCTCTCGGCCTGTCCAACATTCTTACGCGTTCCGACAAGGATCTCGGTGGTTTCAGCACTGTCGAACTGACGCCAACTCAGGAGGGCCCGGCTCAGTTCGCCCGCTTCAAGGGCGACCTGAGCCTCGACCTCCCAGCAGACCGCCCTGATATCGTGCGGTTGGGCTACGCCATGTGGCGTACAAAAGACATTGAGCCAAAGCTGTTTGGCCTCGCATCCAACGAGTACCTCAATTGGGAACCATACAACCACATGCTGCTGCGCGTACGAGGAGACAGGCGCAAGTACTTCATCAACGTGCAGGCCGAGTCCGCGTACCCGACGGATCTGTTCCAGCACCGTCTATTTCTCAAAACGCCTGGATCGTGGGAAACAGTAGTCGTGCCGCTGTCCAACTTCATTCTCACCAACGGCGGCGTCATCCAGCAGCAGCAGCCCATGAGCTTGACCGAGGTCAAGTCCGTCGGCATCGGCCTCATCGACCGCCAGTATGGGCCGTACCAGCTCGACATTGAGTGGATCAAGGTCATTGCTGGCGAGGCTCCTACGAAGCCAGCCAACGATCATTTGACCCCAGGCAAGCGTCTCTCTGTTGAAGAGTAGCATGGCTCATTATTGCATTATCATCTATACGGCGGAAGTCTGGCTACTCAATTGCCATTTCATAATCGTCCTCTGCCTCAGAAGCTTCTGGAGCTGCACTCGGGGCTCCATTTGAGGCTCCTTCATTTGGCTCTCCGGATTGCCCCACATTCACGAGCATATTTACAATGGGCTCGCCAAACACTGTCACTCTGATGCCGTCGACAACGTGCAGAATGGCATTAGGATCCGCGGCCAGCAGCAGCTGGTCGACCACAACCATGCCTGCTCCGACGGCTATCTCGCCAATCGAAGTAATGCGAAGACCAGAGCGGCCCTGGAAGTCATTGACAGTCCGCTGGAACCGGATGCGCCGCCCACTGAGGCTGCCGGTGCGGTATATTTTGACGTGTGAGCCATCCGGGTGCTCATACCAACTCACGCCCACAGCCAGCTCGCTCGCGCTAGCTCCACTGCTGTGGAAGTCGAGTGCAATGCTTTGCGTCTCCGGATACCGAGGGCAGGTTGCATCGTTGCGTGTATATCGCCAATAAAACTCCTTGTCAAGCTGCATCCACTGTGGGCGGTCCGTGTGCGCAGCGAGCCAGTCGGGTTTCGTGTAGTTGTGCCCGCGGTCCAGATCGTAGAACCCGCTCCACGAAGCAATCACCGAGAAATCGCTTCTGTGCTGTGGGGGGATCCTGCATGTAGGATCCCCAGCCGGCTGTGAGTACGACTGAGCGTCGCTGTTAGTCTCCGGATTGTTCGCCTCGGGTCGCTTTTTCGTCCATCTTCCCCTAGTTCTGTCATATAAAAGTCTCGCAATGGGCAATGTATCATAGTCTTCGTCCTCCTCCTCAATCACCGCTGGGCCGAGACTGGCCCTGACATTCTTCGCGACTTTTGCATACCTTTCTACCGATGCATGTTCAATCACGTCCTCGTCGTACCACAGGGGGTGCGCTTCAGTCGAGAAGACAAAGTTCGACATCTCTTGGTTCAACAGGTTTGCGTCGTCAAACAGAAGATAGAGATACTTGGCGGTTTCAGACAGGAAAAAGCTGTCCATGCGGTCGGCCAGTTCTCCACTGCGTACATCCTGCATGCCAGCAAACCCGCACGTCACCCTGTTGTTGCGCTCGAAGTCCTTCATTGTACTCTCGCCAACCTGCAAGTAGAATGGATCTTTTGTCGCCCGGTAAATGTAGTAGTTGGACTCGATGAACTCGGGGCGCAGAGGATACCACTCGAGGACCACGGCTTCCATCGAGTCGGCCATATCAGGGCTCCACCGCTCGGGGATACCGCCGTAGGTGTTCCAGAGCTTGAAATAAGCGAGGTGGTTTTTGATGGCCCCGGCGACATCACCGGCCAGAACTTGAAGACCTGGGAAGAAAGCTGCGAGCGCGTCGATCCACGATGTCAGCGGCGTACCGTTTGTGAAGTTGACGTTGCGGAAGATCCAACCGTCACTGCTGTGCCGAGTCAATGCGTCATATAAACGCTCAAACACTGCATAGTAGCGTTGGTCGCCAAACAAGACGTAGAACTTGACGGCATACTCGTAGAACGAGTCGACGCCGGCTCCGATTCCACTGATGACGGACTGCCATTGGCCCGACACGGCATCAATGGTAATACCCAGCATGTCAATAGATGACTTGCGCGACCACAGCTGCTCGAAAGCGCGCCGGGCAGCCTGTTCGAAGCGTGGATCGCCAGTTAGCCGGGACAGCAGAGTAAACTCAAGAACTAGCGAACCGGCTCCCGACGTGCAAGTCTCGGTGATGTACGAGTCGCCTATTGGCACGACACCGCGCTGAAGGTTAACTCGCGGATGCGGAATGCCCGAGTCCGTGTCGAATGCGGGCAGAAGTCGCAGGCCTAGATCGTACGCAAGTGCTAGCAGGTGTCCGTCATACCCGTCTATCGTCTGATTCAACCGCGGTACAGAGGCGTACAGATGCGCAGAAAGCAGTCCACCCATGCCGCGGATCGTCGTCTCAAACACCTGGACTGTCGACGGCACGTCGAAGGTGACATATCGCTCGACGAGCTTCACGTTCTTGACGAAGTTGGCATGGTCGTTCATGATTGCAAACATGTCGAGCGAGTCTATAAGCGTCACCGAGTAGCCACCCAGCACATCATTGAGGTTGATATTCGTGGGATCATCAGTATCTGCTGCCAGCGGTCTGCAAGATATAGGCCGGATTTCTAAGTTAGACGATTCTGTCGATTCATCGATTAAGTTGATTCTGTCGATTGTCACTTTTGTACGTACCGTCGTCGGGAAATGCAAAGTCCATGTACGAGTTCCATCCATGGTAGAACATAGCACGAGTGTCATTTCTGCGTTAGATGTGTGTCGGGATCGTGAGATCACACACCTCAGCTTCTCGAGCCTCGAAGCGCTGAATCCCTCAGCGAGCGAGTCGACAGGGCTCTGCCAGCCATGAGCCGGATTCACTAGCACCAACCATGCTAGGCCTGCCCAAGTCCAATTACACACTCGCATGCCATTAACTAGGCATTCGTGGGTTATTAGGCGAGTTCTAGTGACGAAGTGTCGGCTGCAATATTAGGTCATCAGTGCGGCAATAGCGCGGCAATAACGCGGCGCAGGCACCAAGCAGCCAGGTGAGTATATTGGATGAATAGAGGGACAAATAAAGAGGATAAAGGGGACGAATAAAGGGGACATATAACTACTCAGATAAGAAGAGTCCTATAAGCAATTGAGTTTCATTCCGTTCGACGAATCTGTGACACGACTGTCACTGGAAGTTGATGTCTGAATTCACACTACTGTTTCCAGACGAAACTTCTACCTCATCTCGGGAAGCAATAACGAGTATATCGTATCAATTATGAAACCACACTAATACTGACTGCTGCATGACTCAACTGTGACCTAGCAAACGCAACCAATAAATGGCTTGCTGAGATGTCGTGACTCCACAGTTTCAGATCAGACCCTGCATATACAAGTTGATTAGCGGTCGTAATTACAACCAAGCCAAGAACTATATTGACAAGTGCCGAATCTATAGACCATAGTCATTAGACTCATTAGAACTATACTTATAAGCTTCTCATCGCATCTACTTTGTACACCACCACTTATTCAAGTGATTATTTGGTACCACCCTGGTGGCTGGTGGCTACCAGATCTAACTTCCCCTGATCCATATGACTTCCTAATTAGGCAATATGTACATAGACCAGATTCCACTAGTGCAATATCCAAACTAATATAAACTATCGAGACCTGGACTGGAACTAGGCACCACACCATGTCTTCTACTACGCCTATTGAACCGCTGCACCAGCGTCTGCTGGCCGACGACAACCAGGACATCAAAACTATCGTCCACAACAAGAAGCTGCTGTCGTATGTACCTGAGCTGCGAGGCGTCCAGCACTAACACAGACGCATGTTCTCCTCTCCAACGGACAACGTGTTTTCGCCGTGCTCTCAGAAGCTACAACAACACAAACAGAAGTTTGTTAGCAGGTAAGTTAGATGTTAAGATTGGTAAAAGCTCTCTAACTCAGGATAAAGCCCACACGTATGTCGTTCGAGAACGCTGAGTGACATGCTTGAGACTCTACGGTGAACTCAACGATGCAACGGATTATTGGATATTAGGTTTCTGTATACAGGTGAATATTATGATGTTATTATGATGCTGATGGTACGTATTGTTAGTGGTAGTGTCATGTTAGTGTGTAGCTTGGCCAAGGCTCCTACTGGGTTAGGGTAGAACGAGCGGCTGAGGGAATCCTGGTCAGAGCCGGGGTAGTTTGACAACTTACTAATGGTAATGATTTTTATATCGTACTATCATGTCGAAGGGCTTGGCGCTGCGCAAATACACTTCTCAAGATCCGCGCAATTCTCACCACGTGTGAGATGATACAAATATTGCCAAGAGTGTGGCCTGGCCTCTCAAGAGTGCTCTCCGGACACGTGCTTGAGTATTACTATTCGCTTCGCTACTGAGTCGTCGTAATGAGACTTGGCAGCCTTGGCTCGCTCTTGGCTCTCTCTTGGCTCTCTCTTGGGTCGCTGAGTGATAATGGACATTTCTGTACACTATATCAAGGTGCCCTCTGCCTTTAAAGATGTTTCTTTCGAAGCAAAGAATCTTCTACTACCAGTCCTACAATGGCCGTCCTTCAGCAATACGACTGGATCCTCGCCATTGCGACAATCGCCTTCTGCGGTAGCAGCTTCGGTAATGGAGCCAATGATGTCGCTAACTCATATGCTACATCGGTGGCCGCCCGTAGCTTGACGATGCCTCAAGTTGGTTTCCTGAGCATGGTCACCGAGTTTGTTGGTGCTGTTGCTTTGGGAAAACGCGTCACCGGCACCATCAAGAGTGACATTATCGATCTCGATCGATATGTGGCCAACCCCTCGGTTCTTATGCTCGTCATGGGCTGTGCCGAGGTAGGCTCCGCTATCTGGCTTCTCTTCGCTACCAGATTGGGTTTCCCTGTATCTACCACCCAAACCGTTGTTGGCGCTCTCGTTGGTGCCGGCATTGCGTCTCAGGCTCAGGTGACTTGGAGATGGACCGGTGGCAGCATCTCCCAAATTGCGGCCTCTTGGGGAATAGCACCGCTCATCTCCGCTGCCTTCTCTGCCCTTCTGTTTGGAACTTTGAAGTTCTTTATCCTCGAACGTGAAGACTCATTCGAGAAGGCCCTCAGCGCAATCCCCGTTTACCTCGCTTTCACCGCCTCTATCCTTGCGCTTTTCATTACAATTGAGGCACCAAGCGGTCCCTCGCTTGAGGAGCTCGGGGCCGGCACCGCTGTCGGTATCATTCTAGGCGTCTTTTTCGGAATGCTTATTATTGCATACGTCTTCTTCCGCCCTTACTTCCATCGAGTTGTTGTCAAGAATGATGTTCGCGTTCGCCCTTGGCACATTCCTCTGGGCCCTTTGCTCTGGCGGGACAACCCACCTCTATACTTCCCGGGCAAAGGTGACTCTATCGTACTCGACTACTACCTATCAACCCATGAAAATAGTACTGAGGATGAAGATGCGTCCAGGATGAGCTTGGAACCTTTCAAAGGACATGATGCCACTACGGATGCGGAAGGTCACAACGTCACAGGCCCCGAGGAACTTGAACGGGGCAACTCAACTCTCGGACGCCAACGCGATATATACAAGCTTGAACCGGAGGACCGCTGGCTTGCACCCGTCCGTCATCTACCGAATTTACACCCCCGACGTCTTGCCAATCTTACTAAGTACGTCTTGCTTCAAGGTGTCACACGCGACTGTGTGACACACTCCTCAAAGGACCTCGCCGATGTGCATAGTAAGGCTAAGCGTTACGACAACCGCATCGAGCATTTGTGGACCTACGCGCAGGTTGCGTCAGCCATGATGATGTCTATTGCCCACGGCTCTAACGATGTTGCGAACGCCGTCAGCCCCTGGGTCGCCGTGTACCAGACCTTCCGCACTGGCGTTGTTTCAGAGGACTCTGATACACCTATCTGGATACTTGTAGTAGCAGGCTTCCTGCTCGGTGCAGGCTTTTGGTTCATGGGCCATCATATCATCAAGGCTTTGGGCAATAAGATCACGCAGGTTTCGCCTACTAGAGGTTATTCTATGGAGCTTGGTGCAGCCATCACTGTCCTTCTTGCGTCGCGTCTCGGTCTTCCGGTCTCAACCACACAGTGTCTGACTGGAGCCGTCGTCGGAGTTGGTCTTATGAATGGCGATATTGGTGCTGTCAACTGGCGTCAGCTAGGATGGATTTTTGGTGGTTGGGTCTTGACGCTTCCGTCAGCAGGTCTTCTCGCTGGTCTGCTCACTGTTATGGCACTAAATGCTCCGCACTTTGGTTGACACCTCTCTCCTCATCATGTTTCTCTTGGAGGAAATATGAAGCAAGATATGCATCTTTTGGATCTAGATGTAAATTTAAGAAGAAAGAGGGGGGAAGGGGGAAAAGCAAGACGGAAATTTCACTCTCTGTTGATCAATGCGGGTTAAGCTTCTTGGCTGCGGTTACGTGCGCACAAGGGTTAGTTGGCCATCAACGTCGACGGCCTCAGTCGTCTTATGACTTCATCTAGAACTAGCTCGAATTCTGCTGTCTGGGTGTTTATTGTGTATGATCCCGAATGAATAGGTACTTTTGGAAAAACTTCTAGGCATGCCAGTCGATATCTCCCGGCATAATCATGCACTTAGGCTGTTGACAGCTGATTATCATTCAGGATACCTCTCCGTCCGGAGCTTGAGGCCAAGGGATATTCTGTTATCTTCATCGCGCTTGGCAACCCGGGCAAGGGGAAATTGCATGCAGTTTATTTATTGTTGCCGCGCATTGGCATCGCCATGAGGGAGGTTCAGCCGGACGAGGGTAGGGTAGGGTTAAGTCTAGAGTGTGACTGGCATTCCTATTTAGGAAGGTACAAGTGACAACTGCGTACACTTGTGCACACGCACACCTGAGACTGGAAATTAGCCGTGGACCACTCGTGCAGAACCGACTCTATCACCAGTGAATTAATATTTGCAGTTTACCTCAGTACCCTTCGAACACATACATTTGAAGTCTATACAAAAATGGCCCGAGGACCGAAGAAGCACTTGAAGCGTCTCGCCGCTCCGTCGCACTGGATGCTCGACAAGCTGTCGGGCACCTATGCTCCCCGCCCCTCGCCTGGTCCCCACAAGCTGCGTGAGTCGCTGCCTCTGATTGTCTTTCTCCGCAACAGATTGAAGTACGCCCTCAACGGACGTGAGGTCAACGCCATCCTGATGCAGCGTCTTGTCAAGGTTGACGGTAAGGTCCGCACTGACCACACCTTCCCTGCTGGTTTTATGGACGTCATCTCGCTCGAGAAGACTGGCGAGCACTTCCGTCTTGTCTACGACGTCAAGGGCCGATTCGCCATCCACCGCATCACTGAGGAGGAGTCGCAGTACAAGCTCGGCAAGGTCAAGCGTGTCCAGCTCGGCAAGCGTGGCATTCCTTACGTTGTCACCCACGACGGTCGCACCATTCGCTACCCCGACCCCGATATCAAGGTCAACGACACCGTCAAGATCGACCTGGCCACCGGCAAGATCTCGTCGTTTGTCAAGTTTGACTCTGGTAACGTTGTCATGATCACTGGCGGCCGTAACATGGGCCGTGTTGGTGTCATTGTCCACCGTGAGCGTCACGAGGGTGGTTTCGACCTTGTCCACGTCAAGGACGCCCTTGACAACACCTTCGTCACCCGTCTCGGTAACGTCTTTGTCATTGGTGAGGGCAACAAGCCCCTCGTCAGCCTGCCCAAGGGCAAAGGTATCAAGCTCTCGGTTGCTGAGGAGCGTGACCGCCGTCGTCAGGGCGCTTAAGTGTCTGACTGATGAAAAATCTGATCCTTGGCACTGCACGATTCCAAGGATGAGGCATTGGCTTCGTAATGTATAGTGTTAGGTTTCAATGAACCATGTATTGAACAGATAACTCATTGCTAGTGGGGAGCTTAAGCTCAAACTAGATACAGATGGCACACACTAGATTCAAATGGGCAAAACAACACCACGAAACACATTCCATGGAATAAATTAGATTAGATTAAATAGTCTACTGCTTTTCACAGCCCTCTGTGGAGAAGACCTGGGGCAGAAGCTCCACAAGCACAGGACCACCATACTCTGCAATGCCGAACGCGAGATCCGTCTGTCGCAGAGTGTCGAGCACATGCAGGATAAACGGCTTCATAAAGTCGTAAAAGATGACATCGACATGAGTCGTCTTGTCATCTACATTATCCTTTGCCTGGATGGCATTCGGAATGTCGAAAATGGGCCACACCTCGTGTTTGGTGTCGTCTCCATCAGATCCCATATCGTCATTGGTAACGTAACCGCCCGACAGTTTGCTGTAGGCACCATGGCCATCCTGGAACTGGTGCACGAATCCAAGATGTTGGACGCTTTCATGGTTATGACCCCTCTCTGATGGTAAGCCGAGGTCTTTGAAGTCGATGTCAGCATTCGAGTTGTGCGTTATCTCTGCATCAAGCTCAGACAGAATCGACCCTTCTTGGTTAAGAAGTGGCAGAATGTGTTTGGCAACACTGACTGGGACGTCAGGAATGTACAGCCATCCGTTGTTGAACGGAGAGACAATGAAACCAGTGTCCTTGGTAAACGGTCCCGCAAAAAGATCGAATCGGATGGAGCCCGTGTTGATGATGATGTATCGCGGCAGCTGAGCACGAGTTGCCAGTTCTCCGCTGCCCTCTAACAGCGGCAACACGTCGTCCTCAATAAGGCTGAACAAACTGTCATCGCCGGGGTACTTGGCTCTCGTCGTGTAGTATGTCTTGTCGACACAGCAGATGTACTCGGTCAGATTTAGCGAGTCTCGGTAAAGCGAAATGGCCTGCGATGTAGCATTGCCACGCTCGGTGTAAAACGAGCTGTTGACAGTACCAGCGTCAAGCTTCTCAGCATGCTTAGCCAGAGACTGCACGTTGAAATCAATGTAGCTGCGAGAGAAGTTGAGCACGTTGGTCCAAGAAGTGATGTCGGTGAACTCGGGCTGTTGTGCAGCAACGACAGGTTCAGCAAGGTCAAAACTCGCCCATCCAACAGTCTCGAGAAACCGGCCACTCTCAATGCCAGTGGCATAGTTGTCGTATACCCTGTAATCGCGAATATGCGTGTGTCCTCCAAGAGCCTGGATCGGCGTAGTGGGAAGATGCGTGCGGATCTCCTTGATGATGACATCAAACTCCTTGAAGAACCGCACCGGTGTGTGGCCAGACAGGACGATCAGATCAATGTCAGGAATGCGAATTGCTTCCTGGAACCAGTCCTGCTGGACCGCATCCTCCACGAGTGTCACCCTTGAGTTCCAGTCGTTGCCGCGAAAGTTGAACAGGAAACCTAGTGCAAGCACCTTGAGATTCTGGTTCTTGGTATGAAAAACGTGGTATCGCTGGCCCATGGGCACGTAGGTCCCGTTGGGAAGCAGGATATCGACATTAGACGCAATGTAGCGGTCGCCATAGTACGGAGACAGAAGGCGGTACTCCTGTTCAGTGACCTCAGCCTTGTATAGCTCGTGGTTTCCAACGGTGATAACATCAAAGTCCATGTTCATAAACACCCGCTGCGAGATCTCTCCATCAGGATACGTCGCATCCGACAGCCCGTTTCCATCGTGGCGATCGCCCGTGTCGACAACGAGCAGATCAACGCCCTTGTCGTCTGCCAGCCGGCGCATGTTCGCAACAAACGACACGTAGTCACCCCAGTCGGCGGAAAACTCCGGCTCGAGCAGATGACCCGGAAGCCATCCGTGCGTGTCTGTCGTGTGGAGGAAGTTCACCTGGCCCCATTTGATATCGCGGATGTTCCCCGAAGAGAAGAGTTTGGGTGGTTCGTGAGACGGATCAAGAGCCGTGACAGACTCCCCCAATGACTCAGAGTCAGCATATGACTCAGCAGCAGCACCCGTAAATGCCACCGCCAGCAAATACTTCCAGTCAAGTCTCATGGCTCGCTTTAAACAACGACTGGTTGTGTTGTTTAGTCGTAATCTCTCCCGCTAAGGTGGCAGGGGGTATCGAGCGGCTGAATACCAACGCGGCTGAAGCCGTGCTCACCCGGCCGTGGCACAAATCACCGCGTGCTGATTGGACTGAAAATTCACGGTTCGACCAACCTACGAGTCTGTATACTTGAACCACAATTGCAATGTCGGAGCGGCCAACGACCATCAAGTACCCGAAGCTGGCCGGGCCCCGCCTGTTCCCCAAGTTCGAGCCGCGCGACACGATCCAGGCTACCTCGAAAGCCTTCTTCGCCTCGACGTTGTTTGGATTCGGTGTTGCCGTCATCAGAGGCAACCTCGGCCCTCACCAGTCGGTGTTTGGAGGCCTGCGAGCCAACATCCGCAACGTGTGGGTTTTCTGTAAGTTCTAAATCCGAAACAACGTCCTTTTCAAGTCTAACACAGCCGCTGTCGGAACTTCGTATGCTTTTGTCGAGGCCGTGTCTGCCAACATGCGCCGGACAGAGTCTCCGCTAAACGCCTTTCTGGGCGGTGCTGCCGCCGGCGGTATCATAGGATCAGTCTGTAAGTGTTGGTTTTCTATTCGTGAAACTCGTCTAACGAAGTGGGCTCTACACCAAAGGTCTTTGGTGGTGCTTTTGTGGTTGGTTCGATCCTGGCCGTTGCTGAGTGGTCAGGCGGTATCAAGGGTCTCGGCCGCGAACAGGCCCTCGAAGGAGGTCTCGGTGAGGCTTCCGACATCGAGCCTGCCGAGGGCCAGGCTCCGCGCCAGGGCTTTTGGGAGCTCGTTCAGCGTCGCCCGTTATCCCAGACTGTCGAGCAGCTGGGAAGTCTAGCAAAGCCACTGCTTGACCAGGACCCCAGCAAAAAGTAGCTGTGACGCTCTTGACATGATGAAATGCATTAGATAAATACGCACCGGCCTAGTAGCCAAGTGCTTACACAGACAGCCTCCCGAAGCCTACAACTGCAGCGTCCAGTTGCATCTATTCCACTCTGATTCCTCAATCGTAGATTTCCAACGGCGGAATGAGGTCGAGGTTGTAGAACCAGTTACCAGTCTCAAGCTCCTTGGCAAGCCAATCTGTCGGGAACATGACGAGGTTGCCCTTGATGCCTTGGAGAATACGCTCGGCCGTTGGAGCATCGTAGACATGGTCGAGCATCGTGTACCAACGACGGGACGTGCGGGCGCGTCGGCGCCGACGGTTGAGAGTCGCTGAAGACGTGGCATGACCAATCTTTGCCGACCCATTAGTATGAGCCGGCTTGCTCTCGTCACGAGGCGTTGAAGGCTCGGTTCCAGTCTCCTGGCTGCTCGTCCGAGTGGGGTCAACATCGTAAGTCGCATCGTGCGCCTCGTCAGCACTCTGCTCCTCCATGCCAGCAGTGCCTAGCGGAGCATGTGCATTCATCGTGTCCGAGGGCGCCGAAACAGGTACATTGGCGGCGACATCCTGGATGTTTGAGAACTTCTCGCCAAATGCGACATACTCCTTGTACTCCTTCCACGAGGTCACCTCGTCATCAGGCTGGCACCGGAATACCTGTCTGAACAGCATAGTGTTGCGCTCAGCGATAGACAGCCATGTGTCAAAGTAGAAATCCTCATCCAGAGGGTCCGCAAACTTGTACGGATCAACCTGTGCAGCCGAGCTCATTGATTCACTATCCGACAAGGACGCAACATCCTCCGCTGCTTGAGCTGCGTCTTCGTCAAGCGATGATTGCGTGAGCTTCTCATATAACTTGCGCTTGATAGATACAACATCAGCCGTTGCCTCCCCATCAAGGAGCTCTTCCAGGTCGAGAAAATTGAATGGTTTGTTGCCATTGGCCGAATTAGCCTCTTCGGCGAGCTTCTTCGAACGCTTCTCCTCCAGGGCAGCAGCTATATTCATATAGTCTTGACCAAGTCCCTCAACATCCTGGTTGTGCTTGGAATTGTTTTGGACACGCGAGTCGGAGCTAAAGTTCTTGTTATCGCGCATGCCAATATTGTCAACTCCGGCAGTGTGGTTGAAGCTGTGCAGCTCGAATGGTTGCGCCCCACTGCGGCCAGCCTCCATGTCACCATCGCCTTCGCTATCACCAAATCCACTGGCCATAGATTGAGGACGAGGCGGTCTCTGACTCGAGCCCGCGGGAGAACTTCCAGAAGGCTGGCCAGGGTTGGCCATGGTCTCCATATGCCGCTCGATAATCTCGATTTGGTCCACGTCGACGCCAAGGTGTTCACGCATCAGTCGAACTCGCAACGTGTGAGCAAACTTGCCCACTTTGAAGGGCTTTCCAGCCATATGAGAATCAAGCTGGTGCGTATCGCGTATAATAGCAGCCACCTCGGAATCTCGCGAGCCTCGCATCGACCGCTCGTTGATGTTGGCAGAGCCGATAATAGCAGTGCGGTCATCGACGATCATGATCTTGCCGTGCAAGTACAGCTGCTCCGTAACGAGCTTCTTGCTTTTGCCTATTTTGCCCCACTTTCGAAGCGAGAAGAACTGGATATAGTCGTCGGGATTGATACCGTGCTTACGCAGACGACCAAAGATGCTGTTGGATCCTCGGCTGATGGACATGTACTGGCACTGCATGATCACACGAACACTTGAGCCATCTGGAAGGTCGACCTGCGATTCAAAGCCAGGCATTAGCGGAATAACAATGATGGCTCGCCAGTTCTCGTCGTTCTTGTGTGCCCGCAGAATTCTCTCCACCAGTGCGTCTCCAATTTTGTTCTCGATCTTAGTGTTCTCCACCGTTGTCGACGTGATGAAGAACTGGTTCTCGATATACACAAAGTGCACTGAACTCTCAATAGCCTTGAGGTACGCATTCTGGATACTGTGCTCAGCCTCCTTTAGACCCAGCGACCAGCTTGTGGACGATCGCAGTATCTGAAGTTCGCAGGTTCCCGCCAGATTCTGCTGACGTAGTTCCTCATCTTTGTAGTCGGGCGGAGGTAGCAATAGGGGAGTGGATCGTGATGGGCGCTTTTGGCGGATGAGATAGTTCCAGCGTTGGACAAAGTGACGCGCAAGGTCACGCGCAGACTGTCCTACGACCATCATGTGCACATCATGCCACGGCATTCTGGGAACCTTCTGTCGGTCATACATATCTTCATACGGCCTGTCAAGCTGGTAGAAGTCTTGCACTCGTGGGTTCGAGTAATCCTTTCCAGGCCACATTTGCGTGGGCTCAAATCGCGATTCATCAACAGACGTGTAGAACGGCTCTGGGCTGTCGTCGACTAGTACATGATCTGGAGTATCCCAGCGACCAAAGCACATATCAATGCCTCCCACAAATCCCACTGTGTGGTCAACCATGCATAGCTTCTCATGATGCGCCCAGAAGTATGTGTTCTGCAGCCACTGGTTCGGGGATCGCATCACGTAGATATTATCGTGGAGGTCGAGCAGTGAGTGCTTTGAGTAGAACGAGTCGATAGGGACAGTCTGACCAACGTTGCGGTAGACAATAATAAAGATCTTGACGCCCTCCTCTGCCTTTCGCTTCAGCAGTCGATCAATGCGCCACTGCTGGTTGCCTTGAGCTGGACGACGAAGATACAGTTCTGGACTCAGCCACCAATCATGGATATAGATGACATCGCGAGCCATACTAATGGCCTCGCTGACCGTCCAGAAATAATCACGGCCATCAACAAACCACTGAGCGTGTACATTGTGACGGACAGGAGCAAAGCTATCGAAACGATGCTGCTTACTCCATATGCACTGCTCCTTCATCAAATTGATACTCTCGACCCAGTTGGAGATTTCCTTTTCAGACTTGGACGCCATCTTAAGCTTCCGCTCATTGTTCTCGATTACGAGGAAGAAACGGGACGCACCAGATTTTTCCATTAGTTTGTGGCCGTCATGATGGCCTTCTTGAGCATCGCCGCTGTGTTGCCCGTCCGAAAGACCCTCGGCATGTGAGGCGGAAGCGACGTTCTGGTATGCGCGGAATCCCGAATCCACTACGAAAACTTCGAGAACATTAGTAGCAGTGATGTTGTCGACACATACAATATACGAGTGTCGTACCATGAACCACTTGTGGGTATGTCGGCTGATCATCTGGGACAAGTCTTCAGGCTTCCAGTGGCTGACACGCCATCCCTGCTCAGAAGCAAACGAGCGCACAAACAGCATTCCCTCCTTGCCGTGATAAGCGTGCTCCGGAGCCAGCCGGATACTCATGTTGGACAACTCAAGAAACTGCAGCAGTTTGTTAACATCTGCACGGAACCGGAAGATGGTAAGTAGGTGGCTGAGATAGGCCGTGAGAGCAGCACACAGGTTGTCATACCTCGGGTGTTGAACTCGGCTGCTACGACGGCCCGATCCTTGAGATGAAGCGCTCGACATTGAATATAAGGACACGGGTCGGTCTCCACCACCGGTATGGATCGAAACGGCTGGAGCACCAAGAGCGGCGGGTGTTGGCGTAGCAGATCTGTTGCTGCTGTTGATCGAAGGCTGGGTAGTCAAATCCGTCACCAGAAACGCTGGGTTGGGATGTGCACCACCGTTTGGAACGCCAGCGTCTGGGGATGCACCAGTCGGGTGAGCAACCTTGGAGCTGTTGCGGCGGCCATTCGGGGCGGCAAAGTGGTGTGACTTAGGGAACTTGGGGAACTTATGCCGCTGAGCAGTTCGTGCGCCGTTGAACATACTAGTCTGAAAGTTCATTGCCTTTAGACGAGCATGCAGCACCATGAAATCCTTGTAGTCTTTGGTAAGGCTCCAGGAAACACTAGCAGGGCCATTGCCGTACTCGAGGTCGAGTCGGAACTTCTTATCAGACACTTCAGACAGGGTGAACCGGAGCTGTTCCAGTAGAACTGTGACGCGGCGCAGGTTGCGGTCGTCACGCTGGAAGCTGGATGCCATGATGACAGCAGCCGGCGCGGCCGAAGCTAATTCAGACACGAGCTCGGCAGACTTTTGGTACTCTTCAGGTTTGCCCATGTCTTTCTTCTTCCGGGAGAAGTTCATGCGGATATTTTTGAAGTTGAGCGATGAAAGGCCGCCGGACAGGACGTCTGGGTTGAACTGCGAGATGCGTCGCTTGATGTTTGACGATGATGGTTCAGAGCCCTGGACCCGGCTGTACGGAATGAACTTGCTGCGTCGCTTGGGGGGTTCAGTGGCCGCTGGCTCCGGTTCCTCGTCTAGACGTATATCATGGTCGAGCTCTCCGTCTGAATGGACGATATCCGAGGACAGGATGGGCCTGAGACGTGGCGAGCTAGTTGTATCAATGAACTCGGCGTCGCTCTTGGAGCGCATCTTGCGCAGGCGGCGGCGCGGGTTTTTAGAGGGAGTAGGCGTTTTGACAGCACCTGGAGAGAGGCCTGGGAGCTCCGAGTTGAAACCGCGGCGCCACATGTCACGCTTGCGGCCCTTGCCGGTGGAGTTGGAGTTGGAGGTAGTTCCCGAGTTGTCAGCGTTGTTTGCTTCCAAAGGCGTCCGCGGCGAGCGCGAGCGACTCGAGGCGGCCCTGCCGTTGAGCGATATTCTCTGCAGCGAGCGGCCCACATGCTCGACACCTTCGTCGCCCTCGTCGTCGGCGTCATTGTCGTCGAGTTTGGGCACTGCCAGCGTCCTAGCCGAGGCCTGGACCTGGTGATCCGAGTGGGTGCCAATGCTGGCGTTTCCATTAATGTTGGGGCTGCCGTTGATGCTGGGGTCGTCGAGATTGGAGCTGATATTGCGGCTATTGCGGACGTCCGACTCGTCGGGCGCTTCGCTGTCGTCAGGATCCGTCGAGCTCAAGGCGCGGGCGATTCGGTGATAGAGCGAGCGAGGCGGGTCGGACTTTCCGGGTGCGGTAACGTCAGGAGTGCGAGATCGCGGCGACGGAGGCGTCAGAGACCGGCTGTTTGAACGAGGCGAGTTCTCGAGGAACTGGCGAGACGGTCGCGATCGCTGTTTGGGCGGTTCGTCGTCAGTGAACGGAGGCGGCGCATCGTCCGAGCCGGCCAGCGGCTCGAGCGCAAAGTCCTTGCGAAGTTTGAGGCCCGGCTCATCACCAGGCCCGTCGCGCTGGTCGCTGAGCTTCTCGACGAGGGCCATTGTCAGGCGTTTCAGGCGGTAAGGCAGCAGGCGAGAGCCATCAACGAGGGACACCAGGACAAGGAGTACAAGGAGTAGAGAACAGCTCCTGTTAGGCGAGACTACAGAAAGACCAAGCCACTACCCGGCACAACAGCGGCAGTGTTGCGGGATCTAGCTCTAGACGCCTGTTCGTGTGTTGATGGTAGATTCAGTGATGATTTAGGGCTGCACTGGGAGATGGAATAAGCAACGTGCCTGCAGGGCGGGGGCTGATGGGGAGAGGGGGTTAAGGAGATGAAGGGATATGAATGAAAGGAGTTATGGAGAATTAAAGGAGAGTAGACGAAAGAAGGGAGATGTAGGTGCTGGGTAAGTACGACGTACGACGTAAGCGAGGAATAGTCTGTGAAGTCGAATTGAGTTGGCAGATTCAGGGGCCGGTGATCAGGGTAGCTTGCTAACTCAGGGGTAACAGTGGGCCGAGGCGTCGAGAAGAGGAGGAGGAGGAGGAGGAGGAGGAGGAAAAGTGGAAGAACAAGACGAAATCGAGAAGTAAATAGAGGATTATGAAATGTTTCGTGGAGTAAGGAGTATATTAGGAAGAAGTGGAGAGGAGAAGAATTGAGGAAGTACCATAGAGGACTGTGGACGATAGTATAGTAGATTAAGAAGCATATGAGGAAGAGTGGAGAGGAGAAGAAGTGGAGAAGTATACTAGAGGATAATGGATGATAGTATAGTAGATTAAGGAGCATATGAGGTGAGTGTCTGGGGTGAGCTCTGGTGCGTAACGGCTCTCTTTGCTGAGAATGGCTCTCTTCGACTCTCCATGGCCGTCTCTGGACCTCTTCAACTCTCCATGGCTAGTATACTCATGCATTCTACTTACAAATTCGACTTATTGGTGAGAATGCGCACGACGCCGTCCTGCATGAACGAGGCAATGAGCCGGCCATCGGCGTCGTACATGCGGCCCTTGTACAGCCCACGGTTGTCGGTGGCGCGGTCGGTCCACGTCTCCATGGTCATCCACTCCTTGTCGACGAGCGGCTTGAGATCGTGCATCACAAACGCGTGGTCAATCGAGGCAATGTTGCGGATCATGTTCTTGTCGGGCGGATCCTGCACATTGAGGATCGTGAAGAGCGAGTTGCGATCCGACGTGTGCAGCAGCGCAGCAATGTGCAGGTTCGGCTCGGGCGACAGCGGGTAGTGCGACTTGAAGTAGTGCACAATGCGCCGGTCCTCCACCTTCTTGCCCTTGTTGTACGCCAGCGTGTCGAGCTTGCGAAGCTCAATCTGGTGGATCTCCTCCTTGTGGCCCTGCGACTCGGCCCACTTGATGTACAGCGGCGTGTCAACATCTGGAGCCATGGGCACCTCGAGAATCTGCTCGGGCGTCCGGCGAAGTTCTTCGGGCAGATCCCGCTGGAACTCGAGCGACGACTCCTCTACAGCCTTGTAGCTGCCCATGGCATGGAAACACAGATATTTGGTGTCGAACTTGAAGTTCGCCAGATCGTCCTCCTCCACCTGGTACACCTTGATGGATCGCGTTGAGTACGACCTGCCGTTGCGCAGCGTCTCCACGAGGTATATGAACGGCACATGGCTCTTTCCGGGTAGGATAAAGTACCCATGGAAGTTCTGAGTTAGTAAACGACGAGAGCAGAGAGCAGTTCGCATCAGCAGTCTTTCTGAAGCTCTGCCTGAAGTACAACTTCAACTTACATGACAGATGTAGGTGGGACCGACGGTCTGGGCGCCGGCGTAGGCTGCCTGGCCGAGGACGTGGCCTCCAAAAGCGCCCGGAGCAGCCACGGGCTGAAACGGCTTCATCGTCGACTGGAAGCAACGGCAGCTCGGTGGCAGCTCAATGTCCGTGACTTCCTCGAGCCTCATGAGATCCTCGAAGCTCTTCTCCGGCGGATCAAGCAGTGCGAAGTTAAGAGGCATTGTGAGGGAGAAAGGTAGGAGAGAAAGGTGGGAATGAAAGGTAGGAGAGAATGGTACAAAAGGGTGGAGAATGAAGTCGATGGGGAAGCATATGTACTTTGACGAACCTCGGCGTCTGGGGAAAGCCCTAACCACGATGTCATCGGCGCGGGCAAAACTCAAATAGCGATATGCCCGATGTTTTAGAATCCAATATCGGCATGTGCGCGGGAGGCTGTTTAATATCGCCGCCGGCGCGAGTGATGGCGGGGACGTAGCAGGAAACTGGCCGGACAAACTGGAATCTGCCCCGGGGTAATTGCGCGCCGAAGTGACGCGCATTGACCGCGGAAAGAGTGAATCGGCATTAAGCACCGGCATGTGAAATGCGGCTAGTGCCGGTCTGCACCCCGCATTCTGCCCTGGCCGGGCGGGTAACTGGGGAGTCAGAAGCAGGAGTCACGAATCATAGAGTAGATGTCATAGAAGGGGTGGAGTGAAGTAGTTGAAGAGTGGTTAACTGGCCTGTGAGAGAATATGGGGTGCAGGTTGTTACACTCTAATGCCAGTTAAACTAAGACATGTCATGCCAGGCTACGATATTAACAGGCTGGATCATGCCAATATAGAGATATGACAGAAAGGACAGGTAAAACACGTTCATATATGACACAGCGAGGTCCTACGTGTAAGCTGGACTCTACCGACAATTGTACTAGATTAATGTCGGTCTTGTTGGGTGTTGGACTGAGAGTACCCGATTTGGTTTGTGCTCACGTGTCGATCAGCCATGGAGCATAATAGTCGGAATATTGGGGACATCAGTCGGAAATGGCAGGTAACGCTACGGTAGTGTATGTTGGCAAGTTACGCTGGGATATTGGGATTGCAATAGCATTATTGCAGTGGGTTTGCTTTTGGTTATATCTTGTTTCGGCTGTCTCATGCTACGAGTAACCTTTTGACTACTCTTGAGTAGACCATTCACATAGTGAAGATTGTCATTTAAGTGACAGCTCTTCTGTTTCATGGTTCATTGTTCTTTGTCTGGTACACCAATTGGCTGGCCCCATATGCATCCACATAGTTGGTCACCCTGATAATCCTCGACTCCTGGATAGCCGATCTGTGCCCGCATTTTCACCGGTAGGTGTCCATCACTACTCTCGGGTCTAGGCTCGGGACTCGGTACTCCACACGGGCGATTAGCGAGATTTGGCCGGCCCGATAGGCTGCCAAGAGTCGATCCGGCGTGCGTCTCTGATTTAGCTGGCTGCTGCTGCCCCTGTATGGCACATCTGTGCTGATCGCTGCGACGGAACGCCTCCCCGCCGGGTCTAGACGGGTATTTACCGACGCGTTTACACTACCACTTCAAGCTGATAGTCTGGCCCATAGTGACCGGTCCGGTGAGGAAGGTTGTATGATGTCATGAACCAGCTGTGCGCATGCAGCTGGCCCGAAAGTGTTGTGCAGATGTACTCGACGTTTAGGGCCCGGAACAACTGCTGGCAATGCACAAACTCGACGCCACCTGACCAGGTCGAGCCCTGAAAACTACTTGCCATGGCGTTGGCTGGGTTGTGCCGGCATTTGGGCCTGTTTAGCAACCGATGACATCACGGCAAGCAATTGGGGTATCCGTATGCGGCAGTGACATTGCCGATCCTGCGATGAGCAGCGGAAAAACATTTCCATCCCTGTCAGCGCAGGGGCACGAAACCCCGCACCTGTCGCGTGTGTTGGGGAATTTCTCCGAGGAGAATGTTCTTTGAAGTCATTGGCTTGATGAGTGATGGGCCCCGAATCTCTGTAGATTGGCTTCCGTGCCGGGAGCAGATCGACAGCCGATCTAAAACTGGTTTTTTCCGTGAAGCAACCATGCGATGAAGTTAAGTTACAAGCCCGCAACACCTCAGTCCGGTGCCGTCGGGCGTCCGTGCAGGGAAACTGTGTTGCTGATCGACTCGACAGATTGGGTAATGCTCCCCAGATTCTCCACACTCGCCGACTCTTTATAAAGACTTATCATTCCCCACTGTCGATCCGTCAAGTATTTGTGTCAGACACTCCTGATTCTGTTTCCTTTTCTGTTTACTGGTCAGACTCGGACACTCGTGATTCTGTTCTCTACCAATTGTCTCATTGTCTTATTTTTCAATCTGATCCATCATGTCCTTGCTGCCGTCGACGCCCATGAAGCGTCCCGGCACGGAGCACGAGGAGAATGCCGACCTCGAGAAGCTCGCGACCGGAGAAAGCGACAACTTCATCTCTAAAATCGCCGAGCACGGAGGTGTCACCCACAACCCGCTCCGCGATGTGTCGCAGGAGCAGGTGGCCCGCAATGCTGCGGCCTTTGCTGACAAGCACGGCCTCTCCTATGACCGCGATTTCTTTGTACGCGGAGCTCTACTGGCCCAGACCGGCCAAACTGACCACCTCGCAGAGGAGGAACGCATTGCCATTGAGCGCGAGACTACTCACCGATGGGACCAGCCATTAACGCTCTACTACCTGTGTGTCATGTGTGCTATGTGCGCTGTTGTGCAGGGAATGGATGAGACCGTCATCAATGGTGCTCAAACCTACTTCTGGAAGCGGTTCAATCTCGAAACCTCGGCCACTGCCAACAATAATGTTGAGTGGATCCAAGGTCTTGTTGTCGGTGCTCCCTACCTGTGCTGTGCTGTAATTGGATGTGCTCTCACCGAGCCTCTTAACAACCTGCTAGGTCGTCGCGGTGTCATCTTTCTCTCGTGCTTCATTGCTGGAGTAGCTTCCATCTGGGAGGCCTTCACCTACTCGTGGGTGCAGATGTTCCTGGCTCGTCTGTTGCTAGGTCTCGGCATCGGTCCTAAATCAACCACCGTCCCCGTCTACGCTGCTGAATGCTGCCCTGCTCCCATTCGCGGTGCTCTTGTCATGATGTGGCAGATGTGGACTGCGTTTGGTATCATGATTGGTTATGTCATCTGCGTGGCCCTCATCCCCAAAGGCAGTCTCACCGAGAACGTTGCGTGGCGTCTGATGATGGGCTCGACTGTCATAGCTCCCATTTTCGTATGTGCGCAGGTTTTCTTCGTGCCCGAGTCTCCCCGTTGGTACATCAAGAAGGGCCGTCACGACAAGGCCTACCAGTCGCTGCTGCGCCTGCGTTCCACCAAGGTCCAGGCTGCTCGTGATCTTTACTACATGGCCACGATGATTTCCATCAACGACGAACTGAACAAGGGCCACAACCTCCTGTACGACATTTTCGTCATTGGCCGCAACCGTCGTGCTCTGTACGCTTCGCAGGTCGTCATGTTCATGCAGCAGTTTTGCGGTGTCAACGTCATTGCCTACTACTCGTCCAACATTTTCCTTCAGGCTGGCTTCAGTCAGACCTCGTCGCTGCTGGCCTCGATGGGATTTGGCATCATCAACTTTTTGTTTGCTATTCCTGCCATCTTTACAATTGACACATTCGGCCGCAGATCACTTGCTCTGTTCACTCTGCCGTTCCTAGCTCTGTTTATGTTCTTCACGGGATTCTCATTTTACATCCCGTCCGACTCCAAGGCTCATATTGGATGCATCGCACTCGGAATTTACCTCTATGGCATGTTTTACTCTCCCGGCATGGGCCCAGTACCCTTTACGTACTCTGCCGAAGCATTCCCTCTGCATGTTCGAGATGTCGGTATGTCGTTGGCGACTATTACACTGTGGGGCTTTAACTTTGTGCTGTCGTTGACATGGCCCGCTCTGCTGAAGCGTCTCAGTCCCCCTGGTGCCTTTGGTTACTACGCTGGTTGGAACATGTTTGGATTCCTGTTGGTGTTCCTGTTTGTGCCAGAGACCAAGGGACTGACGCTCGAGGAGCTCGACATCACTTTTAGTGTGCCGAGCCAGCAGTTCATCTCGTACCAGCTGCACAACCTGCCCTGGAACCTTCAGAAGCACATTCTGAGGAGAAAGAACATGCCTCCGAAGAAGGCTCTGTACGAGTTATATTAAGACGAAATATTTATGGAAAAAATGAATGAGTGTTAAGATTGTATGGCAGTTAAATAGGTGCAGTATGGTAGAAATCAATAAAATGCATGAGGAGAAGGATAGTGAGAAAGCCGAGTACATGGAACCTCCATTCAGGTATGTATGCCAATTGGCCAATTGAAAAACATTAGAGTAGTCCATTTGACAGATCTGCTTAATGAACTACTCCCATGTTTTATGTCACTCTCAGCTTACCTTCACTCCGGTCATTCGTCTACTATGGTCATTGCACTATGGAGCCGGAGAGCACGTGACGTCCATTTCGGGGGAACTGCGATGTTAGGGCATGCACACACGGCTGAGATTTGAGTGGGTATTTTTTTTTCTTGACTCGCGCACCCCTGGCATCAAGTGGCTTACCACGACGATTTAAGCGAATTATCACCATGGCTGGAGACGAGTCCAAGCCAGTTGCTTCAGAGGTCTCTGAGGCTCCCGTCGATACCGTGGAGGTGACGGAGACACCCGCAGTTGAGTCTGTCGAGGTGAAGGACACTGCCGAGGACAAGAAGGAGGAAGAGAAGGACGAGAAGAAGGAGGAGTCGAAAAAATCAAACGTCGTCAGCGATGCATCGACTCTGCCCGAGAGCCAGGACGCCGAGGAGATCCTCAAGCAGGTGGAGTTCTACTTCTCCAACGAGAACCTGCCCAACGACAAGTTTCTGTACAAGGCCACGTTGCGCAACAGCGGGTGGATCCCCATTTCGACGATTTGCATGTTTTCACGGATGAAGCGATTCCGCCCTGTGTCGGCCGTTGTCGATGCTCTGCGCCAGTCCAAGGAGCTGCTCGAGGTGAGCGAGGACGGCGAGCTTCTGCGCCGCAAGACCCCACTAGTCGAGCCCAAGAAGGAGGAGAAGCAGGATGCGTTTGCTCGCACCGTGTATGCCAAGGGTTTTGGCGAGGAGACGGCCACGTCGCAGTTTGATATCGAGAAGTTCTTTGAGAAGTTTGGCACTGTCAAGCAGGTGCGTCTGCGCCGAACCGACGACAAGAAGTTCAAGTCGTCGGTGTTTACCGAGTTTTCCAGCCTTGAGGAGGCCAACAAGTTTCTTGCTGAGGACCCCAAGCCCAAGTTCAATGACACAGAGCTGCTGACCATGTCGAAGCAGGCTTACGTTGACATGAAGGCTGCTGAGCATGGATTTGCTGCCAATGCCACTGGTCGTCGCCCGCGCAAGTTCAACGCATTCCGCGACTCGGCCAACGGTGGCTCTGAAGGCAACAAGCGCAAGTCGGAGCACCGCGGTGGTAACCACTACAAGAAGCGCCGTAACAACGGACCCAATGACCGCAACCGTGAGCGCGAGACGAAGGTCTCGGAGGCCGCTGCCCAGTAGGCCCTGTATATATAATTATTGATCTGGCTATGTACGATGCACTTATGTTTGGAAGTTTGACTGTAGCAATGGCGGTTATTGTAGGCCGTAAATATGGCCTGTAACAGCCGTAAAGGAGGTCTAGTGATGGGCCTTCAAAGAGCTCTAGTAATGGGTTTAATTTGGCCCTGCACTTTGTATTAGGCAGACGCATGGATCGGCGCTTCGTGATGCATGACACGATGAAAGCGGAGTTAAGTTCCCAGCACAATTGTTGAAGTACGAATAATCCTTTTCAGTAGGACTCTGATTTCTCTTACGATCATGCTCGCTGCAAGTACTTATAACGCTGAGCTCGTCAGTCCTCCCGGGTTTAGAACGATAGTGTCACTGCTGATTCACCATGCCTATTCCGCTACAATTCTTAAGTAGACTGAGGTGGTCTCCAGTATACACGAGTACACGCGAATGAGTTAGAATATATTGGCCCTACATATCTTTGGTACTCCTGATAACATGCTGTATCAAACACCTGCCGTTTAGATGAAGGTTGATGACTGAGATGCTGACAAACTGTTAACCTGGTGTGGCCATCCATTTCCCCACTGGAATATCAACATGACTCACAAACCTCTATGATTCTGTCCGTTTACTCTCTCAAGCTAAATTGCTACCACCCCATCTCTTAACCCAATCCAATTAGGCTTCGGCTGTCCGCGGTTATCAGGGGCAGCTTCGCGATGGGTTAGGGACGGTGAGTCAATGTCCGGCCGGAGCGATATCGGCGTTGGATTTAGATATAAAGCCGCAGTGTAGTCCGTCAAGCTGGCAGTACGAACAAGTCCATTGACCTTTGTAGTTGTGTGCTGCTGATTTGAGTCCTTATTGTGCCACTGTTGTGCTGTAGCTGGCTTCGTTCCCCCACGGCTATTGGCATATCCGGTTTAGATTGAAAAATTCAGACTCCCAAAGTTAGCTTCGTAACATTCACACAATGCGTTCGCAAATGGCACGAGCCTGGCGACCCAGCCAGCTTGGCGCATTGCGCAAGTTCTCGTCAACCTCATTCATGGCTCAGGCTGCTCTCGATGCTTCGCGCCTGAAGGTAACTAAAGCTACCGACGTCAAGCAGCTCGGTAAGCCCGAAGATCTCGTGTTTGGCCAGTCATTCACCAACCACATGCTCACCGTTGAGTGGACCGAGAAGGACGGCTGGGGAGTGCCCGAGATCCAGCCTTATGGCCCTCTTGCTCTCGACCCTGCTGCTGTGGTCTTCCACTATGCGTTTGAGTGCTTTGAGGGCATGAAGGCCTTCAAGGACGCATCGGGAGATATCCGCCTGTTCCGCCCCGACAAGAACATGGCCCGTCTCAACACGTCCAGCGCACGTATCTGCCTGCCGACCTTTGACGACAACCAGATGATTGAGCTGATCAAGAAGTTTGTCACCTTGGAAAAGGACATGATTCCTCAGAAGCAGGGCTACTCACTGTACCTGCGACCCACGATGATTGGAACGCAGGTGGGACTTGGTGTTGCTGCGCCTAACAAGGCCCTATTGTACGTGATTGCCTCTCCCGTCGGTCCTTACTACCCCACGGGTTTCAAGGCCGTTCGTCTCGAGGCCACGGACTATGCTGTTCGTGCCTGGCCTGGCGGTGTCGGCAACAAGAAGCTTGGTGCCAACTACGCCCCGTGCATTTTGCCTCAGAAGGAAGCTGCTTCGCGTGGCTTCCAGCAGAACCTGTGGTTGTTTGGCCCGGAGAACTACATCACCGAGGTCGGCACGATGAACGCGTTTTTCGTGTTCAAGGACGCCAACGGCCACAAGGAGCTCATCACTGCTCCTCTCGACGGAACCATCCTCGAGGGTGTCACGCGTGACTCGATTCTCGAGCTCGCCCGCGAGCGCCTCGACCCCAAGGAGTGGACTGTCTCGGAGCGCTATTGCAGCATCACCGAGGTCAAGGAGAAGGCTGCCCAGGGTCTTCTTGTCGAGGCCTTTGGTGCCGGTACTGCCGCTGTCGTCAGTCCCATCAAGGAAATCTCGTGGAAAAACGAGCCCATCTACGTCCCCCTGCAGCCGGGCAAGGAGGCAGGTGCTTTGACTGAGACCATTGCTCAGTGGGTCAGCGAGATCCAGTACGGTGTCATTGAGCACCCCTGGGCCCAGAAGATCTGAACGGAGATCTAAACGTCATCCCTCGTACATTGGTGCTCTTGTACTGAACACTCACCGCTACTAGACTCATAGCTAAATGTAATAATTACCATTCGTCTGCTCGTCTTACTTAGATTACGTTAGCTGAAGCCCGGTCGACCATACCGCGCTCCAGAGTGTTGATGTAGATGTCGTACTTGATCGTCTCCTTCAGCAAGTGCTGTGACTTCTTCTCCCAGTTGCTGTGAGCGCGGGCACTCACGAGCAGATTCGATTGAAACAGCTGGATCATCTGCTGGATGGTTTTGTTGTGTCGCTCAAGAGCCAGCTGCGCATTCTCATTAATGGCCTTGAGCGCGTGAAGCTGGGCCTCCTCGCTGAGCTTGGATGGAACAGCAGACGAGAGTGGAGCATACCAGTCGCCAATGACGATGCGCTGCTTGTCAATTGTGATGGAATCCTGCGAACTGGAGCTCACGGAGATGATTCCCTCGGCGTTCTCCCTTTTCTTCTCGGCCACGAGCTCGAGAGGCCGGCTCCAACCGTACTCACAGCTCGAAACAGGCTCAACTAGAGGCTCCTTGGAGATACGAGCAGCCCAGTAGTTACTGGCATACACGTATTCCTCAGCGACTTGCACGGTGCCAGCACGGAAGATGAGCACCGAACGGCTCGGCAGTGTCAGCGACCACTCGACCTCATCAGGCTCGAGGTTTGACATGTAGGCAGCACTCGAGATGAACGTCGAGTTGACTGTGGCAGCATTTTGCTTTCGGGAGATGGGGTTCAGCTGAGCCATGGCCTGGCAGAGCGAGATATTGTCTGTCAAGGTAGCACGGTCCAGCCAATTGCCGCCTCCAATACTAGGCTGGTCGAAAGAACCGTGGCCTTTGCGCTGTGGCCGCGGGCCGTCGAACCGGAATATCTTGAGATAGCCCTTCTGGACAATCACGAACACCTTTACCCATGCGTCACGTCGGCGGTACTTCTTGACAATGCCATAGTCAGCGTACTGCAGTTGAAGGAGACCCTCTTTAGCCCACGGAGCGCCACGGAGCTCTAGCCTTTCCTCTTCTTCGCGATTGACCTCGATATCTTGGCTGTCAGTATCGTAGGTATGAGCCGACGCATCGGATCGAGCAGGCTGCTGGAACCGCTGGATCTCTGAAGCAGCATCTGATTCGTACGAGCGGATCGACTGCTCGAAGGCCGAGGCGATCTCGCTATTCCCCAGCGCCTTCTCTCGCTCGGCAGCGTGCTCTTGACGGAGGATTGCGTTTCTCAGCACACCGGAAAAGCCAATGGGCTCGTCAACGTTGATGTACATAGAGCTCGTCTTGTTGGACAGGCGGCCATTGCGCGACACGGCCGACTGATAGTCATAGTCGGACCAGGTGTCGTTGCTCGTGAGCCAGCTCGATTTACGGTTGAGCCCGAGGCGCGAAACAAGCGAGTTGGGACCATAATTATCAGCAGCACCGTTGAACCCGTGGGATCGTTTCAGCGAACCTGCAGACGACTGCGCGTGGAGAACTATGCGCGGGGCCACGAGGTTGTCTGAAGTCTCAGCGAGGTTGAGTGGAGTCAGGTCAATGGAGGTGTAAATGCCCTTGAGTAGCGATACAATCATCTGGCCCCACTCGCGGTTCGTGTACTGGGTTGGATCGCACACGAGCGTCGTGTTGTCCACCTTTGACCCCATTGTTGAGCTCCAGCGCTTCATTGACAGCGACGGGTTGCGGGCCACTGATCCCGGAGGCAGCTTGCGCTTGCTTGACAGAGACAGGGTATCGGCGTCGTCTCCTTTTAGCAGGCTCTTCATCGTTTCAAAAGTCTGCTGCACGTACTGTGGGCGCATCATCTTTCTGGAAGACGTGTACTCCTCCGAGTGGTGGTCCGTGTTGAGGAGCAGCATCGAGTAGGCCAGCGTGTATACGATCCCCGGTGACTTGAAGCCGTGGTGGGGATTGCACTCGCACCAACGGTCGGAGAAGCTGTCAATGATACGGTCGAGCTGCTGGGACTCGGCCTTCATATACAGCTTATCGCACAGGTTACGAAGAGCAGCGAGAACGCTCTGGTTCGTCCAGTCAAACAGCTTCATGTACTCGGTGCGGATGCGCGAGCGTCGCGAGCCCGAATCCCCGAGCCACGATGCAGCGTCCACATGGTCAATGAAGTTCGCTTTTCCATGGAAGATGCGAAGAGCGACGTCTGCGTCGGCGGATCTCTTCTTCTCCGACTCTTCAGTCACGGTCGTGTCAGCTCCGACAGGTGGCTCTGTAACGACGGTGGGCTCGAGCGGGGGACTGACAGGCGGGCTGATGGGAGCTATGACAGCCTGAGGAACCGGGTCGACCGCTTGCTGGTCGTTTCCTTCCTGGTCGTTTCCTTCCTGGTCGTTTCCTTCCTCGTCAATTGCCTGGGAACTGGCACTGGCGAGGTGCAGGTACGCCGTGGACGGTTTGAGACCGGAAGAAGTCGACTTGCTCAGCGGCACCGAGGCGGCGTGCTTTTCCGAGTCGACGGACGTGGCGCTCGAGTTCGAGGCTGCACGCGAGTGATTGCTCGTGCTCGGCGACATGTCGGGTGTCGGTGGCAGAGGCTTGGGGCCTTCGGACTGCTTCACCTGGAAGGGCAGCTCGGTCGGCAGCGGGTGGCAGTCTGCGATTTTGGAGTCTGTTCCAATGGCGTCGGGGCTCACGTCGAGCATAGGTTTGCTGATGACGGGTCTCGTTCCGGGCTGAGCATGGTTCTGTGACGAGAACAGCCACTTGAACAGTTTTCCGCGCTTCTTAGGCGCTGTGGACATCTTGTCAAGTACGATCAGCAAGTAGCAGGATCAAGGATCAAGGTAGCAGATCAAGGTAGTAGATCAAGCCAGAGTCCGAACAAACAGTCAAACAGTGCAAGATGACAATCACGACCAAGCGACGGCCGGGTTTATCAAGAATGTTTACTGCTCGTCCCCCTTTTCATGCTGTGCGTAACCGTCGGTCTCGAATAGGGGGGGACCTGCACGAGCCAGACCCGGCGAGGAATTCGGTACTGGCGATCAGGGCTCGACCTGCATAAAAAGTACTGACCCCAGCGATGCCAAGGGTAAAGAGTGGAAAGAAAGAGGGGGGAAGATAGAGGAGAAAGTAGAGGACAAGAGAGGAAAGAAGAGAAGACAGAATAGACTGTCAGCTTGTAGGTGTTGCAGGAGAGAGTTTCAAGAGAGAGGATACCACCATCAACTGCTTCTCCTATTCCTCCTGCAGTCCTAGGACCGTTGAGGCGCCTGCAGGAGCATAAGCTCGGGGATGCTGCCAGATTAGCTCCCCAGACGCGAAGATGAAACAGCAACCGAGGCGGTAGACCCCTCCCGGTGCACCAAACCTAGTGATAGCCCAGCGGGCAAGTGACGTGGCCAGCCGGCATTCCAGCAACGCAATTCCAGAAGGGGGGTAGGAAGGCATAGGAAGGTTCCGAGGTTTATTGAGCCAGAATGACAGTACGCTGTCCAGGCAGTTGCACAGCAGTCCTGCCAGTGCCCTGGCATATTCCTGGCACGTCCCTTGCAATCCCTGTCTCCGTATCCAATCTCGTGTCATACAATCCAATCTCGTGTCATAACAGTATCGTCTGTTTCATGTGATATCAGCCAATATGCCGCTTCGCTATCAGGGTTGAGGGCTTACATGCCGGTCCGCCATCAGCTCCTATCATCTGTTCCTGATAAACGGACACACTTCTCGGCCTGTCGAATCTCTACCTCGTTTCTCCTTCACCTCTCGTTCCGTGTTGACAAACTCTAAGCGCGTGTGGTTGGCGTTGGATTTGCTGCCGCTGCCCGCAAGGGGCGCAGCCCTAGCCCTGACAAGATTTGTTATGATGCGGAGAAGTGCTGCAAGCGTCCTGCTGGATTCTGACCGACCGCCGAGGTTTGGCTAGCACACCATGTCGTTTCTGTTTAGTCGCAGCAAGGCCAAGACGCCTGCCGAGCTTGTTCGCGCGCTGCGTGATCTGCTGAAAGCCACGGAAGTCGACAAACCGAAGGTAAGTTCCGGATCCAGGCATTTCGAAGCTACTAGATAGGCTGCCTCAGCTTAGTAGCTACGCTGTAGTGCTTCATACTGGCCTTTCTGTAGCTTATGCTCACCACCGCTTACTTCCGGGCTAACCCAGAACCAAGAGGAGATCTCACGGCTGCTGTACCAAATCAAGTTCGTGCTCCACGGAGACCAGTACGCGGATCCGTTACCGGATCAGATTGCCCAGCTCGCTCATGAGGTTTACACAACTGAAGTACTCCTCCCCCTGGTGTCGGCGCTGCCGAGCCTCGAGTTTGATGCGCGCAAAGATGCCGTCGTGCTGTTTACAACGCTGCTGCGCCGCCAGATTGGCCATCGCTCGCCAACTATCGACTACCTGCTGACACGCCCGGCCATCTTTGAGCAGCTCATCATTGCCAACGGCAATATCGACGCTGCGCACAACTGCGGAGCCATTCTGCGTGACTGCATCAAGTACGAGCCCCTCACAAAATGCATCCTGGGCCTGCCTGAGTTCTGGAACCTGTTTGACTATGTCACGGATGCGCCGTTTGAAATGGCCGCAGATGCGTTTGTCACGCTCAACGACCTGCTGTGTGCACACCCAGCTGTCGCCGCTGAGTTCCTCGCTACCCAGAGCCCGCGCTTCGTAGCCGCCATGTCGGGCCTCATGTCCTCAGACAACTATGTGACAAAGCGCCAGTCACTCAGACTCATGTCGCACATCGTCACTCAGCGGTCCAATTATGCCTTCATGACCGAGTACATCTCGAGCGTTGACAACCTCAAGCTCGTCATGATACTGCTGCGCGACCACTCGCGAAACATCCAGTACGATGCCTTTCACATCTTCAAGGTCTTTGTGGCCAACCCCAAGAAACCACGCGTCATTCTTGACATCCTCATCAAGAACAAGACGAAGCTCGAGAAGTTTCTGTCCACATTCCAGACAGACCGCAGCAGCAAAGAGGACCCTGCATTCCACGACGAGCGTGCTTTCATCCTTAGCCAGATTGCTGCGCTGCCAGACTCGCACTCGTCGCCGACCTCGTCCGTCCCGTCAACCGCAGCTTCCTCGGCCGCGCCCTCGCGTCGCACCTCGCCAGTACTATCCCCAACCACGGCCACACTACCCCCGCTTCCCCCATCGCATGCCTTGCCAGCACCTCCGCTCCTTCATCCGCAGCAGATTCATCGCCAGCAACAGCCATTTCGCCCCAACAGACGCGAAGGCTCTGAGTGACCAAGCTCTGAGCCGTCTCTGAGCTGTCTTGATGGCGACCGGCGCACTGGCATAAGTCTATTTATTGTGGAATCAATCAATGCATTATATACGAGCGAGAGCTTGACTCTCGGAATGTACAAGTCGTTACACTGTGACGGTAGGATCGCTACACTTTTGTAACTAGTCATCTGTAGCAATGGCAACGGTCAGCTCGGCAAACCTGTTCTTGAAAAAGCGGACCCCCGACAGCTGTTCGTCACGACACAACACGCCAATGGTCTCGGCAGCCTGAATCTCTTCGAGGGCGACAGTCAAGCTCCAGCCGAACTTAGTGCTGGCGTCCTGTGCGCTAATACCGATCTCAGCTTGCCAGGGCTGTGTCGTCTCGAGATTGTCGAGCCAGTCGGCTAGCTGGCGTGCAACAAGCTGCGGTGTCTTGTACGCCTCTTCGACGACGCAAAGGCCACTCTTGAACTTTCGGAGACGGATGGGCAGGCGTAGGCTCTCGAAGAGGTCGCACGCAGCAAACAGGTCTTTAGGCGATACTAGCGAGATTCCACGAGCTCGATTGTAGACAGCAAACAGATCAAATAGAGACATGACGCCTCCTTCTCTCGCCAAAAGCTCTTCGTTGCCAGTTAGAAACTCTGCCACTTGTCGTGCCAGCTCTGCGTGGAAAACTTCCTGGTCGTGCGACATCTCCTTGGTCACAATAGTCGAGTTGAGACCAAGGGCTCTAGAGGATTGGCGGAGTGCACGACGGGCAGCGAGGGACGACGAGTCATCTAGGCTCACAGCGCCCTTTGCCTCTTCCTTCTCCAGATGGCGAGCGTACTGCTCAGCAAGTTGCACGAGCTCGCGTGCTCGAGACATGAGCCCATTGAGGTCTTCGAGGGCTGGACCCAGCACGTCCTGGCGCATCTGCCGGCTTCTTTCTCCCACCATTTCAAGGCCATGAAGCCCTGTTACGGGCTCAGGAGCAGGAGATGCTGTTGTGAGGGTCAGCTCGGGAGTGGCTGTATGGGATGGTTGAGCCGACTCTTTAGCCGAGGCGACTGCCTTTTTAAGAGCTGTATAAAACGACTTGTCACCATTACCACGGAAGCTCAATTTGACGATGTTGACGTCGACGTCTGAGCCCTTGGCTGGATTGAGAAACGTCGTAGGCCCCGGCGAGTCTGCGCGCTCCAGCCCGGGCGGAAGCCGCGGTGACACGAGGCGCGCACCGCACATCTCGCACTGGTTGAGCGATGGATGGTTGATAAAAGTACACCGCGGACATTCAAAGCCGTTGGAAGATACAGGGGCATTTTGCGAGTCATTGGGCCCTGATGGAGACGATGCAATGGATGGGCCTACGGAGGAGGCGCGGGACGGCGCCAGGGATGCGGATGCGAGGGATGCAGTGAGGGATGTAGCGGATGTTGATGCAGAGGGAAGAACAGGTCCAGCGGCGTCGTGAAGTGCCTTTTCGATAACGTCGGGCTGAGCTTTGATGCCGCATGTCAGACAAACTGGCAGCTCGCTCGACCCGTTGCTATAGTCTCTTGGAAGCTCGTTGGAGAAGAAGCAGATTGGACAGACCCACGACACAGCCACGTTGGGTGGAGTTACCGGCTCGTCCGCTTCATCCTCGCTCAGAAAGAGAGTTATCTTGGGCGAAGTTCGAAGGAAGCCACTCTGAAGTTAGCACGGTAGTGACCCAACACCAGCATACTCACTGTATATTCCAGTTTCCCGACTATTGAAAGGCGCAGACCTATCGAGTTGGTCCTTGGATTGACATCGTCGACGTAGCACAACCGCTGCGTAGTCAGATATACCCGGCCCTTCTGATAGCCGATAGCCTTGTATTTACCCTCGTAGATCCCGACATTACTCTCGACAACGATGTCACGCTCGCCGGGACGCAGCACGGGCCGGCCCACGCCCGACACGTCAATTTTGTCCCACCTGCTCATGGAGCTGCCAATGCCAACGAGCTCTAGGGCCAACGAAGCGAATGTAAAGTAGCGGCAATCTGGATTCAGGGGGAATGCCGTAGATATCGGGGTGGGGGTTTAAAGTAGGTCATGTGACCAAGATGTGAGCGACGAGAAAGTGATTGAAAGTGGAGACAAAGGTGAAGAGACATAGGGCGGTTGAAAGCAAGAGTAAGGGAGAATGCAGAACGTGTCTCAAGATTATGCTACATGGTCCTGGATCGGACTTCAAATATCGGGTCTATCGATTGCAATCGTAATGGCTTTAGTATGTCATGCTATGTACAGATGGGTAGATCAGTCTAGGCGGATTAGGCCTCGTTGCGGCCTCCCAGAACATCCTCAACCTCTCCAAGGCCGGGCTGGAGATTGCTGGTTGTGCCCAACAGCTGCTGCTTAAGCGTTGTCACCGAGTCTGGAGTTGCAGACTCCTGTCGCAGGGAGGCAAAGGCAGAGAAGTCGTGGTGGTTCTCAGGACCTGTCACTGCGGCGATTCGTGGATCAGGACGCTGGACGCCCTTGCTTGACACGAACTCGCGATTGATGGCAGCATCGAGATCAGCCTCGGTGACAATGTAGTCCGAGGTCGTCTGGTACAGCTCGAGAAGCTGTTGTGACCGGCTCTCGGCAACCAGCAGCTCGTGCTGCTTGCGGTTGTGTGCACGCTTCAACTCCAGCTCCTCCTGCTGTTCGCGAGTGCGGGGAATGACAAACGGGCCCTCCAGTAGCATAGCGTCAATGGTCGGCATCGTGAGCTGGCTGGCCTCAGAGTCGGCCGTCTCGGCGACATGCTTGTGGCGAGCCTCGGACTGCTCAAGCTGCTGTTGTCTCTGGCGCAGTTCCTTCTTGTCCATGCTGCCTTGGGCCTCGAGGGCATCTACAAAGTACTGTCGTCGGATCTGAGCGCTCTCGAGCTTCCAGCGTTGGAGCTCTGTTTTTGACGGCTTCACGGTGCTTGGCTGCTTCGCGCTGTGAGCGATTTTCTCCTGCGCCGTCACTTGATGCTTCAATGGTGGGTTGGCCAGCGAGCCCTTAGGAGCCATGGCTGGATCCTCGAACCCACGGTTCTGGGCGATCTCGGCCTGAATCTCAGCGGGCGTACGCAGTTTCGGCAGGATCCGCCGCGGCTGCGGCAGAATTCCACTCTTGAACCCGTACTTGGCAACTCCTTTGCCCATGGCGGATTCACACGAGACTTGACGGGGCTGGCTTTGCTGGTTAGGTGTGTATGATATGAACAAAATTTCATATTTCAATATGTTAGGGCTAGGGCATATACTTCACAGCCCAAAACCCCACACGCCTATTCTATGCAACTTAGGCCTCTTTAACAACGGTCTCACTGGAGTCTTCAAGAGTGCCAGTTACCCACCTGCGAGGTCATGGAATCGTTCAGTGACCGACCGGAGACAGAGAGTGGGGCCGAGGTCCAGGACTCGGTTCCGTCGGTAAAGCCCGTTGTCGACGCCCACGACCATTTGTGGGCCGAGATTGACGTGCTCGACGACGCGACAGAGCTTGCCGACAAAGTGAAAGGAGACGGCAGTTTCTTTGGTCCTGCTCATGCCAAGGCGTTGGAGAACTTGCGCAGCGCTCAGATCAAGCTGGCGCAGATGACGGCTGAAGCGGAGCGAAACCACGATCGATCCCAGTACCATATTCTCTGGGAGTAAGTGGTTCTGGCGGTTTGTGTTGAGTGCTAACGGTAGGAAAAGCGATATCGAGTCGCTGAGACACACGCTGTTTGACGGACAGCACTTCGAGCAGCTGAGTAATCACGTGGACGATGTTGTGTCTAGTCTCGACGAAGTTGGCAGTTGTATGAAGGCTGTCGACCAACAGAGCCGCGAGTTCTGGGACTCCCTGGAGTAGGAAGACGACGAATAGAGCTCGACAGGCTCGAATGAGCACGCTCAAATTATTTATTGGATAGTGGAAAGGACGATGCCGGAGTAATGACCTGTATACTTCATTTGTGGGTGAACCAGTCTACCTTTTCTGACCAACTATATCAACCTGGCGCTAATAAATATGCCTTGTAATGTGCACTCCAGCGAAGAGTACCACCCTGACAACGGCGCGTAACCGCTAAAAGATGGTACCAAACGACTCGCTCATGGCCGAGGTCTCCTGGCGCTGCGCCGAATCTTCGAGTACCGACATGTTCTCGCGCTTGGAGTGCTTGTAGGTGAAGCCAACAAAGGCACGCTTGGGCAGCGGCATGCCGCGGTCGGCCATGTTCTCGACCTGGCTCTTCTTGTCCATGACCTCCTTGTACTTGGCCATATCGGCCTCGTTGGAGAAGTCGTCAAAGTAGCCCGCATCGGCCTCGGAGTTGAGCTGCGGCACAAACGGCGGGTACGACTCGCGCATGTGTTCCCAGTCGACCTCGGCAAAGTAAGACTGGTCTCTGATCTCGCGGAAGTTGTGCAGACGGTTGTGCGGGCTTGCGATGAGCGCCTGGATGAGCTGCCACGTGCGGTCACTGAAGACGTACTTGCCGTTCTCGTATTGTGGGCGAACAAGCGCATGTCGCCAGTTGTGCAGGTTGGCGTATGTCTCGTCGGCATTACTGCCGGTAAAGGGCGGGTAGCCAGCGAGTGTCTCGAACAGCATGCATCCAAGCGACCAGTAGTCAATGGTGTGGTCGTACTCCTGGCCGCGCAGCACCTCGAGGGCCATGTAGTCGGGCGAGCCAACCACAGACTTGGCATGGTTGATATCATGCTGGCGGACCGATCGGTAGAGGCTCTGGCGCTCGGTAAGCGTTCGGTGAGGCACCTCCATGTCCTTGACGGCATTGAGCTTGATGCGCATGCTCTCGATACGCTCCTTGGACAGCGCGCCCGAGGCAAGACCAAAATCTGTCAGCTTGATGTGGCCAGAAGCGTCAATCAGGAAGTTTTCGGGCTTGAGATCGCGGTGAATGTACCCCAGCTTGTGCAGCTCCTCGAGCGCATAGAACATCTCACTGATGTAGAAGCGCGTGTGCCGCGGGTTGAGTGTGCCCGTGTTGTTGAGAAGCGTGCGGTAGTCTCCTCCAGGCACAAACTCCATAGCCAGATACACGCTGACGTCGTCTTGGAACGAGTACAGCAGCTTGACCAGCCAGGGCGACGCCGAGTTACTGAGAATGTCCCGCTCCGTCTCAATGTGTCGGATCTCGTCGAGCTTGAGCAGCAGCTTCTTGTTCAGCACTTTGAGTGCGCAGATCTCATGAGTGTCGGCCTTGCGGGCCAGGTACACCTGGCCGTATCCGCCCTGGCCGACCTGCGTGAGGATCTGGAAGTCGCGGTACTTGAGCTTGACACGACGCTTGCGCAGCAGCACTCGCTCGCGGCCAGTGTACGACTTCCACTGGGACTCGCGCTCGTTGGAGTCGCTGATCGTCGCCAGCGACGCGCGCACCTTTTGCAGGCGCTGCTGTCGGCGGTGCGAGTATGTGATGAGGTCCATGTAGTAGTCAAAGAAGTACATCTGGGCGACATTGACATTTCGCGTGACCTTTGGATCGCGAGTTTTCTCGAGATCGCGGTGCGACAGACCGCCCCCAATCGGACGCTGGACTGTAGACGCCGGGCTTGCGTTCTCTTTGTTAGAGAGCTTGAGTCGGTCGAGGCCTTGGACGACCGAGTTCTCCTCCTCGAACCGCTGGTAGAGACCAGTGCCCTTTGTCGGCGAGCCCTGAGGCACACGAAGGCTGTGAAGCCCGTCAGCAGCTGAAGCTACGCCGTTGGCGATGTTGGCAACAAGGCCGGCCAGGCGCGTAGGCGAGGCGGGCTGAGCGCGAGTCGGTGAAGATGACATGGTCAATGGAGCACCAGAGTATCAGGTCGAGCAGAGATAGAGCAATGAGAGATATAAGAGGCAAATAACAGGAGATTGTCCTGAAGATAGAGACACAAATACAACAATCTCCTCGTAACACAGACCAGCAATCTGGGGTGTGTTTAGATGGTAAGAGGCTAAGATTCGATTAACAGGCAGCGTCCTAATTGGGGGCAACTGTAAACAATGTTCCTGCGGGCGGGGCACGTGATATGCAAGGTTTAGGCGAGTGGAGATGACGTAGTAAATCGAGAAGGACGAGATATACAGACAAAAAGATACACAGAACGATATCTGGGAAATACGATTATATAGAGAGGCAGTAATAGAGGAGATAGCACTATGGGGAGATAATGTCACGCGGGATTGAGCTGGCTAGCTCTTGTGGTGTACCTACACTGCTAATGGATCTATAGGCTCTGGTCCGTGACTGCTCTTTCTGTGGAATAGTTCTTTCATTTGAGCACTGGCGTCCATTATCTCTTTCCCACTTACTGTTTACACTTGTTGCGTGCTCCTATTCTTACTGCCTCTGACTGCTTGTGCGCTCTAGTAGTGCTATCTCCCGCGCGGCTGCAATCTTGTACGGCAGTGCTTCAAGGAATGAACGGCTGAGGCGCGTCCGCGTTAAGGGCGCGTACTTAATTGGTACCATCTCAATTTCTGTTCTAGTTGTATCACGACAATGGAAGACTCAGGCCTGCCTTCGGGCATTTCCGCGGCTAAGACGTACCGACGGGCTCGGACAGAGGTTGAGGAGCCTGTCGTGCATTCTGCGCACTCTTCACCGCCGCTGACGCCAAAGTCAAGAGTTCGCGCACTACTGGCCAAACTCGACGACGAGTCTTCAGATGACGAAGGGCCCTTTTCAATTGAGCAGTTCAAGAAACGCATGGCGGGGTTTCCAAAACCAGCAGAGTTCGCCGAGACTGAAGTCGACGCTGTTGGTGACGTCGATGTCGAGCAAGTCTCACAGAATGCCGGATCCTCGAGTCCCATGAGTTTGCTGGGAATCCCCGACGTTGCAGAGCGCGACCCGAGCTCTTCTCCTGGACGCTTTTCAGTCGCACAAAGCATGCTTTTCGAATTGCCCGCTGAGTTCGTTGAGCCCGTTGACGCTCAGGCAACAGCCTTCGCCAAGTCGACAGTCGCCGAATCGACCTCGAGTCCTGAATCCCGCGATTCACAAGAGATCGCGCCATCTGTCACAAAGGCGTTCGACTTGGGCGCTGCTGACGAATCCGAAGCATCAGATGATGAGGTTGTGCTCCGTCACTTTACCTATCGGAATGACCTGCTGGCCATGTCCGAGTCGGACGATGAGGCCCCAGGCCTCACTACCGCGGTCTCGCCACCACCCACTCGAGCTACACAAGCACTCGAGGAGACACAACAGGCGAATTCCGAATCCGAGGACGACTCGGTCCCTGCCATTCCCAGCTCTGGTACTAAGCCGAAGCTCTCAAAGAAGGAGCGTGAGCTGATGCTGCGCGAGACTCAGCGCATGGCTCGAAGCCTTGAACTCGAGCCAGAAGTTCATGTCATCAAGACAGCCACTGTAGACAGCTTCCTCCAGGAGTTTGACGCTCATGCTGCGGAAAGTTCGGACAACCAGATTCCAACGTCGCCTCGTGCACCTCACGACTCACCTCCTACAAGTCCTATGGGACCCCCCACCCTTGCGACCCCCAGCAAAAAAACACAGCCAGTAACAATGCCGACACTCCCTGTTCCGAGGCGCCTGACTAGCTTTGTAAAGTCAAGCAAACACGATTCTGACTCGGACGACCTCGAAATAATTCCTCCTACGCGCGCAAACCAAGTGACAACCCCCATGAAACGCATCGCAGCTCTGGCCCACATTGACCTGTCCAAGGGCAAGTCTCTAACAGGGGTGGGGTCACAGAAGAACTTGTTTGGCCTTCTTGAAGAGAAGCGGCGCCAACAGACGATCCGCGATCGCGAGGCTCGTGTTAACGAGCTCAAGAGCAAAGGAATCACTGTCGTTTCAAAAGAAGAGAACGCAAAACAGATTGACGAGGTCGAGACGTTGTTAGAACGCGAACGCCGAATGGCGGATGATATCCGCCGCAAGGAGGCTGCGGAGCGTGATGAGGACGACGTCGAATACGATCCACTTGCTGCCGATGAGGAGGAGGATGACGAGGAAGAGCTCGAGATCAGTAACATGATCGAGGCTGCTGCAGCGGAGGGTGACGATGAAGAGGAAGAGGACGACGAAGATATGGAAGATCCTGATGCTGAGGAAGAGGATTCAGCTGAAGATGAAGCAGAGGAGGATTCGAATGAGGATGAGATTGATGCAGACTCGCCGGCGGATAGCTCTGTGGCGTCTACTGTTCAGGTTCATGAGAGCATTATTGGCACACAGGCTGCGACGCAGCGACGACGCAACAAGATTGTCGACGACGAGGACTCGGATGTTGATATGATTGCTGATAGTCAGCCATCACGATACGGTCTGGAGGATATGTTTGAAGATACTCAGCCAGTGGGGCGCCATGCAGGACTGTCTCCACGCACGAAGATGGAGGCTCTGCGAGACGCAGAGGATGCACAGATCCTTGACACCCAGGTGTCCAATTTTGAAGCTACTCAGGGCCCTGCTCTGGATTTGCGTGAGATCCGCGAGGAATACATCCGGGACACTGGCGACAGCTTTGTCGCGCCTACTCAACTATCGCAGCTCACGCCACCTACACAAGACCCTGAAACTCAGATCGACCCTACACAACTCAACGCCGAGTTCGAAGCCACTATTCCCACTGAGGAAGTCGAGCAACAGCCCACAAAGCGACAGCTCAAAGCCAAATACGACAAGAAACACAGTCGAGCCCGTGGAGTTGTGGACGAGGAGGCTGTGGAGTCCGACGATGAGTGGGCTGGTATTGGCGGAGCCAGCGATGAGGAGCAAGACGAAGACGGCTACCACCTAGAAAACCTTGTTGACGACGACCGGAAGGAAGACTTGGCCGAGGCGCGAGTGCAGGAGCTGTTTGCTGAGAAGGAGCGAGACCGTGACTCTGAAATGCTGAACAAGATTGTTGACAATGTCGCCAACGGTGGCTGGAGAAAGCGGCGAGCAGATGGCCTTCTCGATGATCTCAGTGGATCCGAAGATGAGAATGACTATGCTGCTGAGATGCAAGCCCGCGAGAAGAGGCGTAAGCTGAAACTTCTCGAGGAGGAGCGCTTGTCGGACTTGGCTAATAACACAAAGGCCAGCGCCTTTCTCGACAGTATTGCTGACCAGGTTCAGATGAAGTCGATATTTTCCGAGACAAGTACCACCAGCACGCAATCGTCTGGGCCCCGCATTTCGACTACTTCTAAAACTCACATTGAGGTGTCTGTCATCCGCGAGCAGCTTTCTTTCCTGGCTGAGGAGGATGAGGACACTCAGGCGCTCGCGGCTGTTGACGAGGCCGAGCTCGAGCTCCCGAGAATGCGGAGCAAGGTCACTCATCGGCTGTCGACTCGAAGCTCGATGACGGCGTCGAAACGCTCCACAGACGACGGGCTCCTACCTTGGCGAAGCTCAAGTTCGCGAGCTTCTTCGGTACGTATTGAGCCTGAGTCCAACTTCACTAAGAATGTGGAGATTCTCCAGTCACTCAGCGTCAACACGCTCTCCACCAAGAACCGCGCTCCTGTCCGTGGAATGCAGACAATAACACGGAAGCTTGGCGCGCCCAAGAAGGTCAAACAGGTGCTCAATGCCAACCAGCAGCATACAAAAGGGCTGTTTGGCGGAGGCAAGTGGGCCTAATGCATAAGCGCGAGTTTGGTCGCGAAGTAATTATTGAATCATCTATAAATAACGCAGTGATGCTAATGTTGGCGACTCTTCGTAGAGTTTGATCGTGAAGTAATCATTAATCATTCATCTATAAATAATGCAGTAATGCTAATGTAAAGTCTAGAACAGGCTACTGTTCGCAGCCTCTGCTAGAGCGAGTGCCGTGGTTCTGTTATCCTCAGCTTCGAGAAAGTCTGGTTCCTCGAGGATTGTGTCGATGAGATTATCAGCCGGCGATTTAGCCAGAGTTGAAGTCGGAGCAGGACGCCGTAACCGCGAGAGAAGTGACATCCATGTACTCTGAGCGGGTGCCGACGAGGCGGTACTAGCGGTGTCAGACAGAGTATTGGAAGCAAGAGCAACCAGAGAGGCAGCTTCGTCGTGGTCCGGAGGCATCGAGTTCGAGATAGCAGCCAGAAGACGAGAGCTCGTGTCGGCATTAGCCTGGTGCGGTGACTGGTGTGCAAAAGTGGTTTCCGTCGAAATAGCAGCGAGGGCTGTCGACTTGTTGATAGTGCGGAAGGGGATGAAGTTGCGCAGGGTTGCTGATGGGCGGAAATTAGATAGCGCGCTCTCATGCGATGCGACACGTCGCAATGGTTCTGGGGAATCAAAGTAATCGTCGACGATGGAGTCAATTGCAGCATCTGGGGTTTCTGGACGGTAAATTCCGAGCGGCGAGGCAGTGGAGTGCTTTGAGTCGCGGCGCAGGTAGTCGCGCTGGAAAGCCGGGTCCTCGTTGAGAGGACGTAGAGGGGCCGCGATTGGTGAATGCAGGTCGGCCGAGTTGGCGCGACTGTGAGTGCGCGAGCGAATAGGCCGGCGTCTGAAGAAGGAGGTAGATGTTGGCGTTAATAGACCATGCGAGCTCGACCAGTCCGTGCGAGAGGGTGTTGGTTTAAAGGGGATGGGAGACGTGAAGTCGAGGATGGGCCGGTGTTTGAGATTATCAAACGACTGTTTGGTAGCTAGCGGCGTCGAGGTAGTGTCAAAGTGTCTGGGGGTAATGAATGTGGGAGTTGTTTCTGAGACGTCGAAAGAGTCGTTTGTTGACGCAAAGGTCAGCGACGGGTCGAGATCATCAGATGATTTGGTCCGCCATAGTCGCGATTCGGTGGGGCCAGTTGGACGCGTCTTGGTTATGAGAGGACTGTCAGCCAGAGGAGTGGCAGTCAGTGTTGGCTGAGCCGGAGGAGGCGGCAGTGCCAGCAGGTCGAGATACGATTCGGGATTGTATGTACCCGGCATATCAGATTCCTCCAAGGACTTGTACTGGGACGACAGCTTTTCGAGGAGACGCTCAGCTCTATGCCAACGGAGCTCTGCGAGGCTGCGATCCTTGGTGGCGACCTGCAAGTCGTGCTGGAGCGACTCGCGCATAGTTTCGAGCAGCGAGACGTGAGACTCGAGAGCTCTAGCCTGAAGCATGAGCGAGTTGAGTTTCGAGATGCGTTCGCGCGAGCCGTCGAGCTCGACCGAGAGCGTGTCGATTTTGGAGTCCGAGACGCGCAGGGCCTCGGAGGACTCGTGAAGCTGGTCCAGCAGTTGTGAGTTATCTTGGAGCAGGTCTCTGTTGGAGCTGATGACGAGATCCAGCTTTAGCTCCAGATCCGCGGCTTCCTTCTCGCTCTGCGAGACATAGTCCTCGTGCCGGAGTAGCAGGGCCTGGCCGGCCTCGGCAGCAGCACTGAGGTCGGTCTTGAGCATGTCGATGGTGCTGTTGAGGCGGACAAAGCACGCACAAGACCGGTCTGGAAAGCAACAGCACGACAACTCGGGAACTTGGCTGCTACGCCTGGCAGGACCTAAAGCGTGCATCAAGGCCAAAGATATATCCCTGCTTGAGACACCGGAGCTTGGCTGTGGGATGGAAATATTGTTTGGGCTGCAGATAGGCACAGGACCGGCGTGCCAAAAATGTAGGCGGAATATGCAGAAGAGGAAGAGAGGAAGAGAGGAAGAAGATATCAGGGTGAGAGGGAGGTAGTAGGGACGAATGCAGTAGAGATGACGAGAGTAGAAAGGAATATAGCAGCAATATCGACCCGCAGCAGTGAGATTGATGTAAAGGAGAGAGTTAGGATTTAGGACCAGCCACCTTGACGCGCCGACGAGATGCGCATACTTGACGCGTGTAGGCGCGTCGATCAGCGGGTTAGTGCATGGGAAATGTGTAGGAAGAGAAGACAAAAGGAAGAGAAGAGGAAGAGGCAGAAAAGAAGTAGGGGAAGAGAATAAGAAGAAGAAGAAGAAATCAACAGCAGGAATAGCAGTAGGAAAGTAGAAGAGTGCTGATGATAAAGAACAATAACAATGATCAGAACAGGCTGACAGTAAATACGGCGTGAAGTCCCACTACTGGGTTCGTCGTTACTAACTAGGGTAGCGGCATCCCGTTCGGGCAACTGGTGAATGGACTGTTGATCTGCACGCTTCCAGACAAGCACCAGAACAATGGCCAGACAAAGGAAGGATGGTGCAAGGAACGAGGAACAAGGAACAAGGAACGAGGAACGAGCTACGAACGAGACTAGGCAGGCAACGTGCATCCATGGCTATGTTGGTAGTACTAAGCTCTACAGTAGTCAGTATGGGGCTTGGCGGGATAAGGGTGAGAAGACTCGACAGAATCGGTATTACGGAATCGATATTGTTTGAAACGGAGTTCCGGCGCAGCATATCTGTGTCTGACGCTCTGGCCTACCGCTATGGATTGCCGCCATGGATTGCCGCGATGTTACAGAGATGGCGGCAGTTGAGCTGGTAGCAGCCAGCCGTGCAGTGCAGCCGTGTAAATCAGCCGCGTATACCAGCCGTATTCGCCAGCCGCGCCTCCACATCCTCTTCACCACTTCCATCTTTGATTCATCTGCCATTGCAAACTACCACCTGCCATCCATTGCAATTACATTGTTCTCCAATGCAGCCATGGCGCAAGCTTCTTTGGGTGAAGCAGCCGTACGCGGACAACTACGTCGACTCGTCGTTTCTTTCACAACTTCGTCATAACCCGAATGTGCAGCAGTACTCGTTCTGGCGCCTCGCGTGCGACTCGTCAGTAATCCTCGTACACCTCTGCTCCATTGCCATTCTAATCATTGTGTTTGTTGGCATCTACAATCGCGACTGGGACCCGTCGCTGTTCGCGGTGACGTCGTCGGTGTGCACAGTTCTTGGCTACGTGCTGTGGGACAACCGCACCGACATTGTACACAACCGCGCGACCATCCTCAAGTCGTCGCTGCTGATTCTGTTCACGATTCTAGCCCTCTCGCCAATTCTCAAGTCACTGACGCTATCGATCTCGTCCGACTCCATCTGGAGCATCAGCTGCTGGCTGTGTATCGCCAACATCTGCTTCTACGACTACTCGTACATTTCGCGCCGTGGCTTCAAGCTCATGCTGTCGACGAACCTGGCGCTGTCGACGGCAATTGTGCTAGCGTCGCGTCTATCTTCGTCTATGGCCGTGTTTTGCTTTGTGCTCTACTCTATCCAGATCCTCGGCGTGCTGCCGACGTTTGCCCAGTGGGTGCGCTCCTCGTCCCAGACAGCGCACTGGATCCTGCTCGGCGTGCTTCTCGTGCTCACCCACTGCGGTCTCTACGTGATTGGCGGGCTGTGGGCTCTGTCGGTGTGGCTGCTCGTCCAGCTCGTTGTGACGGTGGTGTTCCCAGGCTGGTTCCTGGCGCTGCAGAAGTACAAGAGCGAGATCCGCGGGCCCTGGGACCCCGCCAAGCCCATTATCAAGAGCGGCATGTACTCCTAGACGCGCGGGAGGGCTTTGCGCGAGATTTGGTGCCGACTGCGGGCATACAGAGCATCGAGGACGGCCAAAAGGAACCTTACAAAGAGCATGACGATGGCGCTCATCACACCCAGTGTTACCAGAACCATGATAATTGTAATAGCGTCACCCGCAGTTGCTCCCGTTACCTGTGCATAGGTCATTGTATCTGTCTTTGGCATTGAATCCTCTGGTTGGCGTTGAAGTGTTGTGGAATGTCCGCAGTGCCTTTTTTGTGGTTGCAGTGATTCGCAGTGATTCGCAGTGTCTTTGTCCACACTACATTTGAGCCCACGTAGCCATAACTCACTGGCGACAGCACTAGCGACAACTCTAACTGGCTGAGTGGCCCGTGCGTTTCAAGCTGTGCGCTGTGCGTTTCAGGCACCAGTCGTGGCTTGACGCAGCGCAGGCCTCTAACTGGGCACTAGTGTGCTGTCAGGCCTGCCCAATCGGCCCCTTGCGCACCCGCCCCCTGGCTTTCCTGAAACATGGCCCAAAGCCACCAGAGAGGTACTGAGCCGAGGCGGCGTGCAGACGTGCAGGTGCAAACGGATAGGCACTAGTCGAGCAGGTCGTTCGCTTTGGTCATTCTCGTTGAGGTCATTCATTTGAGGCCCTTCACTTTGACCTATATTCAGTCTACCATCCTGCCATTTGTCACTTCGTTTGTTCTTGCTGGCTATACCCCGCCTCAGCCCAACTGGGCCCAGTGCGTCTATCGCGCCTCGGCTGGCGGTCACGTGCCGCGCGCGTTCCGTTCGCGAGGACTTGCGGCGCGGATATATTTTTGGCGCCCCGCCTTCAATTATTCCCGTTTGGACAGAGCGCAAACGTTAATTGCACGCTGGCCCCAAATAGGCTACCAAATTGGCCGTTGAACCTTACGCGTTTTAGCTGGCTCGGCTCCACGGCCTTTATCTTCTTTCCTGCGCTTAGCATTTGTCTCTGTCTGTGTCTTCCTGTCTTGGGTTGCCTGTGTTTGGCTGCCTGTTATTGTTCTTGCCGCCATGGACCGTGAAAAGCGGTCCTTGTTTGGCCACACACGGACTGTGTCGCTAGCAGCGCCGCCAAAGGCTTCCACGTACGGGCGCAAGAAGAAGTCGAACCATACAAATACCACGTTGTACCGCGAACATGCCGACTACCAGCTGTGGAACAAGCCCGACGAGACGCGTGGCCAGGGCCGCCGAACGGCATCGCAGCCGGTGACCTCGAAGCCGCCCGTCGTGGGTCTAGGCCTCCAGCTCGACGACTTTAACAAGGAGAACGAGTCATCGTCGTGGGAGGCAGAAACAACCGAGGTGCTGCAGAAGATCCGCCCAGTGTCGATGATGTCGTTCAACTCGACGCTGTCCGTGTCGACGGTGTCTGCTGGCGCGCTGCCGTCTCCGCGGGCCCACGGACAGGGAGCCATGTCGCGCCTAGCTCGCGCGCTCTCGACAATGTCGACCTCGTCGGCCTCGTCAAAGGATACAATTGACGCCAGCACAGGCTCCCAGGGCATCCGCTCCGCGGCCAAGCGCCTGTCGCAGTCGTCCATGTCCACGATCCACCGCTTCTCCATTGGCTCGTCGCTCAGTCGCACTGAGAGCGTCTCCGACACCCCTGGCAAGAACCGCGTGCCCATCATCGGTGTCTCGGACGCGACGAACCTGCGACGCTCGTCCGTCGCCCAGAACCTGTCGTCTATACTAAAGACGGACGACAGCGATGATGACGATGCAGATCGCGTGACTGGTCTTGTCGTACCCTTCGACGTTGCTTCTGCTAAACCGAGCATCCCGGAGCGTCGCCGTAGTGTTGTACCCGACCATCTCGACTCCAAAAGTCGCATCCCAGAGGTCCAGGAACTGGGCATCCCTGCTCGCCCGCAGCCCCTGTCTCCCATCAGCATGAACTCGCCCCCTAACGTTGTCAACTCTCCGCAGCTGCCTCTCCACCGCCGCCCAGTCGCATCTACACCCTCCATTACGGAGTCGAAACACTCGCAATCTCCGTCAATCGACGGCAGCATATCGCCAATGCTCTCATTCAAACGAGACGGCAGTTCGGTGCGCCATCGCAAGGTCACCAAGAGCATCATCTCGCTACCAACGAGCAATGTCAACTCGGAGGACTTCTTTTCCGATCGCCCCAGCATCGACAGCACCGAGTCGCGTCCCGAGGGAATGCCGCGATCGTCATCGAAGTCGTTCCTCTCGTCTTTCAACGCGGCTGCGACCCTCCGGTCGCTGCGCCGCCGCGACTCGGATCTCGCCAGCATTCATAGCAACTCAGGAAGCATCTCTGGCGCTAGCAACCCGGCACCTCCGCGCGGCAAGCATGGTCACAAGTTGTCGTTTAGCGGCTTCTCAAAGAAAACGTCGCTGTCCGACATGAAACGCATGATTCCGTTCTCGCCGTCTTCCTCGTCGCTGTTCCGCTCGCCACAACTCTCGCAATCAAACGGCAGTTCCAGCGGCAAGTTTCTCAAGCCCCGACAGTCGCCTAGCATGAAGGACGGCTTTGACCGCAGCATGATCTCGTTGCCGACCCCAGTGGATGGTTCACGCGAGAAGCTCATGAACAAGCTGCGGGCGAGTAGCTCGCTGCTGTCTTTGACGCCGTCAGAGTCTGGTGACTCGGTGGGTGTTCCAGTCGCCGAGTATGAGCAAAACAAACTCAGCCAGCTGCTGAGCCTGTGCACGTCACAGGAAATTGTGAAGTTTGATAGCTACATTGACGTCCAGTCCTCTGGGCTTGATCTGGCTAAGCTCGCCGAGGCCTCGTTTAGTGAAGTGTTTGTTGAGCGTGACAATAACATGCGTGTGTCCAAGGTGCTCAAGGTCATTCCATTCGGCCGCCAGGATCTCGATCAGCTACCCGTGCAGGATATCATTCAGGAGCTGACCATTGCGCGGCTTCTCATGTCCGTTGACGGATTTGTCGAGGTTCTCGACGCGTCAATTGTGCACGGCAAGTACTCGCAACGGCTGCTTGGCCTATGGGATGACTACAAGACGGAGCGAGGATCGGAGAACTACCGTCCAGACTACTTCCAAGATGATCAGATGTACTGTATTATTGTCATGGCGCACGCTGGAACCGACCTCGAGCATTTTGAGGTTGAGTCGTGGCATGATGCATTGTCTATCTTTTGGCAGGTAGCAGCGGCGCTGGCCCGAGCTGAGGACAAGTTTGAATTCGAGCACCGTGACCTGCACTGGGGCAATGTTGTTATCCAAGACCCGGTCGCGAACACGTCGGATCTGCTTGCCAATCTCAGCCTTGACGACGGACACGATGTCACCTTTGGGTCGATTGGCGAGGAGCAAGGGCTGCAGGTGACGCTTATTGACTACACATTGTCTCGTGCCACTGCTGCAGACGGTCGTGTCGTGTATACGCGTCTGGACCATCCCGACTTCTTCCGCGGCAAGGGCGACTACCAGTTTGACATCTACCGGTTTATGCGGAGCCATGTGTCTGCTGTCGGAGGTTCGCCCAACCTTGCCGCTGTCGGTAGCGGAATGACGCCTCCACTGGGTGCTACTGAGGGCGACATGAACGACGCCAACTGGTCTGTGTTTTCGCCACGAACGAACGTCATGTGGCTCCACTATCTTGCTGATAAGCTGCTTCACGCAAAGGGCCTCCAGCCTGTAACGGCTACACGGAGTGGCCGGCTCAGCTTTGGTCCTAGTAATGGCTCGCTGCGAGATGGTTTTACGTCTGCGCGTGGCCTCGGTGACGAGGCGCGTGCATGTGGAGCCCTCGAGATTGTGTATCGCAGTCTCGACCCGCGCAAGAAGCGGTTTGGCAGCAAGAAGACGGGCGCTCAAATGTCGTTTCAGGATTTCAACAAGGCCAAGGACGTGCTGCAATGGGGCATTCACAACCGATATGTCCCCGACGAGTTGGCGTAAGACGCTCCAGCACGCTCTACATGTAACATGCTCTACATTGCCGGCACCAGCTTAGTACTTCTTACGTACTGGACACGCTCTACATTGCCGGCACTAGCTTAGTACTTCTTTACGTACTGGCATATACCTAAAAGCCACAGCGTGGACTATAATATATGATGCAATCATCTAACTAGACATGGCTTTTGCGCTGTAGACCGCTAGATGGAGACGGGGGTTTTGCGGGGAGAGGCCTGAGCGTCTTCGGTGGATGGAGGTTGCTGGGGTTTTGATCGAGACCTTGTGTAGACCAGGGAGAGGATGGACTGGAGAGCCGAGAGAGCCCAGTCACAGATGAAGAGCCAGCTCGATACCGAGACCGAGTTGATGGGGGCTGAGGAGAAGGATAGGACCCATAGCACTGGATATGGCAGGGTATTGGGCGGTAGGAACAGCATCGGCACCTTTCGGTAAGCGACACGAAGGTACAGTTTAGCGCCTGTAGTGGCCAAAAAGAGCGCTGCCTTGACGATTTTGCCAAACGTCGACTTGGATGATTCAATCTGGGCTGTGTGCCGTTCGATGTCGGCTTTGATGGTGGCGTACTCGCGGTCGAGTTTGGCCCATTTGGCGAACTCGTCTTTGCTGCTGGTGTTTGCGCGCTGCGTGTGCACATCAATTGCCTTGCGCTGAGTCTGGCGGAGATCGTTGAACGATTTCCCGGGCGCTATTGACGTGTAGAAGTACCATAGCTGGGTTAGATGGTTGGAGGTACTGGGGTATACTTACGAGCTCCGTGATGTTGCCCTTGCCAATGGCGCCGACAAGCTTGCCGACAACCACCACAAGCAGGACCCAAAAAAAGAGCATGCTATCCTGTGTGCGGTGAATCCAGTGCTGTATATCAGCTATATCTAGTTCTACTATTTGGTGTTGCCATGTTACCCGGCCGGAGAATCATAGCATTTGGACAAGGCGTTGGCTTTACATATAAAATCAGCACTAGGCCCACGAGCAGCCGAGCCACAGTCACGTAACCACGAGATCTTGTAATGGCAGAGGAGGCGACAGGCGCGGGCCCGTCCGAGGCGCGGCAGCCAGGCCCGAGTCGCAGCGAGACCCACCCACCCGAGGTGGTAGAGGCTGGCCGTGAAGATGGCGAGGATGGAGAGCTGGAGGAGGACGAGGAGGAAGAGGAGGCCGTGGCCGAGGAGGAGTCCAAGTACAAGTATCTGTACGAGTCGGATGCGTCGTCGGGGTCGCTGGGCATGGACTCGTGGATCCGCAGTTTCTGTGCCATTGTGGGACATGAGTTCTTTGCAGAGGTGAGCGAGGATTTCGTCGAGGACGACTTTAATCTCACAGGTCTGGGACCCATGATCCCACATTTCAAGGAGGCGCTGGAGCTGATTCTCGACTTGGAGCCTGAACAACCGCTCAAGCTGCCCACGATCCCGATAATAGAGCAGTCGGCCGAGCTGCTGTACGGGCTCATTCATGCGCGGTTCATTCTATCGCGCCAGGGCCTTCAGATTATGGCCCAGAAGTACCGGTTCAACCACTTTGGCGTGTGTCCACGATACCTGTGCAGTGACACGGGTCTGCTTCCAGTGGGAAGACACGACATGCCCGGGTTCGAGACTGTGCGGTTGTACTGCCCTTGCTGCAAGGACATCTACGTGCCACCAAACTCGCGCTACCTCAGCATTGACGGCGCCTACTTTGGCACGTCGTTCCCTGGTATGTTTCTACAGACGTACCCGGAGATTGAACAGGAGTGCGAGAGGAGGCGGTGGAGCCAGTTTGACCTCAAGATCTACGGGTTCAAGGTCGCGGAGATCTCCAAGAGCGGAGCACGCATGAGGTGGCTGCGCCAACGGCCGACGTTGCCGGACGAGACGCGCGAGCTCATGGAGGGCGATGCCCCAACCGAGGGCACTCCGGCAGACCACGACAGTGTAATGAGTATTAGCATGAATGGGGAGTAGCTGCGCGGGAGCAGCAGACGGAACACCACTAATGGTGATGCAAGTAACGGTCTAGCACTAGTAACCGGCAAGTTAATGACTAGAAGAGTAGATGGGCAAGTAGGCAGCCAGTAGACAGACAGACCAGTAGAGAGACAGGTAAGTAACAGACAGACCAGTAGACAGACTGGTAAGTATCAGAGCTGTGAGCCATAAGTCATAAGCCATGTCATAGGCATGTCATAGGCCATAGCATACTAGAAACAATTCTAAGTGAAACGATACTAGGAAACGATGCCAAACAGGATAGGTAGTATTAGAAAGATGCAGTAATATAATAACAGGTGAAGGGGAGTTAGTCTTGTGGTGACTTGCCATGTCGACTTGGTTTTGCGATGTTTGTGACTTGGTCTTGTCGCACTGGTGAAGTCGAGTTTTGTTGCGTTTGAGCTGTCCGTTTCAATTTTGTCAGGTTGTCGCGCTCGTGAGTTTGTCGGTTTGCGAGCTATTGAGTTGTCGCGCTCGTCGAATGCGTCGGATTGCGAGCTGTCGTCAAGTTTTAGTTGTCGGGTTGTCGCGCTCGCCGGGGTGTCGGTTGCAAGCTGTCAAGTTTTGTAAAGCTTGTCGGGTTGTCGTGTTTGTCGATTCGTCGGTATGTACATTTTAGGGTCGTTTTTCGTCGTGCTTTCGTTATTTGGTCGTGAGTCGCACTCCGCTACTCATCCTGCTTGTTGATCTGCTGGCGGAGACTCTCCCAGTAGCTGAGCTTGATGGTCTCTGTTTTGGCGGCGTCAAGGTCGTCGTGGGCAAACGCAGCTTGCAGGGCTTCTTCGGCCTCTGCGATGCGCTTGTCATTGTCGGCCTTGAGGTCTGCCACGTCCTCAAGCGAAGTGGCTTCTGCAATGGCTTCACGCGCCATGAGCACGTCCATCAGCAGGTCTTCGTCGTGGAGTGAGTCGCGCTCAGAAAGGGCGTCGATGCCGCGCAGCTGGAGAACATGTTGGGCGCGAAGTAGCGGGTTGATGAGTGCCTTGTAGGCGACGTTGAGCTGCGATGAGAAGAGTTCGAGATGCTTACGGTCGGGATGGTCCGGGTCGAGTGACCCGAGCTTGTCGGGATGTGACTTCGCTTGGAGCTGGAGAAACTCGCGCTTGAGGCTTCCGAGATCAAGCTTGAACGGCCCAGACGGAGGCGGGCCTTGACTGAGGGACGACGGGAACAGCGAGTAGTACGACTGAGGCACTGTCGCCAGCGTTCGCGTTCTCCCTGCCAAGGACCCGATGTATCCGGCAGGCCGTGCAAGCAGTCCCGCTGTTACTTTCCTAGAGATCATGAGGAAGAGTGAGAGATGCCTATATGGCTTATTTATATTCACATGTATATAAATTATGGACGGAAACACTGCATATGAGCATTTCACTACTTCACCGTAGGAGCATTGGATCGTAGATACCATTCATGAGGATTGCACTGGCGGGATACGCGCGGAGAAGCCATTGTGGGTATTGCGGGGAAGATGGCTCGAGCTCGCTCGGGTTCACGGTCCGTGAGATGGATACGAAGGAGTATGAGGAGCTCATGAACCGCGGCTTCAGACGTAGCGGAACCTACCTGTACAAGCCTGATTTACGACACAGCTGCTGTACTTCGTACGTGATCCGGAATGAGGTGAGCAGCTACCGACCGTCCAAAGAGCACAGGCAGACGGTGAACCGGTTCCGACGGTACGTGACGGGTTCTGAGCCGAAACAGAAGGGATCATACAACCAATTCGACTTTGATACTTCTATGCTACCTGGTGGCCGCTTCACGCTTGATCTCGAGGCAGCCAGCTTCTCGGAAGAAAAGTACCTCTTCTACAAGGAGTATCAGATGAAAGTACACGACGATGAAGAGGACGACGTCACCAGAGACGGGTTTAAGCGATTCCTCTGCTCGAATCCGTTCCAGACTGGGGAAGAAACGACAGAAGAAACGACAGAAGAAACGACTGGGGAAGGGGCCATGCATCAAATGTATCGGCTTGACGGCACGCTCGTCGCTATGGGCGTCGTAGATATCTTGCCTGAGTCAGTGTCGAGCGTTTACCTCGTCTGGCATCCCGACTACGCGCACCTCGGTCTCGGAAAGTTGGCAGCATTGCAAGAAATAGCGCTGGCTCGACGGCTCGGAAAGCCATACTACTACATGGGGTTCTACATTCACACATGTATTAAGATGCGCTACAAGGCTCAATACAGTCCGAGTTTCCTGCGCGATCCATGCTTTGTCGACGGGGTACACGACCCTGCCGAAGCATGGTATCCTCTCGACGAGTACCTTGACCGCCTCGAGGACAAGCAGCTCGTGTCTTTTATACAGCCAGATGTGCGTCAGCCAGGAGACCATCAGCCAGGAGAAAATCAGCCGGGAGACAATGGCGATGTTGAGGGCAATCACATGGCCCTTGACGGTGGAATGCCGGGGCTACTGTCACGACAGCAGCTCGCTGAGCATATGGCGGCGCGCGGGTTCTCCCTCGAAATGACATCCCTAGAGATTGACTCGACAGGAATAGGGCCACCACTGCATATACTGCTCGCTGAGATCCTACAACTGCTGTTGCCGTTTCTGGAAGACATAGCTGCCGCTGTGGGGGTCGAGCTGTTTGAGCAGACAACCATCGTGCTGAAGTAGACAGACCACGGGTCGGATCCAGCGTGGCTGGTACCACAGGAAAGCACGGTGATATGCAGATGTACATGCGAGCGTACGGAAGTACTGGTTTGAAATGCATATGAAGAGCCTTCACAAATCTCCTCCGAGAGAAACAACAGAGACAACCTCACCGGGCTTGAACGGGGGAAGGCCCAGGTAGGGGCACCCGTCACAGCGGAATGCATCGCCCAGCGCACAGGAGCCACAGCCACCGACAGCTCTGCCGGGCACGGTGAAGTCAACCTCGGCCATGTCGTCAGCGCTCAGTTTCACGACGCTGGCCTCTGCTAGTGCGCCGCGTCGCTTTTCCTGCTGGCTGTTGAGCTCTTCCTCCTCGAGCTCCTTGAGACCGCAGGTGCAGTCCTTGCAGGCCTTGCGACGCTTGCGGCCGGGGCCGGGGTCGCATTTGGCCGGGAACTTGATGGCAGGCGCAAGATCTGCAGCATCGTCGGCCATGAGGTCGTTTTCGTCAATGATATCGTCGTCGTCGCCGAGGTCGAGCGTGACGATCTGCACAGCAGCGTCGTTGGACAAGCGCTTGAACTTTGGCAGAGTTGAAGTACCAGCGGCCTTCTTCCTCAGCGGAATGGCCGCGGCGACAGTCTGGCTGGCAGTCGATCCGGGCTTTACAAACACCTTAGATGCGCTCGTAGAGTCCTCCACGAAGCCAGTGAGAAGGTACGGCAGCGAGGAAGAGGCCGAGGCCAGGTCGAGCTGGCCGCCAAGTCGTCCTCCTGGTGCGAGGGCCGCAAACAAAAGTTCGAGAGTCGACTCGTCGAGAGTAACTGATCTGCCCTCGACGTCAGCGACGTGGATCTCCGAGTAGCCAGCAGCTGGCAAAGCCACGGCGTTGGCTGACACGCGGTCCAGCAGCTGCTGGTGAAGCTCGATACCGGGAACTCGCCGAGAAGCCAGTAGGGACTCGACTTTGTTTGGGCTCTGGACGAGCTCGGCCGATACGAGCACGAGCTCAGCTGCGGAGTTCTGTGCAACAGTCATCACCAGAAATACCAGTTAGTCCAAAATGATAAAAAGGATAATCCAGAAGGATGGGAACGACAGTTGAAAAGCGTCAGCAGCTAGGATGAAACCATTAGTAATTATATTTTGCTAGCGCACAGCCGTGCACGGACTTCCCGCCGACATCGCTGCCGCAGCCGCTACCGGCGCATTGCCTATTAAAGCGTACTAGCTAGAGCCTGTGAGTCAGCAGTGAGCAATAATTGTAGTACGAGATTCTAGTTGCAAAGCAAATGATTGGCGGATTGTTCGGAGTCCTGTAGTCAGGCTCGGTCGTATGCTGACGGTCTATGCAGCCCGGGTACTATAGTAGCCTGCTTATGGCGGAGTCAATATACTAATGGACTGTCGGGATAATCCGCTATTCGGAATAATGCACTCACATACTGGCTCGGGATACTGCAGGATATAGAATTCTAACTAACTCCGGGATCTGACTTTGAGATATGACTCGGATATGGCTCCGGATTTCGCTTTTGCTCTATTACATGTGGGGTTGATCTACCCTAACGGCCCCCTGAGCTGCGGGCTTGGCTTTGCGCTCGCTTAAATCGAGGGATGTTGGCTTGACCAAATCCAGGCTGATGAATCCCAGACTGATGAATTTCAGACTAATAATTTCAGACTGATGAGTTTGATGTACAAATGTCAGTAGAATAGAGATTCTGGTTTACTATTCCGCTGTATGTGGCTGTATGTTCGGCTGGCTGCTTCCGCTCCGCTCCTACACGGCTGCAGCACAATGCACGCATTACGTGATGCTAAATGCCGTATCTGCACCGCCGGTATCTCCTGGACTCTAACTTCTACAATCACCATGTCTGATCACGAGTACCACTTTAACGTCGCCATGTCGTGTTCTGGTATGTATTTGTGCTGTTTTTTATGCTTGTTTCGTATCTGTCAAGTGTTCTAACTCAGGCTGCTCCGGCGCTGTCAACCGCGTGCTGACGAAGCTCGACGGCGTCAAGAACATCGACATCTCGCTCGAGGACCAGTCGGTCAAGGTCAAGACGGCCGAGTCGCTGACCTACGACACGGTGCTGGCCACGATCAAGAAGACCGGCAAGGCCGTTCGCGAAGGCAAGGTTGTTGTCTAAACAGTGTCTGATCTCTACCTGATGCCAGTACCTGGTGTATACCAAATGGCATCTATAGAGCAATCCATAGGAACTGCATTGAGCATTCTCAGTCGTCTCCACTATAATACATTTAGTTTCCGTATCATACATGTCTTCTCCAGTATCATACATCTATGCTCGCCAGGTTTGAAGAATTGGACATTTGGCTCGCCAGGTTGGAAGTATCGGACATCTATGCTCGCCAGGTTTGCAGTATCGCACATCTATGCTCGCCAATACATCCCAGTTCATGGCATCCCATGCGTCAACAGCTAATTCTCGCCGAGGTCGATGTTCCACACCCAGTCGTTGATGTTGCTCTCAATGTTCTCTTTGATCTCGTCGCCGTGGCCGGCGGCAATGCGCAGCACCATGTCGTTGAGCTCGGTGCGGCCGAGAATATCGACATGCTCGGCTGTCTGGGCTCCGCCGCGAATATCGAAATTGTCCGGCTGGTGTCGCATCTCAACGACCTTGACCCGCGAACCGCCGGGGTTGAATTTGGACCCGGCGTCCTTCCACCGGTGGCACATGGCGTGCGTGACGAGCGACACCGTGCCGTCGCCCTGGCCCATGATGACGGGGTCCTTCTCATTCTGCGCGATGGACACGTTCAGGTTGACGGCCACCTTGTCGGTCTCTTCCTGGTAGTAGTAGCTGCGCTCTGTGGGGTTGCCAAAGCCGTACAGGCAGTAGATCTCCATGTCGGGCGCGTTCGGCAGAGCCACTTCGAGCGGATTGATCCACTTGTTGGGCTGGCTCTCGTTGGCCTCGACCTCGGCGCGTGTCTTAGCAATGCCCTGCGAGTAGTGCTCCTCGGTTCGGCGGCGGAACCAGTCGGGGGTCTGCGAAAATAGATACTCAATTGAATCGCTAATAGTGAGGTTGCGCGACGATAGCGGTGACTGCGGGTTGCGGAAACGGATAAAACTGCCGTACGACGCTTCGTCAGACACGCCGTCGTTTGTCTCGCCGCCAGCAGACTGGACGGTAGTTCGCGCATCGTCGGGAGCCGTGTCGAGGGAGCCCCATACGGCGTCTCCGCCCTTGGGCAGCATTGACGTGATACCGCCAAAAGTGCGCAGCATGTCGGCGCGCTCACGGCGCGAGAAGAACTTCTCGAGACCATACACAGCCAGCGAGTTGAGCTGCACCGTGTCCTTCATTTCTCCACTTAGTAGAGCCACCACCGTCTTAGGTGTACCCAGCACCGACCCGGAGATATCGACAAACGCCTTGATATGGTCATTGACCCACGACTTTCCTCCATTGCCGTAGCCCTCGGCCTCGACCCACTTGAGGAAAAAGAAGACGATCTGGGAGCCCATCGAGTGGCCTGCTAGCACCGTCTTCTCGCCAGTCTGCGCAAGACTGTTCTCAATGGTGGCCTGCAGCTTGGAGAAGTAGTGGTCGCGCACCTCGAGGTCGTGGTACGCAAGACGCCAGTCGTAGGACGCCACGGTCATGGTGTTGACGTCGTACCCGAGCGCTGCCAGGTTCTCGAGGATCTTGTTCCAGATCCAGTAGCCGGCAACAAAGAAGTCTGCAGCCTCCATGCCCTGCGCAGCGCGGAGCTTGAAATGGGCAGGATCAAGACCTGTTTCCGGGTCTAGCATCACATGCTTGAGCCAGCAGTTCTTGTCGAGAAGCATTGTGCGCAGCATGTGCCAGCTGCCCCACAGGCGTTTGCGGAAGTAGGGCTGGCTAGGACACTCGTCGGTGCCGTCTAGACCCCATGATTCAAGGCCCGTCGAAATCACGCCCGGAACGAGCACCACCGGGTGTTTGACACTCAATCCCTCCTCCTTGCGAAGATGGTTTCCAACGGCAAACGAGTCGGACAGCTTGACGTGCTCGCGTTCAATGTTGTGCGCTTCACGAAGAATGCCCGACGGCAGAAAGTCCTTGAAGTCGTCAACGAGCGAATCAAGCGACAGATCAGTCAGATAGTCAAGAGACACGAGATCGTTCGATTGGGCCATATACATAGCCACCAGCACGCCGAGGAACGTTCCGAGAAAAAACGTGAACCGTTTCGACTGATACAGCGATTTGCGCGGGACAGCGTGTTTGGCGGCCTTTTGGTCCGAGCCACTGCGTTTGTGCTCGGAGCTACTACGAGCACGACCCGGCGAGCGCGCCTTCGCCTCGGGCTCCTTATCGCCCGTTTTGCGATTTCGCAGCATCAAATAATCCGACAAAGAATCCTCGACAAAGAGTATCTGATGAACGCCTGCACGCGGGATATCTCGCAGCACCGCGCCGGCGCCCCTACCCTATGCGTGTCATCACGATTCGCCTGCCCTTATCGCTCTTACCATACAACATATAACAGACAACGGAGATTCGTGTGTAGTGCTGTGGAAGTTCACTAGATAGACCTCCATCGACTTCACCATTTAATTTAATCGACTTTTTCCATCAACTTGACCAACCTCGCCCTCGACTTCACCATCGACTTCCCCCGATCGATAGCTGGCTCTCTTCCTGTTGGGAATGCTACGATCAACTCTATCGTCTCTACGGGACTGGCGCGAGTACCTCACGCCGGTATCGCATGTGTCGTCGTTTCGTAGCACGGGTGAGATCACGCCCGACGAGTTCGTCACTGCTGGCGACTACCTTGTCTATAAGTTCCCCACATGGTCCTGGTGAGTAGTAGTGTTGCTGTTGGCTGAGTATGAGAGCAGCGTCGAGTAACGATGACTAACAAAAGGTCTGGAGCGCCTGCTTCGCAGCGGAGAGACTTCCTGCCGGACGACAAGCAGTACCTGGTGACAAGACATGTGCCATCGCACGTTCGGGCAGCTGTTTTGCTCGACAACGACGACCTCGAAGAGGGCATAGTCGAAGACGGCGACGAGGCGTGGGTTACGGCCGGAACAGTGAAGAAGACGCAGCCGGCAGATGACGCGCAGTCCGAAGCTCCAGGTGCTTCAGAAGACGAGATAGAGGAGATTGTCGACATCTCGGACGGCGATCTTGAAGACGATGACGACGACGTGTACCGGCCAGAGGCTGCGGGAGCCGGTAACGCAAACACACACTCGCCGACGCGAACCTACAACCTATTTATTACCTACTCGACCTCATACCGCGTGCCCAAGCTGTATCTGAGCGGATTCAACGCCGACGGTAGCCCACTCGCGCCAGCAGACATGTTTGACGACATCGTGCCCGACTACCGGGACCGCACCGTCACCATTGAAAAGGCGCCATGGGACAAGGACCTCACGCTCATCTCGATCCACCCGTGCAGACATGCCAATGTGATGAAGGTGCTTCTTGGCCGTGCCGAGGCACGTTTGGCCCAGAAGGCCAGTGAAGACAGCGAGACGGCAGATATCACCGAGGGCGTAGCCAAGGTGGGACTGGCCCAGGACTCAGACGCTGCCGACGGAGGCGATGGTGGCGACGGCTGGGAAGACATTGGACGCACCGAGTCTGTCCAGGTGGATGCCCGTGAAACGGCCATCCGCATTGACCAGTACCTCGTCATCTTCCTCAAGTTCATTGCCAGTGTGACTCCTGGCATCGAGCATGACTACACCATGACAGTGCTGTGAGCTGAACGACCGCAATTCGACCCAGTATCCTGCTTAAACCGCAATCCAAGCTACTGTCTTGCTTTATACTGCGTATTCAATGCCAGGTTACAGGCTCCCTCTAGCTCCCTCTAAGCTTCCTCCAGGCTCTCCAGGCTCCTCTACCAACCTCTTCTCCAGGCTCCTACTGAACTGTCGCAGCAGTCGATATCAAGTAACCTATTTGCACTCATATACACTAAACTGCTGTATTCCGTAGGCCACTATAAGCTAAATGAGGCTCGTCCCATTCTGCACATCCACTACCCTTGCAGTCGATATATTTCAGATATCCTCCTTTCCACCTATATTTCTCCCCTCCTTTCTCTCCTACCTTCCTCTCAAGTAATTGATCTCTCTTTCTGTATTTCCCTGCTCTGGTTTTCCATTCCCACTCTCTCTACTATCCACTCTCACTACGCCCACTACCTCACTACCTCACTACCTCACTTTCGCTACTGGCTAGCCGCATATCACGGTCGCGTCCTCACTGCACGGACCTACCATCCTTGACGTTGCGATGCTGCGCAAACTCAAGTTCACCAAGGACCTGGGCAAGCTCAAGTCGAGCGAGGTGCTGGAGCATGTTCAGGAGCTTCACGATAAGTTGGCGGCTTTGGTTGTAGACCAGACGGATCTCAAGTCGCTGGACAAGATCCGCCAGCCGCTGCTCGAGGCCAAGTTCCTCAACAACAAGGCCCCTGGCGTGAGAGCCTACACGGCCTGTTGTCTCGTCGACCTGCTTCGTCTACATGCCCCCAATGCCCCGTACACGTCTCCGCAACTTCAGGTATGTTACACAACATGGTTGGTGTTGCGCGCAACAGCTACCATCCAGTTCTACCCCATCAGCTCCCCTGTTAACACAGACGTTATTCCGGTTCCTGTTCAAGGAGATCCACTCAATGTCGCAGCCAGACTTCCCATACGCAAAGCAGTACCACTACATTCTTGAGCAGATGGTCGAAACCGAATGCCACGCGCTCGTACTCGACTTGCCAAAGGGCGACGAACTGCTGACCGAGGCCTTCAAAATGCTCTACGACGCGGTGGCTTCGCGCGAGCTAATGGAAAACTCGCAGTACCTCATAACGCGCATTCTGTGCCAATTCGTCGAGAACGCGGACGCTCTGCCCACCGACGTGACAAAACTGATCCTGTCTCACCTCGTCGCTCCCGAGCCCGACACTAAGACGCCGTCCAACGTCGTCCTCGATGTCAAATCCCGCGCTTTCAACATATCCCGCACCATCTGCATTGACTATGCCACTATCATGACCCGCATGGTCAACCAGTACGTGTCTGAGATCCTCAACCCCATCATCCTGGCCGATGACCACCAGGACGCTGGTACAAAAGACGAGATCCAGAAACAGGTCGACAAGATAGGGAATATTTTGGTGGCTTTATGGAAAACGGCCCCAGACCTTCTCGTCAACCTACTTGGTCAGCTGGAACAAAACATGGCTATGGAGAACTCAATTCTGCGCATCATGGCTACCCGCACCGTCGGCATCATGGTCGGTCATGAGCCCACCTGGGTTAACTTTGTCACAGAGTACCCTACTGTATACAAGGCCTGGCTGGGCCGTCGCCATGATATCAATTGGCAGGTGCGCACCGCCTGGCTGTCATCCGTGCCTGCCATTGTGCGTAACCGTTACGATATCGTAGCAGATGTCCTCCCGCCGTTTCTGGAACTATCTGAAGATGCCCATGGAGACGTCCGAGTAGCCACTTGTGTGGCCACTGCTTCCATTGATGTCCAGAACATTGTTTTGAAGGCAGCCCAGCAAGCTGGTATCGCCCAACCATTGCTCCCGTTGGCTAACAGACTTCGTGACAAGCGACCAAATGTCCGCGCAGAAGCTTTCACAGCAATATGCCAGCTCTATGATGAGGCGTATCCTCAAATTGCTGCACAGGATGTGGACTTTGTTAACGTGTTTGGATGGATTCCAGCCCGTGTTTTGGAGCTCCTGTACGTCAACGACAAAGTCATCAATGAGCAGCTCGATTTTGCTCTCTTTGAGCACCTGTGCCCGTGGGACGATGCTGACAATACTTCTCGCACAACGCGCCTGCTTGTTGTTCTCAAGTGTCTTGATGAGAAGCCTCTCCAGGCCTACCATGCCATCATTCAGCGACAGATCCAGCTGGCAAGCTTCATTCAAAAATTCCTAGCGACCTTCAAACAGGCAACGAACGGCAAGGCTTCCGATGCAAAGGCTAAGATTTCTTCTCATATTGAATGGCTCGCAACACCTTTCCCTGACAAAGCAAAGGCGACCAAAGACCTCTCGAAAGTCCTGCTTGATTCCAAGTCGAGTCGACAGTTTTGCCGCCTTCTGGGTACGTGCACGAACCTAGAGTCGGATTACAAGGCTGTTCATAAGGCGATCAAGGAGCTTATAAACATTACTCCTGCCGATGCGAAGCCGACGGTAAAGCTACTGTTGTATCGTGCAAGTTATATTCTGCTCAACAAGAGCAGTGTATCGACGATTATCGCTCTTGGGCGAGATTCAAGCAGCTTACTTCGGGAGCCTGCACATCTGCTTCTCAAGCAGCTTGCTGCTCGTCACCCCGCTGCTCTCAAATCTCAGGCCACTGATCTCATCTCTATTATCGAGACGGGAAAGCCAGGATTCGATGGGTCGGCCGAGACGCTGAAGGCTGCTTGCCAACTTCTGCAGCGCTTTCCTGATCTGGTCCCGGAGAACAGAGAGTTTTGGGAATCGGTCTTTGTGTTTGCTACGAAGGGCTCCATTTTTGAGGTTAAGCAGGCGACGAAGTTACTTAAGTCTGCGTCAAAGAGTGATATGTACCAGCACCGAATTGTCGCACGGGTGCAGGAAGCTGTCGAGGGTCCACCCGAAGAGCTGCCAAGTAACTTCTCTTCTTTGCTAGCGGCTGTCGCCCAGCTTCTACTTGATGCCCCCGAAACGGCGGAAGAGCTCATGGGTCCTCTGACAGCATGTCTGATCCGCCACGTGTTGCTGTCGAACAAATTTGTGAAAGCTTCAGATGATGACCCTGAGTGGTTAGATGATCGTCAACTTCACGTCACTAATACCGAGTCCGATGGTACCATTGTCAGCACAAACGAGCAGTGTCTGCGCAAACTCGTCGCGCTTCGCGTACTTGTTAATCGTCTACGTTCCCTGGCTGATGTCGAATTGGCAGCTGAAGTATCGAAGCCTATTCTAAAAGCTCTCAACTCCCTCATTGTACATGGTGGTGAGTTATCACAGAAGCTGAACGATACTCCGTCACACTACAAGTCAAGGTTACGCCTTGAAGCGTGCCTGCAAGTGTTAAAGCTCGCCGAGCTCGAGTTTTATCAAGAGTTGTTGGGCCCCGCCGAAATCAACAATCTCGTGCTTCTTATTCAAGACCCGTGTCTTCCTGTTCGCCAGGGGTTCCTTCACAAGCTGACGCGGTGTTTGTCCAGCCACGTTATACCCTCCAAGATGCTTCCGCTTGTTTACTTCACTGCGTGTGATCCGAACGCAGAACTTAAGGAGTTTGCAGTGACGTGGATCAGAGCTCGGTTTTCTCGACAGACCCAGCCCATTGGCTCCTCGGAGCTTAGTAAAGAGCCAAATACGGAGATGGAACGGTCTTTTGCGAGATTTCTGCATATCTTGTCGCATTTTGAGTCCGGTGATGGTGAAGACGATGAGGCCGAGAACAAGTTGGTACGAGCGACAAGGTACATTGGCTTTTATCTGAACCTCATCGCAACGCGGTCGAATGTGTCGCTTGTATTCTACATGGCACAGCGCCTGAAACAGTATCGGGATGCAACGAGTGAAGATTCAACCTCGATGTATCGTGTTTCCGACCTAGCCGAGCTGTGTGTTAAACAACTGGGCAGCAGTCGCGGATGGCCTATTGAAACGTTCCCCGGCAAAATCAACCTATCCGGTGAACTTTTCCGACCGCTTCAATCAACCGAAGAAGCACGGGAGGTGGCTAGCAAGGCCTATATTCCCGAGTCGCTGACTCCGCAGCTTGAGGAGTTCAGTCGAAAGCTGTTGCAGTCTACAAGAATCAAGACTGAGAACGAGATCCAACCGAAAAAGCGATTGAGCGGCGGTGAGGAGGCTCGCGCGACCAAGAAGGCTAAGCGCTACGGCAAGGCGAAGAAACCAGAAAAGCGGACGCGAGCTGTTGAGTCTGCCGAGCCAGTCCGTCAAAGTAGCCGAGTCCGTGCAGCGGTGAACTACGGTGCTGACGGGGTGAGTGATGGGGAAGAAGAAGAAGAAGAGCCAAGTGATGATGAAGATGATGAAGAGGATTTCTAGAACTCTACAGTCATCTGCCAATATTAATGTATTACCACCTCGTTGACGTGAGGTGAAGTTGTATAACATAACTTGATTTCGCTGAATGAGCAATCTATGAAAACAGGTAATCAAGTGCGCTCACACGCATGATAGATTAGATATATGATACAATGCAAACGGATGCTATGGATCGGGCTGGGTGAGAAACTCGATGAGCCGGTCTCGGCCCTTGATCTGGAGTAGCTTGCGGATGGCCATGATCTGGTCAATGCCGACATCGTCGGGTTCGTCCTCGACCGAAGTATCGGTGGCGGGACCACGGTCGTAGTCAAAGGATGATCCCGCAAGACTGCTCCTAGCGCTTTCGGCGTGGTGGGGTAGTTCGTGAGATAGGCGTGCAAGGGGACTTGCGGGTGGTGGGCGCGACTCCCCGAGAGCCGCGTCAAGAAGCACCGAGACGTTAGCGTGAGTCGTGGCGACTACTGTGTCGGCTGAGCCATGAGACTGTAGGTAGCAGAGATCACGAACAGCGGCAGCATCAGCCGGGGGTCTCGCAGTCAGTTCGTCCAGTGCAGTCAGGATCTGTGCACGTATAGTCTCGTTGTAGGGGTCTTCTCGAGCACGATGCACAGTCTCAATAAAGTCAAGCTTGATGCTGCGAGCCGGGAGACGATACACTACACCATCGGCAACAAATCCTTCTTCACTCTCCCGATAGCTGAAACTATTGTCTGTGCCTGTCGCTCTTGCTGCTCGCGCAGCAACGCCAGTGGGAGTGTCGTAGCAGTCAAAAAAAGGAACCTCCTGCACAGTAACGCCTTCTATTTCGTCATCAGATGAGTCCAGTACCTCAATAGTGCCATCGTTTTTGAAACCACGATTGAGAACAGTGTCAACGACGCGCTGTTTCCTCGGCTTGCGCGGCATTTTAACAGCTTGGTCGACATGATTCGGGCATTTCCATCGCGATCCAATAGCCCAAACGGGCTTATCAAGACAATCGACATGCCAGTTTAACGAGCACTCGTCGCAGGTCACCATGCGCGCGCCACGCAGTGCTGATTGCTGGCATCGGAAGCACAGCCGTGGCTTTCCGGTCTTATCGAGGAGTTTGAGCGGATCCTCGGACTCCTTGACAACACCAGTTTTGTTACGCAAGGGCTTGACATCGTCTTCATATTCGCCGAGGTCATTCGCGGATACGCCTTCGAATCGCTCGCGGATTCGTTTGGGGAGAGCAAACTGCCTCGGGTTGCGCCGCTCCAGCTGATTCAGCAACTTGCTGAACAAGCCACGGACATATGGCAGCGGCGGGTGTCTCCGCGTGTAGCACTCGTTACAGTACCATTCGCCCTCAGGAAGCGACTCTTCCTCGAGTGGTGGGTCAACGCAAGTGAAATGGAATGATCGCGGACATGACTCACAACATAGAAATTTTCCAGGACCACCACACGCCGAGCAGTAGTCGTTGTTGGGCTGAGTTAGAATAACGCGCACATCACAGCAGTATACTTACACTGCCCTCTTCTTCATGAGCCAGGGATGCCTGGCGAGGCTGCTCCTCCTCCTCCTTGGGTTTGACAAAGCCAAACGGATTCTCGCGATTCTTTTGGGGGCTGTATTAGTAGGGCAAATTTGGCAGGAACCACAAAACCCACGAGATGACTTTGATCTTTTTATGCTTGTGACCATTGGGGGTTAGTGGTGTGGTGGGTATATCTGGCGATTCGACCTTGATGTCTGGCGAGGCGCGAGGGCTGTCGGATGCTCGGGATCGCCGCGTGGCAATGCCCATATCAGCGCGGGCCTTATCGTAGTAGTTGACGATGCCGCCGCTTCGACGGGCCGCACGTCGGATATCACTTCTCGAGGTCGAGTCCTCAGTGAGGTTCGTGCGTAGCCGGAGCATGAACTTGTGCTCTTCGACGGGTGTTATGGGGCCTGTGGTTGGCTGTGCCGCCGGCTCGACAGACGAAAATCCCGACAAATACGACCCGTTGCCGAGCACCATGTCAGACGAGTCCGAGCTCTGCGCGGGTGAGGTTGACCTCGAAGCACGCTGTCTGCCCGTTGGTACTGGGGTGGCACCCGCTGACGAAGCAGCAGTTCCAGGGGCTGTTCCAGGGGCCGTACCGGGGGCTGGGGATGCAAACAACGGCGTTCCCTTTGTCGTTTTCCGCCGCTTGGGACCAGTAGCGGTCAGACCCGAGGCTCCGACTCGTGGTGGCGAAGGAAGAGCGTCCATGGGCAAGCCGGTAACGCCATGTTTGGCGACTGCCGGCTCCGGCTCCTGCCAGGATTGCATGACAGGGGCAGTACGCAACCAGACGCAAGGAAACGAGCAAGCAGGGGAGTGTAGGTATAGTCGAGGAGCTGCCAAAGGTGACAAAGGATCACTGGTGCAGCAGAAGGGCCGTGAAGAGCTGGATCAAAAGAATCCGCGTGCCGGGCAGGATCTGGCGTCTTTTCAGTTGGTTGCGCACGACTCAACGGCAGAGAACCCGCAAAAAGACCGATCCACTTGAATCCCGTGCGATTGAATGTATCAGTGACAGACCGCCGAGATCTGGGCCAAAAGTCGCTGGCAGCTCGGCTACAAAAAGGCACACTGGTGGGCTCACTACGCGTCGTGCGTCGAGTATGGGAGTTGGGAAGTTATATCTAGGGCAGCTTTTATACGATCTTCAACAAATGCATGCTAGCGCAGAACAGAAAAACCTCAAAATTAATGAGGCTTGAAAGAAACAAATTTGAATACAGACGGGGTGTATTGATTTCTAGTACATGAGCTCCTGAGATTTAGTGGTCACCAGCAGTGACATGTGAAAATGCTAGCCAAAATAGTAGCAGTCATCTGTTAGAATGAAAAGCTCCAGACATAGAACACAGAGACATAGTAACACGGAAACTCGTCTTCAGAAACTCGTCTTCGGCCGCTTAGTTGGCCTCAGCGGCAGCCTCGGTGGGCTCGGCAGCCTTCTTCTTCTTTGACTTGGGCTTGAGGGGCTTAGACAGAATCTCAATAACAGACTCGTCAGTGACCTTCTTGTCGGTCTTGACAAGCGAGAAGTCAGGCGTGGCAGGGGTCGACAGCTTGATGGTTCCCGTCTTGGTCAGGGCAATGGTGGTGAAGAACTGGGCAACAATCTGGTCGTCTTTCTCGTACAGAACCTCGTAGGGCATGATGAGGCCGTGGTTCTGGCACTCCTGCAGACCGAGACGAGCCTTCTTGGCGTCGTCGAGCGAGCGGACAGAAAAGGGGAATGAGCCGGCCTTCTTCTGGACCTCGGAGAAAATGAGACGCGAGGTCTTGAGCTTGAGCTGGTAGGTGATGTCGGCCTTCTTGTACACAGTGCTCTGGGTCTCAGCAGCGCGCGACTTACCGTCACCAGTCGACACAAGAATGTCGACACCGTACACCTCACCCTCCTCAAAGGTAAAGGTCTCAAACTCGCGCTTCTGCGACTCAGAGGGGTTGAGAATGACGCGCTTCTTGCCGTCAATGACGTTGCGCGACTGCTCGTTGGACAACATGCCCTCGAGAGCACTGCAGCCATACTCGGCAGCAATCTTGTCGACGATTTTGGTCACGTCCCAGTTCTTGTTGCCGGGCTTGATGGTGCGGATGGCAGCCTCCGTGGCGTACCACGCAGCGGCAATGGCATCGGCAGCAGGTCCGGAAACCTCAGCAGGCTTGCCAGACTCACCGACGACCAGCGTCTCACCAATAATGCTGCCGAATCCGTCAATCTGAGCACCAAGAGTGATCTTGACAACGTCGCCGGCCTTCAGCTCAATGTTGGCCTCGGCGTCAGTGGGCAGAGGAGACAGGTGAGCGACAATGTTGTTGGGCGAAACACAGGTGGGGAAAGCAATGCCCTTGACAAAGTTCTTGCCCTTGTACACCTTGTCAGTCTCGGCCACAATGAGGGCGTCTCCCTCGGTGGTCAGATCAATGATCTTGGCACCAGCCACGGCCTTGGCCTTGACGGCCTGCAGCACCTTGGCCGAGATGTCGCCGGCCACCTTGTACTTGGTGACGACGTCGGAGTTGTTAAGTGAGTAATCAGCTGTGTTAGACGAGTACGATGGATAGAAGTACGGTGGATCTAGATCGAACAGGCACTGGGATGAAGTTAACCTCCAACGACGCAAATCAGGTTACGACCAACCACAAAGGGCCATGTGCTGACATTCGCACCGGCCCTTTGTACGACCCGCGATACCCCCACTGGATTACTTACGCTCAGTAGACATTTTTGTAGGATACCAAGTCTGATCCGGGGTCAGCTGCAGTGAAAACTCGACCGCAGGGTAAACTCAGGGGTGAGCAATGCACTGCAGACGACAGCCATTCTACCAACCTTCAAATTCGAGATTGCACAATAGCAGGTTGCACAATTGAGTCAAAATGGAGTTATAATCGAGTTAGAATTCACACTCCAGTTATAATTGAGGTTGCAAGTCAGAATTGAGGTTACAATATCTGGCTGTGATTCTGATTGGCATCTAGTGGTCACATATACCGCTGCCACTACATACCGCTACCACTACTGATGGCAAGCAGCATTTCAGCGATGCCTGGAGAAGTTATCAGCAATTACCATTTAAGCATATCTTAGATATATACACAATCTCGCTTCTGTCTGTTGATGCGATCTGCTGTAACCTTTCATTAATCACTCGCTATCAAACCGCGAGTCTTGGTCAAATGCCGCATGCATCTGAGATGCATATATAAATTGACTCACGATCACTTAATCTGCTACATCAACATGACTGGATTGCGCCCAAGTGCTGTGAAGGTGGTGTCGAGCCACCTCAATTGCACTCGTCTGCTGTCGTCTACACGCTGGGCTCTGGCTGCTGATAAGTCAAAGTACGTGCCAACAAGTGGCAGCTATCCGTTGGGCTACAAGGTTGGAGGACTGGCCAGCGGAGTCAAGAAGGACGGTCAATTGGATCTGGCGGTCATTGTATCGGAATCGGAGTGCAGTGCAGCTGCTGTGTTCACAAAGAACGTGTTTCAGGCTGCGCCGGTGCAGGTTTCGAAGAAGGTTCTTGAGAGCACACAGGGTCTTGGTATCAGATCAATCATCATCAACAGTGGATGTGCCAATGCCGTGACTGGAGAGGGTGGCCTTGAGGATGCTCGTGCAATGATTAGCGCTGTCGACGAGGCTGTCCAGGGCGAGTCTGTGGACCAATCAAGCTCGCTCGTTATGTCAACTGGAGTCATTGGCCAGCGTCTAAAGATGGACAAGATCTTGACTGGCATCCCAACGCTCGTCCACGACAACGTCGGCAGCGATCATGCCGCTTGGCTCAGCTGTGCCAAGGCCATTTGCACGACAGACACCTTCCCGAAGCTCGTGTCCAAGGAGTTCTCGATTGGCTCGCAGACCTATCGTGTTGCTGGCCTGGCAAAGGGTGCCGGTATGATCCACCCCGATATGGCTACCCTGCTGGGCTTCTTTGTCACAGATGCGCCCGTCTCGCAGCCGGCTCTTCACAAGGTGCTCAAGCACGCCGTCGACCGCAGCTTCAACTCCATCACCGTTGATGGCGACACCTCGACCAATGACACCATTGCTGCATTGGCCAATGGTGCTGCTGGTGGACCAGTCATTGATGTTTCGTCTCCGTCTCTTGAAGTCTTTGAGCGTGTTATCACCGACTTTTCCGAGGAGCTGGCACAGCTGGTTGTTCGTGACGGTGAGGGGGCCACTAAGTTCGTCACTATCGTAGTCGAGGATGCGCTGTCTTACCAGGACGCGAAGACCGTTGCTTCGTCCGTGGCTACCTCGTCGCTCGTTAAGACTGCCCTCTATGGAAAGGACGCCAACTGGGGCCGTATCCTGTGTGCTACTGGCTACGCCGGCGTGCCTGTCGAGCCGTTCAAGACGAGCGTGTCGTTCATTCCCTCAGACGGCACTACTGAGCTGAAACTGCTTGTCAACGGTGAGCCTGAGAATGTTGACGAGGACCGAGCGAGCGAGATTCTGGCGCTCGAGGACCTCGAGATCCGCATTCAGCTCGGCACCGGTGGGGGCCAGGGAGCCAAGTTCTGGACCTGCGATCTGAGCCATGAGTACGTCACCATCAATGGCGACTACCGAAGTTAGATTTACCCGAGAATACACTCAATACATCTGTATCATAGACTGCATAGTCATCGTGAGCCTACAATCACAGCTAAACATCATGTCATCATGTCATACTAGCACTAAATACCAGTCTATATCGTATCATAGTCCCCTTAAGACCCTCAACAAGAGATCTGCCTTGGTCCCTCTAAATCCCCTACAGGTCGTCAGTCTTAGGCCTGCCGGGTCGCCCTGAGCCTTCTCCTTCCTTGACCTTGAGGAACACAGCAGAGGACGAGGAGAAGATGCGCTCCTCGTCTGATGGTGGGATCTTGCGCTTCGTCTGTGATGCCTTCATGTAGTTGTCGTAGCCCTTGACGAGGTTTCCGCTCTGTGTGTCCTCCAGATACGCGCCCTCTAGTCTGTATATCTGCTCCTCCGTTGCATTCTGCGTTAGTTTCGTCGAGTTATATGCCGTACTACTCACCAAGTTTTTGTCAACGGCTCGCTTTTTGACCAGCAGATCCTTGAGCTCCTTTCTGAGTTTCTCATACTCCATTCGACTCTCGCTTTCAGGCGGCATCTCAATAAATACTGCCCTGTTGGACGCTGGGTGCTATAGGAATCTAGGGCCCACTGGTGTACATATGTCACGGCTGAATGTAGTTACCCGGCACAGCCTCAAGTTGGTCAATAGTGAGTTTAAACCACGACTTGCCAGTTACACTCATTGTCGCGTTCACAATGTCGTTTCCGTATGACCAGTTCGGGCCAACGGACCACGATTTCATGGCGCACCAGATGGGCCAGCTGGGTGGAAATCCCGGCGGCCGTGACGCGCAGCTGGGAGGCATGGACGGCTCGTTGATCTCGCAGCAGAGCCCGGGTCTCGACACTAAACTTCGGCAGCAACAGCAGGCTCAACAACAGGCTCGGCAGCAGCAGCAGTTCCGAGCCGGCGTACCGTTTGGTGCAGGTGTGCAGAACCCCCAGATGGTCGGCGGAATGACGTCGTTGCGATCTCAGGGCTCGGCAGGTCCAGCGCAGCAGACTCCACCAGTGGGAGCACGAAGACAGGGACCTCCACAGCAGCAGCAACAGCAGCAGCAATTGCCTCAGGGTAGATACGCGCAGCTTCTTCAGCAGCAGCTTCAGCAGCCTCAGTACCAGGGGTCACCGCGAGCTGGCGGGCCCGGTGCTGCGGCAGCGGCTGCTGCTGCGACGCCAGGAGGTCCTCCGGGACCAGGCGGTCCTCAGGGCCTTGGACCTGGAGCTCCTGTTGCTCAGCTCGGTGGCGGTGTTCCTCTGCAACCGCCTATGAAAATCTCGTCTCCTGAGGAAATCCTCAGTGCTGTCGAGCTGGTGCGCGATGATGCTGAGAACTCGCAGCAACGACACCTTCTTGACCTCATTGAACGCGATGCCAAGCAGGAACTTATCCATGCGAAGGCAGAAAAACTACATTCGACTCTTATTCGACACAAGCAGCTCGAAATCGAGTACTACGAGCAGCTGCGCGAGGTCCGCCAGGTGCAGGCGAATGCCGTGTTCGGTGACGGATATGCTGGTTACGGCAATGGCTGGACAGGCAACAAGGCGCGCATTGTTTACCCGCAACACCGCAAGCGTGGTGGTCGCGCTTCGCACGAGCTTGTGCTTACGCCTGAGCTGGGAGAAGCGGTTGCCAATCTTCCAGAGACGCTCGTTCCTGTGCGTATCGACTTTGATCTCGACAAGCACCGACTGCGCGACACCTTCACAATCAATGCCAATGATAAAAGTATCCCAATTCCGCTGCTGGCAGAAAACCTCGCTGAGGATTACTACATTCCGCTAAGCTACGCGCACCAAATCGCGTCCGGTATCTCTGAGCAGCTGGCAGACTTTCATCCGCACGTGTTCCCCGATATCTCGGTGCCGAAAGTGGGTGTGCCCGATGAAATCCGCAACGAGGACATGCGCATTATTGTGAGACTCGACATCACTGTCGGCCAGCACAATCTGGTGGACCAGTTTGAGTGGGATATCAACTGTGCTGAAAACAGTCCTGAGAAGTTTGCCGAGTCGATGTGCCGCGAACTGAGTCTGTCAGGCGAGTTTGCGACTGCAATTTCCCACGCCATTCGTGAGCAGAGCCAGCTGTATACGAAAACGCTGCTCTTCAGTGGCCATGAGTTTGACGGGCGACCTGTTGAAGACGACGAGCTCGTGCGCGAATTATGCCCTGGAGTTGGCGACCATGCTTTTCTTCGTCCAGCCCTTCAGATCAAGGACTTCTCTCCCGTGCTGTTTGAGATTCCACACGTCGAGCTGGACCGCCAAGACAAAGATCGTGATAGAGACAGTCGTCGTAAGCGACGCCAGGGCCGTGCCGGTCGTCGTGGCACTGCTGCTCTTCCCGACCTCAAGGAGACGGTCCGAACGTTCCGCACTCCTGTGTATAATGCCATCTTGCCAGGTGGTGTCGTGAAGTCACTGGAGCTTATTCGCAAACGCGCAGAGCGAGCTGCCGACAGTGACGACGATGACGATGACTCGCCGCGTCCTGCTCCGACCACGACAGGACGTCGTGGTCGACCTCCCCTCCACCTGTCCGCCCAGCGCGGCCGCCCGCCTCTGACCACGACCGCTACCGCTAGTCCACAGCCACGCGTTGTACCCGTTGACGATGGACCTCATCTGATTGTGACGCTAAAGGTTCCCCGACTAGGAGAATTTCTGGCATCGCGGGGAATGGTGAGGTAGCGGCCTCCTAGGGTCGAATCGGTGTGAGCTTGTACGTTGACACCGCGTGATGGTCCAGTTAATTTATTGTATATTACAGTGCAGCGAATAAATTAGTGCTGTCTAGACGCTATACTGGTCTATAGAGAGAGCAGCTGGAGCGACTCATCGAGGCCGCTGTTGTGCTTGTTGATCAAGTCCTTGAGATAGTCGACGAGATCCTCAAGCTTAACATCGGTGCCCTGGTCGGCCTCCTCGTGCTTGCCGAGCTCCTTAACCTTGACGACTCCGCGCGTGAACTCCTCCTGGCCGAGAATGACGGCAAAGGGACAGCCCGATTTCTCGGCAGCTTCAAACTGCTTGGGCGTCTTGGGTTTTGTCTTGTACAAGAACTCGGCCTCGATGCCGCCATCCCACAGCTTCTTGGCCACAGACATGCGCTCGGTGAGGAATCCATCCCACTGGGGACCACCACCAAATGCCATGAGGAAGACCTGCGTGGAGGTGGGGCGCACCTTGTCGTAGAGACCCTCACGCTGTTTGACGAGAGAGAAGAGACGCTCGATACCAAACGAAACACCAACACAGGGGATGGAAGCGTTCTTCTTACCGGTGCCAGCAAACATGCCCACGAGGTTATCGTAACGGCCACCAGCAAGAATGGAACCAACACCCACGTTCTCTGAGTTGTCGTCGTCATCATTGGCCTTTTTCTTGGACTTCTTGGGCGCAGTAGCGGTTTCAGAAGCAGGAGGGGGGGCCGAAGCAGCCGTCACGGCTTCGTAGATAAGACCAGTGTAGTAGTCGAGACCACGGGCCAGAGAGAGATCGAATGAGATCTTGCTCGTAGCACCGTATGCGTCTAGGTACGGGAGGGCCGTCTCAACGTCGCTGACTCCCTCCGCGGCCGATGCATTGGACATGAGGCCCTCGTCTGCCTTGAGCTTCTCGAGAACCTCTTTGATGGAGCCCTTGATCTGGACATACTGGCCAATACGGTCAGCGACGTCCTCGGGCTGGTTCTTGTCGACGACCATCTCGCGCTTGACCTCAGCCCAAGGCAGCTTGTCGAGCTTGTCGACAGCACTCGAGACCTTGCGCACGTCGTCTAAGGCAACTCCACAGTGCTCAAAGATACCGTCAAGGACCTTGCGGTGGTTGACCTTGATGGTGAAGTCGTGGATTCCGAGAGCCGTCAGACCCTCGACGCAGATGGACAGGATCTCGGCGTCGGGAACCATGCGTTCATACACTCCGGCAATATCGATATCGCACTGGTAAAACTCGCGCATACGGCCCTTGGTCATAGCCGGCTGGTCACGTCGGTAGACTTTGGCGATGTGGTAACGCTTGATGGCCTGGATACCATTCATGGCGACGTAGCGCGCAAATGGCACCGTGAGATCGTAACGCAGCGACGTCAGCTCACCACCTTGGTCCTCGAGGTTGTAGATGAGCTTCGAGTCCTCACCGTACTTTCCCGACAGAATCTCGCGCAGCTCAAACACAGGTGTGTCAATGGTCACAGCACCGTGGCGCTTGAACACCTTGGTGATGGTGTCAAATATGGCGGATCGAATGGTCATATCCTTGTCGGACCAATCTTTCGTTCCCTTGGGGGTCTTGAGAGTGAAGGCGGGTGCCTTGCTGGCCTTGACCTTGGCCTTCGGTTCAGCATTGTTCTCAGCTTTCTCGCTCATTGTGCCAATCGTGCGTAGAATGCTCGGAGCCTGTCGTCGGATCTGCCTGCTCACTTGCAGCATGAAGAGTCAGAAAATTCAGGGGCAGGGGTGACGAAGTCAAGCCGTGCGTACATAACGCTCTGGCAAATCCAAAGGCAAATCCGAAGGTATTGCTACCTTCTGCCATGGATCTCGTCAAAACACTCGTCCGCCATGTGGCTCGGCGGTTCTACGACATGCGCAGCATCCTCATTATGGACGCCATTCTCGTACACGTCGTGCTCACCGATGACGAGCTGACGCACATGCTGGGCGTCAACAAGAAGGATCTAAGAGCACTTTGTGCTCGGTTAAAGGAGGACCATCTGCTGGCAGACCATGTACAAAAGGAGGAGGGCCCTACTACACGCCATATATCGAAAACCTACTACTATGTACACTACACCGAGACGATTGATGCCATCAAGTGGAAGGTACACGGCATTGTCAGCAAGTTCAAGGAACAGATTGGCGCAGAAGCGCAGCCAAGGGGATACGTGTGTCCCGTGTGCAAGAGCCGGTACTCGACAATCGACGTCGTCGACTCGTTTTCACCCGAAAAGGGCGGCTTTACGTGCGATTTGTGCGGATCCGTACTCAAGGAAGAGGACATGTCGCTTGAATCGCATGCCAACCAGGAGAAGCAGCAGCGGCTGATGGCCCAGATCCAACCAATAGTCGACACGCTGCAACAAATCGACAAGGTCCTGATCCCGGAGAACACGTTCCAGAGCTCGTGGGCACAGGCTCTGCCCGTCCCAACGGCCAATGGCTCGAATGTCATGCCTGCTTTCAACGCGAACCAGCGCTCGTCGATCCAGATCGCTGGCTCGGCCGGCTCTGTCAGCGCCACATCGTCCAACGGTGTCACGTCGCTTCAAGTCAGCATCACATCGGAGAACGAGAGCGCTCAGCTCGAACGCCAGCGCAAGGAGGAGAATGCTCGGCAGGCCGAGGAGAACGCACTCCCAACATGGCATGTCGAGAGTACAGTTGGCAAGACTCTATTCGACCCTGCTACTGTCAAGTCTGAGGCTGGATCGACTATCAAGCTCGAGGCTGACGCGCATGAAGAGAAGCCCGAGGTCGCGGATATGGAAGCCCAGGCCATCCAGGACAAGGCTGACGAAGCCACCCTAGCCGATTACTACGCACGCTTGGCGGCTCAACAGGCAGAAGACGACGACGAAGAGGAGGAGGAAGAAGAAGAGGAAGAGGACGACGACGAGGAAATTGCCTTTGAGGACGTCACTCCCATGGACCCGGAAGACGATGAGGAGGATTAGGTACGTCACGACTGTAAAATTGCATCAATACATGGAGTTACTCCTAATATAAGTCTAGACAAGTAGTGGGAGCCTGCATCTCTAGGGAACACTAAAGTAAATGTTTCTATTATCGAGCAGGGCTCTGTTTAAATATACACGGGTGCATCAAAATAGCCTCTCGGCTTGCATCCAGGCTATCGGAATCGCTTCTCGGCAATCTCAGCACCAAATTCCTCATACTCCTGCTTCGTGACCCACGTCTGGTCAAAGGTTCCAAGACCAGCCAAAATACTGGCACCAGCCCAAGTAACCGACTTGCGTTCTTGAGCTGTGGCCGGGACGTAGAATCGAGGTGCGTAGTTGGGGAACATGTGGATGATCTCCTGCTCGATACGGCCCGGCAGACCATGGATGAGCGTAGAGCCTCCGCAAATGACAATGTTGCCGAGCAGATTCATGAGCACCTCAGGAGGCACGTCGAGCTTGCTGAGACTGAGGTAGAGCAAGTCACCGAGACCGTTCATGGCAGCACCCTCGGGGAGGCTGATATTTGGCAGCGGGTACTGCGACGGCTTCAGCAGCGGCTCGGCAGTGGTGAAGCGCTCGGGACCAAACATAAGGTTGAATCCGTCAGGGAACTCAAACGGACGCACCTGTCTAGCATCCGGGTATGCGCTGGTGAACGGCATCTCCGAGACCTGCGAAGTCGTCTCCTTGAATGCGTGTAGCACCTTGGCGATCTGGTATGCGTGGAAGCTGGGGCTGATGTCGGGGTACGAGTGGAGCTGAGTCGAGCTGGCAGGCTGCCCAGGATCGAGCACCGACTTGCGCTTGACGAGATACGACGGCGTAGGTGTGATGCTGCGGGCCTCGAGGTGCGAGATGATGTGCAGATTGACAAAATCGCCGCCAAAGCGCGAGTGAAACGCGGTCTTGGGGACAATGGAGCCGTCGACGACGGGAGTAACTGACGCGACACCGGCGCCAATGTCAATGACGAGCGACGTGGGTCTACCTGACTCGTACGAGGCGCAGATGGGCGCCTTGACGAGCGAGAACACCGGCACCGACAGGTCCTCAAAGGCGATTTCAAGCGAGCGCTGCTTGCTGGCCAGCGGGTTCCACGTCTGCTCGACCGTCACGAGTGGAGCTTCCGACGGGTCGAGATCGAGCTTGTTTTTGTACACGTACTTCCAGATCTGTGCCATAGCATCCCAGTCCTGCACGCATCCGTCTGCCATGGGCGAGAAGACGTCGGTGTTTGGGCGCGGCACGTCGACATCATCATCAAAGTACAGGTTGCCGTGCGCATCCTTGGCGTAGACGGTGGGGAGCACATACTTGGGCTGTGTATCGCCCGAGTATCCGACCCGTGTCGTCGACGACCCTGTCTCAATGACAATGGCCGTGATCTCGTCGGCCTGGGATGGCTTAGTGCGGGTCATTGTGTGGGGAGGTGAAATTCCAGTTCGCGAACTACAAATAGTTGGGCTAGGGTTCACTCAGGACTATCCAGCTGAACTCATGCTGCTGCCACTTAAATGCTACGCACCAGGAAGGGTATCTGATGAGGCAGGTTCACATGGATTACGGCAGTATGTGACTGGGCTCTCGAACATGATGTAGGCATCTTGTGTTGTGCTGCCAAGGTAACCACTCGGCACTAGCTACTCCGATCGCAGTTGTAAAGGTCCAAATGGAGAGATTGGGGGTCTTCTTTCTATTTTGACTCCCTCGTTTGAGTCGCTCCTTCGTCTTCTGGCCATCTTCTGGCCATTGTCTGGCTATATTGACTGTCTGTCGTTGAGATCATCTGATATACATGATCTATGTCCACTCAATCCATGATGTATCTCAACTGGAATCTATGATCTATCTCAACAAGATGTCTCAGATGTCCACCGCCCTTCGCACAGTTATGCGAGAAAGCATAACACACTCCCCACGGACCTTCCATCCTACATATGTCGTCTCCAGTATTTCCTACTCCCGTTGGCGTGTTTGTTCCATCGACTGAGAGGCCATCGCTGCCGGATCGTCTAGGGATTCGTGAGTACACGCGCTCGGCTGAAGAGTACACACTTCGCGAGCATTGTATGTTCAAACCATGCTATTTTTCACGTCCCGTGCTCCGCCCCAAAGTGGGTGCCAATGTCAATGGACACCTCGTTTATGTGGACCCCACAGTTCTCCGCAAGATGGATGCGTACTGTGACGAGGGCCACACGCTTTACAGGCTCAGCACAGCTGTCACGACTCAGTCCACGCCCGAGAAATCCGAAGAGGCCCAGGTTTACGTGTGGAATGGCAACTCGCGGGTGGGTGAATGGGAAGAGAATGAGGAGTGAGGGGAGCCCTCACACGTGCACTGAAATGCCAAGTGAATCATACTGAAATCTCTGGAATATCTTAGTGCAATACAATCAATCCTACTGAAGTTGAATTACTAACATTATACATTCAATCTTATTTAATTACTAACATTACTTATCACTCAAATCGATTCAATACTCCATATAAATCAACGTAGTTATAGGCTCTATTAGACAGGCACATGCTAACAGCTTATGTAGGGGTGTGAGGCTTGCTGGACCCTGCGCCCGTACCCCAGCCAGCCACGCCATTTTCGAGATCTAGATCTAGAAGGGCTTCACCATAACGGACCTCCGGTTGAGAGCGGTCACTTTAAATTATTAGTGAACCACTGTCTAGTGAACCGAGAGGTTTCTACAACACTACAGGTGTTGCATGCGCCTGCTTTTGAGGCTGCGTTTGAGGCTGACAGCGATTACGTCGTACATGAGACGCGCGGCTGTGCTCAATTTGGCTTCTTTGGAGCACGCGTGCGCTTATAACCTCATATTGCACCTTTACTGACAACCATCTTGTCCACCTCTCTTTTTCAATGCTCAACACTAAGTCTGCCTTTCGACTGCCTGCGCGCTCTCTGACGCGCTCCTTCTCGGCTGCCGCCGTTCGTGCCGACATTGCCCGGTTCACGGCTGTTGGCCGCATCGGTGCGGATCTCGAGCGCCTCAAGGCCGCCAACTCGGACAACGAGTACATGCGATACCCGCTCGCAGTGTCCAACGCCAAGGGCGAGACATCGTGGTTCAACGTCGTTGTGTTCGATCCCCGTGCTATTGACTTTATGACCAAGTACCTCGCCAAGGGCTCGCGTGTGTTCATTGAGGCTGACGCGTCGATGCGCACCTTCACCACCGAGGCGGGCGAGAACCGTCGCAACTTGCAGCTCATCCAGCAGTCTGTGAGTCCCATTTCGTTCAAAAAGCGTGATGGAGAAGCTGGTGAGACCGAAGAGGCCTAAGCTGAGGCTGATATAGGCCCAGGTTAATCGCCTTGCTCGGTTTTGCCTATGTTTCACGACCCGCCAATTGCTAGATAATGATTCCCGGAACTATCCAGATCTCCCCTCTATGTATCTCAATATACCTTAATGGAAATGTCTGTAACAGAGGTGTACTTGTGAGGCGACGCTTGCACCGTCTGATTTCACGCGGATACACGCGATATAAACCTCAAATCTTAGTGTTGACCTCATAATATCTTAACAGTCGGTATAATTATCTCAGTAGCTCTCTATGTAAATCCCTGTGTAAATGCCTGTGTAAATGCCTGTGTAAACGCCTTAATTGCTATGTGGCTAATACTCATTGATTCTTCTTGTATACTACACCCAATTATCGGTGTACTCGTTGGTTGCCGAGCTGATACTTCCCTGGTGATAGACGTAGGAACCCTTTAGCTCACAGGGACTTGGCGTCTGTACGGTGTCGGTGTGGGAGATCAGCTGCTTCGAGGACATGGGACTTGACAGCTCAAGAGGACTCGAGATTGTCAACTCCATGGGTCCTGAGATGGACCGCGATCGAGCATTCCAGAAACGCTTTGGCTTTGAAATTCCCGGGTTACGTGGCTTGTATGTAAGAGTACTCGGTGGTGTGTTCCACCAGAGCGCAAACGACGCCCATAGACCTGATACGCATGCGCCAATTCGTCGAAGGCACACACCAAAGCCAATCTTGTCGCACAGTTCCATGTACCACTTGGACATTTCCTGACCAGTACCAAAGGCGATAAAATTGATGAATGCCAAAACGACATCGACATAGCCGTCAACCTTAGGGCCGGTAGATGAGCCCCACAAGACTCCAGCCCAGGTCTGTGAGTGCACAACGTCCCAGTTAAAGGGCTGGGCAGTGAGTTGCAGTCCTATAACATCTGACACGACTTGGCGAATACTCAGCGGGAACATGACGAGCACTACAACAACACAGAAGGCGAACATTCGGCGAAACCGGTTCTGCGTGATGCCGGTATTAGCACAGTGGAGCGCATCGTTGGCGTTGACCTGTTTCACGAAGTAGCGGTAGACGGTAATGGCGACATAGGGGAACGCAATGACGGCGAGAATAGAAGGCCAGATGAGAAGCAGGCCAAATGTGACCCAGCTGGGGTACACCGCTAGAGTGCATCCCTGGTACTTGACGACGTAGTAGCGGCGCTCCTGGACAATGAAGACCTCAAGCATCATAATAACAGGAGGCGCCAGGCAGATGATGAGATCAATAAGACGACACTTGAACGAGTTGAAGTCGAGTCGTGGACCGTCGTTGGCCATTAGCAGCGCCAGGTTGCGCGACGCCGCGATGGTAGCAGAGATGACTCCCGCGTTACTGCCAGCCAGGAACCGCGCCATGACATCGCAGAAGATGTCGCCGTTCCAGCGGTTGATGAAGTCGTCGGCACCCCAGATCTGCAGCGAGATGAAAACATTGAAGTTGAGGATAAGAAACCACGTTGTCAGACAGGCAATGGGGATGTTCTTGATGGCCACTGCGCGGGCCAGTACAGGCACCTGCAGCACGGTTGCAATGAGCGCAAACACCTTCAACGCAGCAAAACTCATTATGAAGCAAGGGGGCTGTTAGTGACGAGAATAAGGGTCGTTAAGAGTCTTTGGTGGAGCGAAACGGAGTAGTTACAAAGGAGGAAATGCCTTTTGGCGGTGTCGTCTCTTGTGTTGCGTTTCAGGGGGACGAGCTTACCGAGCGCACAGATCACCGAGCTAATTGCCGCGATAGGCAATTCTGTGTCCATCTTCTGCAGCTCTCGCCCAATCACAGTGCTCAGCTGCAGGTATATTAGGGCAATATGCAAGTATATTAGGGTTATATGCAGATATATTAGGGTTGATGCCGTCGGTCGGTGAGGCCTAATCGAGAGTCCAGCTAAGGAGCAGATATAGAGAGTAGATAGGGAGTACGACAGGTAGGCTGTAGGAAGTCTCTAATAGATGTCTGTAGTAGATGGTACGTAATAGAGTGCTTGCAATAGATTGTACGCGATAAATTGTTTATCTACTTGCAAGTTGTGGTCTGTAGCCTTCATTGCTAGCAGTTTTGATGGCAGCATGGCTGCTCATATGAATAAATATACGTCTAGAGTCCCTATGAACTCTCACCCCAAGCACTCTACATCTCCACTGCGAGCTCTGCAAAAGAAATGCGGCCTGCAGCCTTGACCTTGGCAGCGAGACGGTCGTACATGGCGGAATCAGGACGCACGAGCCACTCACCACCCGAGACGACAAAAGTTCCAGGAGCAGAGCTCTTGATGTCGTTGGCAATTCCGCGCTCGAGCTCGTTGGAGAGCTTGACACGGCCCTCAATGTTGAGCTGCGACTCGAGCGTGCGACGCACATCGGCGAGTCGTTGGCGCGCCTCGGCCTCTTGCTCCTTTTGCTTTGCTCGACGCTGCTTGATCTTGGACTCGGCCGATTCTTCGCGCTGGATCCGGCTCTGGCGCTCCTCCTCAATGAGATCTCCGTACTTCTCCTGATATGCCTCCTCCTCCATGCGTCGCTGCTGGGCCAGCATGCCCTGGTATTCATTGTAGGCGCGGATCTGGTCGCGCTGAGCAAGCGACTTGGCCTTTTTGGCACCGACGGTGCGGTTACCGCGTGATGGCGAAGGTGCCACCCCTGTAGCTTCGGCCTGTCGCGCCGCGATCTGAGCCGGCGTCGGGTTGACCTGGTCACGCAGAGCTTGGCGCATTTCAGGCGTCAGATTCGCGTAGACCTCGTCAGCGGTCGGCAAATACTCGTCTGCGAATTCGCCCGCCTCGTCGTCCTCAAACTCGCCCTCAGCCACCTCGTCATCGACCATGTCGTCAATCCGCTGGATAGCTTCATCCTCGGTGATCTCGTGTTGGTGCTCCGGCCCGCTATTCCGTGACAGCAAAAAGAGGATTCCTGCGCTCACAAGTAACAATGGCGAGTACGTCACCAGTTCTTTGAGCATTGTGGATGCTAGCAGCGAAATATCAGTGGCGTTGAAGTGTTGTATGGCAAATTCAGGCTCGGTAATGCACAGTTGAGTAACGCGCGGCTGTGTGTGAACGCCGGGTAAGCCACCCCTGAGGTGGAATTTTGCATCATTTGATACATCACCACAAGCATCAGTACTCATATACACACGGTAGAATGCTGCAACTCAAGGCATGGAGCCGGTCGATTCGGCCCGTTCTGCAGCAGAGCACCTTGGGACGTGCCATGTTCGCACCCATGGCTCCTGCTACCTCGACAACTGTCGAGTTCACTCGCGGCAAGCGCACGAAGCGGAAAGCACTCGCTCCTGGAGCGCAGCGAGTCGTGACAATGCTGAGTGTTTTCAGTGCTCACAAGAAACAGCCCCGGCGTCTGAAGCTGTCGATGGAAGACCTCATTCGTCACAACACAGTCCAGAAGGCGTGGTCCATCTTCATGCGCGACAAGAAGACGGCGCGCACGGCCGTACTACGCGAACAGTACGAGAAGATGGAGGAGGCGTGCGACGAGCTGCAGAAACTCGATCCTTACCTGGCCTTTGAGGCGACGAAGCGAGAAAAGGGCAAGCGATTCAGTCCCGAAATGCGCATCCCCACCGAGACCCCGCCCAACGAGGTGTGGGCCGAAAACTGGAAGGTGACGGACATCTACGAGAAGAAGAAATAGCGTGTGACCACCACACGATTGTACATATGCATTGAGTGCAATTCATGAGTTCATGAAGGATCTAGTATCATTGAGGAGACCAGTCATCTTAGGCTAGAGTGGTGAAGCGTAGTACCCCACTTGGAGCTAGCTGCTCCATAGAATCATTACGTGGGAGACTACTCTTTAACAAAAGGACTCCTCTGCTGAATTAACTTTGTTAGCTTGACTCTTATTTAACTGTTACGGCCCTGCTGAAGTCCTACCGTATATGTACTGCATCATGCTTCCTGCACGGCTTGAAAAAATTCCAGCCTCACTCTGATTTTTCCATACTCCTAGTTCACACTACACTCAGCATGGCGAAGGAGAATCTATTGTGGAAGATCAGTGTGATCGAATCACAGCTGAATGACAAGGAAGGGTCGGAACACCGTCTGCAGCGAGCTCAGCTGGCGGCGGAGAAAAAGGCCCGTAAGCGCTCGGAATCACAGACTCTCGACGACAATGAACGCCAGCGTCTCGAGCAGGAACTGGTAGCTCTGCGCCAGAAATACGTCGACCAAAAGGTCTATCACGGTATTATCGTCGTTCAGAAAGCCCTCAAGTCGGCTCTAACGGTGGAAGCTCTCAAGATTCAAAAGCGAATCAAGGGAGCTTCCGGTGATGCCACCAAAGTTGCTGGTCTCAATGGCGAGCTGGCAGCGACAAAGGCGTTCAAACACGACGAACTGGCGCCTACGATTGCAGTCAATGCTGTGTGGAAGTCGTATTTGAAAATGCACCAACAGAGTGGATCTGATGCGCTGCTCAAGACAGCTTTTGCCCAGAAGGCTACGCTCGACGGCTTCTCGCACGAGCAGAAGAACGTTTTCGGCCGTCTGTGCAACACAGGGCCGGTAAAGAAGGCCATCGATCAGCTTGTCAGTAGCGTCAAGGTCGCTACAGGTGCGCAGTCAAAGAAATCAAAGGTTGAGGAAAAGCCGGAGAAGCTGGCTAAAGCCGAGGTCAAGCTTGCGGACGAGAAAGCCGACAAGGGAGCTGAGGGTGAGGAAGTCGAAGACGAGGACAATGAAGAGGCTACCAACTATGACCATCTCATTGCCGGATCATCGGACGAAGATGAAGGATCAGACGAGGAAGGCTCAGAGGAAGGCTCAGAGGCTGAGGGAGACGACTTCTTTGAGGGAGATTCTGGTCTGCCGTCACTTGCGACCGGGTACATCTCTGGATCGGACGATGACGGGTATGACTACGAGAACGACAGCAAGGTGAAGGAGGTGACGATGGAGCGCAAGAACCGCCGTGGCCAGCGAGCGCGACGCAAGATCTGGGAGATGAAGTACGGGTCTGGAGCCAAGCATGTCCAGCAGGAGCAGAAGAAGAAGCAGGAGGAGTTCCAGCAGCGACAGACCGAGTATGAGCAACGAGAGGCTCGTCGTCAGCAGATGGCAGCTGCCAATGGTGGAGTTATGCCTGACCGGCGCAAGAGAATACCCGTGGAGGAGCGGCCTGTGCATCCGTCGTGGGAGGCCAAGAAGAAGCTGTCTGCGGTTCCCAAGTTCGAGGGTAAGAAGATCAAGTTTTAGTATTTATTAGCATGAGTAGCACAATGCATTTCACTATTCGACTTTCGTTAAGAGTCGTTGGTCGTTTAACAGAGTCGTTTGAGTCGTTTAGCTCTTTGGTAGCCGTTTAGGGTATAGTGCTTCCCCTGAATATTCCTGTATCGGGAGGGTCGCGCCATATCAGGTGCGAGGCATTCCACATCCCGAGGTTCGCGGCGCTCGATCTCGTACTCTCCAACTCTCGCAATGGCTCAGTTCCCCCCTCAATTGTCGGACGAGAAGCAGGCGCTGCTGGTGCGCACGATCCAGGACTGGGCTCTAGGACATGGCCTCGTGCTGCGTACCGGGGAGGCCTCGGGAAGTGGAGTGCCCGCTCCGGTTACGCTGTGGCCGACGCCGTTTGCTAAGAAGGCGTTTTATGCCGCTCTCGAGGTCCAGAAACCGTACAACGAGTTGTACCGGCGCGTGTGCAGCGACAAGGAGTGGCTTATCGCGGAATTGCAGGACCTGGCACGCTACGATGCCGATTTCACCGGCCGCCTTCTCGAAATCTACCTGAAGGTTCATCGACCGGAGAAGTCGGCGTCGTCGTTGACGAAGCAGGTTCTCACTGGGGGTCTGTTCCGATCTGATTACATTGTCAATGCCAGCGACGACTCCATCAAGCAGGTCGAGTTCAACACTGTCTCTGTGTCGTTTGGCGGTCTGTCGTCGAAACTGGGTGGTCTTCACCGGTATTTGGTTCAGGCGGGCGTATATGGAAAGGACGCTGCTGGTGTTCCAGACCTGAGTCTCGATACAGTGCCTCTGTCGCCGTCACTTGAAGGTCTCGCTGCCGGTCTGGCAAAGATGCACAATGCGTATCTTGAGACGGCAGAAGAGGGCAAAACAGCGGTCCTGTTTGTCGTTCAGCCTGACGAGAAGAACGCACTCGACCAGCGGCTCGTTGAGTACGAGCTGTTTGGGAAGCACGGAATTGTGGCCTTTCGTCTCACTTTGCCCGAGATCGCCGATCAGACGCGCACAATCAGCCACCCGCAGTATGGCGATGTGCTATACTACGCTGGTCCCGAGAAGAACGTTGCTGATTCTCAACTGACACGTATTTCGGTTGTATACTACCGCGCCGGATACGGTCCTGGCGACTACCCCTCCGAGACTGAGTGGGAGGCACGACTTTACCTCGAGAAGTCGCATGCTATCCAGTGCCCGTCGGTGCTGACTCAGTTGTCGGGTGCCAAGAAGATCCAGCAGCTGCTTACTGACGATGCTGTGTTGAAGAAATTTTCTGGGGTCGCCAAAGGCGGCCTCGAGATTACTGAGCGAAACGTGTCGCAGCTGAAAGAGACGTTTGTGGCCATCTATCCTCTGGATTCATCGCCGCGGGGCCTCGAGGCGCAGAAGCTTGCTTTCGAGCACCCTGAGCGGTTCGTTCTCAAGCCCCAGCGCGAGGGTGGAGGCAACAACATCTACCGCGACAACATTCCTGCGTTCTTGAATAAGACTCCAAAGGAGAGCTGGGGCGCTTACATTCTCATGGAACTCATCAAACCCGCTGAGAACCGCAACCAGATTCTGCGGGCTGGAGAAGTGTATACTGGCGAGATTATCTCGGAGCTGGGTGTGTTTGGATCGATGCTGTGGAACACAGACACGTCCGAGGTGTTCCTCAACGAAGCTCCCGGCTGGCTGCTGCGCACGAAGCTGCAAACTTCTGACGAGGGCGGTGTCGCGGCCGGGTTCGGTTGCATCGACTCTGTCTTCTTAGTCTAATGATTCGTGAGTAACGCTGTATGCTATTCTACGAATTATAGCCACGTATTAATGAATCTATGGCATCTATAGGGAATCATAGCGGTCAACGACGCAGGGAGTGCTTGTGGCCAAGGTAGCTCGGTGCTCCGCGCACTAAGCCTGCCTGAGGACGCTGGGTACGCGCATCAGCAGCTCGGCGAAGGTAGAGCGGGACACGGCCTTGGAGCCGGCGCTCAATGGCCACGGCCCAGAGCGCAGCACCCGTGACGTTGGTGTAGGCAAACATAAGACCCAGGATAGGAACCGACTCGAGCGCCACGGCCATGAAGCCAAAGCCCATGTATTGGCCTCGGCGGTCGCCCACGTACTGGCGTTCCTGGTTCGAGTCGAAGCCCTTGAGCTGGAAGTAGCGGCGGTGGCAGCGCTGGCCGTGAGACGGACCCTGGACGACAATGAGGACTAGGGGGCCAATCAGGGGAATGAAGTTGAGGAGGATCTTGAAAAGGCACCACAGAAACCACTTGGGGTAAAGGAGGGCTTTCGGCGCGTTTTTGACGGCATTGCGGATCTTCGCCAGCGGAGGCACATAGGCCTCTCGGCGCAGGCGGCCCTTGAGCACGAGCTCGTCAAAGCCCTCGTAGCTCATGATCTGTGTTAGCTGGGAAATATAGGGCGATGTAGTGACAGACAGAGTCGAATAGAAGCTCGAGTGGAGCAGGCAGCAGAAGCAGTTCAGCGAGCAGCTGCGTGGCAATGATCGATTCGTGCACCATGGCGATGCCTGCGGTGATGATGCCCGAGGGTCCATTGAAGAACAGTGCTAGCGCTGCCTGTGGCGGGTACAGGAAGATGAACGCGACGGCACTGACAGCCAGTCCCAGCAGAAGCTCGGGGATCATCACCTTGAACATATAAGCCCACAGAATGGGGTGCATGCCGAAGTAGGAGATTCCCTGTGTTAGGAGGCTTTGGCGCATGGGGATGCGCAAACCTGAAGCGGGTACAGAAACGTGCCAGACCATAGGAGCATGACCGGCACGACGACAGGCTGCACGAGCGACGCGAGCCCGCGGCGGATTCGACTCGACATTGTAGGTGAGAAAGTAGAGATTCGCGTTCGTGCGTTGATGGCATCTGCCCGTGCCCTAATCTGGAGCCCGTGCCCCGATAAGTATCGATGCAAATTGATCTTCACCAGACGAAATAACACGACTTGCACGACTTGCACGACTTGCACGACGCGATGAAAGGTAAGGTGTGCGTGGTGACAGGAGGCTCACGGGGCTTAGGGCTTGAGATTGCACGGAGGTTTGCAGGCAAGGGCGCTTCGATCGTTGTTGTGGCACGGAACAAGCGTGACATTGAAGGGGCAGTGGCTGGCATGCCCTGTGACGAGGGCCAGAGCCACTACGGCGTCGAGTTCGACGTTGGGTGCGGCCGTCTGTTTGACAACAGCGATTTGCATGCTCCAGTTGCTACAAAAGGAGCTTCTCCGCTCGTGAACCTGTCAGATGTGGGAGTGCTCGTCAACAGTGCCGGCATCTCTCAGTCAACGCTGCTCACGCGAGTGAAGCCTCAATTGATGGACGACCTCGTGCGCACGAACCTAATTGGCACAATGATGATGAGCCAGGCCGTTTTGAAGCATATGATGCGAAACGCCGACGGCTGCATCATCAACCTGTCGTCGGTTCTTGCGCACCGCGGCGGCCGAGGCTCGACGGTGTACGCAGCGACAAAGGGCGGAGTGCTGGCTTTCACGCGCGCGCTTGCGTGTGAAGTGGCTTCGCGCAATGTGCGTGCCAATTGCATTGTCGCCGGCCTCGCTGATACAAATATGGGGAGAGCAGTTAGCGTCGCGACGACGGAGCAGTTTGCAGCACTGTCACCGCTGGGCCTCGTCACACCGCAATCTGTAGCCGATGCTGCCGAGTTTCTAGCCACCTCGACGCAAATCACCGGCCAATCCATCACTGTCGACAGTGGATTCCTGCTGTAGTTAACCCCGGACTATCCCCGGCGCGGCTGTACTTATAGCCGCTGACAAATGCCGCTTCGTCAATGGTTTCCATTGTACGCAACTCGGTAGCAAAGACACTGCGACACCCCAGACTCGTACCTGCACTATCGCGCAAGATGCATATCCAGCCAATTGAGATGCGCTGGGGCAGCGGCGACAACTACGCCTACATTGTGTCGGACGACGTGTCCAAAAAGGCCGTCATTATCGACCCCGCAGAGCCTGACGAGGTGCTGCCGGTGCTCAAGGAGTCGATTGACAAGCAGGGACTCGTGTTTGTCAACGTCATCAACACACACCATCACTACGACCACTCGGGCGGCAACGAGGCGCTTAAAAAGGCGTACCCTCACGCTGGGGTCATTGCTGGCAAGGACTCCCCGCTCGTGAGCAAAACACCTGCGGATGGCTCCGAGTTCTCACTCGGCGACAACATCGTCGTGCGTGCGCTGCATACTCCGTGCCACACGCAAGACTCGATCTGCTACTTCTTTGAGGACCATAAGACTGGCGAGCGTGCTGTCTTCACTGGAGATACGCTGTTCATTGCCGGGTGCGGGCGATTCTTTGAGGGCACGGCCAAGGAGATGGTCACGGCACTTGTGTCGACGCTGGGCTCGCTTCCAGACGACACAAAGGTGTACCCAGGCCACGAGTACACGGCATCGAACCTCAAGTTCGTCAAGACAGTGCTCGACAACGACGCTGTCGAACGGCTCTCTACCTACACTTCCTGCAACCGCCATACGACCGGAGCATTCACCATTGCCGACGAGAAGAAGTACAATCCGTTTATGATGGTCGACTCGCCTGTCGTGCAGAAGAAGCTCGGTCTCACCGACCGCGTCGAGGTCATGGCCAAGCTGCGCGAGCTCAAGAATAAGATGTAGTCAGGCCAGTTGATGGAGACAACTGGTTGATCGCCTAGCGTAATGAAAAGTATGGGATGTGATGTCAAGTTGCAGTGTTCTGGCACTGCTCAATGGTGGCTGAAAAGCTGCTAATTTCGTTTACCATACTATTAGTTACTTAGCACTGCTAGTCGAATCACAGCTAGTCAAAGCTCTGCTACGACAAGGGATTTCCCCGTGGAAACAGCGGCAGAGGCACGAGCCGGGCCAGTAGTTGTCACGGGTATCACTCTGTCTCTGTTGTCCACACTACCAATTCAACGGGAGAACATGAAAAAGAGCTCTAGCTAATTTCAGAGACAAAAATTCTACAAGGTCAAAAAGTATATCCTGTGAAGCTTTTATAGGCGCCGGCCCTACATTTACGCATGTACCCGCAGCCCCTGAGCCCAAGAGCACAAGAGCACAAGAGCACAAGAGCGCAACGAATTCAACGAGCTCAACGAGCTCAACGGGAAAGCTGTTCAGAGTTGATGAGTTGACAACAATTTGACTGACTTCAATTACTAGTATTACGCAAGGCACGAGCTTTATACACCGTTGCTCGCCGTATCGTATCCTTACTAGCCGCTGTATGGCGGTACAGCAACCCAGCAACCCTCATATCTAAGGGAGATACAACATCGTGAACGTCACATTAAACGTATTTGGGGCTCATTTCAGAATTGGATTAGCTACATCTCTATTTTATGCTTTAATGCTAATTTGCTGGGCGCTCGAGTCTCGTCGCTCCACTGCCTCGTTTACGTGCAGGCTGCAGCCGCGTGAACCCTGCCCCGCTCAACTTCACAATCAGCTCACCGTCTCCATTACACTACATAGCGAACATGGGCAAATCATCAAAGCCACAGGACGCCGTGGACGCGCTGGATACTGAGGCGCTGGACGAAGCAATTGCCGAGCCCATTACCGAGAGCAAGGGATCCAAGGAGTCAAAGGAGTCAGCCAAGGAGGCCAAGGAGTCTGAATCAAAGGTGGCTGAGGCCAAGGAGTCGATCGAATCGGAATCCAAGGAGTCTGCGTCGAAGGAGCCTGCTTCAAAGGAGTCCATTGAGCCAGATGTGACGAAGGAAACCAAGGAAACCAAGGAAACCAAGGAGACTAAGGAGACCAAGTCTGGCGATGCCGACAAGAGCGCTCCGGCGCCGCCGCCCCGCCCCACGTCTCCGTTCAGCGAGTCTCTGGCCACGCTAGTTGAGGCGTTTCCGAACGTCGATTCGGCCGTTATTCGTGCTGTGCTCATTGCGTCTCACAACGATCTCGACACGGCCTTCAATGCCCTGTTGTCGATGAACGATCCCGACTATCGACCGGAAACCCCTGCTCGGCCAAAGGTCGACGAGAGTGCCACCAGACTCACTGACCAGCAGAAGCAGATCGAAGAGGACGAGAGACTGGCCCGCGAACTGGCGGGCGAGTACGGAGGACGGGGCTCGTACTCGTCGTCGCGCCGAGTGCGACGTACAGAGACCGGCAGCTCAAGCCAGGGCTACTCAGGGCGATTCGACGAGGGCCGCCCGCCAGCTCCTGAGCGCTCGTTCTTTGACGACGACCTGCCCGAGATCCGAGAGAACTTCCAAAAGGGCTTCAATGAGACCAAGACGAAGGTGACGTCGTGGGTGACGAACCTGCGGAAGCGCATGGACGGCGAGCCTGGCCAGCCGAGCATCTTTGGAGCGCTCGGCGGAACGGGCAGTTCTCCGCGCCAGTCGGTGGACCGGTCAAGCTATGGGTACAGTGGCCGTGTCAGCGGTGACAATGGTCCTCGTGAGAACGTAAACCGCCGGTTCTACGATCGCGATCCCTCGGAGCTCGACGAAGACTTCCGGGGTGTGTCTCTGCGTGACGAGGTCGAGGCTGGTGGTGAATCAAGCCCTCCTCCTCCCCGTCCCCCGCGCCCCTCTGTTCCGACCACCAAGGCCAAGCCTGTCAGCGCATTTGGTGACGAGCCCGCTGACAGTAAGGGTTCCAAGTGGGAGCCGTTGCAGACTGTGGCTCCTGAGCCCGAGTCGGCCGACAAGGATCCGTTCTTTATTGGCGACAGTGATGAGGACGAGGATGAGGACGAGAACAAGCCGTTGGCCGAGGTTGCCAAGTAGTGTATGCGAACTAATATGTATTAGACCGTATTAGCCTGTAGCAGGAGCATAGCCAAAAGCCAGCTGGCTTTCTAATCATCCAGAATAGCAATCACCCATCAATTGAACAACTCAGGCCATGTCATTCCATTTCCATGACCATTCCATCCATTTATATGACCACTCCATTTCGATTCATTCAGTTCCATCACATTCGCTGCATTTGCGGTGCATCTGGGCTTGGGTGACGCAGGGTCGATGCGGAGTGGCGGATAAACTATAAAAGGATTGCCACACCCCGCAACTTTGACTTCATCAGATTGGAAGCAATTGAACTACACTTAAAGGCAATTGAACAACAACATGTGCAGAGGAAGAGATAGGAAGGACAAGGAGGATTCTGTTGTCACGGCGGTGGCGCCTGAGCAGAGCCCGTGGACTGAGATGACGGGTGCGCTTGACGATGTATGGGAGCTCGCCGATAAGACGGTGGGTCGACTAGGAAACGTCATGAGTGTGTATGGCGACCGTTTCCAGCAGCGTCTTGACGAGGCGACGTCTGAAATTGACCGCGAGTTGCCGGACCTGTTTCAAGGATCGGACCACAAGCGCTGGCGACACCAGCACGAGGGCTCGCGTTTTGGCTGGCGCTCGCGCAAGGACCGCATGTGGGCCTATCCAGCACCGTCTGCTAAACAGTACGCAAAGTGCAAGGACCAGGACGGTGTTTCGGCGTGGAGCCGCGACGGCGTGTGGCGCTGCCTGCTGCCGAATGCCGAGAGCGACTACTACAAGCTGCCGCAAGATTTCGGCAAAGTCGCTGTCTCCACGACCAAGGACGCTGAGAAGAAGCTCGACAAGGCCGAGTGGTTCACGGAGTACTCTGTGTACCTTGACTGGGTGCGGGCCATGCGCAAGGCCGAGAGCAGCCGCCTCCAAGCTGATATGCAGCGGCTGCGCGCCACGGCCGCGACCCCTCCTCCCGAGCGCGCGTCGTTGTCGACTCCTCGATCAGCTGCGCCTACGGATCTGCGCTATGTGTCAGAGGTCGATGCGGAGAAGCAGGGCAAGCGCGTCATCTCGTCATCGGTCGTCATCGAGCGCGTGTCTGGGGACGACGGCGCTCTGCAGACGAAGAAGCTGACCAAGAAGTGGTACGACGACAACACCGTCAGCGTGTCTGAGGAGCGCTCTTCGGGCAAGTCGGATGCTGGCACTAGCGGCGGCTGGTTCTGGCGCTGAACCATCTATTTATTATCAATCTCTACTCTAGGACAATCTATGGATATGTGACAGCTGTAGGAATCATTCATCGACTGAAACATACAGTCATCTTAAGCCCATCTAGCCATCCATCTAATCGTCATTCATCTAATCATCCGAATAGCCCTTAGAATCGTCAATATCAACTCTTAGCTGCTTTACTTGTCCAAGCATTACTTGTCATTCATAGTACACCAGTAACTATCTATGTTCATAACACCACAAGCAGCCTGCTGTAGCTTACCGCACTGCACAGGTACTTTGCACTCAATTAAACGCCTACTCGCCGTCCTCATCGTCATCGTCCTCCGATGGGAGAACAGGATGGTGGAGCACATCTCCTTTGACATGGTAGTGGGCCTTGCGCATCTCCTCAAATCGTCGGTGCTTCTCCTCGGGAGTCTCCTCTTCCTCTTCCTCCTCCTCTTCCTCGTCGTTGTTGGCGTTCTCGTCAACGACAATTCGCTCGTTTTCAGCAAAGCTTGATGGGGCTACCTCGGGTTCTCCAAGACTAAAGCCGTCGAGTTCGTCGACATTGAGGACGGTGTTGTCGCTGGTTCGTACCTTCTCGTCTTCCTCGTCGGGCAGATAGTACTCCGACTCGCCGACAGCTCCCTGGAACGGTGTCTTCGGCTCGGTGATCTTCATGGTGGCACCCTTCTCCTGCTCTGTCAGGTACAGGTTGGCCTCGTCCCACTTGAGATGCTCGCCCGTTTCAGGGTTGATGACATCAGACGTCCCGTCGGCCGAGGATCTGCTGCCACGACGCGACCCGTGCGACGACGACCGCGTGCGCAGGCTATTGCCGACGCTGTTGAGCTGCGCGTTGGCTCGGGTGTTCTCGAGAACTTCGTTACGGTCAATGTCGCCTTGGCCTGGCGAATGGTACGCCTCGGGCGCGGGGGCATTTCGCAGAATGCTACGAGGCGTAGGGCCCGAGAACGAGGCTCTGGCGGGTTTTGGTGAGGTAGTTTCAGACATTGTGGCTGGTTCAGTGATTCGGCAAGACGTCGGCTAGCGTATCGGCAAACGGGTCCGTGCGCGGTCGATGAGCAGCAGATACAAGTCGTATGGGAAGATCAGTCGTTGGAAAGGCGTGTGATTCGACTGGTGTCGATGGATTCAGTGTGGAGTTGCTGTTGAGATGGATGGATGTCATGAATCCGGATGGTCCCATATATGTTTCAGCCGTGCGTTTTCCATCGTAGGATCCGCGGTTTTGCGCTTTCCGCCAATCCCGACTCCGCTATCTGTTGCAATATTCATACCCATTTCAGTACGACCAGCTGAACTGTTTCGCTGGATTCGAGGAACTAACGTTTGAGCGGACATTCCGGCGGACATTCCGGCAAACTGCAGCGCCCTGCGTGACGTGCATGACGTCGAGACTCGCGGGGTACAGATGGCGTCAAATGGAGCATAACACTGATGTGGTGGCCACAACAGTGGCGATGTCGTAGTTACTACACTAGTGACGGTGTATTTAGCATATGGTAATGTGGTAGTCATTAGTACTGTTGTATTGCTCTTTACGTTCCACAGCTGAAATCTTTGCTTAGCGGGTAACAGCAGTCGATACTGAATCAGGTCGCCTGTCGGTACCGCTGCTCGAAAGAGCGATGGGCGCCTGCGGGAAGACCGCACGTAAGCTTATTCTCGTGCATTTTTTTCTTTGCTATTATTAACAACCATTACTCAACGACTCGGATCTGACAGCCGTGGATCTCCGCACTGCAGGCAGTGTCGGGGAGATATAGGGAAGCAGCAGCAAGCGGCAGAACAGACGGCAGGAACAGACAGGGGCTCGTGCTGGAGCCGGCAGTGATTCCGGCAGCGCCACATGCCACACTTTTAATCCGAGCGATCGTCACTGATAACCATTAAGCTCGAACCTTCAAGCCGGCTATAGCCCCGATATTCCGCTGGCCAACGGGGGGTGCCAATCTGCCTCGTTTGCAGTAATTTATCCGTCAGCTCGAACGGGAAGTGCCCGTGCCCTGATAGCGGGACTGACTATTTGGGGAAGCGATTGACTCGTGTAAGCCCAGGCACAGAAGTATAAAAGCCGGTCGCATCCCCCCCCGTTTCTTTCACTTGTTCATCGGGTTTACATCTCAGTGCATCTCATAGAGCATCTCATAGAGCATCTTTCCGTCAGGACTGTGTTTGTTTCTGTTGACCGTTTTTGTTGTCCGTCTCTCTATCGCTCCTACAATGTCTCTACTTCAACAGGTGGCTGTGCCAAGCTGGAAAAACATGATGTCGCTGGCCGGCAAGACGGCTATCGTCACTGGTGGCTCTGGCGGTCTTGGGCTCGCTGTGTCCAGATACCTCCTGCAGTCTGGCGCATCTCTGGCTCTCATTGACAACAACCTGCCCAAGCTCGAGCCCGCTGCTTTGAGCCTCAGCGAGTGGTACAACGACCCCGCCAACAAGGTCCACCACGACGAGAAGCAGGTCATTTCATCGTGGGCATGCGACATCTCGGACCCGGCCCAGGTCGAGACGACGGTGCAGGCCATTCGCAAGCACCACGGCAAGCCTCTGCACGTTCTTATCAACGCTGCTGGCTACTGCGAGAACATCTCGGCTATTGACTACCCGGCACTCAACATCAAGCGTCTCATCGACGTCAACCTCAACGGATCGCTATTCATGGCCCGCGAGGTCGCCAAGACGCTCATTGCTGACAAGACTCACGGCTCCATCATCCTTGTCGCTTCCATGTCGGGGTCTATCGTCAACTTCCCCCAGCCCCAGACCCCCTACAACATGTCCAAGGCTGGTGTCATCCACCTGGCCAAGTCCCTGGCCTCTGAGTGGGCTGCCCACGGCATTCGTGTCAACTCGCTCTCGCCTGGCTACATTCTGACGCCTCTGACTCGCGCCATCATCGAGAGCGACGCTCGACTCAAGGCCGACTGGGAGTCGCGCATTCCTCTCGGTCGCATGGCTGACCCCGACGAGTTTGCAGGCCCCCTGTTGTTCATGGCATCGAACGCTTCGTCCTACATGACTGGCCACGATCTTGTTGTTGACGGTGGCTACACTGTGTGGTAAACAAATATGCAGACGCCACAACGATATTAGATAGACTGTCACGCATAGACTGCTTTTAGACTGTTTGCTTTGTAAAAACTAATGATAATGATTTGAGACATGCAAAACGTCCTCCCAATTGGGCAAGGATCTGCAACCTTATTCATGGCAGTCTACCTTTTCGGAACGAGCTTCATGTGTTGCATACACTGGTTTCATTCGGGCATAGCTACTAATGCGTCTTGCCACTTTTTACCTAATAAATCTTCTTCTTCTCGTCGATGCTGATGCGGCCGGCACCCGAGCTGACAAGAAGAATGAGTCCGCCGACAATACTCAGCGTCTGGAAGTACTCGTACTGCAGCAGGTCACGGGCCGGATTCCGCGTCGAGTAGCGCCAGTACGGGTTGACGAGCAGGTTCTGGGCAGAGAGCATCACCACCAACAGCGAAGCACTGAGACGCGCCTTGAAGCCAATAACCACCAGGATGCACGCAGCTAGGCCAATGACGTTGAAGAGGCCGCCGATAATCGTCCAGCTGCGCGAGGTCATGTATGCAATGAACAGCAGAATCAGCAGGATACGGCCTCCCAATTGCAGGTACTTCGAGTTGTCCTTGTCCTCTAGAGTGGGCAGGCCGGGCAGGCTCAGACTACGCTTGTCACGCACAAACGCGTCTGACAAAACCAGCAGCAGACCTCCAATAAGCGACAGGTTGCGGAAGAAGAAGGAGAACTTGAAGATGAGTCCGTAGATGAGCGCCTGCGACACCACATTGAATACTAAAGCGCCCACACCAATCTCAAGCCTCTTCTTAGTGACGACGAGAAACGAGCCCGACAGCATGCACAGCACGTTGATGGCGAGGAACAGGATGCTGAAGAACCATGGGAAGCCGCGAGTGTGCCAAATGTAATTGACCTGTTCGCTCCACTGCGTCAGAATGCGGTAGGCATCTTCGAGAAAGGTAGCCACAATAAGGAAGCGGCCAATGGCTGGCAGGTAGGGCTTCAAAGGAGTAGCCACAGTACCGAGGAACTCGTCAATCTTCTCAGAGACCTCGTGGGCGCGTTGGGCGAAGCTGACAGATGACTCAGTGGCCCCCGGGTACGACGACAGACGGGGTGATCCGACTGGAGCACCAATGGGGCTCGGCTGGTTGACCGAGGTGGGCAATTGCTGGCCTCGGCGATTCTTGACGTCTCCGTCGAGGGAGATTGCCATGATTCCTAGTGTGTTGTGACGAGCAGGACAGAGATCAGTACACCCGATCCAGGTGTTAGGAAGAAGGCTTTAATTACACGCCTAGTAACATGAAATTAACACGTTACAATTGTAGTGTGGCATCTCCATGATCTGGCGGATAAGCGGGTGGTGATTCGCGGCCCAAGCTCGGTAGCCCCAAGCTCACCGCGGGGCATTGTTCTCTTCTCGTTCAACCTAAACAGGAAACTCGGATCTGTTGCAACCATTAGGCTGATTTCGGCATACTCCGATGGCTTTGTAGTGGTCCGTGGGTGTGCCTTTCACAGCCACAAATTTCACGGCAAGCCTCATTCGCGGTCCCGGATAATAGCATGTGTGGAATGAGGCTGGAATGGATCACCGATCGTCAACAGTGGACCAGATTAGCAAGAGATGAGCACACGATGGGCTCCATCGGTCGGCCCATCACACGTCGCAGTTCCTAGCTGGTGCATTGCACGCCCACGCACAGAAACAGGCCCAGATTCTCGTTAGCCGAGGCCGCTTGTGACAGGGATATTATAGCCGGTTGACCTTGCCCTTATCTTGCGTTATCGCCTGTACCCCATGAACACTAACAGCAGCCTAGCAACAAACAACAGCTGGCTTCAGGACTGGAAAGACAGAGATTGTGGTACTGTACTGTCTTGTATCTCATACTAGAGTTTCTATGCCAATGCCTCTTTTCTAGTGGTTATTTTTTTCAAACCGCCGCTTGGTTTCTCCACATCAATGGTGAAGAAGATAAATAGCCTGCCTAATACCATATCTCGAGAACAGTCGTATCCGACTAAAAGTGAAATCGACTCCAGAGCATCTCCTGGCATTGCTGCACGCGTCATGGAGATCTCTCAGTATGGTAGTGTCGCTAAAAATGCTAGTAATGCAATAACTATATGATACATGGCAAATGCAAAGGACGTGTTCGCCCAGTGTGCTCCTCAAGGAGCAACGTTCTCCTAGGGAGCGACGTTCTCCTTACCATCAAAGGATACATGACGCGTACGCGATGGGGAGCAATAAATATCAAAAGGGCTTGACGTGCAGCGGATATCCGTGGCGCGTTTGATGGCCAACTCGTCGATGACAGCCAGGTCCACGACGCGGTTGCGACGCTGTGTCGCATATGGCGGGACACTGGTTATTGTAGCCATGCGCAGGTCGCGCCGGATGTCATCCATCGGCGCCCACGCCGAGAGCAGCTGAGAACGCGAGTCCGTTGGTGTGGTGATGTATCCAGGGAACTCGGATATGGACAGTTCGCCCAGGATGCGTCGCGGGCCAGGAGCAGCTCGCTGGGGTCGATGCCGCGGCTCATTCGTAGGCGGCACGTTTTCTTTGGCGTGCGCTTTGTGAGCGTGCAACTTCTTGGCTGGAGAGCCCAGCTCCTCCTCGTCCGCGTAGATGACGAAGTCGTGGCTTCGCTTGTCACGGTTGTTACGCTTGTCGCGCTTGTCCGTTCGCGGAGGCATCACAGCGTTGGGATCGAGTCTTGCCAGAGGCCGGGGCGCAACACCTTGGATGTTGTTGTTGTCTTGGTTAGGTTGGAAAGCGTGTGTACAAGGGAAACACTCACTTCGAGACATGGTTGAATCAGATGCAAACACCAGACAGAATGTGGACCCAAACGCTCAGTCCCACTCTGGCAAAAGTATAGACAGTCAAGGGCGAGCCGGCCGTTTTATATACGAGACAGCGGTCTGCGAGGATCGTCAAATTCCTCACCGGAAACTGGCTCTCGGCACTCCCAGCGTGACTTGCATATCTGCACCAGATCTGCACTTTTTAGTCCGCCTGCATAGGGCGCCCTCGGGACCGCGACGCGCCTTGCCGCGCTCTGACACGCGCAGGTAGAGCCAATGGCCGGCGTGCCTCCCGCTAGGACGCGAATCGGTGCCTGCACCCCTCCTGCAGACCCACACGACCGCCCTGTCGGGGATGTCCCAAAGGGGGAGAACATTGACAGATCTGCGGCCCCCTGACCGAGCTGCTATGAAAGTCGACCGCGATTCTTGACCAAAAAAAGAGTCCAATACGACTGGTACACTTCAGTGAGTCCGTACATTTGATATCCACGCTAGATGGGCGCGTTTTGCAAGGTTTTCTCAATGCTGTTTCGCTTGTGTCTGAGTCCGACTACTATGGGACTTATTTACGTGCACCAAGTGCTAGACTCCAGTGTCGATAGAATAATCTGGAGTCTCATCTGCCGATGATTCTCTGCCACCTTACACACCTCCTTAGGATTATAGGTACCTATTTATCACTGCTACTCGGCACTATACCTCCAATATAGCTCGATTAATCGTGTGTTAGTGCCGGGATCAAACAGAAGGTTAAATCCCAGATAGGAAATGATTCCCGGGTCCCTGCATTAGCGCAGTTAGCCGCGCCATCTAAGCGATCCATCCTAAATTGTGTATATTTGTCTCTTGTAACTGTGTATATCCAATATCAAACAACCTATTTTTGAGAGCCACTCACTCTTCGTTGTCCCACCGGAGTGCCTCTCTCAGACGGCGAGACGAGTCGGCCCAGTAGCTGTTCCAGCTCGACTCCTGCTCCTTTTCCTTCTCTTCCGTTTCAAGAGCCTGGCTACTTTCACCGTTGTCGAGACCGCGGAAAATATCCCACCAAGAACGTGCAGGCTGGGACTGGTCGACCGGCTTCGGCTTCACAGGACGTACGGCATCAGTAGGGGATGCACCCGGGCGTGTGCGAACAGGAAGTTCATCTGGACCAGGACCGTCGGTTGGGTTGGGCACTGGCTGGATCTCAACCTGTTGGTCCAGCTCGGATTGCACATCCTGCGTAGCCGCTGGCTTCTCAACCTGCTTGCCTAGCTCAGCTTGAGATTTTTCTGTCGCCGTTGGCTTCTCAACCTGCTGGCCTAGCTCGGCTTGAGCATCTTCCGTCGCCGGCTTAACTACAGGAGTAGCAAGGTCATCACGACGCTCCAGGTAGTTGTCCTCGTCGTCGAAGTCACGGAGGTAGCTCCCCTCGGCTGGGTAATAATAGGCCTCTGACATCTCACTGCCGAGGTAGCCTTCAACTGGCACATATGTCTCCAAACGATCTCCCTCAACGTTAGACTCGAACGTGTTGGGAACTTCAACACCAGGAATACCACGACCAGGGACACTGTTAACATCGTGGTCAGGCTGGTATGGACCGTGATCAGGTTCGGAACCGTTTCGATCTGGGACGTTGTGGTCAGGACCGCCACGGTCAGGTCCATTGTCAGGACCGCCACGGTTAGGTCCGTTGTTATCAGGACGATCTGGGCCACCGGGGTACTGATCCAGCTGAGGTTTGCTGACATCACGATCAGGTTGGTAAGGACCATTGCGATCGGGACCATCGTCAGGACCACGGTCCGGCCCACCACGATCAGGTCCGCCACGGTCAGGTCCATTATCTGGTCCACCACGGTCAGGTCCACCACGATCAGGTCCACCACGGTTAGGTCCGTTGTCAGGACCACCACGGTTAGGACCGTTGTCAGGACGATCTGGGCCGCCGGGGTACTGATCCAGCTGAGGTTTGCTGACATCACGATCAGGTTGGTAAGGACCATTGCGATCGGGATCATCGTGATCGGGACCGTCGTGATAAGGATCATTGTAAGGACCACCACGGTCGGGTCCATTGTGATCGGGATCGTAAGGATACGGCCCGTCGTGATAAGGACCATCGTCAGGACCACGGTCAGGCCCATTGTGATCAGGACCGTAGGGATAAGGATCGTCGTCAGGGCGACGATCAGGACCATCGGGGTACTGGTCTACCTGAGGCCTGCCGTCGGCGCCAGGTCCTCCTCTGGTAGGGGAGTCTCCACCTGGTCCCAAATGGCTGGGCTCGTGACCAGACTCTGGTGCAGGCTCAGGATTGTTGGATTCGGGATGGTCGGGCCTGGGCTGATCGGGTCTGGGCTTGTCGGGACCAGGAGGGCTGCTATCAGGATGGTTAGTATCAGGATGGTTAGTATCAGGATGGCTAGGATCAGGATGGTTAGGATCAGGATGGTTGGGATCAGGGCCATGATCGGGGCCTGCGGGCGGATACGGACGAGGCTCGGGACCCGTCTCACCACCAGGATACTGATCAACCTGAGCGTGTGCGGGGTCAGCAGCATATCCTGGAGTACCCTCCGAGTTGAAATTCGGCACCCCTCCATCAGTTTGTGGCTGCTGAGAGACTTCCTTATTCGCCTCGAAATCAGCATCGGGTCCATCTCCGTATATAGGACCATATCCAGGTGGGTAGTATCCAGGATTATAACTAGGGCCGTATCCAGGCTGATATCCGGGTTGGTAGCCCGGCTGATATCCGGGATATCCAGGGTAGTATCCGGGATAGTACCCAGGATAATATCCTGGCTGGTAGTATGGGTCATAGTACGGGTTACTGTAATAGGGCGAGTTTCCGCCTCTTCTTCGGCGGTCCTCAGAGAGGTCGTCAGAGGGGATGTCCTCTACTCCAACGCCAGGATGATTGGTATCAGTGCTAGACTCCGCAGAAGTCGGTACATCAATGCTCGCGGATGTTGACTTCTTGGGATCCGCGGTTTTCTCGACGGCATGCTGATCAGCAACGGGAACATTGATCTGCAAGGCCAGTTCAGGATGACTATCGGCAGACTTGAGATCAGCCGCTGGAAACTCGTTTTTCAGAAGAGTGTCAACTTCAGGCTCCGACAGCAAAACGTCAAAATCAGATCCGGTACCAATGGGCCGTTTCTTGCGCAGTGCCTGGTTTGTTTTGCGGTCAGCTGCCTTCTGTCCAATTCCTTTAACCTTTCTGACGCCATGGTGACGATGGTCGCTGTAGCTGCCCTCAGAATTGAGAATCTCATCATCAATGTAGCCGTAGTTGTCAAGCTTCTTCTTAGGTGAGACCTCGTTCAGTCGCTCTTTACCACCCACCAGGTCTTCGTCAACGAGGTCGTTAGCCAGGTCTTGTTTGTTATCCATTACCTTGTTACGATTACGTCTTTCGTCGACCCGGTTTCGGTTAGACAGAGCCAAATCGTTCTCGTACGTGTCAGGGTCGTACAAGTACTCCTCGTAGAATAGCTCATCGTCCTCGTCCTCCTTGGGCTGCTTCTTGTTACGGTAGCGGCCAGAGTTGTTGGAGTTCGACTTCTTGCGGCGGTTTCCACTGTCTTGCCTTTCATCCTCGAGTTCAATACGCTCGTTGTCAAAGTCAACTTCGTACTCATACTCGTTCAGGTCTTGGTCATGGTTGTTTCTGTTTCCACCGTTGTTGGTCTTGCGAGTTCTCTCATTCTGACGAGTGTTGCTGTTGCCGTTACCGTTGCTGTTGCCGTTGTTATTGCTGTTGCCTCTGTTGCTTCGGTTACTATTGCCATTCTTTGCTTTCTTATTATTCCGCGTCCGGTTGACCTTAGTATCGGGAAGCACGTTGGAAGATTCGGTTCCATCAACCTTTTGGTTGACCCGTTGCTGCTGGCGTTGCTGTTTGCGACGCTGCTGCTGCTGCCTTACTCGTCGCTGTTGCACGTTGTTGTTTCCACCATTGCTCTCGCGAAATCGCGACATGATGTATCCAAGAAGCGAGTCTCGAGAGATGTACTCATCAATCGTGTCACGTTTGGCAACGGATGACACAGCAATAGTACGGAGCTCATCATCAGTCAAGTCACGACGCAAAAGGCCACGGGTTTCACTGCTGAAATCGGGCTCAACGTCTCGCTTAGCGACGTTCCTCTTGGAAGGAGTTATACCGCAAGTGTTTTGGCATTGCTGGAGTGCAAGGAGAACGTCCTGAGGAACATTCGCCTTGTAGTTCGCAGGATGATTGGTGCCAAGAGAAGCGCCAACAATGTCATCGTCAAAATTCGCAACAGTGGGGGCGACAACCAGCAAACCTGGATCGTCTGAATTGAAAGCACTGATGAAGGTCGCAGAATTGCATGTGGGATTGTACTCATAGTGTACTGATCCCTGAGGGAACACAGTCGACTGAAGCTCCGTCAGAGTCTCTGACACAAGGGGTGAGCCAGCGTCATCAAGGAACTGAGTTTGCACAAGTCCATCGGTGACGATCATGTTCTCCTGCGCGCGGGCGTGAAGATGCGGGGCAACGAGACCACATGGTCCCAGTTCAAACACAGCCATGCTGAGACCGGTGTCAAAGGTGGCCGGGAAGTCCTCACCAAAAGCCGTGATAACCTGATCTCCATTAGGCCCGTTTGAAACAGCGCTGTCAGCAGCATTGTTGAAGTCGTACTTGAAAGCATCGCTGCCCCCAACTCCGTTGAGAATATTGAGACGATCCGCTTCGGTGGGAGCCTCACGGAGGGCGCGTAACAAATACCGGTTGATGCCGGGAGAAGACGACGAGTCGGGCGACGGGTAGACGGGGACGGGCTCAGGCACAATGGGAGGAAGAGGGGACGAATTGGGCAGCAGAGACGTCACAACGGTTGTCTGAATAGGTCCAGGAATCTGCTCAGTGATAAGCGAAGGCAGGTAGACGGTCGAAGCATCGACTGTCTCATACACCGTCTGAACAGTAGCGGGACCTGCCAGTGTCAGGTACGGCGTGGGAAGGTACGCCAACGAGCTATCGTCCGTTGAAGTGCCAATCGTTTGAATCACCGTCAAGTAGTCGGTGATGTACGTCGTTGGGCCATCATCGGTCGAAGTGTCCGTAACGGGGACAAGTGACTCCCAGGTCAGAGAAATTCCGGCAGACGGGAACGACTGCGTAGCAGAGATATCGTCCGTCGAGACATAGTCCGTAGGCGCAGAATAGTCTGTAGGAAAAGAGGAGTCAATAAGAGTGGACGAGGCCGACTCGTAATTCGAGTAAATGTTGAGCGGGGCATCCAGCTGAATAGGGGGACGGGCATTGACTAGCGACAAGAGGCAAGTCACCACTACCGTTCGACGGAGGATCCTTGGCCTGTTGTTGGTACTCATGGTGCTTTGGGGTGAGGATCCACCATATGGCGGCACAGCCTTTAAGTACTTGAAGCGAAGCGAACATGAGAAAGTCGAGTGCCGAGTCTTTCCAAGTCGAGGGATCTCGTAAAGGAAGGATCGGGCAAATGAGACAACTGGTGGTCTGACCAGTCCAGCGCAAGATTGGACAGTAGCATTAGACGACCTCGCCAATGAGTGTCGTCCATTCCCAAATCGGCAGAAGACTCCAGGCAGAAGCGAGGAGAGTAACCGGGCACCGACAAAGTTTGCACAGGCCTCGAGTAGCCGTCACGAATTCGGCTAGAGTCTGCGTGCTCTACCTTTCAACTAGCCCAAGGTAAGTTAGCGACAGGTTTCCCCATGTCGTGTCTAGTCAGCCATGAGTCTCAAGGTTCTTATTTATGACGGATTTGACGCCTGCACTTCTGACGAGTTTTGATATACCAGTCTAACTGCATTGCGATGAATTTCTTCCGGGAGTTATTGTGAAAGAGAGATACCCCTGCAGATCTCGCGTGGAGAAGCGGGGTAAGGGCTATATTCGAGCGGGCAGTTACAAATGCAATAGAGTGCCAGGTTCATCTTCGCAACGGGTATGTTCAAGAAACGAAGCGTCAAGGCAAGCCAGAGCGCTAAAGCCAGTAGCTACAAGGCTGATGCCGAGCTGGATGTGGAAGCCTCGGACGAGCTGACGTCAGCGGTTGCTCCAGCGCGGATCAAAGCCCGTACAACCTCGTCTTTCATACCCAAGCAGGCTCGAAGCACGCCAGGAACACCGTGAGTAGAGGCAACGAGGCAACAGTGCCTATATGGTTAGTAGAAGATCTAACAAAGTTCAAATCGGGGTGCATCTGTTTCTCAGCCGGTAAATGATGTGGTTGCGACACCAGTGGTTATAAATGACACTATCGAATCACGCGAGGAGAACTTCATTCCTCTTGACGAGGGAGTCGTTTCTTCAGAGGCAGAGGTCAACGCAACTACCCGATTCCTCAACGACCTGGAGATGGACGAGGGTGCTGGTTTCGAGGACGAGGAGCTCGCCCTCGGGGAGTCTGAAGCTGTACGACGCGCAGCGTTCAAGCGTAACGAAATAGCTAGCGCAATTGAGTGGGTACAAAGTGTGTATCTGGAGAACGCAGCTAACAGAAGTGACAAATACGACGAGTCGGGCAGTTCGTCGGATGAATGGGAAGAAGAGCTGTTGCGCCGAGCTACAGGAGCGGCCCGCAGTGCGTACAAACCGGTGAAGAAGACACCGAAATCGCGCATCGAGAATGCTGATGTTACTATAGAGGCATGGAAGGCTACGCTACACCAGCTGAAGGAGCAGCAGAGTGCGCTGGCGTCGGACATGGAGCGGTTGTCCGTCGAAAAAGAGGCCGTCATCGAGGCCGAGGCAGCTGTTCGGCAGCGTATGCGCGAGTCAGGAGAACGACTACTCAGCCGAGTGCGTGCCGAACTGGGCACGAAGTAGGAGAGTCAAGGTGACATAGGGATGAGCCTCGTCGACCTCTTCATTTCGACGCCTGTACACAGCATGAGCTCTCAGCTCTTATTTATTGCATGACCATTACCAAAGCTATCAATGGTGACCTGAGCCCATCCACAACTGTCGCCAGGTAACTGTCCAATTCCAAAACCGTCACCAGGCGTCTGTCCTTGAAGCTATATTCTCATCTGGGCCTACATTGTAATCCCTCTTTAGTGGCCTTATATCATTCCATAGTATCCTTGAATCCTGACCTCGTCACTGCTGGGCGCCGCGCGATGCCCCCTGAAGCGGCTGAACTTCCAGGGCCAGGGTACCCATCAACCCCCGTCTATTGGGCTTCTCGACTAAGTCTTAACAGTAGATTGGCCGAGGCGACTCGGCTATTCACACACAAGACACACCGACCTGTAAACTTCACACACAGCATACAGAAATGCTTCAGATGTCACGCAAAGCCGGAGACGCGGGCCGCCGGCTTGTAACCCGCGAACTCGGGCGGCAGACCCGCGAGTACTCTGCGCGGGCGGCAGGAAGAGCTGCCGCCACGACTCGGCCGTCATGGAAGCTTTTGATGGCTTCAACGGCAGTCATTATCTCTGGCTCGGTGTTGACGGGTCATGGGCTCTGGGGGGTTGGTAGAACGGCCAACGACACTCCTGGATCGGCTGCTGGTCTCAGTAGCTCGGCTACTCGGGGCACTGGAGGATCCAAGACAAGCATCTCCATTCTGACGCCTGTACAGGTGTCTTCACGACTGCGCGAGCTCGAGGAGAGCTACCTCGTGGATCGTGGAAAGGGCGTTGTGAGATACGACATCTCGCAGCTGCCATCGAACAACCCCATTGAGGACGACCGTAGCGAGAGGGTCGTTCAGCTGCCTGTCGTGCTGCCTGGTGCTGCTGACGACATTGCTCAGTCGACAGACTGGATGTTTTGGGGCGTGTACGACGGTCATTCGGGGTGGACGACGTCGGCATACCTTCGCCAGAACCTCATCAGCACTGTCATCCACGAGCTCGACAAGGTGTATGAGAAGACATCGCCGCTGGCAGTAGAACGGATCATCCCGTCCCCAGAGACGATTGACGCTGCTATCCGTCGCGGGTTTGTCAATCTAGACGACGACATTGTGCACAAGCGTGTTGACAAGCTGTTGCAACTGTCGACGTCGGCTAAGGCCGCCAGCACCGAGCTCATTGCGCCAGCACTGTCTGGCTCCTGTGGACTTCTCGCGTTTTACGACACGTCGACGCAGCTTTTGCGAATCGCCGTAGCCGGTGACTCGCGCGCGGTTCTTGGGTCTCGTTCCGCTGATGGCTCGCATTGGACGGCACAGGCTCTGTCAACAGACCAGACGGGCTCGAACCCCGACGAGGCGTACCGCGTCCGCAGCGAGCACCCGGGTGAAGAAGCCACGGCCATTCGCCGAGGTCGCGTACTGGGCTCTCTTGAGCCTACGCGCTCGTTTGGTGATGCGCGCTACAAGTGGTCGCGGGAGATCCAGCACCAGATTGCCGAGCGATTCTTTGGCCGACGCATCCCCAGTGAGCTTAAGACTCCGCCTTATGTTACTGCCGATCCGGTTGTTACAACCACCAAGATCAGCCCCGAGAACGGCGACTTCCTCGTCATGGCCTCTGATGGCCTGTTCGAGATGCTCTCAAACGACGAAGTGGTCGGTCTCGTTGTTGAGTGGCTCAAGCACAAGCGCCCCGAGTATCTCCAGTCGGCTCTTGCAACTGACGACTCGACTCGCAGCAACACTGGGAAGCGCTGGTGGCCTTTTGGTGGCAGCAACGGTGACCCGTCGGGTGCTGCTTCATCTTCATCGCTGGCATCGCAGATTGAAGACACCTCATCTAACAAGGACTCCCAGAAGCAACCTATCCGACGACGCCAGGATGTTCCCGTGCACTTTACGGTTAAAGATGACAACGCCGCAACACACTTGATCCGCAATGCTCTGGGTGGTGCTGATCAGGACCACGTTGCGATGCTCGTCTCGATTCCAGCTCCGCTCGCTCGCTCGTACCGTGACGATCTCACCGTAACCGTCGTGTTCTTTGGTGAAGACTCCGAGGGTCCCAGCGATACTGGAACGATCAAGGTCATTCCCGAGGCCACGCGAAGTGCTTCGCGACCCAAACTGTAAGGAGGTTGTGGTCAACCCGAATGGACCACATCTAGAAGCATAGCATACTAGGTACATGTACTTGGATAGTCTCATCAGACTCTCTTTACATAGCTGAATCTATGGCATTAGGTATACATGACGAGTTGATAACTCGACAGCTCTATGATAACACCTAGCCGAGACTGGGATACTTCTTATTGAAGTTGACTTCCCAGTCGTCATCAATAGGAGTGCGTGTCGACTCAAGTGGTTCTTGTGCCGTCTGGGTGCGACGCGGAGACTGAAGATGAGATGGCTTCTGGGGACGCGGGGGTCTACGAGCTCCGACGCTGCTCGACGAGGATTCCGAGCTAATGACAGAAAGCTGGCGGGTGTGACCTTCAAACTTTCGAGGCACGTAGTCCTCAGGGGTCGCCGATCGCTCGCCTTCATGCCTCAGACGCTCACCAGACTCCTCACGGGGTTCAGCATCGGTATAACGGCCGTATCCGCTGGCTGTTTTACGAGGAGCTGTAGATTCCGGTTGGTTGAGCAACATATCCATCCGGCTCTGAATGGAGCCTTTAACACGTGGAGCACCATCCGTGTAGGAGCTCTGGTCAGCGCTACGTCGGCCACTCTGTCTCGGAAGCTCGTTGAGCGCGTCCGAAGACTGCGAGTAGCGATATGACATGCGTACCGAGTTAGACCCATTGCCCGAGGAGACAGTTCGAGGAGGCGGCATCGAGTCCGACGGCGTACGCGATTGGGAACCGTCAAACATTTTGAACTTCTCATTGATCTTATCCTTGAACGACGAGATGCTGGGCTTCTTGGAGTGTCGATGCGTAGAGGTGGACCGGCGCGAGGCTGTTGACGAGGACCGGTGCAGCCGCGAGTCACCAGTGTTCGCCGGGTCGAGGTACTGAGAATGCGAGTGGCTTGACTTTCGGTGGTGCCTCGAGCCTGTGTGGTCATTGTCTAAGACCTTCAAGAAGTCCACGTTAGAGTCAATGTGATTTCCTCCCGTGTCCATGAGAACAGTGCTGCTGCGCCGCGACAGGCCAGTTAGAATTATTTTCAGCTGCTCTCGATCGTCAACGGCATCATCACCAGTGGGACGACTCGATAACCTGCCATTGTCGTCGTCATAAGATGACACGCGGTTGTACATTGAGACAGGGCGCGAGCGTGCTGGCTGCCGCGTTCGCGGTTGCGGAGTTAGCACTGCCAGGTCTGGAGACGAGTCCGGGCTTGAGTCTGAAAGAACGGGGCTCGTACGGATCAAGACAGTCTCGGGCTTGGGAGGCGGAGGAAGCGGTTTTCCAAGCTTTCCAGCAGCCGACGACGCAGTGGACGGCTTGATAGGTTCCGGGGTGACTCCAGCACGCCGCAGGGGCTGCGGAGATCGGCCACGAGAAGGAGGCGGCGGTGGCTGTGGAGATCGGCTACGCGACGTAGATGGAACCGAATGAGGCTGGAGAGATGCTGTTAGAGGGCGCGAAGGAGCGTCGAACGACGAACGGGCGCTTGGATTAGCACTCTGTGTCTGGGTCTGGATCTGGCGTGACATGTAGGTGGGTGTCGATCCTGCCGAAGCGGGAGCTGTGGCAGGTGTTGAAGACGGGCCCGCGGTAGAAGCGAAGTTGAACGGAATGCGTTCGAGCCCACGTGAAAGCTCCTCCACAGATGGGTACCGACTTTCAATATCTTCGCCGCCTTTCACATGCTGAGGGAGCTGCACAGGCTGTTGCTGGCTTGCAGGTCGGCCATTATTGCGACCATCCATGCCGTCAAACGGATCACCAAAGACTGGTGTCGAAACCCTCTCGATGCTGGCCTCAGCAGGAGCGCTTTTAGACTCGGTTTGGGGTCTGCCCCTGTACATTGGGGTCACCTGGGGGATGACCTTTTCTTGCGTTTCAGTGGGCGGGGAGACGCGAACAGCACCAGGAGCCGCCACTGGCTGTGGGGGCTGTTGTACAGCTGCTGAACTGTCGACTTCATGGCGCGGGCGCGAGAAAATGTCCTTGATAGGCACCTCTATTCCGCGCATGGTTGAAACCTCCTTGAGGACTTGGTACACATTAGGTCTTGCGCGAGGGTCTTCGCGAAGCAGACCCGAGATGACGGCCTTGAGGCGATCCGAGTAGACGGGTTTGGCGGGGAAGGAGAACTTGGCCTGTAGAATGGCCAGCGAGCCCTCCTGCTCAAAGGGCGTCGTGTAGTAGCACAGTTTGTAGAGGAACACGCCCAAGGCCCAAATGTCGGACTTCTCGTCAATGGGGAAGCCGCGGTAGATGTCGACCATCTCGGGGGCCCGGTACTGGGCGGTTGTGTGCCGCTGAATGTCCTCTTCAAGGATGTGGAACTCGGCCTGGTTGCGCGGAGGCCGAAGCACAGGCGAGACGGAGCCAAAGTCGCACAGCTTGAAGGTGCCGTCGGCGGCAATGAGGATGTTTTCAATCTTGAGATCGCGATGGATGAGCGGGGGTTGGAGGTAATGCATGCACGACAAACCATAGGTGACGTCGTAGGTGATTTTGAGGATCTCGCTCTCGGTGAGCTGGTCGCGCAGGCGCGTGTTCATAAAGTCAATGAGGCCGTGGCCCGAGCAGTACTCCATGAGCAGAAGGACTTCGTACATCTGTCCCTGGCCAGAAAGGCGGGCTGCATGTGAGTCAATGTATCGTACAATGTTGGGGTGGCCCTCGAGACGCTTCATGGCGTCGACCTCGGCACGGAGCAGGTTGAGGTGGATCTTGTCGGGCACCACGACTCGTTTCAGGCAGGCCACGTCGCCCTCCACGGTGGGCGGATTGACGCTGACAACGTAGACATGGGCGAATCCGCCCTCGGAGATGTATTTGCGGACAGCCACCGAGTGGGACCCGACCGTCAGCTTCGTGCCTGGCGGGAAGGCGCCTGGTGGCACTCGTTTCTGCATCGTTTAGGCTGTGGGGGCCATGGAGCGGGAGACGAGGTTCAACTTGAGCTCACGTGCAATGGGAAATCTGGTACCACGAACAATGGATCGAGGCGGATGCGATCACAGAGGCCGTGGACAGTGGCAATGGCTCCACTGGGCGGGCGGTGATGAGGGGGGTGGGGTGTGTACTTCACTGCCTCCAAGGCTCAACTTGACTTGTTCATTCTTCATTGGGCCAGGGTAGGGGCAAGCAGGGAGAAGCACAACAGCTAGCCAGTAGACTTGGCAGGGAGTAAGTGTCGGTGCAACAAGCTACGAGAGTGTGTATTGGCATCAATAGACGCGAGTATAGCGGGTAGAGGACTAGAGGAAGACTACGCGACGGGCCGGCGAACTCGTGCCGAGTAGCCAGGATCAATATACGGCTGAAATGCACAGCCGTACGGTGTTGACCTCAGCGGCGAGTAGACTTAATAGCTGTAGCTGCACCGAGGGTGTAGCCGAAATGGCAGTGGGATTGCCGGTGGGATTTGCAGTTGACTGATATGATGTTATAAGGGTATACTGGTTTTATCCGAGTGAGATCAGTGACAGGGTAGCTAGTACCGAGTAGCCGGAGCCGGTACAGCCGTACAGCACAGCCCTGTACAACAGGTACCCACAGACACGGGTACAACAGGGTTATAATGCTGATCTACAGTGTACCAGTGTAGTCCTGGGCGTGTTAATCATTTGTACCTATACAAAGTCCGCGCAGTTAAGTAGATGAGCTTGTTGAGTTTGAGCTATTACAAGGCAGAGTCTCGCTCGGCTATCAAAAGCCGGCAGTACTGTGCTGTTTGGTTAAGGCTCTACTACAGAGTTACTGCTCTTAGAATCTGCCGGCCAGCAGATGGGCGCCAGCATAACCGGTCATGTGCAGCGATCATACAAAATATCATTCCCACCTGAGGCGGGATTAGGATCGCCAGGACTACCACTACCAGTGACAGCACGACCTAAATATCCACCATCTACAGCGAAACGCGTCTAAACTGCCATGTATATCCGTGATACCTCCTATGAATATCCCCTCAGTCATGCCCCCGCCTCAGCTCCGTAATATGTGTCGCGCTGGCTCCATAGTCGTATAGCCACATTTGGCGTGGTGGGGTCGGCATATGTACCCCGCATCGTACTTTACCCCGCCCATCATGACGTGGCTAGCCGCAAAACCGTTGGTTCGTGAGCTCAGCCCTAGCGGTAAGTCATGACGATATATTACGAGATAAAATATTCCTAGTCAGGCGCTATACACAGCTGACGGAGGACTGGTCGCCGACGGGCCGGACCGGCACTGCGCCCGGTCACGAGACTCGGCACGAAAAGTTTTGTTTGCCGATGCACGGACTAGGGTTTACCCCATAGTTTGCTGCACAGATCAGGCGGTACGGCTACCCTTTCCATAAGCGGCCACGGGCGTCAATAAAAATCAGCACGAAAAATTCCAGGGGGAGGGGCATCGTGACCCCACGCCCGGTCGGTATATAAACTCTGCTGCGTCGCACTTATCCGTTTTATCTTTATTGTTTTCCTGTCTTGCATTTCCTCGTTCTGCTGTTACTTTGCAACCACATCCACACCACATCCAACATCTCCTCTGCATAGCTTGCTTATTGATCTGGTCTTATCATGAAGGCATTGCTCCAGTTGCTATTTTTCGCTGCTGCTACTCAGGCGGCGCCTACCTGGCTGGCCGACCGTCTGGAAGAGGTCCAGGCTGTTCTGAAGCCCGGGAAGCAACAGTCTGCTGTCTCGCACGCGACATCTCCGGGCCTGCTCATCACCAACGACGAGTTTGAGTCATGGCTTGCTCACGAGACTGATCTCTCGTTTGAGAGCATCCTCGCGAACACGGGCGGGTACGGACAGGGTCTGGACGGTGTTCTGCCAGGCACTGTTATTGCTAGCCCGTCACATAACCGCCCCAACTACTACTACCAGTGGACTCGTGATACTGCCATTAGTATCAAGTCGCTGATTACACGCTACAACGACCTCGGTGCTGCCAACGAGACGCTGCGCGCGGTCGTGCATGACTATGTTGCCTCGTCGAAGAAGATCCAGCGCGTGACGAACCCGAGTGGCTCGTTTGAGGATCTCGAGGGTCTCGGAGAGCCTAAGTTTGAGGTTGACGGCAAGCCGTTTACGGGCCACTGGGGCCGCCCACAGCGCGACGGACCTCCACTGCGAGCCTCGTCGATTATGGACTTTGTCAATGTCGAGGTGCGCCTCAACCAGTCTGCCTCGCTGGAACACTTTGCCGATTGGTACAGTGATGTTGTGCGCCCAGACCTGCTGTACGTCACGCAGCACTGGAACGACTCGGGCTTTGATCTGTGGGAAGAGGTTTACGGCAACCACTTCTTTACGGCTATGGTGAACTTGCGCAGCATGATGCTGGGCGCGGAGTTTGCTCGCGCCATGGGTGACACCGATCTGGCGCACGAAATGCAGCTCACCGCCGTCGAGATCCGTTCTGGCCTGCCCTCGTTTGTGAGCCCGTCCAAGACACACCTCATGGAGACGCCTGGCTACCCGCGCTCGGGTCTTGATGCAGCTCTGTTCCTTGGCTCGCTTCACGCCCTTGATCTGTACCAGTGGGACGGTAGCGAGGACAATGACGTTGTCTACCCTCCCTACTCTGACGAAGTGGTCGCTTCGCTGGACATGATGATCTCGGACATGCGATACCGCTACCCGATTAACGTCCGCCGCCTCGACCAGTTCACCCTTCAGGGCAAGAACAGCACTATGGCGGGCGTCGGCATTGGCCGCTACCCAGAGGACGTGTACGATGGCGCCGAGGTCAGCACGGGCAACCCATGGTTTCTGTGCACGGCCACGGTTGCCCAGACGCTGTACCTCATTGCAGACCACCTCAACACGCGACCCGATGAGTATACACTGATGCTGACGGACAACACAAAGCCGTTTTACGGACGCTTCTTGCAGGAGGTCCAGGGATGGGATGGTGAGCGCGGCAATGTGACGCGCGGAGACGCTGCCTACGACGAGCTCGTCAGCGGTCTTATTGACTATGCTGACTCGTTTCTGGACGTGATTCGCGAGCACCACGCCCAGGACGGCACCATGAGCGAGCAGTTTAGTCGCTTTGATGGATACATGAAGGGAGCCGAGCGCTTGACTTGGAGCTACAGTGCGTTTTGGTACGCATCGCGCCAACGCAACCAGACGCTGTCTCGTGCCTCGGCTCTGTTATAGACAGTGGCATTAGATTATGTACATTAGATGAATGATGAATTATGGGTTATTGAATTGCATAAGGTGCGGTGCACATTAGTAGAGACTTAGTAATTATTAATGGCTTGGTTAAGTTATCTTCGGGGGTGACTTGCATCGGCTTAAATGACTGTAAGCTGATCGGGCTTCTTATCAATTAAACTTCAACGTTACTGCGGGATTTACAGGGATCTAAGCCGGCTATTGGCTAGAGTCTATCTCGGCGGGTCCGCCAAGAGTTATCAGGATTCACATAGGACCCACTTCGGTTTGGTCTGCCGAGCGTTAACTACTTTGGTCTGGTGGTTCTCGATACATATGTGAAACCGAGAAAGCCGGTCACCGACTGGCGGTACCACTATAGTGGTGTCAGCGCTGAGCTAGTGCAAGGAGCACCTAGTTTCGATTACGTCCGCGAACAAGTCCGTTCCTTCATCGAAGGACGCATCCTCGTCGGCCATACCGTCTGGCACGACCTCAGGGTGCTGCGGTTGAGCCATCACGAAAGAAACACTCGAGACACGAGCGAGTATCCTCGGTTCTGCAGGGTGACCGCTGGTCAGACACCGGGTCTCAAGAAGCTCACCAGCTTCTATCTGAGCACTGACATCCAAGTGGGCACCCACTCGTCGCTTGAAGATGCCCGCGCCACTATGCTTTTGTACCGTCACTTCCGTCAAGGCATTGACCCGTCCACTCGGGATCGGTACGACTGATGAGAATATCTATATGCTTGGGCAGCACTGGTTTGTGGACTGGCCAATAAGCCATGTCAGATTTCGTTAGATTTCGTTAGGTATGCAAGTGGAAAGTTTTCCAAACAATATTTCAGTGCCATTAGTTCGTGCCATATGATACACTGGCCTGCTGGGTTTGCCTATAGGGGAAGCTCGAGACCGACTCGTTTGGCTGACAGACGGATGCGCTCCTGGGGCTCCATGTTGGCGCCGGGGTTGTATCTGTCGAGGAGGATCTTGTAGGTTCGCTGGTGACGCAGGTACTCGACAATCTGAAGACCAAACTTGGTGTCAGCCTGGGTCGATGCAAATGCCTCGCGTAGGCTGCTCGAGTTGTAGCTCGCAACAGTAACAGGCTTTTGCTCAGCAGCGCCCTTTGCAGTTTGGCCCGACTTGAGGCGGTAGGCATTGAGGGCCTCTAGCTTGTGAGCCGACTTGGCATCCTGTACAACAGCCGCCTCGACGTGCTGACTAGCCAGTTCCCGGAACAGCCGGCGGTACAGGTGACGTGGTTGCATTGTAGTGGGGGCCGTATGTTCGGAATATTCAATATGTGAGAGAGTGAAATTTCACCCTGCAATGCAATGCGCATAAAGCCGATTCGGACGACAGCCGTGGCAACAGCCGTGACGACACAAACTGTCAGTGTAGTATGTTACGAGCTCAGCAAACAGGAGCTCAGGCTGAAGGAGATGTCGTGCTGAAGGAGAGCACAAGTCTAAGTGTAATATCGACAATCAGACTATAAGTGACTACGGAATAACCGAGCTTATAAGCTTAAGGTGGTAGGAGACGTGCGGCTGGCCTCCGCGCCCGTGCCGGCCCTTGCCCACGCAGGATTTTCCGGTCCACGCACCGGCTTCGCGCTCAATCTTCAGCTGGAAGTCATGAGTAGCACTAAACTACAGCTTGAATCAGCCTGCCTTTCCTGCTTTCTCCGGAACTTTTCCCACCCTTCCACGCCTCTGCTATCGCCGGCTGTTGCGTCTCCGGCGTTCCGGCCCTAACCCCTCGGCCGGAGCAGCCGTGCGCGGTCTAGCCGTTTCGTCCCAGGCGGCTCAGCCAATTGGTAGCGTCGCTGGGGTCACAAATATTTCAATCTTTATTTTGGCTCCTCCATCCACTCCGGAACAGGTCCAGTATCATCATGCGTTCTACCCTGTCAAAGGTGAGTTGATACGTGACACTAATTGCTCGAGGTGCAATATTGGGGTTTGGCCTGCTGCCCGGCAGGCCCGGAGCTGAGGAATTGAGCTCGTTTGGCCCTATAGCCATGAAGCTGGATGAGCCGGCCTGTAGCTGGCAATTCGGCCGGTGAGGAAGAGAAAAGTTGACGAGCACGTCCTGCTACTGTGAATTACCTGTTTGTCTGTGAATTGTATCGAAAAGACGGCTTTTGGCTGACGAGCGGTCTGGACGGATACAAGTGAAGGTCTACGAAAGGTCACTGTCAAGGTCGACTGTGGTTGTCTGGACATGCCTTGTTTACAGGACATGGCCGTTGAACCATCTTGTGTGACTTTCAGTAATTTCTGTCACCTCGCTTGTCTTTCTGGCCAAATTGACATGTTTCGGCTGCATCACAGATAACAAGGCAAAGTTCATGAAGCATGCGAGCGGATAAGAGCGTATGGCCATGTGTAGCTGGTATCCAGCTTATATGTTCCAATTCCTCGCTGTCTTGTAACTTGGCATGTCTCTCACTTTCTCTCCAGCTGGCAAGGCTCTGGCTCTCTGGTTCTGGCTCTAGCTCTAGCTCTCTGTTAGGCCCTCATCATCTTCAGTTCTAACACAGTCTTTTTTGCGCACGCCTCTGGCTGCCCGCCGATTTGCGTCCACCGCTACGTCGCTGCCCACCAAGTATGGCCAGAAGTACACTGTCACGCTGATTCCCGGAGACGGTATTGGTGCTGAGATCACCGACTCGGTCAAGACCATTTTCAAGGCCGAGAATGTGCCTGTTCAGTGGGAGCAGGTCGACGTGACTGGACTCGTTGAGCCCGTCAACTCGATGGCCGAGTACCCCGACGCCTACCAGGAGGCCATCCGCTCGCTGCAGCGCAACAAGGTCGGTCTCAAGGGAATTCTGTACACCCCCATTGACCGCACTGGCCACCCCTCGTTCAACGTCGCTCTGCGTAAGGAGCTCGACATCTTCGCCTCGCTGGCTCTCATCAAGAACATCCCCGGTGTCGAGACTCGTCTCCACGACATTGACATGGTGCTGGTGCGAGAAAACACCGAGGGTGAGTACTCTGGTCTTGAGCACCGACCCACTCCCGACATTGTTGAGTCGCTCAAGATCATCACTGCCCACAACTCTGAGCGCATTGGCCGCTTTGCCCTTGACTTTGCCGTCATGAACAACCGCAAGAAGGTCACCGTCATCCACAAGGCCAACATCATGAAGGCTGCCGACGGTCTGTTCCGTGCTACCATCAAGAAGATTGGTGAGCAGTACCCCCAGATCAAGGTTGACGACATGATTGTCGACAACGCTTCCATGCAGGCTGTGTCGTGGCCGCAGCAGTTTGACGTGCTCGTCACTCCCAACCTGTACGGCACCATTCTGTCCAACATTGGTGCTGCTCTGATTGGTGGTCCCGGTCTTGTGCCCGGAGCCAGCATTGGTCGCGAGTACGCCGTGTTTGAGCCCGGTTGCCGTCACGTCGGTCTCGACATCAAGGGCACCAACTCGGCCAACCCCACTGCCATGATTCTGTCTGCCGTCATGATGCTGCGTCACCTTGGTCTTGATGCCCACGCTGACCGTATCTCCAAGGCCACCTACGATGTCCTCGGTGCTGGCAAGGTCCGCACCCCTGACCTCGGCGGTCACTCCAAGACCTCGGAGTTCACCAAGGCCATCCTCGACGAGCTCGAGAAGGCCTAAGTAACACTAGCCATACCATTAGACAATATAACCGTCTCTCATGCCTCGATACGCTTGTCACGACCGACTCAACTGCATATCTGCATAGGCGTAAGCACCCGTACGGATCCGTAGCGCTCTGGCAACAAAGGTACGCCCGTTTATAACAATCAGAAGAGAAACGGCCATCATCGTGTTACGTAGGACTCTGTTTAAGTCGCTTTTCGTTAAAGTCCTGTCCTACTTTCGGTGCTGTCTACGATCTCGTAACCTTCGTTCGCATTGGCCCTGACCCCATGCAGCCCTTCCCCACGCTTTGACTTGTGCTATCAAGATATCACGCCCCCATATATAAACCGACTGTTGCCCTTCTATCTTCCCGACTTTCCATCACAGCACAGCACAAGATGGGGCTGGATTCAGAGGGCACGCTGGCCCTGGTGAGTTGATTCATATTGGCAGCAGCAGAGCTAACAAAAGGAGGAATCGCTGGTGCGAGTTCCGTACGAAACGATGCGCAAGACATTCAAGAAGGTCCAGAAGCATATCGAGCGCGATGGAGAATACGTTCAGGAATCTGTGCGTGAACTTGACAAGCTGGCAGCGAGCGGGAACGTCGATTCAGTAAACCGCAAGCTCCAGGACATGGTGAGCAGGGTACAGGGCCTCAAGCGCAAGCTATCAACGCTCAAAACCGACCAGGACAACCACGTGGATCTCACGAAGGCACGTATCGAGTATCTCAACCAGCTGTGTCTTCTCGAGTCTGTCGAGAGTCCTGAGTACGAAGAGTGGTCGACCAAGCGCCTCGACATGCTGCTGGTTGACTACTTCCTCCGTGCTGGGTACATGAGCACGGCCGTACACCATGCTAAGGCGCGCAAGATTGAAAAGGTCGTCGACATTGATGTGTTATTACAATGTCACGAGATTGAACAGAGTCTGCGTGCGCACCGGACCGCGGAGTGCCAGGCATGGTGTGTCGAAAACAAAGCACATCTGCGCAAGTACCGCAGCGCTCTCGAGTTTGAGATCCGCCTCCAGCAGTACATTGAGCTGGCACGGTCGAAGCGACAGACGGAAGCTATCCAGTACTACCGCAAGTACATGGTGAAGAGTGCTGACGCGCACCTCGATATCCTCAAGCAAGCATCGGCTCTACTAGCCTTCAACAGCGACACCGACGTTGCTCCTTATAAAGACTTATACTCTACCAAGCGGTGGGAACAACTCGCCGCCATGTTTGTTGAGACATTTCTCACGTTCCACGGTCTTCCTAGCCAGTCGGCGCTCATTGATTCGCTCGCTGCCGGCATCGCGGCGCTCAAGACCTACTCTTGCACAACAGTCTCAGCTGAAGCAGATATCAAGCCCAAGCTCGACCTCTCACGGGCACACATGTGTCCCGTGTGTTCCGACGAGCTGATCCAGCTGTCACAACCACTACCATACGCGCTACATGTCCGCTGCCACCTTGACAGCGACCCTGTCGTGCTGCCCAACCAGAGAGTCTACGGGCGCGAGAAGCTGCTTAGCTACTCGGAGAAGGCGGGCGCGTCTCCCAACATGATAATCGATCCAGCCACAGGCGACAGGTTCTTCACTTCGGACCTGAAGACCGTCTTTCCGTCGTAACTGGGCCATAGCTTTGCTTTGACCTCTCTCCTCATTCATCAATGACGTCACTCTTACGCCTTTCCGTTGCATTACTATGGACCTACTAATTTATACACTAGATTCAGTGAACCTTATCCGGATGGTCAACAAGGCCGTGCCGATGTTCCTTCCAACTGTACATGGCGATTGCCTTTTAAGTTGATATCATCACGTGATCAGATGATGAGGATGACCGGATTCGTCCGGCTGACCTCGATATACGGCTGACTTTATTTTACTTCCAGATTAGGAAATTAGCAGTCGTAGTTGTCCTCGCAGTTACGGGCACATGCGTATATTTGAGGCCACCACTGAAAGTCGCACTCTAGTATCACTGCATCTAGAGAATTTCAACCGTCTAGCATCCATTTATACCACATCAAAAATGGCTCCCAAGGGTGAGTAGATTGATTCGACAAAGGCTGTACGAGTGGACGATGAGAGTAGAAGTGAATGACTTGCACTGCGACGTGATTTTGTGGTCCATTTGACTGTTTTGCGACCTGTGTCGAACGAGTTGCAGACGGGAACCGACCATGAGAGCAGTGATGTTTGCTGCCAGAGTCAACCCCAGGACCGTATACCTCTGTCGTCGGAGTGTGGGACATAGCTCTGCTGGACGGACGTTCGGTGTGCGCTCGATGAGCTATGGATTCGTTGTCAAGTGTAGTCATGTCCGCTTTCTCTCTGGGACCTCGTACAATACTGCTGACCGGTTACTAACTCAGCTACTGCTCAGAAGGCTCTCGCCGCCAAGAAGGCCGTCGTCAAGGGCGTTAACGGCAAGAAGGTCCTCAAGGTCCGCTCGTCGGCCACCTTCCACCGCCCCAAGACTCTGCGTCTTGCCCGCAAGCCCAAGTACGCTACCAAGAGCATTGCTCACTACCCCCGTCTGGACGAGCACAAGGTCATCCTGAGCCACGTCAACAGCGAAGGTGCCATCAAGAAGATCGAGGACTCCAACACTCTGGTGCTCAAGGTCGACATCAAGGCCAACAAGCGACAGATCAAGGACGCTGTCAAGAAGCTTTACAGCGTTGAGGCCCTCAAGGTCAACACTCTCATCAAGCCTGACGGAACCAAGAAGGCCTTTGTCCGATTGACCGCTGACCACGACGCCCTTGATGTTGCCAGCCGAGTTGGTTACATCTAAACGTCACGAAAAATAGTTTGTTGTACTGTAATTATTAGCAAATGCAATATGGTTGTGCTAGTTGTGGCTTGGGTAAAAACATGAGGTTCATTTCGTCATTATCTGTCGAGATGTTAATCCGTTAGTGGAGATTGTAGAGGCAGGAATCAAGAGTCCTGGAGATTGTGTTTAGCATCTCAGGATGCCCGAAGCTGTGCTGTAGCTATTTTGTCAAGATTTCTGCAGAACTCTGAGCAATCACTCATCGCAGGATATCCTGGAGAACAGCTTTAAGGTCAACGTCTTCGGGTACGGGGATGCCGCTGAGAGCCTCGTCGAGCAGTTTCTGCTTGTCTGGGTATGCCGAGGCAGCGACAGCCGATCTGATGCCCTGGATGTACAGGTTTACAGAGGCCATGCGTTGGCTTTCTAGGGCCGCGACGAGCAGACGCAGCGACATCTGGAGATCAAGCAGATCTGTGCTCGGAACGGAGAACTCAAATGGGCTCCTGGCAGCAGTCGTACGCTCCTTGGCTCGTTTGGACGGCGATGCCGTTGTGCCTTGACTTGAGAGGTGATTGCAGTAGTTGACGAGGATGCGCTCTGATTTGAGGATCTCTTGGGCCAGCTTCTTGTGGTATGCGGCAACAATGTGCTGCGGCAGAGTCGCTGATTTGGCCGTGTAGTCATGACGGGCGAGCTCAAAGTCGCGCACCAGCGAGTCCATGCGAGCTGCCTCGTCGCGGAAATCACCGGCCGAGTCGGCGCCGCCGTGGGCCGTGATGTCGTCCGATATTTGGCCCAGTAGGCGTGATACAGCCAGCACGGTGTCTTCCGACACGGCCGCTGCGTTGATGGACGACACGAGGTCGTTCATGGACATGGATACTGCCGAGACGAGGGGGTTGTTCGTTTCGGGCAGCTGGATCAGCGGCAGGTAGTCGCGTTCACGAAGACCGACGGTGCCAGATTTGGCATCAAAAAAGTGCTGTGCGGTGAGAGGATCCTCGGAGCCGCCGGCTGAGCTCGAGCCCGTCGAGCGCGTAGCTGCCGAGCTGTTGTCGTCGAGGTAGGTTCGCGAGATGTAGGGCTGGACCGAGGAGCGGGTCTCGTCAAAGCGGTCGTTGCGCGCGCGAACCTTGTCACGGAACCGGCTTTCTTCGAAGAGCTCGATTATCCGGCGGCCCAGCGGTAGGTGATTGTCAACGATGCTGTAGATGGCCGAGTCGGTGTATGAAAGGGCGGCCCAGATGCTGACGCCGTAGAGGACCGCCACGCCGGCAGCGAGTTTTAAAGGCAGCAGAAGCAGTCCTGATCGCGAAACGCCGCCGGACTGGCTGTTGTAGTGGCGGTTCACGACGAAGTTGCGACGCTGGAGGTGCCATGCCTGTGAGAACCCAGGGCCGAGTCGGCGAGGAGCTAGGCGTAGCACTCGAGACATGACGGATGACAGCAGTTGACCGGCGTCTCGTGTCAATACCCGCCAGTGCTGTTGTCGATGCAGTAAACCAGCTAAAGCTAAACAGCTAAACAGCTAAACAGTACACAGTCAAGTAAGCGTGGGCCGGCAATATAAAAGCGAATCTCACCCCACGCAGGTCCCTGCGGGGTTGGGTCGGCCGGTCCGGGGAAACCCCTAGCCTAGCCGTGGCAGTCACGCGAGCTGTCTATGGAGGAAGACCGGAGCGAAGTCCGGGGTGAAGGCGGAGGTTAGAGGGCCTTCGGGCGGGTCGGCAGTGGCTTGTTTATGGCGTGACCGGATCAACTGCGATGGTCGGCTACCATCAAGCGTGTTGACACCGGCGGTGGAGGCGTCGGTAGCCCAGCTGCAGCTCGGCGGGAAATTATCGTCGGCTATAGAGGGTAGAGCTGGGTTTCAGCGGAGGCTTAAGTGAGTGTAAGAGAGCTAAAAGCGGGGCCCGTACTGGCGTATTATGGTGTGATAGTGTATGGTAGCTGTTTAGGAGCTTTGGCCTAATTATCTCCTTTGATTGCCGGCTGGTATCTCCATAGTAGATGGCAGAGTCGTATGTGAGATGAATAACATGCATATTCCCTGTGCCCTGATGTGTACTCATAGTATACAACTGAGTCAAGAATTATTCCAGACTGTTACTACATGTGACGAGATGTCGAGATGTGATGAGATATGTGAGATTTGGCGAGGATACTACAGAGCAACTCCAATGGTAGTTACATCTGACTTCTGGCTATCACAATCAAACGTTTCATTACCAATGTTGCATTACAGATGCAGTGATGTGACATTTATGCTACAGCACCTACTATGCCCGCTCCAGCTCTTTCCAGTATAGCGTTCTCATTAAACTCGTTGAAATCATTGCACCCATTGTACCTATTACTCCTTGACTTTGGAAATTCAGCAACTGTTCCTGGTTACTCCTGCTCTCTGGTTCTCTCTTAACCCCCACGTACAGATTCATGCATATTTCTGCATCTACAGCCGCTTGCAACTTTGATTCTGTCACTAATGGTCAAAACAATCCTAATTACACGAGTAGGCGCAATGACAGGCTGCCACCAGAGCTAACTCAGCACGGGTTCCGGGCCAACTGGGTCCTCGATAAACCGGTCCCCGAGCCGCCAACGGGCATCGATGGCGACACGGTGCTGGCAGATCACGGACTGGATCAGGCCGACGAGCTGGCCGCGTTTCTGAGCAAACCGTCCAAAGACATCCCGGCAATTGACCGCATATACAGCTCGCCGTTCTACCGTTGTCTACAGACTGCGACTCCGTTGGCAAAACGACTCGGTGTCGACATCTACGCCGAAAACGGTGTAGGCGAGTGGTACCAGCGAACGCGACCGAACAAGCCAATACCCGCGAAACCCGCTGAGCTGGCGAAGTACTTCCCCAGCCTCAAGGTGGACTATGTGCCGCTCGTGGTCGCGTCGCCTGACGGAGAGACGGTCGATGAGATCCACGACCGCGCCGAACTGCTCGTCTCGAAACTGACAGCCAGCCTTGAGGATTCGTCCGTCGACACCATCCTCATCGTGACGCACGCTGCGACGAAGATCGCGCTTGGTCGTGCCCTCGTAGGTGACCGCTCCGTCGACATCCGCACTGGTACTTGCTCCATTGACAAGTACGTGGTGCAGCCAGGCACGTCTGGCGGCCCTGGCGACTGGCAGCTCGTCTTCACCGGCAAGACGGACTTTCTGTCACAAGGCGAGGAGATGCACTGGACGTTCCGTGAGTTTAGCATTGTGATCTCTTTACCTCGGCTAACTCAGAAAACGCCTATGAAGCGGGCTCGGACCAGGATATCGCTGCTCGCAAGCTCGCGGCCGAGGCTGCTGCTGCCAAGACAGCACAGGACGCCGACGAAACAGTCGTACGTTGATGTACCCCTTTGAAGCTCAGCAACTAAACTCTTGCAGTCGGTATACGTGCCGCTCGACCTGTCCATGCCATGGGTCGCAGCAGGGCGCAACACCTCCACATCCATTCGACCCAACGCCTCGTTCCAGATGACTTCACTAGACAGTGCCAACCCGCTGTTCAACATTGGAGACACTGTCTACGAGGGCAACTGGCAGCAGATGGTCGGGACCGAAGTCTACACCACCACAGGTTCGTAGCGCGGCCGTACAGCCTTTCCGACTAACCACAGAGGGGGAGTACCTGGCAAAGTCCAGAGAGAGAATCCAGTTACGGCCCGTGGAGCTACAAAGCACGACTGATGGAAGTGCCACAAAGACATACTCGAGTTCGGCACTTGTCGACAGGGTGCGCAGTATAACCGAGGCTCGTAAAGGCCAGGACCAAGTAATGAGTGATGATTAGAGTATAGACATTAAACAGCATGACGGGTGATTGGAGACAGCCAGCTTAGGGTGATGGAGCACTGCTGACTGGCTGAGGGGTAATGGGTGATGGAGCACTGCTGACTCGCTGAGGGGTAATGGAGTACTGCTAGCTGGCTGAGGGGTGATGGACAGCTGGAATGGACATGAAAGCCATATGAATCATAACATTATATACAGAGAGCTGGAACCACATCCAGATGCATCAGTAGCCCTTGCGGCGGGCCTCGTTGACAAGACCAAACAGACGGCGGATGCCCTCGTCGAACTTGCGACGGGCCTTTTCTTGACGAAGTCGCTGCTTGACCTTTCCTGGTCGCTCGTGGTATCGCTGGAGCGAAACAACTCGTCGGATTCGGTTTGCCTGGTTGATCATGTTGAGGTTACGCAGAGCCGCTGACAGACCGGACGCACCGTGCACAGGAGTGCTTCGACCGGCCATGACACCAGTGCGAGGGATCTGGCTGACGGGGAAGTCGGAGATCTTGTTCACGGTCTCGGGCTTGTCGAGAATGGAAGATGAATCCTGGCGGCGCAGAGCCTGGCCGTCAATGCGGAGGTCACGAAGGCCAAGAGGCAGGTTCTCAAGACCTCGGAGGCCACTATCGGCCTTGTCAGCCGAGCCTGGGCTGTTGAACTTGCGGCCAATGCGAAGCAGGTCCGCGAGCATTCGCGACTCTTCTTGCAGCACCGGAGCCGAAGACGTGAATGAGCGGACTGGTGAACGCCACATCTGTGACCTCCATGACAGTCCCGGCCTCAGGGAGACGAAAAGCCGTGCGTTCATTCTGCCAGAGTTGTCAAGTTGCAGTGTCGAAGTACGTGAAGCATGGATTTTTCAGTTTCACAGCAACCCGTACCCTCACCAAAATCTATGCTCGCTCTTGAATCGGTCTCATCGCTCAAAAGCCAGCGTAAAGGGGTGACGTCTCTAATTTACGAAATCTACTCAGATACCGTTATTCTGTATTGATAATGGCTAGAGGAGGCGGGCTTGCTGCGACGCTGAAGCGCCAGCAGCTCAAGACTAAAGCTCTGCAGGCACAAGCATCGAAGATCCAGAAACAGGAGCAGGCCAAAAAGAACTCTCGAGCAAAAGCTACAGGAGCCAAATTCTCCAAACATGTCCCGGTGACTCCATGGTTGGGATTTGAGCCAACTGACAGAGTGCTACTCATTGGCGAAGGCGACTTCTCGTTTGCCTGTTCACTCGTCAAGCAACAATTGGCGGCTCATGTTACCAGTACAAGCCTTGACGATGAGGCAACGCTGCTCGAGAAATACCCCAACACTGTGCCTGAAAATCTTGAGTATCTCAGAGCAAGCCCCGACACAGCAGTGCTGCATTTCGGTATAGACGGGACAACGCTGGAGAAGTCGAAAGCGCTCCGGCGGAGCACCAATTCCTTCGACGTCTGTATTTTCAACTTTCCTCACCTCGGAAACTCAGTCAAGGATCAGGATAGAAACATTCTACAACACCAGCAGCTGATGCTTGCATTTTTCAAGTCGTGTCAGTCGATGATCAAACCAACCGGACGAGTCCTCGTGGCTCTCTTCGACAGCGAGCCATATAACTCATGGACCATCAGACAACTGGCCCGATCGACTGGGCTTCAGGTGCTTCGAACTGGTCAATTCCACTGGGATTCATTCGACGGGTACAACCATAGGTTAACCGCGAAGGAGGGTCAGACCTCGAAACCGCAGAGCGCACGTCCGGCTCGCATATATGTGTTCAAGCTTGTGCAACCCGAACCAGAAGGCAAGCCAAAGAAACCAAAAAAGGTCAAGCATGACAGCGATAGTGATTCCGACTGACTGTACCTGACATAATATAATTGCATCACACGACTCTCACAGGCTTCAAGTCATCAACCGCTCGTGCAGCGAATCGAGCGGCCCCAAGAGTCGTCTGTAAGGTCTCCCAGTGTTTGTCGCTCCATCATGCAGTAGGCTACGCTCCACTTGCGTATCTGAACAGACGAGATCAATGCGCGATCCGTCCTTCATTGTCAGCTTCCATAGGCGCAGCGACTTATCAGTGTCTATACCAGTGACGTGCTCACTGAGTCGTTCGCGCTGTTGCTCGAAAATATGCTTCAGCTTCATGTGCTGATAGAGCAGTCGTCGAATCCTCTTCGCAAACGCCAGTAGATTGTGTTGTAGGAGCTCAGCGGCGACGGCTCGTAGAGGGATGTAGTTTGGAACAGTATGACGATAGATTTGCCACGCATTAGTCTTCTGTTCACGACGCAGAATCACGTAGTGCGGCACATCAAACTTCTGACTGGTGAACATGTCGAATCGTATGCCGAGACCATCCTCGAGATAGGGGATGCGGAAGCCAGTGATCCCAGACAGTCGGAACAAGTTCTCACGATGGAGCTGGCGGAGCTTGACGACGGGGTTCCTTTCAGCTATAGCATCGGATACTCCGACAGCTGAGCTGCCCGTGCTCACCTCTGAGCCGAGATCGACAGTAGGAGTTTGGGCGAGCAGAACTGCTTTTCTGGCATCGAGCTGTTCGAGGCGCGTCTCGGCTTCAGTGACTTCGTTAGAAGGATGATAGCAACACCGGTTGTACGTACTCTCAGATTGAAGTGCACCTATATCCACAGTGTAGCTGCTATGGACATCCATACTTGTGTTGGCTCCGTATAACACCAAGCTATCTGTTTACATCGATGTTGCGCGGTTACTACGCGGCTTAGCACCAGTCACGTGACGCATAATATAGCATGCCAGTCGAAGTGACACAGCTACTGCCATTGAACTTATCAGCGGAAGATAGAGTATAACTCCGCCAATTGTAGACCCCGGAATGATGTGATATAAGTTTAATACGGAAGACCGAATGCAATGGAGCAGCCTCCAAGTACTGCGTGAGAGCCAGGTTCTTAGCTGCTAAAGTCTACTCAGATCCTCAAGAGGCATGTCATAATAATTTTGCAATGAAGGATACACCCCAGATCACAGATGCTGCTACATTGCAGATCTACCCTCTACCGAGAGGTCTGCCTATGAACAGGACTGGCGAATGCGATAGATCTTATACCCGCAACTCAGGGGTAACCCGAACCCCTATCGCGGATACCGTTTATAGTGCAAGCAATAAGGACAACACTAGTTGGCTACACAGTCGTTGAGCGTGATATACTTGATGCCCATAATCAAACAGCTACTATGCTTATTATGATGCTGGTGACATTCCTCTGCATATTATGGCATAGTCTGCCAGTAGAGGAACCCTGATAGTTATATAAATATAGCAAGGTAGAAGGCCCATCTAAACTACACTTACTGTGAGTTCAGCAATCGCCATGGGAAAAGACACCGAAGACAGCACAGCCTGTGTCAATGATGCTGCGGTAAGCTACGATAACCTAGTAGAGTCCGCAGAGGGAACGGTACTGGAATCATCATGGGAATCATCATGGTTTGAGGGGAACACTACTGTCGAGGGTGTTCCATTTTTCAACTGGCAGATTGTAACCAACTACAAGATCGAAGGGCGGAGTCGATATCTTCTAGGACTAGACTACCTTGTGAACCGAGTGTTTGGAAGTCGTCAAACTAACTGGATAGTGAAGTACTCTCAAACCAACCGGGAGATTGGTGTCACGCAAGAGAAGCTCGACAAGAAACAGGTCAAGAAGGAAGAAAAGCGACTGCTGAATTGGGATCAGTATAACCACGCGGGTGATACTATGAGTGTGGCTACAACAAACGTGAAGAGGGGAGGAACTGTTAATCTTTTCCGACTTAGTGAGACAATTGGATCCAATTACGCGCTTGACGTGGCTAGCAGCCTTGAACGAATCTCGCTGGCGAAGGACATTCCCGACGAGGGATTGAAGGAGATCGGCCTCGTCAGCTGGGATCGGTACTACTGGGCTGCAGGCACACCTGTTCTTACGGTTGTTGGAGACAAGAACGGAGGAGTACGGGAACCGCCAATTACTGGACTGAAAATCCACTTGGATTATAAGGGAAACTATAAACCGACGCCAAAGCGATATAACACTTGGAAGTCGGTTCTTCGAATGAAGGAGCTGGAAAACGACGACTATCTCATGGCAACAATTCCTCAAATGATGGGACTACTACATTTACATGGATACGATCTTGCCGAACTTGAAGTGGGTCCTATTGAGGAACTCGATGATAAGGTGACTGTTCGCTGTGCAACCGGACGTCTGGTGGACGTTCATCGAGCAGTCCGACTTTTAAAGCCACCCAAGAGCACTGGGGATCAGAGAAATTATCCGAAAAAGGTGGCTGTGTCTTACTCTCGCAAGTCCGCTTGGACACGCGAGCCAGTGCTTTGGGTTTAGTGATGGAGAGATTTTAAGAAAGATGGTTATACTAGCAGTGAAATACTAGGAGTAAAGTAATAGATCGATGTCGATAAGACTAAAGCTTATACCCAGTTTTGACTGTTAGTTGATACTGGGATACATGTATCGTTGGTCTATTTTATTTACAATAGTGATTGATGTTATTCTAGTTTTCAGTCACGAAGATGAGTATCGCTTAGTAGTTGCTGGCAGCGGCCTGGCAAGCCTTGAGCTGCTGCAGGTACCAATCGCAAATCTGCATGTTGCCACTGTTCTCGTCGAGGCAGCGGGTGAAGTTGCGGGCATCGACGTCACAAGGGCGAGCGCCCTCCTGCTCCATCTGCTGGGCCTGCAGCTGCTCGGGAGCAGCAGCAGAGCCACCAGAGAAGATGCTAGACACTCCGTTGGCGAGAGTGTGGCCGACAGCGGAACCGACAGCGACACCAGCGGCGGTGGAGGCCATCTGGGCAAAAAGGCCAGGCTGACGCTGCTGAGCGGGGGCAGCGGCAGCGGGGGCTGGAGCAGCAGGAGCCTGACGGCGGGCCGGAGCAGCGGCCGTGTGCGTCGAGCGAGTCTGCGAGGGAGCAGAGCGGGCAGGAGCGCTTCTTCCACGGGATCGAGCCATTGTGTATGAGTTTGAAGTTTAAAATTCGAGTGTATACAGTATGACGATTTGGCCCCGGAGTGGTACTTAAATATTCGCTTCAATGGGTGCGCCACAATCACGAGGCTATCCGGGTAAGTGCGTCCGGGTCGGAGTTAGAACGAGGCAGAACGTTGTAGGGGCGTGGCGAGCCGAGTCGGCCGGAAAACACGCAACGCAGTAGTGTTTAGGTACCAAATGTTCACGAGCTCTTACCCGACGATTATTCATATGCCGTCCCTCGGAAGGATACTATATAGCCTCGTTTAACCTGCGTAATAAGTGCGCTGTGATTGGCTGGAGACATACGGCTGAGAATGCTTGTACACGGATGACCAGCCGTGCCAGCACCCCTGTATCGGTCATTGGGGTTCCCTACCCTGGACTTGCAAAAAATGGCTGGAGCTGATTGGCTTGCAATTTGGTATTGTCAATTCTCAAGAAACCCGCGTCGAGGTGGTTTTTTGCTGGCAATTGCGCTCTACACCAAATGCTGCGTGCTTCTCTTCGACACGGGCGCCGGCTCCCAGCCCACTGGGCCGCTCCCTCGACCAGTCGACTGCTTCACGCCTCGGCGTTGCGGTTTTCTCCCGAGAACCTGAGCGAGAACACTCGCAAGATGGGAAACCCCATTGGACCTCCTCTAGATCCCGAGTTTGGTATCACGAGACTGACCGAGGACCTCGAGGTGTCCAAGCTGACACCCAAGTCTGAGGGTAACATTCGTCACTTCACCATGAACTTTGGCCCCCAGCATCCCGCTGCTCATGGAGTGCTGCGATTGATTCTCGAGCTCCAGGGCGAAGAGATTGTCCGAGCTGACCCACACATTGGTCTCCTGCATCGAGGAACCGAGAAGCTCATTGAGTACAAGACATACACACAAGCATTGCCCTATTTCGACCGATTGGACTACGTGTCGATGATGACCAACGAGCAGGTTTTTGCCCTGGCAGTGGAAAAGCTGCTCAACATTGAGGTGCCTATCCGTGCCAAGTACATTCGTACTATGTTTGGCGAGATCACCCGAGTTCTCAACCATCTGATGTCCGTTTTGTCGCACGCCATGGACGTGGGTGCGTTGACACCGTTTCTGTGGGGTTTCGAGGAGCGTGAGAAGCTGATGGAGTTTTATGAGCGCGTGTCTGGTGCACGTCTTCACGCTGCCTATGTACGACCGGGAGGTGTCAGCCAGGATCTGCCTGCTGGACTCCTTGATGATATCTACATGTGGGCCACCCAGTTTGGCGACCGTATCGACGAGACGGAGGAGCTGCTGTCGGATAACCGTATGTGGAAGCTGCGTACGCAGAAGGTGGGAGTTGTGACAGCTGACGATGCTCTCAACTATGGTCTATCTGGTGTGATGGTGCGTGGTTCTGGAATCCCGTGGGATATCCGTAAGAGTGCGCCCTACGATGCTTACGATCTCGTTGATTTTGAGGTGCCCGTTGGCACTAACGGAGACTGCTACGATCGATACCTGATCCGCATGTCTGAGTTCCGTCAGTCGCTTCGCATCATTGAGCAGTGCATTAACCAGATGCCTGCTGGACCTACCAAGGTCGAGGACTACAAGATTGCCCCGCCTCCTCGTTCGCTCATGAAGGAGGATATGGAGAGTCTTATCCACCACTTTTTGCTCTTCACAAAGGGCTACTGTGTCCCTGCCGGAGAGACATACACGGCCATTGAGGCTCCTAAGGGAGAGATGGGAGTCTATGTTGTGTCTGATGGATCCGAGCGACCATACCGATGCAAGATCCGCGCTCCTGGCTTTGCGCACCTGGCTGCTTTTGATCACATCTCGCGAAACCACTTCTTACCGGATGCTGTGGCCATCATTGGAACCATGGACCTCGTGTTCGGAGAGGTTGACCGTTAATGACTAGAAGCAGACGGTGTACTTTTGCGCAAACACGACATGTATAAGATGCATTGCCTATATGGTTTATCACAATACTAGCGAAACAAAATAGTATAATAGACATGTCTGATAAATACATTCCAAACGGAAGGCTCCGGGAGCATGCGAAAGTCCATCGATTTCCGTCTAGGACAGGACAAAATGGGAGTAGAGGGTGCCAGATTATTCGTCATCATCAGACGCTGCGAGCAAATCGTCCAGGAACATGCTAGGAGGACGAGCGCTCTGTACTTGATCACGCGGAGTGACGCCTGCGTAGAGTGAATGACGGACGGACTGGGCATCATGGGCAACATCGTACACACTTTCCCGAGCCATGGACAAGTGTCGTGTGTTTCGGGATGTGATGGAGCCATGGCCCGCTGTAGGTGCACTGTTGCCGGCACCATAGTATCCAGCAGGCAGATAGACACTGGAACGGACACCTGCTGAAGGACCGCCGAGAGTACTCGACGCCGAGGTGCCGCCAGCCGAGGCCATGGTGCCGATGCCAGTACCATTGGCTGTGTTGAGGACTTCGGCCGTGGGGGAAAAGAAGAGCGAGTGGCCAGGCACGTTTTGTGATATAACTGATTTCCGGTTCTCGGCAGTGTCGCCGGCAAGGGAGAATGTAGCGACCGAGTCGCGCACTCGGCTCCTCGTCTTGACAGGACTGGCACCAAACATTGGTGACTTCAGCTCATCCTCAGCCAGCAATGCTGCTGCCTCGTCACGCTTGAGCGCCTTATGTAGCGAGTAGGCAGCGACAACGCGCCAAATCACCAGCGCAGCAGCGATACCAAGCAGAATGGCTCCCACGGCAATGAACACCGTTCCCTCGGGAAGATTCGACTTGAGAAGGTACGGGTTGTTGGCCATGGGGGGTACAGTCACCACGGGGGCCGGAATATTTGTGTCGACGGCAGCATCTACGACGGCAGATGTCAGGCGTGGAGGGCCTGCCGTGGTGTGTGACGAGCTTGTCAGATGCACAGTGGGCTTGTCGTCTTTTGTGGTCTTGTTGTTGTTGGAGTTGGTGGCCGTGACTGTGACTGCTCGCTCCTCGGCATCACGAGCCTCGAGGTCGTAGGCAGAGGGCACAGCCGTCACTTGGGGTTCAAAAACGGCAGACGAAGTTGTAATATCGGCTGATTCCGTCGCACTGGGCAACAACGGTTGCGACGTCTCAAAAATAGCATCGCCCGCATCCAGAACAAGCTCGCCAGCTGCTTCCTTGGCATCGACAGCATGGAGTCCTGTCGTCACCAGGACCATAGTCGGCCACGAGACGCCGAGGGCCCGAGCAAAATGCATTGTACAGGTGTCTAGTATGTATGAGTCGAGGAGAGCGGAGGAGGTAGAAGAGATGCAGTTGGAAGGAAGAAAGAAAACGACAGTGAGGGGTTACAGCTCGCAAGCGAGGATTATGCTGTAGCTGCCAGGGGCTAGTTAATGAAAATTGTAAATATGGTAAAACGCGTAGCTAATAATAGCCAGGGGCAGGGCAAGGAAGTACGGCTACGCGACTGGCCAAAAGGGCGGCTTAACGTGAAGGAAGGTCGAAGTCTTAGAAGGAGAACTCGACTTGCCTTCTAGTGACGTTGGTCGCATCGTTGCGAGTGTCGTGTAGTGAAGGAGCTGAAGATCCCTTCGCACGTACGGTCGATGTTCATTCTGGTAGCGTATGTTAAGGCATCTGTGAAGGGTAGGAGAAGCGAGAAGTGGAGAAGTGGCGAAGCTGCGGAGAGGAGGAGAGGAAGATTCTGAGAGACTGAGTCTAAGTCTGACGGCGTATAGCGCCACTCCAGTTCCAGCCAACTGATGCTGGCAATGAGCTCTGACGGCCGTGTATCATATGCATGATCATTGGTGTCATGCATGCTACCACTTTGGGCCGGCGTTTTAACCGACTAGGTGGTGATCAGCGTTGTGATGCGGGGATTCGTGAGAACTCTCGACCAGCTTGAATGTGGCCTATTTCATGTCTAAGGAACAAAGTATGCCAATGGGCTCAAAAACCCCTTCATGCACATGTCAACAAACATGCCAACAAACAACTAACACAGAGATGACGGCCCGCATCAACAAATGAGCAAACGGAAGACCAGCAGGAAACGAACCAGCAGGAAACGAACCAGCAGGCGACTGGCCCCCTCTCATATTCGAAGGATAAGCGGAGAGTACGTACGCTGGGCGTCCAGAGTTGACGACCCGAGACGCGTCGTCGACAGTCCTGCTCTATTTGGCTGCTATGAGATGACCAGGGAGAACTGCATAGCCCTCTACAGGCTCTAGTGTGGGTTCTACTTCATGTGCAATTGATAAATAAATAGTATCAAGAATTCAAAGAAATGAGTCCCGCAGATAATCAATATACGCCTCCACACATATCTCTAGGAAAGTATCAACGCACGCGTCTTTGGCGATCGCACTAAACGTATCAGCAGACGACTAGGAAATGAACTCCACGAACGCCTCAGCAGCGGGGCAAATATACGACTTGATAAAATTAAACATAGTAAACGGCAACTGGTACAAGAAACTTGTAGAGACGAAGTGCTACTGTCGACCCGCGACGAATTTGTACCCCACAAAATCGTCACGTGATGGTATAACTGCCAAAATTATGGGCCGCAAGCTGGCTACGCACTCCTTGGCTATCACACCAAGCCATGGCACCATACTGAGCTCAACTCAGCTCACTGAGGGACTGGTATCATGCAGGAAGCTACCGGTCTTGCTTGATCCAGGTCAGTTCCCCGCCCTGGCCATTAGAGTGCAGGGAGATGCAAAGAGCCGAGCGACTGCCTGATTGGGACGCGTCAGCCCTTCCGTCATGCCCAATAAGAACTTGCAGCTAGTACACACGGAATGAGGCCAGAATGCTGGGTGCGCGATGCACCGAGGACTACCGAAACGGCATCACAGCCGCCTCGTCAGCCTTGGGTGGTGCTCTCAGATGAATTCTGGGGCCAGTTGACTTGTAAGATCGACCTGGGGGCTCAGCGCGGCTCAGGGGCCGGTAATCCTATCGGCCTCCGATGTGGTTAAGGGGGCATTAGGCGCGTCGGCGGAGACACCAGCAGGCTCCACCAATCGGCACCAAACGACGGCACAACTGTCATATAAACGGGCTCGTAGCCAAGAGTTGAACGATTTTCTTGTCTCACCGGTCGCAATGCTTGTACTCACTCCTAATGCAATCCGCCATCTAGCCGATCCCTGGGCCTGCACGTTAGTTTTAGGGCACCCCCAGCCAGCCACGGCTCACATTGGGCTCCACAGATCCAATGGAACAATGGCCACTGCAAGCTGTAGCACTGATAGATTACTCTAAAGTAAAGAACTGTAACTCTGCTCCTTCTTAGCCATGTATTATCCCACTGTAACATTCCCCATTCGTTCCGTATTCGTTCCGTTTACCGTTCCTTCGTCACACCTTAACTGGCTATCCCGCTTTGCCGTGCATGCATGGACTCCTCGTGGGTTGCGTTCTTGCAATCTGTGCGTTTTTCTCCCTCGCCTCAAATTACATCTGCCCCTCGGTCATTCTTGGCTTTGTAATATATAATCCGCGTCTCATACCCCTGATCAGACCTCTTACTTTTACTCTAGCATCACCCTTATATATGTGCGACTCCGACGACGACCCCAGTATATGTGGCCCTACCAACCTTTGCTCCTGCTCTGCTGCTAAGCTGGCAGATCCCCGTCCTACGAAGACGGTCCTCCGGTTCGGCTCCTCGAACCGCACCACCAAAAAGAATGTGACAAGGGCCCGTGCTGCTGAGAAGCGTGCCGCGTCGACCGCGGCATCGCTCGCCATGCCCTCCACCTCTTCAACCCCGCGCGCCTTGTCCCTCGCCAAGATCCTTGTCGCAGTCATCGCTTATCTGCCCCTCATGGCAGCCTACCCCGTCCGCCATTCGTCGCTGCAGACCGTCGACGCGACCTACGCCGAAGACCCCGAGGAATTCTGGCTCAACATGTCAGTTTCCGTCGTCCTGGTGCTGCTTGGAGGTGTGTTTGCGGGACTCACCCTAGGCCTCATGGGCCAGGACGAGCTTTACCTAGAGGTCATTCGCCAGTCGGGCGACCCTAAGGAGCGAAAAGCTGCCGAGAAAGTGCTCACTTTGCTGGCGCGTGGTAAGCACTGGGTCCTCGTCACCCTGCTCCTTGGTAACGTCATCACCAACGAGACGCTGCCCATTGTCCTCGATAGATGTCTCGGCGGAGGCTGGCCAGCTGTGGCCTCGTCCACCGTGGCCATTGTCATTTTCGGCGAAATCATCCCCCAGTCAGTCTCGGTTCGATACGGCCTTGCCGTCGGCTCTGCATTCGCTCCGTTTGTACTGACCCTCATGTACCTCATGTACCCCATTGCGTACCCCATTTCGCTGCTCTTGGACCACATTCTTGGCGAGAACCACGGAACCGTCTACAAGAAGTCGGGTCTGAAGACCCTTGTCACCCTGCACAAGGGTGCAGACAACCTCAACGAGGACGAGGTAACCATTATCTCCGCTGTCCTCGATCTCAAGGAGAAGCCCGTTGGCACCATTATGACACCCATGGAAGATGTGTTCGTGCTGAGTGCTGATACCGTTTTGGACGAGCCCACCATGGAGCAGATCCTCCACACAGGTTTCAACCGTATCCCCATTCACTGTCCAGGCGAGCCAGAGAATTTTATTGGTATGCTTCTTGTCCGTATCCTCATCACCTACGACCCCGAGGACGCGCTGCCCATTTCATCGTTTCCCCTGGCAACTCTCCCTGAAACTGGGCCTGATACCTCGTGCCTTAACATCCTGAATTACTTCCAAGAGGGAAAATCGCACATGATTATCGTCTCTGAGAGTCCCGGTGAGCCACGTGGTGCTCTGGGAGTGCTCACACTCGAGGACGTTATTGAGGAACTCATTGGCGAGGAGATTGTTGACGAGTCCGACGTGTACATCGATGTCCATAAGGCAATTCGTCGAGCTCACCCGGGACCCCTTAGCAAACGCAGCTTCTCATCTCCCCGCGGCTCCATGGGCATTGAGAGTGTGATGACCGCCCTGGTGGCCGCTGTTGGTGGCTCACATCCGGACTCACCCAATCAACTTCCGAAGCCGAAGCTGGGCCCGTCCAACCCGGCGTCAAATCCCATCCGTACTTCGTCCAAGAAGATCACCGTCAAGTCCGGCCACTTTGAGCCTCACCAGCTCCGTCAGCCCAATGGCCCTAGCAACCTAATCGACACGAGTCTTCCCGTGGATGGTGCTAATGGCTCAACAGGTTATCATGAGTCTAATTCGCTTGCTGTTCCTATCAACGCGCAACTGATGGCTGCTCCCTCTGAGCAGAACGGCAGCGTGACTCGCACTGAAGCAGGTGCCGTCCAGGCTGCGATCCCTGCGAGTTACGGACGTCGCACCAACACTGACCACACTGGAGATCTTGCTTACGAGGACAGAGTCGTTAGCCCGGCGTTATCAGAGAACCACAGCTACCGAACTGGTGGAATCATTGAAAGTGTTGTCAACGTGCAGGGTGTTAACAAGGTAATCATCGAGGAAGATGACCGCAAGAGACGTGGCAGCCGAAAGTTCGGCACCAGTCGCGCGTCAAGTCGTAGCAATAGCGGCGGTGAAGACACCCAGCCGTTGCTGAATGCCAGGGGCAACGATTCCCAGGACTTTCTACGCTAATTATGTCTGAATATGCCTGACATTCTCTTGAATTTGCCATTGTAAAGCGTTCGCTTGATTGTTTATATCTATTTAATATTGCCTATGCTATTAAATTAATGTTCGATGCAATATGTTTCAAGTGAAGATGGCCGACCATCATGCCCATATTTTAACTTGCATATCTGCTGATCCAGTAGCCAGTAGAAAGCGCATGTTTTGAAGGGGGGAGGCTTTTTTGGACTCAGAATCGTCAGAGGGCACTGGGGGTGCCCACCGTAAGCAGTTGACGAAATGTTGATGAGCATCTTCAATCACCTTGACGCACCGACCGTTCTGACTGAGATCCCAGCATCGGATGGATCGATCATCTGAAACACTAATCAGATACTTTCCTGCTGGATGGAACTCCAACGCGCGTACCCAGTTGTCATGGCCATGTAGCGTAGCGATAGCCTCTTGCCTTGCGTTCCATATTTTGATGGTCTTGTCTCGTGAAGCAGTCGCGAGGTACTCGAATGACTGTGAGTAAGCTGATTCTGTAGGTTTCTTTAGCCCCTCGATAGCAGCCAGATAAGGGTATGATGTGGCAGGAGCGAAAGCTGCGTATTCGACGACATGATCGTGGCCGGCAAAGAGCAGTTTTCCCTCTCCCGAATTAAAGCTGGATATCCTAGCTGACTGATCAATTCCTGCCGAAAGGATAAACTGTCCATCAAAAGATGGCACTGCACACTTTACCCAATCCGAGTGGCCGTGGATCGTGCGAACTGCGAACCCAGATTCGACGTCCCAGATGCGCACAGTGCGGTCACGGGAAGCGCTTATCAGATGAGTTCCAGATGGAGCAAATCTCACAGATGAGATGGTGTGATCGTGACCTGTGAGCGTTCGGACGTTTGAGTACTCATTGGAAGGATCCCAAAGCTTGATAGTCAAATCGGATGAGCAGGATGCAAGTAGGATCTCGGCTCCTGCTGGGCTGAAGTCAACATCCAAAACTTGTTTTGTGTGAGCTTTGACGGTGCGCTCCAGTTCACCCAGTTCCCAATCCCAGATTTTGAGCGTTCCGTCCTCGCATGCGGAGGCCACAACCGAGAAGACCGGGTGGAAGCTGACAGCTGTCACGGGTTGTCTGTGTCCCGAGAAACTGTGTTTTGGCGGTGGCCTTGGAAGCCATGAGACTGCGTCGGTCGACCGCTTTTTGGACACATTAGCTGCTGACAATGGAGCCCGGTCAATCTCCTCTTTGAGCACCGAGAGCTGTGACTCCAAATCAAGCACTTTGCGTTGTAGGCGGACTACCGAGGTCCATTTTTTTTCGAGGATCGACGCCTGTTTAGCTGTGTCGTCGGAGTTCGTAGCGGGAGAGACTCCAGGAGATATTATTTGCGATATTGAGCCAACTGTGTCTGAAGGAACGCCACTCGTCGCGAGATACGCGAGAATGGAGCGGTTTCTGAGGTTAGCGATAGGTTCCATTGAGGGTCGCCAGTACTAACAATTCGGCACGCTGCCGCTCTGACAGCAGAGACGACGAGGCTTGCATGTCATGGAGAGCGTACGGTGGACACTCCTGGGAGTTTGTAAGGAGCGACACGACCACAACTGATGAAAAGTGATGCAACAGAAGTGGAGGAACTCAACATGCAGTTCGTGTTGGGTCACGTGACGCACAGAGTAAGACCCGGAGTGGGTCCAGTGAACTAAGCAAACAACAAACGATGCCAGACGAATAATAATCGGAGAATGTCAGACAGATGGGGTGTATTGTACTGTGTGATTTGCGGCTGTCAATGCCTGAAGAAGATGCGAAGTGAAACGATCGCACCAGGAGCTGCGGCGGTATATTAATTTGGTGACATATTTCACGGAGTAACCTACAACCTCCGCTACGGTTAATGATGCCGTTTGAAGCTGCCTTGAGTGCCCTGGGAACTCTCACACTTGATTTTACCGAACGTGAGGACTTACCGCCTTGATATGACGGTACGGCAGCTTCGGGTAGGTTTGGTGGGCATTCGCCTGGTTCTAAAACTAGTTGAAATGATCACCGGGCGATCTATGAGTTTGAACTGAAGGTTCACAGCAGACTGCCCACCTTAGAACCCCGCTTGCGTACCGTAACCTCTGATCTTGTGAGGTGTACCGTAGTTGTGGCTGGACATGGGTTAGTGTGCTTGGGCTTGGCTAACCTTAAACAAGGGTATGTGGAAACAACGCTGCTAGATGATATGCAAGGGCCTGCCTGGCACCTGTCCGCAACGGCACATGGCAGCAGATGGGGCTAGACTCGTGAACGAACAAAAACGCGGCGGACCGTACATAGAATCTCGGCAATCTCGTATGGGTACCATTCGGCACAGATCTCCGCGTGAGCCTCGCACCGATCGAGGTCGGGTCTCGGAGATCCGCTTACTTTGGAATAGGGCGAGGACGCATCCGCCTACAATCACGTCATAGGACGAGGACTTCTGTGATTAGCCTCGATGCATAGTCGGTTGCTCCGTGGCGCTCGATTAGGCATCTCTGGCAGCTGTGGCTGGGCGCGATGAGGCTTGGTGGCTAACCTGGATCTAGTGAGATTAGGCGTGCGAGCCGAGGATGAGCATGGCCGATGTCACCGGCTAGCAAGCGAAGCGTGGAGGGAGGCTAGCAGATGGTGCAAATGCACAGATCAGAGCTCGGCTAAACTTGTACTGAGATCGTCGCTTAACTGGCCGTTGTACTCGACGGTTAAGTCCGAGGCTTTGGATTTGCTTTTCTGATGATGCCGAAGTGCTACAATGGATTCTGCAGCACGGGAAGTTATAAAGGTAGCGACCGATCCGGATGTGAGTTGGCGTTGAAAACACACAAACACCAGCATGCCCTCGTCAATATACAAGAAGGAGGACATCGAGGACGCCGGGGACGAGTCTCTGGACCAGTATCTCGAGCTCGAGATAGCCGAGGAGCTGGATAGTGACATCAAGTACAAGACATGTTCATGGTACAAGACGGCGGCGCTCATGTTCGCCGAGTACGTGTGTCTGGCTATTCTGAGCTTCCCGTGGTCATATTCGGTACTGGGTCTCGTTCCAGGTCTCATTGTGACGGTGGGCGTGTCGTTCATTGTCTACTACACCAGTCTCGTGCTCCTCGACTACTTTCTGCGAAATCCCGACCTTCGAGATATCTGCGACATTGGCCAGAGATTGTTCTGGGGTAAGAGCTGGGCCTGGTATTTCACGGCCATTTGCTTTCTGTTGAACAACACTTTTATCCAGGGCCTTCACGTCCTCGTGGGTTCTCGATACCTCAACACAATGTCCAGCCATGCCATCTGCACGGTTGGCTTCTCGGCCATTGTCGCTGTCATCTGCTTCTTTTTCTCATTGCCGAGAACGCTGTCTGGCCTGTCGACGTTGGCAATTTTCTCTGCCGGTGCGACTGGAGTTTCGGTCATCCTCGCCATCATCTTCGCCGCCATCCAGAGCGAACCCGGCAACTTTGATGGTACTCCTGTCACCTACAACCTGTGGCCGCCGCCAGGTACCACCTACGTCGATGGAATGAGCGCCGTACTTAACATCGTCTACACATTTGTGGGCCAAGTGACTTACGTTAGCTTCTTGCACGAGATGAAGGACCCACGCGAGTTTCGCAAGGTCATAGTGACGGTCACGATCTGCGAAGTGATTCTGTATTCGCTTGCCGGTGCTATCATCTATGTGTACGTTGGTGGATACTACATGACTGCACCAGCATTCGGCTCGCTCCAGACGGTTTACAAGAAGATTGCCTTCTCCTTTGTCGTCCCAACCATTATCTTCCTGGGAGTGCTCTATGCATCGGTATCAGCAAGATTTGTATACTTCCGTCTCTTCGATAAGTCCTCTGTACACATGCGCAAGCACACAGTTGCAGGATGGGCTGTTTGGGTCGGACTCTTGGCAGCTACTTGGGTTGCAGCTTTCCTTATCGCGGAGCTGATCCCCTTTTTCAGCGATCTGCTCTCGCTGATGTCGTCCCTTTTTGACTGCTGGTTCGGTTTCGTTTTCTGGGGCGTGGCTTATCTCAACATGAAGCAGCAGGATCTAGGTCCTGGGTGGTGGAAGCGACTGTCGGTATTCGGCTACGTCATGCTCACCTTCAATATAGCTATCATCATCATGGGTCTCTACATTCTGGGCCCTGGTGTTTACGCGACTGTCGAGAGCATTATACAGTCCTACCAGGTCGGAGGTATGCCCGGTCCCTTTACGTGTGCAGATGATGGATTATAAATAGTATACGCTGTATAGCAGTTGCTTGTTTTAACGGTCGCTTGATAGTTTTTGCCAAAGTTACAAGACCAGAGAGTCATGAAGAGGCAGTGTCCCGATCGATTTGTGGAGACTAGCTCTTTTGTCCCTGAATAGTGGCGACAATCTTTCGAGCTTGCTTGTACTTTCGGAACTCGCACAGCCATATACCCTGCCAAGTTCCGGTTGCTAGATGGCCGTCTTTGATGGGGATTGTAACCGAAGCTCCAATAAGACTGCTTCGAATGTGAGCGGGCATGTCGTCAGATCCTTCAGCGTCATGGCGGTACATATCGCCCTCGGGGGCAATACGGGCCAGAGCATCGCTCATGTCAGCGCGGACATCTGAGTCCCAGTTTTCGTTCAACGTCAGACCAGCCGACGTGTGCTGCATAAACAGATTGACCAATCCCACCTTGTACGGGCTGATCAGCGACCCAATGTTTGATTCGACCTCATCCGTGATTAGGTAGCAGCCCTTCGTTCGCGCTGCTAGCTGGAACGTCTTCTGATCCCACGACATCGCAGTTGTAAAGGAAGAGAGAGTGTCTTGCAGGTGAAGATAAATTGAAGGGCTGCATGATCTGCAGATCGACCCGCGCCCAGCTAACAGTTGCTACTTGGAGCAGAGGCGGTGAGCAGAGGTGGTGAGAGGCATATCTAAGAGTCCACAACATTCTGGATGTTGTGCCTGGCGTGATCCAATCTGAGAGCGACAAGCGTGCTCGACACAAAAAGGCTACGGCTGTCGGGCTTGACACTCAGCGAGGCTGCGACAGGTCATCACGAACACTCGACAGGCCTACATTGGAGGGTGTTTCAGTCATTTATATCACTGTAATGAATCATCTCATGGGCTTTCTAGCACCCCGTAATGCGTCTAGTTATATATAGAACTTCTACAGGGCGTATTTGATTGGACTTCACGTCGCGCGAGGCTACAATTAGGGGCGTGTCACGTGCACGATATCCAGAGTGTGTTGTAGTCAGTGGCGCGGAACATGCGTTTGAAGGATTGTTGGATATTACGGTAGCATCTCAGTACAGGGCCAATTGCATCGCTCTCCAATACAAAGCAATCGAGTTTCAGTTCCCGTCTCTCACTTACCCCTTTTGAAGCCAGACCGCAAAACTGGATGTTGATCGGCACGACTCCTAGCCCTAGGAATCTATCAACATTGAACTCAGTTGTCCACTGATCTGTATAGAGTGCTGGGTTCGCGAGCCTGCGGTGGCTTTTAATCTCGACCCTCCCAATAACGTCTTCTCAGATACTCGTGCTGTGTAACTACGATACTTGTTACACCCTATTTCCTCTGACCCTTGCGGATTCCACGTCTTCCGGTGTTGTGTTCCTTCCTCTGTGCTTCACTGACTGCCTTGCCATAGCCGGCCCGGTCCGCTAGGCCGTCATGGGCGACTCGTCGGATGCCCGGCGATGGGCTGCTGCCTCTGTCAAGGCTGCTGCCCAGCTGGCTTCGCAGACTCCGGCCACTGACATCCCGGGCCCGACTACTACACAGAGTATGCGGGGCGCTTCGCCTCGTCAGGTGCAGCCCAACAAGTCTACCAAACGACTTCAGAAAGAGCAGTACATTGCATCACGCGAACAAGTGAGCGCGAGATCAAGCGTTTTGTCTCGCGAGCTTGGTTCTGTAGCTGCCGCTGCAAAGTCAGCTGCGCAGTCAAAGGGCTTACCGCCAGCTCAACGACAACAGCCGGCAAAGGCCAAACCGAAGCCAGCAAAAGCTTCTGCCGCTTCCATAGCGGCTGCATCAGCTTCGGCGGTACTTTCAACCCCCAGTCCTGGTCCTAATACAAGCTCATCTACGACGGCTGCCAGCATCGCGTTTAAGACTGTTAAACCGTCCCCGCGGGCAGGTCATCAAACCTCAAGGAGCGTCGCTAGTCCCACAGAGGTACCTGTTGACGGAAGAACATCATCCGGTACACACTCAAATCTCTATGCTATCGGCGGCCAGCTTCTCAGCAAGCTCATGGCCCCCTCGGCCGAGGTCCCTCCTACCACAGACTTCTTAACTTCTCCAAATCTCTCGATTGAGTCCTCGGGCTCTAATATGTCAGTTGATGCCCCTGGGATACCGGATGGGTCGGAGCTCAATGCGGCGAAGCTGTCCGTCGAGAGACAGAGGAAGGCTGCACAGCCCAGTTCTACCAAAGCTGCGGCGGTGCCTACCGGAGAAGGGCAGGACACTTCGAAGAAGCTGGCAAATCATACCTATGCACGACCCGATTCGCAGGCTTCCTCCCTTGCAGCCGCTGTATCGAGTGTGGAGAGGGTTCATGCCGAAATTGGGAGTGTTCAAGGGCTCGGAGTCATCTATCGACGGGGGAACCCTAGCGAAGACTCTCTGGAACCTCCTGTACCATTAACAGCACCCTCGGTAGATGCACGCGCTGCCTCACATGCTGAAGAGGTGGCCAGATCTGCCCTGGCAGCTGCGTTAGCAGCTCGCTCAGTCGCTGTGGACACGTTTGAAAAGATCGACAACGACGTGTCGGTTAAGAAAGCACGTAAGAGTCGAAGACAAAGACTCTACCAACCTTCAGCACGATGGAGTCATCATGTGGAGATTCCTCCCCATAAGTTTGATCCTCTACCCCCTGTTAATCACTCTGAAGTCACAGTGAGCGAGATCATATCTCCGATCCCGGTACGTCAAGCAAACCTCAGTGCCTTGACCATCAAGGGTGACAGCCTACCGCTCCCCGTTGAGATCGAGAGAAGCAAATCGCCAATATCTTCTGGATTGTCCAACGATGGGTTCCGTAGGAGTGGCGAGCATCATCGCACGAATGTCGTTCGCAGCATCCTTCAAACTGGGTTAGAGAATAGCAGTAGCGAGAGCCTGGTGTCTCGTCCTGCCAGCAGTGGAAGCCAGCGGTTATTTCCACCTCGGAGGCTGGATTCACCATCGTCACAGAGAGGAATTTCACCGTCACGATCTCGAGAAGTTGGCGATTCTAACAGCTTTGGATTTGGCGGTTCTGGCACCGCTCCCGGGGTCTCTGGCTCCCATATACAACCTCCACCGCCATCATCATCGCCAAGCTCAAACTCGTCGCTATTTGGCATGCTCTCTCGGCGAAAGACGACACGAACACCGGTCCAGGCACCGTCGACTAATCTTAAGTCGACTATGCGGAAGGAGCATAAGAGTCGTCGCTTCAATGAAGACAAGCCATGGAAACATCACGTTGACATGTGGCTTGTTAGCGACAAAGAGAAGAAACGATATGAGGGTCTATGGGCGACCAACAAGGGCGCACATCTCAGCTACGTGCTTCAGTCAGACGACGAAGACGAGACTAGCCCCAGTGAAGACGAGTCCCCGAAGAGGTACGCATTCAGTGAGCGTGACCCGTCCGAAGACATACACGGGATCATCGTACGAGACATTTGGCGACGCAGCCGATTGCCAGATGAGACCTTGGAACGTATCTGGAATCTTGTGGACCGTCGTCACGACGGGACTCTAGACCGGGATGGTTTTCTGGTCGGCATGTGGCTTGTGGACCAGTGTCTCTACGGACGCAAGCTTCCGAACAAGATCTCAGACAATGTTTGGAGCTCGGTCTCGCGTCTCAATGTCAAAGTGCGAGTGTTCAAAGACAAGAAGGACAAGCGCATGGAGAAGAAGCGGGCGAAGCGCAACGAGCCCTAGTGACTCGATCAAACACATCCCTGAATTTATTTATTTAATACCACTAGCCGCTAATGTTAATATGCTAACTTGGAGGCTCATGTCTTTTACACCGCTCCGTGAGGTTTTGGTGGTTGTCCAGCAAAGCCTCATACCCTACTCAGATCTGATATGTGCTGACCCCTTGCGGCAACGATTTGCGTAGATCTGGGAGTTCAAACCCACACGACACACCAACTCTTAACAGAGAGCTATTACACCAAGGAAGTTACTGCCCATTGGTTGTGGTGACGGCTGTAGAGGTAAAATATTCGCGTCCAACACTCACCACTGCCAAAGTCCTGCTCGACAGTACAAAGCCAAACTTAAATTGAGTACTGCTTCGGGCACGCCAAATTAGCTTTTGTTGCAACCTCATCAAAAGTCGTCCGAGGAGACTGCTATTCACACCGCTCGCGCACCGCTCAGATCTCACTTGGCTCTGTCCTTAGGAGCTTCGCCCCACGGTTAGACCTGCCTTGACCTCGGTACATTGACAGTCGCTCAACCTTCTTCATGACGGTACTCGAGTGGGACGTGGCAGCTGTGGCTTCGTGGATGTCACGGATCGGCCTAGGCACTTATGCCGCGTCTTTTGCCGACAACAACATCACCGGAGACGTTCTAGTGTACTTGGGCCACGGCGACCTTCAAGACATTGGAATCCGGTCTGTTGGCCATCGTTTGCGGGTCCTCAAGGCAATCTACGAACTCATCGTGAGTTCCGATTTGAAGCTTGACGCGGGTTACTATATACCGCCGACTGTCCTAGAAGCCATGCCGAGCAGTACATCGTCCGTTCCTCTAACCCACCCGCCAACACCGGCGGGACCGTTTGCGGGATCAGTTTCAGTACCCGGCCTTGAACCCACTTCTGCTACCTCAGCGGCCTCCCCACTCCGATCGACAATGATGTCTGGAGAAGAAAAAGCTGAAGCCACTTCTCCTGAATCGTCTTGGGATACTATTGTGCACAGCTTTGAGGTTCGTGATGAGCGTATCAGCTATGCCGAAACCGAGATTAAGAAACTCATGGAGGGTTACATGCGGTTACGCGAGGACTTGCTACCTATCTTCCGCATAGTCAAAGAGTCCAAGCCCTTGCCGACGCCGGATGCTACTTCGCCTGGGCCGAGTGGTAACTCGACACAGCTACAACCCTCTCCAACACTCGCCACGTCGTACGCCAACTCTCCAACCACTGCCTCGTCTCCTCCTCCCTCTTATGCTGGGCCCCAGTCTCTTACACCCCAAGTGTCGTCTCCGTCAGTTTTTGGAAAGAAACAGGTGGCCTCTAAATCGAATGCCAATGGTGGTATCACATCAAAATCTCTGGCAGTGCCTTCGGAATGGTACGACGACCAAGCGCCTCAGCTGGCTGGGTCGGGATCCGCACTCACTGGGCCCGCTCGGCCCACAAACAAGTTAACACGGAAGAGTTCCATGAATGGACACTCAGGCTCCAACCCACCTACTGCTTCTTCGACACCAGTCACGGCTGCTACCCCCCAAACTTCATCGACTGGTCCTACTTCGGCATCATCTACGTCACTGATGTACTCAAGCGTTGCTGCAGGTGGTTCAACATCGGCACCCTCAGTTACGGAGCCATTCAAGTCGTTCCGAGTATCTATGGATGATCCTTGCCACAAAGTTCTTCCTGTGGCCCTCCGCAAGTATAAGATCAGTGCGGATCCACGCCAGTATGCCTTACTGGTTTGCTATGGGGATCAGGAGCGCCTTCTTGGGTTGGAAGAGAAGCCATTGATGATCTTCAAAGAACTGCAAGATGCCGGTAAGAGGCCTGTGTTCATGCTTCGCCACATTGAAGGTCCAAACAGGAGCAACGCGGGAGTTGTCGTAAGCGCTACGCCTGGTGGAGTACTGTGATCACCCACCGTTAGTGAATATTTATTAAATCCATGGCAATGCGGAATCATTGTTCATATGCATATATACGATACGAGCTATGTACAAAATACAGATGCAAATAAATAAGATGGACATCGCTCACAGCGACTCCGTGTGTGCCCAATCTGCTAGGAATTCAGCAATGTCACCAGTGTCCTGTAGGGATTTAGTGACAATAAGATCATTGTGCTGTTCGCACTTTTGATATAGCGACCACACTTGTCTCGCAACGTTGGCGTCTGACGAAGCTAGTAAACGTTCAAAGAACGATCTCAGCTGAAAGAGAAATTGCTTGTGGAGAAACACAGCTGGTCGGTCAGAAAGAAATCGACTTAGAGTATCCACGGCTCGAAGAGGATCACCCATAAGCTGATACGACCGTATCATACCACGAAGACTGTCGCAGTCATGATTCTCCGCTGTAAACTGACCTCCGTGTCTGAGGGAGTCAAACATGCACAATGCCTTGTAAGGCTGCTTCCAGTAGAGTAAATGCCGGCCCAACTGTGTACGGCCAACTATGCCAAGGTAGGCTTCAATGTCATCATACAAAGTAGAGATCAGCTTAAGAGCGTGGCTCTGACGACTATTGTAGGTAGCCAGGGAGCCCTCTCGGAGATGATCAAGGTCAATTTGTACGGTAAACAATTTGACTTCCGGTGTAACTTGATGACCCGATTGTCTCATCATTGACATCACAAAACCAATCTGTGACCATATCTTAGCCCTAGCCAGACCTCGCAGAACAGTCATGAACATGTCTTGCGAAGGCGTAACCCCACGTCGTGCAAGATCCTCCAATATGCGGATGCCTTTGGCTGGGTCATTGCTGTAACAGACCTTCTGAAGCTCTCTCATGACCCACATCGTGTTGTTAGGATTCTCAGGGACGTGCAAATACACTTTCTTCAGTCGGTGCTTCTTGTGAACCACAGCCCGCGGACGAGCTTTATAAATAGTCAGGCCCTGTTCAAATAAACGTCTTTCAAGCTCTTTCTGTAGAAGTCGGCCAATGTGAGGGTGGCTTTTGATTAGCACCCACGTAGCTTTCAAGATGGTGGATTGGTTGATCTCGGCACCACCGTTCTTTACTCGACGCAAATTGTCAAGCATCGGCTTATCCCTTGACTTTTCCATATTCAAAAGAAGATGCGCAGTATCCTGCGAGGTCAACTCAAAGTCGTGTCGACTCATCTCCTGCATTATGAACTCAACGGCGTCAAAATCTCCAGATTTCGCGAACTGCGCTAACGGCACCGCAAATGACCTTCGCACAGGGTAGTGTCCTGACTTTTCAAGTCGGTCAAGCACAGTCCTATATGCTTCATAGTCGCGACCACGCAGGGCTCGCTGAATTAGGACGTTCTCAATCAGAGCATTGTGTTGCAACCCGTCCACGGCAGCCATATCGTAGAACAGAGAAAACTGTTCTTTACTGCCGAGTTCGCAGACTGCTTCCAAGACTGCTGAGTAAACCTCGGGCGAAGGACTCAACCCCTGGGATTCACGCTTAGATTTCCATTTCGAGAAAACGTCGAAGACCATTTGGATATCCTTTGCGATCCTTCTGCAGCCGTCAATGTATTTCACAATTGTAGTAGGTTTGACAGAATCCCAAATCTGGTTCAAAAAAGCCGTCGCTACCGTGATATTAGCGTCAGCAATGAAGCTCGATAAAACAGCATCCAAAGTGCCAGCATCCGATTGAAGAATATCGCAATACTTTGAAAAGATCCTCTCACACTGGTCATGGCGGCCGGACCGATGGGCTGCCTTGATTGCAGCTGTCACACATCTTTTGTCGTTTGCACATTCATTCTCATAATGAGAGAATACCCGAAGAACCAAATCATGCTGATGGAGATATAGCAGCTTGTAACACAACTTCTTGAGTTCGATCGATGGCACGGTCAAGCCGTTGGACATTCCCAACTCCAAGGTTTTTTGAAACTCTTTGAAGTCGTGGTCGCCTATTAGGCGTTTGCAACGTTCCAACCAACGGTCGGAATGTTCGTCACGTATTGGCACGAAGTCCGTTCTTTGTGCCATAGAATCTGTACTCTTCGGTCCATCGCTTCCCGCCGAAGCAGCTATACTCAAGGGACGTGAATGAGAAGTAGAAGGTCTGTCCTGCAGTACTTCAGGGGGGTCACTGCTAATGAGAAAGTCCAAGCTATCCTGTCGAAGATCGTTGCCATTCGAAGACACGGCCAGATCAGAGTCTAGGTCGATGTCGGATCCCCTAGTCGAGCCCTCACTGCATTCCAGTAAGGACTCAATGCCTCCTGTCGATGATTCTATAGGTATAGAAACACCTCTGTTGGCAGAATAGCTCTTAAGCTGAGCACGTACGAATTGAGCCCGCGCACAACTCGATGAGCGAGGGAATGAACTGTCAGATGTTGCACATTTCAAGTACTGTAGTAACCCTCTTGAAGGGGCAAATCTCAGATTAACCATACTATAAGTACAGAAGACATGAGGAAATGCAGATGATGAGGTATTAGATGATGTACAAGATGTGATCAAGAGGTATATTTGTCGCACACGAGCATTCGATACCAGTCAGGGCCATCACCTGAGTCCAGGCATTTTTTGGTGTATTGCCCTAGCCCACATTCACGTACCTACGGATCAATGCGAAGGCATGTAGATAGAAGTTAGTATTCCAATGCCTTACGGTATGGACTTACCGAAATGAGAAAAGACAGTGAGGATAAATTTCAAGATGTCGTAGATATGCTGAAGGACGATGCTGCTAGAGTGAATCGTAGATTCCACTCTGGAAATTCTCCGATTTCTCGACGGGGTGTTACTGGCCCTAACGTGGCGTTTCTTAACAGGATTGTGAGTCAACAGACAAGTGAAAATCAACGCATCGTAGTCCGAGAGACTCGTTCATGCTCTGAGAAACTGAAACAGCTCAAAGGAGTCAGTTCTGAGGACCCTCGAAAATCTACCGCGGCTGCTCGTGCCGACGAGATCAAAGCTGAGCGTGCTCTACGCGCGGAGTCGAAGACTGCAAAGATGACAGCGACAGGCATGCACCCCGTGCCACAGGCTTTGACTGCCAACCCCACAGTCTCAAAAGTAGGTCCACGTCTCGTTACAGCGGCACCCTGGCGACGGTCTATGGAGAGGGTTCTCTCTACGGGGCAGAGTTCCGTGTCCAAACGAGCCTCAGTATCTCGTCTCCCTCTACGTGACATAAATGGTAGCGGTACTGATGTGACTTCTCGCTTGAAACGAAAGAATGAACATGGCAAGGAGTCATAACACCGATGCCCATTGCGACAACCCTGATGTGGTTGATCAACGTTACGGGCTATATGTCTTCTCTAGTCTCCCCCTGAGGCCTCAGGGGAGTCCACGCTCAGGAGATTCGTAGCTCGTCTTATTTATTGAGTCCTAATGTAGTAGTGACTAGTTAATTCCAGATATATCTTCGTAAACCCATGGCTGTTCTCTCCTGAGCCTGGGATGTTCCCCAGACTTCAGTAGTAGGGCTAAAGCTTAATTCCGTGGATCTTGCATATTGCAAGTTCTATCTAGCTCCACATCTGTTCCGCTTGATAAGGTTCTATTTCGACGCAGTATCAGCGCGGAGCTATGCTTTCTGAGTCGTCAGACACATCCAAGCAGGCCGTGAAGAGGCAGAAGTCTGCGCACCGTGCCTCCCGCGCATGTGAGACGTGTCGGAAGCAGAAAACCAGATGTCTGCCGTCGTTTTACGGTCAGTCATGTTTGCGGTGTAGGACGCTATCGATTGACTGCAGTCTTGTAGAAGAGGAAGATGACGGCAGAGCTGGTGTAATTGGTCCAGATAGCATTGGATCTGGACAGGACAACCCACTGCGGAATCTGGAAGTGTCTGTTTCTCAGATTCTGAACATTCTGCAGTCTGGAGCCTGGCAGGATCCTGCTAGCTTAAGCCCACAACAGGATGAACTCGTCGAGTTTTCCGTGGGATCTCCCCTGGCATCTCACAAGCGGACACACTCCTCTATGAACGGCCGGAGCACGCGTTTGTCGTCAAGCTCATTGAGAGCCAAGCGGATAGCCCTAGAGGAGCGCGTAAAGGGCCCGTCTTTCGGCAGGCCGTCCGTGTCGTACAATGCATGCCCCTTCAACATATTTGGAACGAGCCTATCTGATGACAACAATATGCCTCTGCCTATATCCCGACTTTTTGATCCCCAAATGGTCTGCCATGACAGGAATATTATCACAATGGGTATCATCAGCGAAGCGGAAGCAGTTGACCTGCTATCTCATTTTCGCGAAAACTACAACCACTGGGTATCATTCCCAGAAGATATCTCTACCGAAGAACTGCTGGACAGGATTCTTCGTCGGTGCTCGCTTCTATTCACCGTTTGCTGCTGTGTTTCTTTAAGGTATTCCCATTCACACATCAGAATCCGCTGTTATGCTCAACTTCTTGAGCGCCTTCTCTATGAACTCAACCAGTCAATGCTGGTGGTCCCTCAGACGATTGAATTCATGCAGGCTCTGGCAGTGTTGTCAATCTATGCCTCCTCTCTCAGCCATGAATCCATCGTTTTTGATGCCTGGTTTTACAGTGGCATAGCGCTGCAGCATTTCGTTACAAAAGACGTGTTGGGTCTGGTTATGTCTTTTGATGGTATCAGCCCAGTGACAGAGATGGATGAACTGCGTGCTTACAGAGTGTGGAACCATCTGTGCCTAGTTCATTTGGTCAATTGTGTTCTGTCGGGTCGCATGTGCATCCTTGACGACATGCGCCTAGATCTTTGCCGTAGAACACTCGATCTGACTTCTGCTACGAACTTTGACGGACGAATGATCGCTGAGATCAACCTGCAGCAGATCGTCTATAACTTCACCAGTTCCACGGAGTCCTTGGAGAGTGTGGAAGCTAAGCTCTCCGTATGGATGGACGATTGGAAGTACCTATTTGAGCAACCAATTATTCAATTTGTTGAAGCTGGATATCACTATGGGTACTTTATGACCCTGTACTATTGGAACTACCTACAGGTTGGAAACTTTGACGATGATATCGATGCATCTCCAGACGCCGTGTCTCTATCAGTGAAGTCAACGCTATCCGGGCTTAGCATGGTACATGATGGCGTCATAGACACCGCGAAGTCTACCAATGGCACCTCGCTACCACTGCTAACTCCAGGAGAGAAAGCACTTTCTCTCTGTAATGAAACGATGTTGATTGAGATGGCGCGACACCTTGACAAGGTTGTTGAGAGTATGCTGACGTTTGACAGCGATGCTTACTTCTCCTACTTAAGCGACCAAGTCCATTTTTACGGTGCTTTTTGTGGTCTCATGTTGATTCGCATAATATGGCTACTGCAGAGCGTTGGTCGAACCCAGGTGCTCACAAAGCGAGATATCAAAGCGTTCGTTGCCCATGTGTCACAACTGGAGTCTCGGTTCAAGAGTATTACCACCTCGCCCGATGACTTGCCAGCCAAGTATTCTTTATCGATCGATAAGCTGCTGGCTGACATGAAGAGTTTGGCCAAAAAGTAGGTACAGCATGTAGCCAGAATGGATCATAGCACCTTCAGGTAAACTTTGTGACTGAAGACCTCGTCATTATCATCAACGCAGTAGAAATGATCCTCTTCGCTCATGGGCGGGATTCGTAGAGGTATTTCACTGAACAGGGCTTCGTCGTCTGCTGCCAAATACTGTGATAATGACAACTCTGAGGGTTGCTAACGTTTGTTAGTGATACCCGAAAAACAACGCAAGATACTCACATAGCTCGAGTTGACAAAGAAAAGTGAGCCCTGTTTGATTATACGGCCACGTCTCAGGGCACGCTGGAGAGCTCGTGTGGCTGAGTGAATAAATGAAACGTCAACCGTATTCGGGGATTGTGTGTCGCGAGCAATCCAAGACCAAATCTGCTGTAGCTCAACACCTTTTCCCTGGGACTTAGCCGAAAGGGCGTCAACCAAAAGATCCTCATAGTCAACCTTGCCGTTGTTAGATGACGGGAAGGGCCGTCTGCTATTCTCAAGCTGCATCTTCAACACTGTGGAATGGGCATGTGGTGAGTATAGCGGTACTTTGGGATCCAAAGTCTCCGCGTAACGAATAAGTTCGATAAGCTGAGCCTTAGATAATGAAGAGAGGTAGGCTTGTTTCTGCGTTAGATGAGCATCGAAGTGGTTGATCATAAACAGCTTACAACTTCCAAGGACAGGCTTTCGCCAGTGAGGCCGGTCTCGAGAGGCTGTTCTCGGCGCTTTGGTTGACATTCTCGGCAGAACCACTGAGCGTCGGCGACCTCAACAACAATACGATCAATCACAGGAACATGACATAGTTGATGATAAGGCGTGTGGCAGTCGTCGCAGAAGACTATCTGATTTGACTTTGGGCTGCTTCCCCGTTGACAGATTTTACAAACGTACCCATCGGGCCTTCGGGATGTGGTGGAGACTTTTGTGAGCTAAATTCAGCGAACAAGGAATATAACATACTCTCATACATGACAGAGATGTCTAATAAATAAAGATTCTCGGGCGATAACCCGGGTGACAGCTGAGGTTCGCACGAGCAGCGGTAGTGCTAGTAGTGCTGTAACAGTTCGATATCACGACGCGAGGCTGAGGTAGATTTTCGATTATGTAATCTGAACAAAATCTTATCGTAAGCAGCAGCATAGTAGCCGCCGTCTCAAGAAGACGTTGCAGCTTCGGTCTTTTTGCGGAACAGTGGGCGGCACCCGCCGCAGCCGACATCCGCAATGCCCATGCATTACACCTGTTGAGCGAAGTCGTAACAATGCCAAGCTTTGCATCACCAATGCCGAGCCAGCAAACGCTAAAGACGGAACATGACACCCCACATGCTCCCAGGTCGGGTCGGGCTGTGTCTGCCCTTGTGAACAGGTTCTCAGTGTCCTGCTGAGCAAATTGCAAAAAATTTCAAGTCTCGGTATAAACGTTCCGGTGGGCTCGCATGAAGCTCTACCCGAATAGGAATGACAGACGCGATGGGCTCCGATCGACTGGTCAAGGGTAACGCCTCTTGGTTCAAAGTTTACAGGTTACAGTCCACACTTTAGTCGTGCAGAGCAGCCGCGCGATGGAAAAGCATTGAGGAGGTTGAAGTTCTCATTGAGCACTCGGGCTCGAATATGGAAGGAGCGGGAAAGATCAGTAGTTTCCTGGCTCTTCTACATGCTACCATTCACTAACCGGCGCTAACCGATATTCACATCGCCACTTGGTCCCGATACCGCGCCAACCCTCATGCGCTCAGCTCGAGCGCAGGCTATGGTGAGGCTAGTGCACGTTGGTTGACGACATACTCGCATATATGTATAACGTGCTACTTGCTTGAGCCCAGTTAGTGTGAAACTGCGCCTAACCATGCATATGGATGTATAATTGAACATCTGTGACCCCCCTGATCTACTATCCTGCTGCACCCGTTGAGACAGTTGCGTTGCCCGCGGCTTAAGAATAAAATACAACAATTTTTTTCTTGCATACCCCGGCTGGTTCGTGGAGATCACCAGTCGTGGCGGAATGAGAGAATCTTTTATAAATAGATGGAGTTGGCTTCTGATTTGAGGAGCAGTTCCAAGTACCTCCGAGGAAAAATGGTGTTTGGTCTTTGGAATTCGCATGACGACGACAACGGAAAGGGTCTCGTGGCCAAGGAATCCGCGGCCTACAGCGAGGACCCGGTCGAGAACGTTGAGGAGGGACATATCCAAGTTATTGCTCCAGAGGGAGGCAGAAGTATTGGTATCGTGTCCGCCACATTCCTCATCTTCAACAGAATGATCGGAACTGGTATCTTTGCCACGCCGTCATCTATTTTCTCGATGTGTGGTTCAGTCGGCCTCACTCTGTTTGTTTGGGTCATTGGTACTGTCATTTCAGCTGCTGGTCTTATGGTCTACCTGGAGTGGGGCTCGATGATCCCCAAAAATGGCGGTGAGAAGAACTACTTGGAGTACTTCTACCGTAAGCCTCGCTTCTTGGCTACGTCAGTATATGCGTCGTACGCGTTCTTGTTGGGTTGGGCTGCGTCTAACTCGGTCGTGTTCGGCGAGTACATTCTGTTTGCCGCTGGCGTAACGCCAGGACGATGGAACCAGAGACTGATTGGGTTTGCCTGTGTCACCTTCGCATTCCTAATTCACTCGGTGGCCCTTAAATGGGGTCTTCGCCTGCAAAATCTTCTGGGAGTCTTCAAGATTGTGGTGATCCTGATCATTATTATCAGCGGATGGGTTGCTCTGGCTGGTGACCTCAACATTGAGAAGACACATGCCTTTGAGAATGCTTTCGACCATACTGAAGCTTCGGCTTATGGAATTGTCAATGCCATTTACAATGTGATTTGGTCATTCATTGGCTATTCAAACGCCAACTACGCTCTTGCAGAGGCAAAGAACCCGAACAGGATCCTCAAGATTGCCGCTCCGGCCGCTCTGACCATTGTTGCTATTTTGTATATGTTGGTCAACATCTCATACTTTGCTGTGGTGCCTCGTGAGCAAATTCTTGACTCTGGTCGAATCCTTGCCGGCTCTTTTTTCAGTATTGTGTTCGGCAAGACTGGAGAGAAGGCACTATCTGTCTTCGTCGCACTTTCCGCTCTTGGAAATGTGATGGCGGTCATCTTTTCCCAGGGTCGTATTGTTCAGGAACTGGGTCGCGAGGGCGTGCTACCGTTTTCCAAATTCTTCGCCTCAAGCTGGCCATTCAACTCACCTTTGACAGGGCTTTTTGAGCATTGGGTTGTATCAGTCATTGTGATGCTTGCACCACCCCCTGGTGACGCTTACAATTTCATTCTTAACCTGATCTCTTATCCTCTGTCAATCGTCAACTCGTTTGTGTCGTTTGGATTGATTATTATCTACCTTCAACGCCATAAGTTTCCCGACTGGAACCCTCCCATTCGTGCCACTCTGCCTGTTACTGTTTTCTTCTTTCTGTCTTCGGTCTACCTCGTTATTGCTCCCTACGTTCCGCCTGAGCGACCCGACCAGAACATTTACGAGGATTTGCCTTATTACTTGCACTGTGTGGTAGCTTTGGGAGTTTTCGCCGCAGGTGGTATCTACTGGCTTATCTGGTCTCGTGTTCTCCCACATCTGCGCGGATATAGGTTGGAAACCGAGACCATTGTGGATAAGGATGGCTGGTACAGGAACATCATTTCAAAAAAGTACACGGATGAGGTTCAGGGACAAACCGCCACATTCGAATAAGTGCGTGACGGTTACTAGACAAAATTTACGATTATGGCGTCCGGTAAGGACTGTGCCTTTATTTATAGTGTATTTGAGCCAGGATGTACTCTAAGATGAATGAAGTATATCTAACAGTTAACCCTCGATATAGCCATGATATGCATGGATGACTGCAGGTTCGACATTTAGTATAATGCCTTACCCAGGCGAGTTCAACTCACCACCTATGGCTATCACTATCAGACGCCGGTTAGCGAGTAAGCGCGTATTGGTACTCGACGGTGGCCTGGGAACTGAACTCGAATCCCGGGGCATCGATGTTAATCATACGCTATGGTCTACACTAGCGCTGGTCAAGAATCCTAACAAGGTGTACGAAGTTCACAGAGACTACATCGAAGCTGGTGCGGATATCATCACTACCTGCACATATCAGGCCTCTATTAAAGGTCTTCTTGAGACTGGTGAAGCTAGTTCTGTTGAGGAAGCTGGTAAACTTATCAGTTCTGCAGTCGATCTAGCGAAGCAGGCTCGAGATGCTGGATCGAAGCATAATCCAAGTCTTAATGTGGCTTTAGTGGCCGCTAGTATTGGTCCCTACGGCGCTTATCTGGGAAACGGAAGTGAATACAGCGGGACTTATGGCCCGGGAGTAGACAAGGAGGAACTTGCATCTTTTCATATCAGCCGTCTCAAAGCTCTTCTTCGTGGAGAACCCGATCTGCTTGCTTTAGAGACCATACCTAGAGTCGACGAACTCGAAGTGTTGCTTGATCTGATCTTAGACATCTGTCCACATATGCCGTTCTGGATATCACTTAGCGTACGTGATGAAGGTTTTCTTGCCGATGGGACGGAGCTATCGGAAGTGATCAACTGTGTTGAGTCTCGGTCACCCAGGTTGAGTATCATAGCAATCGGAGTTAATTGCTGCCCGTTGGAATCAACATCTGCTATACTGGGATCTTTAAGGGACTCACTCAAAACCAAAGTGTCTATGATCGCTTATCCTAACTCTGGTGAATCCTACGATGCAAGTCGCAAGGAGTGGAGAGGCAAAGCGGACTCGAATACTTTGGATTCACTTGCATTACAGTGGATCGATATAGGTGCGAGAATCATTGGAGGGTGCTGCAGAACTCGGCCTTCTGACATAAGGAAGCTCTCTGCAGTGCTCCATAGTGCGGATCAAAATGAAGTTTGACGGGGTTTTAACAGCGATTCTCAACCTCATCGCAGTAACACGATATTCAGATCCCACAATCATATTTACCGAAAAATGCGCTATGGGGTGCTGAGATCTTATCGGTAAGCAATACAGGCAAGCTAGTCGACTCTGCTACCTTAGCCGTAACTGAAAAACTCATCCACACTCGGTATCAATATTGAATATCATACTACTCTTCCTTATCAATGTCATAAGCCCCTGGCATGGGAATGACCTTTGGGAGAAAGATGGAGTACGTGTTCTCCAATGTTGCGACTCCAGCGTAGGAATTGTAGAAGCCTAGGGCGGCCGTAATAAGGCCTGTCCACCCACCGGCCTTCTGTAGAGCGAGCTTACCAGTGTAGTTCGACAACGCTAAAAGTAAAAGAGTGATGTCGAGAAACAACAGCAGGGAGAAGAAGGCAACAGTAGAGCGGATGGTGCAGAGGAGCATTATGAACGTAAATATGAACCATCCAGTGAGGAAAAACCCTATGGCATTACCCAGCTCTTTGGGATCCTCGTAGGCATCTATGATGCCAAATGATGGTATTAGAATAGCACCATAGGACATCCAGAAGGCACCATATGAGCCAAGAGCGGTCATACCAAACGTATTCTCAACGGTCATTAGCCACATGCCGGATAAAAGCTGTACAATACCTCCATAAAACAAGGCCAGCCCTACCACAACGTTAGTTTCTGTGACACCACGAGCACGAGCATTGATAAGTGATAGAACAAGAGTGGTGACACTGAATGAGAACAGACCCATGGGTGCAGGATTCGCCAGCTTGCGCGAAGGAGGTAGGTACGGTGCTGGATTGAAAGTACCCCCAAACGCGGCCATCAGCTCATTGCGATGCACTTTGGTATCTCCGATGTGAATAAACTCATCGTTGTCACCAGAGGTAACAACTCTGGAGATTCCGTTCTTTGCTAGGTCTTCAGGGGTTCTGAAGTATTCTTCAACGCCAGCGTCAGACATCTTTTCACAAAACTTCGTCACTTGTCAGATCTCAATTCGACAAACACTGCCAATATAGTAGAGGGTGGATTATTATAGCCTATATTTATATTCTGTCGCTCGCAACATTTATTGGTTGTTATAAAAGTGGAGTAACGCTCAATGGCAGCCACTGTTGGCTCCAAAAAGCAACTGGCATACCGATAACTTCAAAAAGTAAAACCTTAGAAGGAATTGCGAAGCGCTCAACTGCTCCTATTCCGCAGAAAAAACATCCTGAGGAACGCAGATGCCGAGTCCAAGTGTATCTAATTAGTCCGTTGCCCACAAAACCAGCGACTGAGTCGTCGAAATGAAGGAAGAAATCGCGATATGCGGCGTGAAGACGTGTGTTTCAGGTATGAACTTGACCCCTGGTTCGTCGACAGCACCTCCCCGCACGAGGCCCAACACAGGGCAAGGCAGCCTCGGGCAGACGGAGACTCCCTCAGAGTATATCCGGACGAATGCTAGTGCGCGTTGAGCGCGATACTACGTGAGGGAATGTTTGAAGCTAGAAAGCTCGCAATCGCGGCATCATTATATGCGCCTCCTGAGTGCAACTATACAGAGAAAGAAGCACTCCTCCGCACACCGTCCCACAGATAAAAACTTCCTGCGCGAAATCGCACTAGTTGCTCGGATCAACGGCATGTCGGGCCTTGCATGCTGCTTGTTGTCGGAGTGCACTGTGATACCCCGCAATATGGCAGTATGGTGCGGCTAGTACGCATCGGGGTTTAAAATCCACTAGTAAAGCGACCTCATACGACGGCTACTACTGTACAGAAGCGGTGGTCTGCGAATGCCGTGATAACTCGGCCTGTAGGATCACGCAATCCGCTGGTAGTTGAGCAGTCAAAGAGCAACTCCCTTTGTCCGCTATTTAGAGTGGTGCTTGGCAGATTAGCTTAGGTGGGTCCATCGGAGAAGAGGAGCTTAACTTGGAATTCTGGTTTACAGGCGTTCTGGGGAACATCCCAGCCCTATATCACCTGTTGTATGCAACAGAACCCCTCATCGAAACTTAAATGATTGCCAACAGCGGCGCCAGCTTCGTTTAGACGATTGATAGCATTGTGTACCGTTAAGCTAGCCCAGAAACCTGGTGCACAATATAGTGATGGCTTCTAAGGGTGGCTGCGTAGGGGTAATCAGATTGATAAGTTTCGACTCGTCGACTTGATGGCGATGCCGTTACGCATCGCTTCGTGTCGCGCGAGCAGCATGGGGCTAAAGTCGGGTAAACTGCTCAGGTTGATCCGAGCAAAATGAGGTGGACGAGCCCGAAACTAAACATGAGTTACCGGAGGCCATTGAGGCCAGGGAGAAAATTCTGTGCAGGTGTAATATCCCGGTACGCCTCTACTTTCAATGCTTTCACAATTGTTAATCCTTCAAAACCAATCGAGTCCTATATTAGTGGTGCGGTTGCCCGATTGGGCTTTTCTCCGTCGTCTGCGATCATAGCCACAACTCCTCAGCACAGTACAGATCTCCGAAATACGTTAAGAGGGGTTGAGTCACTATCAAGTGTCATCGGTGTATGTGTTGATTCAATCCCGCCGGCATCGCAGCGTGATGCGATATCGATCTGTCTTTTTCGAGACGACATCCGAATCATTGATGCGGCCGCTCTTGACGACGGGCTTTCCGTAAAACGGCATGAGAGGGGAATCACAGTCGGAAGAGTCAATTGGGCATTGTCTACCTCTTTGTTCTCACTGGAAGGAGTGAATTGTGACACGACTAAGTCTGTGTCGTCCATTGTGCTTCCTGTTGCCAACACAGTGTTTACTACAGGCACCGCTGCTACCATGGTTCTCAGAACTCACCAGGAAGATTTGTCGCATCTTTCGCACCAGTTTCTCTCATCCCTGCGTATATCCTTGCCACCCTCCGTCTCCCTTCAATCTCGCTATCAGACCATCAGTCCTTTGATAACAGTTGGCGATCCCAAGCAAGGGGTGACGTCTGCAACTGAGAATATGATCAAGACTATCAATGGCGAACCCGCTGCCCGAGTTCTACAGAATTCAGAGCAGCTCATGAGCCAAACTGTTAGCGATTCGCACGGGCCATTAAAAGTATTTGCCATGGTCGACCACTGCCGTACTGGGAGCTCAGATCGTTACGAGGTCATAGCCGGCGGTGGGGGTGAGTGGTCTCCCAGAGCTGCGATGCTAGTCCTCGAACCTCGAGCTAAGCTGAGTGTAGGCGACCTTATCACGTTCGGGTTTGCTAAGCCTCTAACTACCGTTGGTGACTATGAGCAATCTGAGCTGGGGTCTGTCGCTGCGAAGCTAGAGGCAACGGAGAGTCCTACTCTTGTTGTCGAGTGTGCTCCTACCCTGCAAACCAATACTGATCCGATGTTAGTGGCCTACCCATCAGATCATATCATTATGAACGTATTTGGAATGTCGTCGGAGTACGGGTTTCTAGTCAACGACCTAAAGCATTCAGTTGTGAATGAGATGGCATTGATTAAGCTCGTATGAATAAAATGTCCTAAACTAGGCATATTGCAAAGTGTTTAGGTTCTGCAATTGCAAGATAAATAATGTGGTTCCAATAAGCTCATCAGTCAGGGACTTACTTCTGCTTCGTCATCTAGAGTAACGTAGACCACCCGCCTCCGAGCGATGTCAAAGTCTTCATAAGTATGTTGCTCTCAACTGGTGCCTCGACAACTATCTTCGCAGGAGTAGCAAGTATTGCCTTCCGGTAGACCCACGTTAGAGCAGCTCCGATACCAACAACAAAAGTCATCGCCCCTACGGCGTAGTTTGATGTTACCTTGTACCAGCTAGCCAGATTCAGAGGATCCATGTGAGAGATTGATTCTGGCGGACGGTTTGACGATTTGTAAGCGGTATTCTTCCGTTTACCTTGACGGACCCTCGTCGACTTTCTCCCGACGCTATTGCCCTCACGGACAGCTATTACGTTATCTGTACGTGAAACTTGTTCCAGCTGCATAGCCCATCGTGCCGTTTCAACCTGTGCCCTGCTGCCTCCATTGAGAGCAGCACTGGGAAGAGGCGTGAAGAACCCAGGCATTACAGAGAATGTCCCTAGAGATCTTTGTTGATTCCAAGGAACCAAGGAATCGCCGTCAGGCTTAACGACGGCCAGACTCCGAGATAGTTCATTGCGACCGAGGAGAGACACCTGACTGGCAGAAATCCACTTAACAAACTTCTTTGCAGCCGTGAAGCGTAACCATGCCGATCCCTGTTCTGAGAACACATAACTGCACAGATCCTTCAATTCTGAGTCCACAAGTTCAACTTTGTAATCAGAAGACATCAGCACGCTTGCCAGCATTTCCGCATCAACATTGCGGTGGCTATTAACTGCAGTGGGTATCAACAAGGGGTGAACCTTGTCGCCAACGCGAGGCGTCGACACTCTTTCTGACTCATTTTTCTCAGATTCAGGTTTTTCATGGCGAGAGTTTACCAGCTCAGTTGCGTACTCAATGGCATGTTCCAGTTTCGTGTCATAGAGGAATGGAGACACGCCAGCATTGCTCATGCTGTGCAGGATCTGGAGCTTCAGTTCAGCGATATTTGAGCTGCTTAGCATGTCTGACTTCGCAATCAAAGGAATCACAGGAACATATTCGGACAATCGCGCCATATAGTCAACATCAACAGCCTTGATTCGGTCCTGGATCATGTAAAAACATACATCAACATGGGGGAACTGTGACAAAGAAGATGCCGAAGTAAGAATGCTGACGACTTGAGGATTCGAGGCATTCACCACTCTTGCCGTTTCGCGAAACTTGTCATCCAAGTAGGAAATGGCTGAGCTTACAGATGTCATTGGATCCGTATCCTGGCCATATCCAGGAGTATCCACAAAGCAGATGTTGCGGTCCAATGCACCGTCGGATGAGGTAGCCGATTCAAGGGAGTGAATCAAACTGGGCCTTCTCCTTTCGGTGCTCTCGCTAGAAGTTGAGTTATGTCTTGGCGCGGAGGAGATTGGAGCCTCGCCGTGCCGGCAATGATCGTCAATAAAACCCCGCTGATCTTCGTGGTTAGTAAGCCAGTAGAGCGGGTAGGGCTTAGTGGACGCGGTGGTTTCAGCAATAGACGATACGCCTGAATCAATACCTGCAGTACCGTAGTTAGAGCTGGCGTAGAGTTTGTCGTGGTCACACTCTCCTGGAAGAGGTTGAGCACAGAATACCGGGTCATCCACATGGACCATGTCCTCTGAGGACGAAAGAATAGCGTTGATAAGTTGGGTTTTTCCGATCCCCGAGTCTCCAGCAACAATAATCTTCAGCTTTCCCATCCGTAGTCCGTTGCCGGTGAACGACTTTCGTACCGGCAAGCTAACTTTCGGCATGACGAATGTTGGGGAAGGCGATGGCGCTGGGAACGAATCGCTCACATGCCAACTACCTACATTAGGGGGTCGACCATCGGATCCAGACTCTACACTGCTGAAGTCAGACGGTAACGACGGGCTCCCGAAGAATGCAGCGGGTCGGAGGATGCCATATCCTCTGGTTGTGACACACTCCGGGTCAGCTGACTCGAAGTGAGACAACGATGGAGGCCGCGAAAAGGGCCACGATGACACCGAAGCATCGTCATCACTAGGGCTCTCTGATGATAGAGCATAATTTGTGCCATACGCCGGAGATAAACAGGTATTTGTGTAGCACGAGAGCGCGGGTGATGCGGACGATGATCGTCGGAGCTCGTCTTGACCAGCGCCGTCGGCTGCCGGAGTCGAAGGCAAGTTCGAGAACGAGCTCGTCTGTGGCTCTGTATTGGTGAGGACAAACGTAGTAGGTACCTGAGAAGGTGACATGATCAAAGTCGAATTGACGCAGCTCACGTGTGTACTCAGTCTTGGAAAGCCAGTCTTCCTATAACCGCGCTAAGCTCGAGCATCAAATGTGACTGTGCTCAAGAACTATCGCACGCCGTTACTGTTAGACAGATAACCTTCGTTTTTGGAGTGTTTTGGACAGTGGTATACGCTTCAGTAGAAGTCGTCACCAGCAAAGCCCTGGTTTGAGAAAGGCGTGGCGACAGCAGATGAAGTGACCGGCAGCGAGTCCGCGTGGCGGCGAGCTAATAGGGCAGAAGCAGCGCAGGTAACGAATATCGAGTGGGGTGTATGTGAACTCTGCCAAGTGTATTCACGACGATGAATATACTGAAGACACGATCAGTAGATACGAGAGTGTATGAGGCAATCCGGTGATGGCGCACGCTCCCGTTATCATTTGGGGTTAGGGAATACCAAGCATGGCCAGGAATGGTCCGTCATTGACCCCTTGATACACTGAGGTATCGAAACCAACAACTACTTGTTTTAAGGCGTGTCGTTCCTAGACGATGAGTTCTGGAAGGCTTATGACCGTATTCACTACCCGATATAAGCCTAATTGACCTCTGTGCAGGAAGCTTGCGCATGCGGCCCATTAATTAACAGTGCATAGTGACGTAAGGGTTTCCCCATCAGACTGCACGATAAGGAGGTAGGGCTGGAGTCGCGACGACACAATCATCGAGGAAGGCGGGTGTTAGCAGATAGTGCTTCGCGAAAACGTCAAGTCAAGCATTTCTCTGTCTACGCAAATACTTCTTTGCCTTCCTATATTTGTAAGTATGTAAGAACTAGTGAGTATCTTCCGTGACAGACCCCCTCGCTCGTGGACACCCTAAACCACTCGCTGCGCCCAACATTAAATCGAGTTCCCGAAGGGTGTTCAGTGAGATAAGCCCAACCCGAATAGTCGCGGTTAGTACCAGCCTCCTCCACTACAAGTCCCGAACTCGCCGATTTTACCGTACGCGATCCGCTAGCTGATACATTCAATTTCCTTCGTAACCCCGCGTATTGTCCTCGTGACGTACATCATTTGCCTCCCATCTTGACCAGCCTCAGCCCTAATCTGCCGACCATTCAGGTTAGCCTTACGCGCACGCTCATTCTTCTCTACACTCATTGCGCGTTGTGTCTGGATTCGTTCGACACTTTCCACTCTGACTTCAATCGTGAGCCTACTTCCTACTGATACTTCCCGGAACTCTTGTGGTTATCTTGTGGGCGCCACGAATCAGTTTCCGAATCTGACTTTGGCGGCGCTTGCTGCGACCTCTAACCCGATATTCAGCCTGGTGCCCTCTAATGGTCGGATCATCTACGCCCCTGCCGATTAATCTCCAGAGCTCAACCTCTAACAATCTTACAAAGATAGCGAAGACGTGAGTATACTGCTGTTTTCGTCTCCATTGAGTGTACAGGCTAACGCGTTTTAGCCCTATATCGTATAAAGGACACGACTTCTTGACGTCTGCAGCAAAGTGGACCAAAAGTAAGCTCTTCAATGGTGACTCTGCCTCCAATGGCCACACACCGCCATATACATCACAATCGGTTGATAGCCATGGGGCCCCGGGTGCCAATGGATCCGCTGTGGAGCACCCAGAAACGCAACCTCAGAGTTGTGTGCGTGTCTGTCCGGGTGGATATGTGATGATTCGGTACAGTTCGTGTGTCCAAGTGTGGATGTATGATTCGGCGACAGAAGACGGAGTCCTTACTCTAGTGGGATCAACTCGTAACGTTGAGGGAACGGTGGTTGAAGCATCAATGATATCCACCGAGTCAAATGATCCGAAGGATATACTTCTTGTCCTGCACATTGAATACGAAGGTAACGACAGTCTTCAAGTGCACAGCGCCATTAAAGATCCCAGTCTAGTTCATACCTTGGTACTTCCCCCTTCCTCGTCAGGCCCAGGCCCATACTCGATCTTTACAGAGAGCGACATTTTCCTGTCGGTCGTCAACTCTGCAGGATTGGTGACGGTGTTCTCTTTGACCGATTATAGTCCGCTCCCTATCAGCGGCATATCTGTGGAATTTGCTCCTGGAAATGGACCGCCGCTCTTTGATATGCGTGACCGATGGCTTGTCCTGGCTCCGAAGGACTCCAACACCCGTCGCAACCGCAATCTACCTTCTTCGCCAACTCCTGTAAAGCTACCACCATCTGGGCCGCTTGTTGAACGTCTTCTGGATAACCTGTCGTCTACCGCAGTTTCGTCGATAAAATCGCTTTCTGACGCTGGATATTCTGGCATCAAATACTATCTCAACAAGGATAATCAAGCCATGCCTACAGAGAAGAAAGGCGGTGTTGCAGTATCCTCGTTGAAAACTCTCAGGAAGCTCCTATTTACGGAACAGGGTGATGATATCTTGATACAGATTATTGACATCAGAACCAGATCGACCATAGGTTGCTTCGCTCCTCTTGAAGGGCTCTCTCACTTATCTCTCTCTCCCCATGATGCCACGCTGGCCACCGTATCGTCTAAAGGCGACCGCATATACACGTACGACCTCTCCTTCGTTCCTCAACAGGTTGTGGTTACTGGTCGCTATTCGCGCGGGAAAGTTCCTGCACGGGTCTGCGACGTTTGTTGGGACGATACGGGAGCTCTTGGTATTACTACAATGGATAAGGGAACACTCCATTGGTTTGACAAGAAGCTCTCGTTTGACACGTCCAGTTATAAGCTGTGGAAGCTTTCGGGGTGGGGCATCCAGCAAGCAGTGTTCTTGCACAATGCAAGCGGGGAGAGGGAACTTCTAGTTCTACGAGGCGATAGCATGGTGGTAGTCGAACCCTCCACAGGCAGATCATATTGGAAGTACGATATCCCTACTACGGCGGTTGATGAAGGTGCTCTGAGCGACACATTATTGAGTGAGCAGCGCGCAGTAGGATCAAACAACCAAGCTCTCAATAACGATGGCCTGGTTGTTGATCCCCTTGCGAATTACGAACTCGAAACTTGCTTGCCTTATCCGCTATTTCACGAAGATCGCCGAATAGTTATCAGCACCGCGACGTTCGATACTGATGTATCTGGTTACAATGATGCAGATGACCACCCCCCTTCCATTGAAGTGTTCGGTTGTGACATCGATTCCGTCCCGGTCGACTTTGGGAACGCGAGGGGGAAAGCTAAGTTCCCGCCTTCGGCTGATGGGTCCGGGGGTGAAGAGGACCCTGACGTTGGTAATGAGGAACTCCGGCTAGCAATGGAGAGCATGGTTCTCAACGACCCCGTTGCTGGCTTGGATACGAGTAGCGAGGATAGTGGCATCGTGCCTATCCCACAATGACACGGGCCTGACTAGTGGCTAGTCTATTACTGCTTATATTTTATTGTAACGTATGTGCGTCTATTTATTTGAATTGAAAATCGGTCCGTAGCTGCTGCCGTCGTTGATATACTACCCCATTCCGAGGCAGAAACCCTTGACCCAGATGCGACCGAGATGAATATGTTCAGCGCATTCCACCACGTATCAACTGCTCAGTCAATTACAGTAAAGGAACCTGAACAATGGCTGTCTACTCGAGTTTGAAAGTAACAGAGCTCAAAGAGCTGCTTAAGAAAAGAGAATTGGGGGTGTCCGGTACAAAGCCTGAACTTATTGCACGCCTTGAAGAGTTCGACGCGTCTAGTGAGAGCAATGTTGACGAAGCAGGTCAGGCTGTATCGGCACCCGAGCCTGTCGTGACAAGCAATACGACTGCTGACGAAGCGCCGAAGGCCGAGGAAACAGAAACGCTGGTTGCAGAGCCGGAAATCTTGGAGGAACCTTCAGCTACTGCTCAAGACGACACCCTTGACAGCTCTGCCGCTGACCTACCCAGCGCAAACGACGTCGAAGTGGTCATTGAAGAACTCGAGAAGCGTGTCAGTCGAACAAAGAAATGGGGAACACCGACTGAAACTGATGAGCTCGTCAAGCAGATTGCTCGAATTCGCAAATATGGCCTGTCGGACGCCAAGGGAGCTAGTCGAATCCTCAGCAGTGTGAAGAGGACAAACGAAGCTGTGCCGTCGAAGGTTATGAAGAAAAGACGCGAGCGCTTCGGCAAAGCCTGAAGACAGCTCATGTATAAGTATTTATCGCTGTAACAAAAGGGACGGTCTTCCCGTCCTCAACTAGATGTATATGTAAAACTCCCTCGGCGTTGTGTCAACAGGTCGATTTTTACTATCTAGCAATCGTAGAGAATCTAACTACGATTCAAAGCCAAAGATAAGACAACTCTGGGACTGCTTGTACTTGAAAGGAGCTTGCAGTTTATGTGCCTGAGAGCCTGGTTCTAAGATCGCCAATATACTACAGCATTTCGTAGTAGAAAAGTTGTGAACATGGTAGCTAAGGGTCCACGTCGGCGTGTGAACGCAGCTTTTCCTTTCACCGTTGGCGGTGAAAGGGTGAAAGACCATCTCATCTCACTGAAGTGCTGTCATTGTACTCAGGTTTACCATGTCCATATCACGGGTGGGCGTAGAGGTTCGCTCGAAGCTATGCCTACGATCTGTTGGACCCTCCGTGCAACGGGGCCGCCCCGCGCAGCCCCACCTCGTACTACAAATCTCTGGGTTCGGGTCACGTCGGATAAGCGACCGAAAGGTCTGCCTACAAGGCTGCCTACATAGACAAAGGTAGCTTGGGTACTGATAGTGCACTGAAGGGGTTGGGTACTCGACCTGCATAATATAAGAGTGGAATATAAAACAGTTATTGCATCTTCAACCTCGACGGATTATAAATCGGCTATAGAGCCTCGAATAGGTCTAACTGTGGGTTTACGGTTGACGCCGTCTGCAACCTGTGGTACCCTTCTGCGTCTGTTACCATTCCTGGGTGACCATCATAGTGATGGCGTCGTTATCTACCCCGGATGTCGGATCTGACAACCCGACTCCAGACGAGCAATTGACCGCTTCGGAAACAGCCAATCGCCCTGTAATTGTGTCTTCGTCTGTCGATGGAGACAAAAGTGCGACCGAATTGACGGAAGCCGATAACAAGCCCGAGCAGTCTAGTCCCCGGTTTGCAAATCCGGTTCCCGCACTCGCTGAAGGCAACATTGCTTCTCAATCTCAAACCACACCCACAGTCGGCACTGTGGCACTCAACGACGAGCCAGGATACGCGTACAATTATGAATTCTCCTATGGTCCCGGGAGCAATGTGTACTATCCCAACGGCTCCAGGCCGCACGTCCGCGAGCAGCAACTAGGGGCTGCAGTTACTGAGGAGCAGCTTGCAAGTGTCCGCTCTGGTATCACTCTGGAGCAGTATCAGGTTGGTCCCTTGCACCAACCATCCCACTACTCTGGTTATGGTCTCGACACGCATCAGTCACCCTATCGTCGGCTAGAACGGTACGCTGTTCAGGTCGCAAACGTTCCCCCAGCTTATAGCTGGCGAAATTTGCGTGATCTTATCAGAAGTGTTATGCCTCAGGCTCGTATCGTCTACACGAAAGTTGAAACACCAGGAGTTGGTTGTGTCTTTTTCAGGGAGTACGACAGTGCCCTAGAGTGTGTCCATCATCTTGATGGTTTGCACCTTCAGTCGGGGCATGCCCTATCTGCAACAATACTTGATGCCGCTCCTATAGAGACAGGCACCGCCCCTATAGAGGGAGAAACGCAGGTTCCGGTCGTAAACTCGGTGACTTCTGGACCAGGATCTCCGTTGCCTATGCAGGTGGCTTCTCCGGTGTTCTCTCCCGTCATGTCACATTCGATGCCACAGATGATGAACCCCGCAGGTCAACCCCAGGCGCAGTTCCTGGGAACGTCTCACATGCCATACCTTGCATCCCATCCTACTCACACCGCTCCACCACTGGGCTATGCTGTCATCTCTCCCCCAGCTCAGCGTGCTGTGCTAGCACCCCAGGCAGAGATGTGGCCGATGGGCAGTGCTACTGTAGGAGGACCGTATGTTGCACACCAGGGTTATATGCAGAGGTCTCATAACCAACCTCAACAAATGATTGCTGGTTACCAGCAGTTTCCAAGTACAGCATTCTCGCGAATGCATGGCGGCGTCAGCGAGCGGCAGAGAGTTTTCATCGGTAATGTAAGTTGCTGATCAACGAAAAGGTATTCATTTGTACTAACATCAAGATACCGTTCACTACCCAGTGGCAAGACCTGAAAGATTTTTTGCGAGACAGAATTGGCCACGTGTATCGAGTTGAGATTCCAACATACGAAGATAATCGACCTAAAGGATTCGCAATCGCCACATTTTACACGGAAGAAGATGCTGCCAATGCCATCAAGATATTTGATGGTGCAAAGTTCAAGGGTCGCGAGATCAATGTCAGATACGACAGGGTTAGACGTTTCAATCAAGCTCCCTTCGTTGGAGCACATGCAACGACGCAATTTGCTCCATTACCATCAAACGAAGAATATGCTGATGGACAGCGCTCCAATGAAATGGCGACCCCTGATTGACGTGCAGGTTATCTGGTTATTTGTCGTCTTATGCCACGGTCTGTGGTGTGTATTTGAAACCTTCTGCAATCGAATGGGAGATGGCTTCACTCTTGTGCGGCAGCAAGCCAAGCACATATGAAATGTCCGACCAGGACTTCTGGGTGTCGCATCTGGCCATTCGACTGTGCAGTTTGTCTGACAACTGTTTAACTTGCTTCTCCTTATCGATGAATCCAATCAGGAACTTCAAGATTCTGTGCAGAGACTCCTCGTCGAGCTGACGGTCAGCACTTAGCATTGAAAACACGTCAATGAATCCGTTATAAATGGCGTTCTCCTTTGTGGACAGCTCATTAAAGAACAAGCGAGCCAGATCGGAAATTCTTTTATCGGAATCCTCGAGGCATTTCGCCATTTCGCCGAGCTGTCCTCTGACCTTGACCTGACCGGCTAGGATCAAAAATGTCAACGTCATGAGACATGTTCTCTGAACCACTGGTAATGGATCGTGCAGACGTCGGTAGAGGAAGTCCGCTTTCTCGTCCAACATATAGTTGAAACAGACGGCCATGTCGCCTAGAGCAAGGACGCAGTTGCTGCGGATAGTCGCGTTGTCTGATTTCTCCATCAATGACATGAGTAGAATGAGATTGCTCTCACAATATGAAGCTGGACGTTAGACAGTTGTATCATAGTAGCACTGTTGGCTCCTAACTTACAGGAGACACACATAAATTTTGCCAAGCACAGCGTGGTTGAGACACTCAGCATTTCACTCTGTACGTTAATTTTGTGCACGGCACTGACAGTACACCAAACTTACGAAGGCACTAGAAAGGCTTTGCTGGCAAAGCGCAGCCACCATTGATCCATACCGTGTCAGTAGCGACTTCTGTCCGAAGAGCATCTCTCGCTCTCTGACGAAGGAAATAGCCTCCGTAAAATCATCCTCAGTGGTTCCTCCGGCCGCGGCGTTCAGATCGTCGTCCTCTGGATTCTCTTTCGCAAGAGAAGCAGTGGCCTTCTCTGAGGCCAATTTGCTTCTTTTGAATAACGCCTCGCAACGTTCCAGGTGTACCATGGTCTTCAGTGTCACGTCTCCCACAACGAATAGTAGCTGACTCAACTGTGCCTCTTTTGAGATGCCTCCAACAGTACCGCTGCCGTCAAACACGGCTCTCGTTTTTGCTTTGATCACCTCAGATAGGACAATGTCAGGGGTGTCGCTCAGCTCATTAATAGCCTTAATAGCTTGCTCAGCGACTCCAAACCATTCCATGTCTTCCGAGGGCATTAGAACGATATCTGCGAGAAGGGCAATCGCTTCATTCGTTACGGGTAATCGAGCGGGCCTCGAGATGGCGGTCTTCCAGTCGTTTTCGGAGACGCATTGCTGTAGCGCAATGCAGCTGTATTTCGCGAGTCCCAAATCATTTCGTCCCTGTTCGCCTAAGCCAATCTTGAGGATCAGCTCCGTTCCAGAAACTGCTATGGCGTTGTCGGCCTTTGACAGCATTCCAAGGACAATGATTGCACCCCGACGCTGTGTTCGGGATATCTCGCGATGCTGATAGCTGTATATCTTCCACAGAGTTCGAATAATTCCTGGTGATATCAGGTCGTCTTTCTCCATGGACATAATGAGAAGCTTTTCTAAGGATGCCAACTCCGCGAGAGTTGATCCATATGTCAGGCTGATTAGGTTTTTAGCCACGAGGAGGTTGGCGTCACTCTCAGACATGTCCAAAGGCGCGTCAAAGAATAGGGAGCTGTAGCATTGAATCAGATGAGACTGAATGGCTTGGCCCTCGTCATTGTTGGCTTTGGTCCAAATGAGATGGATCATCTTTCTGATGCCAACCTTCGCACACTCAATGCCGTAAGCATCAGCAAGAACGAAAAGATCCATACACTCGATGATTTCACCTTTGCTTTTCGACATCAAGAGTACCTGAGCCTGTGCAAGAGCTTCGTGGACTTGAAGTATGAACTCGACAGCTTCCGAGTAATACTTGATCGTCAGCTCTAACTTGTTAATGAGTTGAACATCTGCAGTAGAGTGTGCTGACTTCTCTTGGAGCTCTGCCCGAGTATTCCCGTCCTCATCATCAGAGGGTGCGTCCAGCGCATCTACGGCAAAAGTGGACAGATTTCCGGTATCGTCATCACGCTTTGACGGAGCAATGGCGTCTAGTTCATTCTCGGCACTCTTCAGCCGACTTTGCCACTCGGACAGCTTCAATTGGGAGCCGTGAAGCAGGCCAAACGGATGTGTTGAAATCAGTTTGGCAATCAGCTTGGTCACATTCCGCCGAACCATCACAGATTTATCGCGCAGGCCTCGCACTGCCAGCTTCATCATTCCAGGACGCCGCTTCGGAAACTTGGTATCAAGGTCGCAGATAGATGAAAGCACTTGGATTGAGCGGCTTCTGCAGAAATAGCTGACGTCCATGACTCTCTCCTCAATAAGATCCAGAAGTGCATTGACTTGAGTTTTATGGAGCTCAAGGTCGCTTTCTGAGGCACAAGTATGGACGACGATATTGCCAGATATCTCCACAATGGCACATCGCAACGCGAACGACTTGATAGTTAGATTTAGGAACATCTCGTGACCTACACAACTTACCTCGCTGTCAAGTAACTTAATCAGAAGAGTGATGTGCCTCAGAACGACCATAGGAATGAGCTGAGACAGCTTGATGAGGAACAGCGAAACTGTTTTCGGGCCCTTACTGTCATTGCTGTTAAAAGTTTTGCCACTGATCTCACGGAGAAGGTCTTCGATCATTGTTGTGTGGTCGTATTGTTCGTACAGAATTTGCATCAGCTCAGCCAGGTGCTCAGCTAGATGCTCAAAGTACGTTAGAAGCTGCAATAGCGAGGTCTGTATACCAGAATGCTGGTGAAAGAACTTGACCGCGAGCCCTATACACTTGAACATGCGTAGTCGTAGCTCTGGGTTCTTGATGGCTTGTTCGTTTTCCATCAGTAAATAAATAGGTCGGAGATACAAGCTCGAAAACATGTCTTTCTCTGAAGTAGTGGTGAACAATGTATTCGCCGGCTTCAGGCATTTGCAAATCTCAGCCAGCACAGCAACGATTCCGTCAATAACAGCAGAAGCTTCACCGTTGGCTTTCGATCGTGCATTGAATCGAACGACAGAGGTATGAGATTGAGTCAAGAGCTTCTCGGATTCAATCAGGTACCAATGAAAGAGAAAAAAGTATCGCTCCAGAAGATCCTGGAATATGGCGCCTTCGTGATCAGTCTGAAGTACACCACCGGCGCCGCTAACGAGAAGATCCACGAGACCCGCTCTCACTTCGTTGGAGAGATCGGAGAATGAGCTAAACAGTTAGATTAAGACGAAGGCAGGATTATTGCTACTCACTTCAATAGATATTTGGCTGTGTTGAAGCAGCCATCTTCAGCGATGGCATCTGGTGATATCGCCATAGTGTCCGTGAGACTGTTAAGGGCGAAGGAGAAGTCCTCAGTCTCAACATTCTCGACGCAACTAGAAGGATCCTTCAAAAAAGCTGAAAGATCCTCGGCAAGGTTGAAAGGCGACATCTGTTATAAATCACGGACGTGTGCAGTATGAACTTTGGTCTATAGGCAATGTTAATATATAACCAACGCGAGCGAGCTGTTTATCCTAGTTGTCATAGCAACAATATCTCAGCCGTGTGGACGTTCGCATGTGTCGGAGCTGACGTACGATGTAGACGAAATGTGCAAATCAAGCGCCGCTCTATTGATTAGCGCTTTGCATCGTGTGGGTGGATTCGACGTACTAGACAAGCAGGCTTGGCTCCGCTTCGCCTGCTTTGCGAACGAGTCTAGGGTCTCAGCTGTTTGCTATCGTGAAATTACGGGAACTGGGTATGGTACCCGACATTAGGGGCGCTTTGAAAAAGATCTCAAGTCGTGCAACTCGTACTTTGCTGTTGGCATCATAAGTATCCCTACAGTAAGGTTTTTATAAATATGTCGTCGATACGTCGGAAAAAGGGATTTGTCTGAATGGTAGTCGACATGTGAAAGACTGCTGACAGGATACCTGGGACGGAAAGCGCTGTCAGAGATCCATGAACTCATACATAAAGTCGAGCGAATCAGTTCCTCACCTTAGAATAGCCTTTGACAATAGCTTTTTCAACGCCATAACGTTTTTCTTCCAAGGCGCCCAGCAGATCCCTTAAGACAACACCGGGGTCCTCTCTGGCTTCACGATACCGAACAGTATTCTCGGATCTCGACCGGCCCACAGGAGTTCTACTCACAGCTGGAGACGCACCACCAGTCATCCAGCTATACTTCTTCTTTCCCGATGTCATCATAAGCGCCGTCGCATTCGCAGCTCGGTGTTGAGTCTCTTCGGACTCCTGCTTCTTGTCCTCTCCGGCTCCATCCCCTGTAAGGCCAAGAGCAAGCTTTTGGGCTGCCATGTTCTCTTCATCCTCCTTATCTTTAATGGCAATGTCTCGGAGAGCACGCGCAATGTTGCTGTGGATATCATTGCGAGACCGTCGGCGATGTCGTGACAGTACTACAGCATCAGTAATAATGTCGCTGAGCCATTCCTGGCAAGACAACGAAAGCAATGACATTATTTCGTTATCTTTGTCAAGAACATATCTGATGCCCATCTCAGCGGATGTTTTGCGAACGCTTGCTCCTAAATTGCCAGAATCCAGAAAAGGCGTTTGAATCGGGGCACTGTATTGACCAGAATATACCGCCCCAGGACGTCCCGAAACCTCTAAGCCAAACGGCTCATTATGCAACGTAGAAGACAGGAGGATTTCCTCCTCTCTCAAATCCACACCAGCGGACTGAAGGGCGTCCGAAAGTTGATCCGGATCGATCGCTTGAGAAGAATGTGTGGCTCCATCCGGTGTAGCCTGACCAGTCTCTTCGCCTTTCAATCTCTTGGTAGCTATCGTGGGAGTTCCAGTCGGAGGAGATGGCCTCTTTGAGTTCATTCCCGACGCCGACATTGTCTGGTACCCACAGCAGTTATTCTGCCGATGAGTTGACGAACCTGACAGGTTCACGCTATTAAGTAAGTAAGGCCGGGTAATATATCTAGTGTTCGTGTGTGGCACGGCTTAAGCTGTGCTAGTACTCTGTTAAATCTTGATGAATAGCCTCTTATCAGGACTGCGGAGTTTGATGCTGAACTTGACTGACTAGTGGTATGTCGCGGCTGGCAAGACATAGCGTTATCCGTTTACATCAATTTGCAATACGTGCCAATTGTGCTAGATTCTCCTTGATTATTGAATTTGTGTCTTTCTGCTCGTTTCAGTTCTGTGTTATGTGTGGCTCTCCATCTCTGGGAGGGTTCTACAGCTGGTAGGGTTTGGGATCGTATGCTCCACTGTGCATATAGTAGATAACTTTTTTTTTATGTCCTTGATCTGAGCAGGTACAAGATGTCAAAATCCCAGACGTTAAATTTCACGGGTAATGAGGACTTCCGAGTCATTCTCACCGCGTCTACTCTCTCAGGTAAATCGGTGAAAATCAGTGGTATTAGATCGGACGATGTTGAGCCGGGCCTTAAAGGTATGTATGGATCTTGACGACCATCTCCCCATTTTGCTAATTGTAAAGATTTCGAGGTCTCTTTCCTTCGACTCTTAGAGGCCATAACAAACGGAAGTGTCATAGAGATTTCCTATACCGGTACAACTGTGGTATACAGGCCAGGGCTTATTATTGGCGGTACTCATACGCATAACTGCCCACTAAGCAGGGGAGTCGGTTACTTCATTGAGCCCATGCTCCTTTTAGCCCCGTTTGGCAAAACCCCTCTCAGACTGACGCTTCACGGTGTAACAAGTTCGTCGCGAGATGTCGGAGTTGACACGATAAGAACTGCAATTTTCCCCGTAATTCAGAAGTTCGGAATTGATCGACAAGAACTGCGAATTGTGAAGCGAGGAGCTGAACCTCTCGGAGGTGGAGAAGTGGTTTTATACCTTCCTCACCTAGTCTTACAGCCTTCCACTATCCATGCAACCTCTGCAAACCTTGTGACTAGAATTCGAGGTATCGCATTCTCAACCCGAGTCAGCCCAGCTAGCGTGAATCGTCTAATTGATTCGATTCGGGGCGTGTTGCGAGCGACCGAGGTTGAGACTTTTATTTATTCCGACGTTGCGCGGGGCGACGAATCCGGTAAAAGCCCCGGCTTTGGTGCCACGATAGTCGCTGAGACGAAGTTTGGCTGGCCAGTTTCAGCTGAAGGAGTTGCAAGTCGTGGTGAGACTCCTGAAGACCTCGGTAAAGAGATTGCATCAAAATTACTTGAAGAGGTGTCACTTGGTGGGGTTGTCGGGCGGTCACAGATAACAACTGCTATTATTCTCATGGTTCTCGGAAAGGAAGACATTGGTCGCTTGTCTATTGGGCGAGATGTTGTGGATGAGAAGTTTGTTCGACTACTCCGCTATATGAAGCAGTTCTGGAAGACTGAAGTTGTTCTAAAAGAAACAGAAGGTGATGAGGATCCTACACTCATTTGTACGGTGAAGGGCTCAGGATTCGTGAGCTCAAGCAAGAAGGTAGCGTAGCTTAATGCCTGTAGATACATGAAGATAGTGCAACTACAATGGCAACTCGCTGACATCGTTGTTGAATGCAATCCAGTTCTCTGCATTAAGCTCCGCATACTTGACATTGTCAAGGGACCAGTTTCTCAGAATTCTCCGTTAGTAGCTGTTCGAAAACATGGTGGGACAACATACTTCGACATCTGATATTGGGTTCTTTGGAATAAGGCAATCTCTTCAGTGATGCATTCCTTAATGAGCCAGTCGCGATTCTTCTGTTGCTCAATGATACGCTTCCCTCGTTCAATAGACTCTCGGAGCTTGGCTGCCTCCCCGTCTCTCGGGTCTTCTCTTGTATGCAAAGTCTCGAGTTTGTACAAATTCTGGTCCACTCTGCGCTGCAGTTCGTCGATACGATTTCCACCTATCTTCTCATAGCGTGAAAACAGCTCCTAGGGTTAGACCTAATCGGAACGTGGATACCGAACTCACCTTTATACTGGTCAAGAATTCACGCAGCTGCTTCAAGTCCTCAAGAACACCCACATCTAGAGACAGACTCTCGTCCCGAGCAAGCAAGTAGCTGGTTGAGGTGTACTTCGATGCAGCTCCAACTCCTGCCGAAATCGAGGGGATATCTCCAGTATTCTGGAAGTACATTGCAGGCAGATTGCGATTGAACGAGCTTTTGGTTAGGGCAGAAGAGGCTTGCGATCAAAACACTCACGTGAACGTTTGCGAAAGCTTTTCGTAATCGGCACTCATGGCCTCCTGTCGTCTGGCAATGCGGTCAGTAATATAACATGCCTGGGCCACGGCTTCTAATGCTTCATCCACGTTTCGTTCAACATCCTTCCACCGTTTTGCCTCCCCTTCCGCATGCCAGCTTGAAACAAAAACGGGGGATATCAGTCTCTGGGTGAACTCTTCTTCTATCCTGACACCTGCTTGTTTTTGCCATATGGAAGGGTCAGAGTCGATTGTCAAAAACATCATCACAAGTCTTTCTTTTCTGAGAACGGGGTGCTTGACGAGCTGGTTGATAAACCGACTTAATCCTCGCCTTCGTCGCTCAAGAGGAGGTCCATCGACTGAGAGTTAACTTGTCATGCCTTTATCTGTGGGCGAAAGCTTACCTGTTAGGCGTTTGGGCGCTGGAAGTTAGCACAATATCTGTGACTAGCACCGTACTTACGAAGCACTGGGAGAAGCCTGAACGGGTACTTCTTTAAAAGAAAGCTCTGGAGCCTGAGATAGTTAGTGTTGTCCCTAAGCTCCATCAATGCCATACCATAAAAAGTTGCTGTAACGTCTTACAACTTTGAAGACAGAAGGAGCTGACGTATCAGAGAATGATGTAGAGCCCTCCAGAATGTAAACAACGTGACGGAATATGAACACACCCTCCTTCTCGGGGGCCAGTCTCACGGTAATTGCGTCTTTCGAGCTTGGGTTGTAGGTATTCGGATCAGTCCCGGTCCACACTTCAGTCGCTGGAACGTCCTCTTGAGTCGAATCCATAGCAGGTGATGGCGGTATGCCTTCTCCATAGGACTCTGCTCCCCACGACGTGTTCATAGTGTTATTCTGAAGTGCATGTCCTTTCGCCGCCTTGACCTTTCCAAACGACAGCTTCACGGGTGGGAGGTCTGTTTGTTAGATTGAAGGGAGTACAGCGAGCAAGCTTACCGTTGCGGACAAAGTCCACCGCATCCAGATCAAGATCTGTGTGTCCACTCTGTGCGAGGCCTATGAGTGCCATGGCTACGTACCACGCATTCTTATCTAACGAGCCGTTGGCTCCATTTGACGACACAATGCTCGTAATGGCATTTGCGGACGCCAGTGAGATGCTGGCTTTCGCGAGAATAGCCTCCAAATAAGCCACTGACACAGTTGCGCCATCTACTGTACCGTCGTTGAAAAAGCTATCATACGCAGTTGGAATTGAGCAACCAGCTAGAACTGTTCGAAGGCTCTCTTGCTGAGACCACAACGCTGTGGGCTTCGCATGCGTTAAGCCCCAAAGGTCATCTCTGGGGGGGCTGCCAAACAAATTCGGGCTTCCAGCGTCATCTTCATCTTCCCCAAATAGCGACATTTCCTTTAGAGATAGGTAGTTGGCTCTCAATCGTCAGAATGCACACGGTGATAATTATAACAACTGGGGTTATCGACCCTCCGTTGGGGTTCGGGCTACCCCTGAGATTGATGTGTGGATTAGTAGGCGTAATATCATTCAGTAACAATAGATTCAATGTCTATCAAAGAGGTGGATTCTTTGGACGAGCGTGTGGTGGCATTTAGCTAATCACGTTGTTGTTTTGTGGTCAGATATCCCGCAAATGATTGCGTATGGAGTGGAAGAAGTGATCGTTGGTTGAATTGTGTACGAATTATTTAGCAACCGCATTGCATCTGCGTATAAATCGTGGGAGTCACTGCGGGAAGAAAGCAAAAATATCTATCACTTTGAGATACAACCATGAAGCGGGGACCTCCTGGACAGATTAGAGCTACCGCAACTACCGGAGTAAGTCCTACCGGAGCAAATTGTAGCTCATAGACTAGACTGTGCGGTCAGATATGCTGCTCTTTCGCTGAAGGCCTTGACCATAATAGAAGCCAACTTAGGGGCAAACATGCCCGATGCGCTATTATACAGTTGGTTTCTGAACTCATATCGCAAAGTGAAGTCAACCAGGCATTTGTTCGGCTTCCCACTTAGAGAAAGCACTTTCCACTCAGTAAATAGCTCTCTGAACAGATCACTGCCAGAAGCTTGTGCCTTCAGTTAGATAGAGGTCTGAATGATAGCTCAATATCTTATGGACTCTTACAATGACCGTATTCTCACCGAAAGTCAACGAGCTCTCGAATTCTTCTGCGAACTGTCCCCAGCCAACACCAATGAGAGCACGCGTTGGCACACCAGAAGGATTGTAGTCCGTTATTCGGGAATCTATACAATAGGGGACAAAACTAGAATAAGAATTCACGTCGGATACTGCCAAATACACGTGGTCAGGAGGGGAGCTTATGATTAGAATGGAACGGAAACGGAGATACCTTGTTTGTCTTACCTGAGTACTCGCTTCATTTCATAAGTCTGCACAGCCGACGGCGATGATGACCAGCCTCCAAACCCTCGAGCAGGCCTGTGATGTCTCAGAGAGACAGCTACTCTCCGTCTAATGCCCAACAGCATAGCTGGTGAGGTCAGTTCTTAGAGCTTCTGCAGATGTTACGATTTCAGCCTCACAGTGGTAACACGGAATCTGCCATACATAGAGGAGGCAATACAGAGCTACATACTATGTTAGGTAAATGCTACTACAGACAGCGAACGACCTAGGCTCTATCAGCTCCACTGAGTCTAACAGCTGCGCCATACTTCTGTAGCTTGGTGAGCAGAGCATCTCCTTGCTTGACGAACTGCTGATACTGAGCGTTCTTGTTATCGGGTCGGTTCGTCACAATGACATTGTTGACACGATCGAGCACACAATTAAGCTTGTTCTGGTGAACGAACTTAGAAAGGTCACTTTAGTTAGTTTACAGTTGCGCTTCTCAGGGGTAATCCATGAACTTACGCGTCTAAGAAAGTCACACTGACACCAAAGGCTTCGGCCATACTCTTCATACTCAGGGTCTTGTAGGATTCTAGCAGCTGAGCGTATGCTTTGCGTCTCATCTCTCTGACATAGAACGACGCATGAGGAGCCAAATATCGAGAGACTCGGAGGATTTCTTCCTCCACTCTCGCCAGAGCCTTGAAGTATGTTGCATACTCGCACGTGTAAAGCGAGTTCGTCAGCATGGTTATGGGCTCGAGCGGAGCATGAGTAGGGAGCAGTGAAAGTACCTCTGGAGAGTCAATGACCTTACGTTTCAAGTCCACACGGCCGAGACTGATGACACCACTAAGAACAGCATAGTCTACAATCTCTTCGTAGGACGAGACCTCTGTCGATGTGAAAGTCGAAAGGCTATCGATCAAAAGCTCGGCAGCCTCATCGAACTGCCTTGTGGAAAGTAAAAATAGACCATTATACGTCTTGTATCGATTACGCCTCTCCCAATCCCCTCCTCTGTCAATAAGGAGTTTAACGGATTCAAGTTCCGACCGTACAGCGGACTTGTCATCGAAAAAGAGACCAATGCGAACAATTGTCAGACAGATGTCGATCTTGACTCCCGAGTTAGCAGTCATCTCAAACGCCTTGCGGAAAGTAGGGATTCCTTCCTGACGGTCGCCAATTTTTGCGTAGTACTCTCCCAGTTTGACCCATCCCTCGATAATTGCCAATTCTTCCTCCTCTGCTTCGGCATCCTTGATGACATTCTTAAGGATCTCAATCTGTTTATCGTTTTCAGCTTTGAGTTCATTATACAAATCCTCGTCCCAGGGAATGACTGAAGAAAGCGAGTCAGTATGAAGGAATAGATACAAAGGTGCAAGATGGTTTTCCTTGATGGATTTCATGAGCTTGTCGAGGGCATCCTTGTGAAACTCGGCCAAGTCTGGTGTTCTAAGTTTGAAAAGGTAATTCGCCAGCTCAAGGTCAGGTACCTTCGAAACTTGAGTGGATGCGTCACCAAGTCCTTGATCGTCCGCCATTGCTATCTATATTCCGCAGACTAGCGTAAACCAGGCGTTTCTGTGTGTACTTGGGTCGGTTGATTGTAAATTGTGGGAACGCCATCGAACAATAGTTACCCTACCACCGGGCGACGCGACACCGATACCCTCCTGAAAGCATCACCCGGTGCGAGCAGCAACTATCACGCCCAGCCACTGATTGGCTATAAATTCAATTGAAGCCAGCTCTTCATTAGGCTCTTCACTCAGAGTTTGCCGAGAAACGACTAACAATTCGAAATGGTGAATCTTGGACCGAGAAAACCGCCCTCCCGCAAGGTATGCTATTGTAAGCTTGCTGTAACGAGATATCTAACTCCTCCTTAGGGGTCCATGGCCGATGTTCCCCGCGATTTGCTCGACCAAATCGCTCAATTGGAACGGATCTTCTGGGTAGATTCAGCTAAGCTGAAAGATATTACGAGCCACTTTGTCAAGGAACTAGAGAAAGGTATGTCATCGATCGTTTCCCGCGAAGACAGCTCTAACGTACCAAGGACTGTCCAAGGAAGGAGGATCAATTGTGAGTTCATTCAATCAACAGACTGTGCGAAGTTAACAACAAGCCTATGAATCCCACTTGGGTAATGGATTGGCCCGATGGCCAGGAAGTGGGGTCTTACTTAGCCCTCGACATGGGAGGGACGAACTTGCGTGTCGCCGAGATATCTTTGGACGGGCGACGTGGCTTCGATGTGACACAGTCCAAATACCACATGCCTGACCATATCAAGACAGGAGCTTCAGAAGAGTTGTGGGATTACATTGCGGAGTGTCTTGAGAAGTTCCTTGCTGCCAACCATCCTGGCGAAGAGCTGTCTGGCCTGCACTTGGGATTCACCTTCTCGTACCCTTGTTCGCAATCTGCTATTAACCAGGGTGTTCTGCAGCGCTGGACTAAAGGCTTTGACATTGATGGCGTTGAGGGCCACAATGTCCAACCAATGCTTGAGGGAGCTCTCAAGAAGCGCGGAGTCCCCATCCGTGTTACTGCCCTCATTAATGACACTACTGGTACTCTCGTGGCTTCTAATTACACCGACCCTCTCACCAAAATGGGGTGCATCTTTGGAACTGGATGTAACGCTGCTTATTATGAGAAGGCCGGAAACATTCCGAAACTGGAGGGCCTTCTGCCAAAAGATATTCCTCCTGATTCTCCCATGGCGATCAACTGTGAATGGGGAGCTTTTGACAATGAGCATGTAGTCCTCCCAAGAACCGTCTACGATGTCGAAGTGGACAAGAGCTCACCACGTCCCAATCAGCAAGCATTTGAAAAGATGATCGCCGGGTTATATCTGGGTGAGATCCTACGCCTAGTCTTGGTTGACCTTCACGATCAAGGATTTGTCTTCGAGAGGCAGGATATCAGTGCATTGAGGAAGCCCTATGACCTGGATTCTTCCTTCTTATCTCAGATTGAAGAAGATCCTTGGGAGAACCTGACGGATGTTGAGTTGCTATTTCTCAAGCGACTTCAGCTTCGTACTACAGAGCCCGAGAGAAAACTGATTCGCAGACTTGCCGAGTTGATTGGAACAAGAGCGGCTCGACTCTCAGCTTGTGGTGTTGCCGCCATCTGCAAGCGCACGGGTATGACCGCTTGTCATGCAGGAGCAGACGGCTCAGTTTTTAACAAGTACCCGTTGTTTAAGGAGCGTGGTGCACAGGCACTGAAGGAAATCTTTGGGTGGGAGATTGCTAGCCCTAAAGACTACCCAATCAAGGTAGTTCCCGCTGAAGATGGCAGTGGTGTTGGTGCAGCTTTGATTGCCGCACTGACTGTGAAGCGCTTGGAAAAGAATCTATCTGTAGGTGTTGCCCAGTGAGAGATTGATTTGCAAATCCCTACTCCTGTTGAGTTGCTACTTTTTATTGAATTAAACTACTGATCCCGGTCTCCAAATGACTTGTACTTTCACCTTTAAGCTGCTCTCGCGACCAAAATCCTTTCGCATCTTCTTCAGTTTCTTTTCCAGACTATTGATCCGACCACGCACCATGAAGGCACTAGATCTAACATTATTAGCCATGGCTTCAAGTACCACGGTAAAGCCCTTCTCTGAAACCTCCTCAGTTCGTAGCGTCATCACCAATTCACGCACGTTACCTCCCGGATAAACACCACCTATGACGTGCATCAAATGTCCACAATAGCACGCCCACCATGCTAGCAGTTTAGGATTGGCCACCGAGATAAGAGCCTCTTTATCTGACTTATCAGGAAGATCTCCACCCCACCGATGACAGAGAGCAAGACCCAGAAGCACCCTTACTTCGTGAGATAGGCCGTGACAGCCTGATATGATACCTGTGCATGCAATATTCAACCCTGCATTTGATTGCAGCTCCTTAGGATATGAGGAGTGCGTGAATGCCACATTTACAAGAGCACGCACAATTCTGGTTCGAATAACTGCTGGGGTTGTGCTAGGAAGGCCCCCAAGTAGGACCTCCACGTATTTCGATGCCATCTGCGGTGCAAAGGGCTGAGTGGCAACGATCAAAGGATCCTGTAGTCTAACGGTTGAGGGAAGGTCGTGGAACAGCGCACCCTCACGTACCCCCCCCTGAGAGAAGAGAACTTTGCGAATGGAGGGGAAGACTTCAAGTGCTTGTGAGACAAGCAATGCCACAGCAGGGAGTTGGTTAGCTCTCCTCTCAGAAATGCGAAATACTTTGTTTGATCCGTCAACAACTCTGGCGAATGACATCGTATCCTTAACGATCCTCGTTATGTCATTACTAGTGCAAGAGAACCCATTTATAATTGGCAGTGGATATTTCTCCAGTTTGTGGTTGGCGAGAAGCATGTGACCAAGACCTCTAAACCCGCCTCCGCACACGTAGAGCTTAAAACCACCTGCTGCTGCTGCAGACTTTAACAACTCTTCAGGTATTTGGATGGACTGAATTGCCAGCGAAAGCCGCTCTCGCAGCTCCTCCGTCACCTTAACAGTCGGCTCTCTTTGCAATCTCCGCGTCAGCGCAGCAGCTCCGTATGGCAAAGATACAGGCGTCTCCGACATTCGAAAGGATCCACCCATGCAATCTATCCACGACACTTGCATACTACCGCCACCGATATCCGCAAAAAGCCCTTGAATTTCGAAGAAAGAGGATGCAACGCCATATGCTCCCATACGGCCTTCATCAGCTTTGCTGAGGAGCAAAACCTCCCACCCAGTAGCCGCCTTTAGCGCTGCTCGGAACTCGACAGAATTAGGAGCCTCTCGCGTTGCCTCCGTCGCTATCACACGTACATCATTGTCAGAGACACCGAAATCGTGACAGATGTGTTTGAACCGGACCAGAGCTTCAGCTACCTCTTTGATGGTTGATGGCGAAATGCTTTGTTTTGTAGAGGATAAATCGACTTGTCCATCCTCAATCACGTTATTCTCAATGTCTGTCTGCAGGCTAGCTGACGACGAATGCAATGCATCAAAGAGTGAAATAGCTGCCCGATCCTGAAAGAGACAAGGAAATATTCGTGCCTGCTGTGGATCCACGGAAGAAATACTAAATCTAATGCCATTGGATCCTATATCCACAATGGCTTTAAGATTATTGCTCACAGGTGACATCTGAGCTTGGCATCAGCGGTAAAGGTAGTAATCGAACCAGCTTGTTCAAAGGAACCGACATTACAGACGAACGCGAGGTCTTGCAAGAAGAGGAGGGTAAATTATACCCCTACCTCTACCACAATATGGCTCGTTGGCTCGTAGTCGTACCGTTGTGTGTTCCTCCTGACAACTGCAATCGCAAATATGTGTCACATCTCAAATCTCGTAATCTAACAAAGTTAGGTCGGTAATATGGGGTGTACGCGTTCCAAACAGGCGCGTCGGTAACGATGTTGCTATTACGTTGTAACAGTAGTCAACCAACGGCTTGCTTGGCTTGTCATGTTTGCGTTCTTCAGTTCTTCAGTTCTCCCTATCGAGCTGAAGACTAATTTTCTTCGATCCGTTCAACAGAACGATGCAATACTCTGAAGACAGCGAGCAGCGAGCACTTGAGTCTAACGCTAGGTTGGCTATACTAATAGTTCTCTCCACGAGGTAACAGATCAGGTAACAGACCAGTCACGTGATATATGTAGTCGCAGCCGTATGACCAAGTGATTTGAGGACAACTAAACTGAAGGCTTGGATCGTAAACGATTTGATTTCAAAAATGTAAAAAGCAATTATATAGAGTAAATCGGACTTTTCTACTTGAATAGCAAGTATTTCTACGAAAAAGTAATGTTAAATCAGATATTGAGAATTCGACTCCAAAACATAAATCTTAAACTTCAGCGTGACCTGGATGAAATTTCAATAAAAAAATGTTCTGAAATTCAATTTTCCCTTCCATTTACAAAGTTCTTCGAAGAAATTGTAGTAGATGAACACCCTAAACCTATACTTGAATTTTGTACTTCTTAGAGAGCAATGATATATAAACTGTAATTGTCGCAAACATTTAGAATAAAATAAATACAAATGAAAATCGACTCCGGAAGTCATTTAATATTATGTTATGTGAGTAGGGTTAGGGTACTGATGATTTGGGACAAGTTGTTTTTCGATACTATTAGAGAAGGAGCGGCCAGGATCAGCCTCGAACTGGTGAGTAGTTCTGATCACATGTTGCCGAGGGCCGAGCGAGCGTACGGCTACAGTCAATAATGTATTATGTGTCAAGCGGCATATTTCAAATGAATATGCAATGCAATCAATCTCTGTGAAGTGAGTCAAGTGACGTGGATGCGTACGTACGTAATACAGCCAACTCTCTAGCGTGCGCTATCAACGTTTGAAAAAAAAAAACGACTTTGTAGGCAAATCGGTAGTGGCTTGGGGCGCGGGTTCATGTGCCAGTTCCGAGGTTTCCAGCGTACCCACTTCGTTAGTCGCGATCTGTGGAGCAGCTGTTCGAGTTGTTTGTGGGATGTTTATCTGCCTGATCAGGTGACCACTTAGATTCCGGTAGAGTGTGGAGAACGTACGTAGCTTGTGGCTACGCCGACAACTATGCTTGCAGGCGTAGAGTTTCTCGGCTGTAAGGGATCTAGCTTGATGCATGTGAAAAGTGGCACGATTGGATTGCGAGTCAGGCAGGTTTTTAGTGGTGCCCCGAAGGCTCAATTCCTCGGTTGATTTTCCATGTGCTGCCCCGTGGGCAATATAGTTTCAGTGGAAGGTCAGCTGTTGCCGCGGACCGTTGTCTCATCGGCACCTGACAACATACGTTGTCCACGGAACATGGGCAGAAACTTACCAACCGGTTCGGCGGTCGGCTGAGTGCGGGGCTTGTGAAATGTCTAGGGTTGGGAGAGACATATGCCGACGGAGGTAACGGTTTGCCGCGGTGGTACCAGTACAGTGATGACGCGCCCCAGCAGCCCTGCAGTTTGGGGTAGCTGCCGGGGTAAAACGTTCCTGGTCGAATTCGGCCGCGGACTGACCATAGGGGTTGGGTTCCCGGTACACGGTGACCAAGGTTAGCGCCGCGATCTTCGAATCGACAGGAAGTAACAAGCGTAAGCACGCAAATTTAGTTCTATTGATCGATGGCCCCGGCGACCTCCTTGGGAAATTGAAAAGGGCGGGTTCCAACCTGTGTCTTTGTGTGCGAACACGTAGTCTTGCCCCGGCCCGATGGTCCCTTATGCATCACCCCACAAAGCAGAATTTGAACCGAGGCTCCTAAGCCGAGGCGTAGGGTAGCCGTGCCGACAACAGAGTATATAAATCACCTCTTACCCCACAACCTATATTCATTTGCACAGCAGACGACTCTTTATCAGGTTGTCTTATTAACCATGTCGAACGTGAACGAGAGACTTCAGAGACTTGCTGTCAACCCGACGGCTTACGTGGAGATTGATGGCAAGCAATACAACACGTACACCGAGCCTGCGAAAGCACTGGCTGGCGAACGTGCTAAGACTGCCTTCAATGTCCGCGAGCTGACTTACTTCCTCGATGGTGGCAAGGCCAACACAGAGAGACTGGAGTCCATTATGACTGCTGTCGAGCGTGACCCTGTCTTCGCCAACGATGACTTCTATGACCTTGACTACAAGAAGGCTCGTGAGGTTACCTTGCAACGTGTCGCTAAGATTACGGACTACATCATGACGGCCGAAAACGAGGTTGACATTACTCGTCGAATCTCAACCATTGGTTTGTCTGATCCCTCGGCTCACACTCGTTGTGGTGTCCACTTCGGACTCTTTTTGAGCGGTGTCCGTGGTTCCGGAACAGCCGAGCAGCTTTCGTACTGGATCCAGCAAGGTGCTGGAAATCTGCGTCGATTCTTCGGATGCTTTGCTATGACGGAGATTGGCCATGGATCTAACGTTGCTGGTCTGGAGACCCTCGCCACGTACGACTCTAACGCTGACGAGTTCGTGATCAACACCCCTCACCTCGGTGCTACGAAGTGGTGGATCGGAGGAGCGGCACACACTGCTACTCACACCCTTTGTTTCGCTCGTTTGATTGTCAATGGCAAGGACTACGGTGTGAAGAACTTTGTTGTTCCTCTCCGAAATGTTGAGGACCACTCGCTTCGACCTGGTATTGCTCTTGGTGACATCGGCAAGAAGATGGGTCGTGACGGTATTGACAACGGTTGGATTCAGTTCTCCAATGTTCGCATCCCTCGACAGTACATGATGATGAAGTACAGCAAAGTTGACGCGAAGGGTAATGTTACTCAGCCCCCACTTGCTCAGCTTGCTTACGGTGCGCTCATCGGAGGTCGTGTTTCAATGGCCAGTGACTCGTACCATGTTGCTAAGCGCTTCTTGACCATTGCCATCCGTTACGGTGCTGTGCGACGACAGTTCGCCTCCAAGGAGGGTGAAGCCGAGACAAAGATTCTGGATTACACGTACCACCAGCGTCGTTTGATGCCCAGACTGGCGTACGCGTTTGCCATGACTGCCGCTGCTGAGCAGCTTTACGATGTATTCTTTAAGACTACGTCCAAGTTGGATAGCACTAAGACTCACGATAAAGAGGCTCTTTTGTCCGCCATTGAGGACCTTAAGGAGTTGTTTTCGGTCTCTGCCGGACTGAAGGCGTTTTCAACCTGGGGTACTGCAGAGATCATCGATCAGTGCCGTCAGGCATGCGGTGGCCACGGATACTCTGGCTACAACGGATTTGGTCAGGGATACGCTGACTGGGTAGTTAACTGCACCTGGGAAGGAGACAACAACATCCTGACACTTTCTGCCGGTCGCTCACTCATTCAGAGTGGTATTGCTGCTCGCAAGGGCAAACGTGTTGGAGGAGCTGTGGAGTATCTCACTCGTGCTGCTGCTCTTAAGAGCTCCAAGCTTAACGGCAGAAGCGTTCTGGATCCTGAGGTCATTGTTGAGGGATGGGAGGCTGTTTCTTCGCAGGTTATCACGCACGCTGTTGACCAGTACAACGACCTGGTTGAAAACAAGAAGTACTCCGCTACCGAGGCTTTCGAGGAGCTGTCTCAACAAAGATTCGAGAGTGCTCGCGTGCACACTCGTCTCTACTTGATTCGATCTCTGTTCAACAAGATCAAGGCTGCCAACTCCAGTATCAAGCCTGTTTTGCTTGATGTCGCTACGTTGTTCGCAATGTGGTCGTTTGAGAATGAGGGTGCTTTATTCTTGAAGTACGGCTTCCTTACCTCCAAGGACTTGGACGAGATTACCACTCATGTCAACGTTTACTGCAAGAAGGTTCGTGACCAGTGCATTGGCCTCACTGATGCTTTCAACTTGAGCGACTTCTTCATCAATGCCCCGATTGGCAACCAGGATGGTAACGTTTACAAGAACTACTTTGAGAAGGTCCTGCGCCGTAACCCCCCTCGCGACAACAAGGCTCCCTACCACGAATCGGCTATCAAACCATTCCTCTTCCGAGCTGCCGAGGAGGAGTTGGATCTGAGCGAGTTGGATGAAGAGTAGTGGTTAGCAATTGTGTTTATAACTGAACAAATCGGAAATATATGAAATATTATGGCAAATCTAACCCAATTACAACTGCTGGAACTACGGCATTATAATCGTTGTCCATACTGCCGTGTAGATAGACTGCTAGACGTAGACTGCATACGGGACGCCAAGCCTGTGGCGAGCAGTCGATCGAACAAGCCGAAACGCGCAGCGGTGGTCGGCTAAGAATAGGACATGTGTTTATGTGTTGCAAATTTAGAGACGTTACCTGAGATCACTAGACGAGGCATCTACGGCAGCTTCAACTTTGCACGGTGTAAAAATACTGACACTATACGGTACACCATGATATATTTGTTGAATGATTGAAGCTTTACTATAAAATGGCTTACTCAGGGCAGACGCGTGGACCCCAGGCTTTAGTGGTCCGGATGCATGTATTAATAGTAACTGCGCCGAAGGCAGTGTTTTAACAGGTTAACCTTGCATGAAAAGTGCTGGACCTCTACCCTGCCACCTGAACGCACGGTTTAGAATGAACTTGCGAAGGGAAGCTCTCTTCATTGTAACCAATAATACGAATAGCTTACACCTAACAGTAACAAGAGTAATCGTCAATATAATATGTCCACGGCCAGCTTTCGTAGCAACCCGTCGCTGCCGACTAGCGGGTTCCGAGGGACGGAGATCACTACGGTGTACCTTGCACAAGAACGTTTCTTTTTGAATCAATAGACTATCGATGTGTCGAGTGTTGGACCTGTACGCGGACCAGTGACCGCCAACTGACAGGCCAGTTTAGTGCTTAAAGAAGCTAGTAAGAAGACTGCCACAAGTAGAACCAAGGCCGCAATAAGACGCTGGACTGACCCGACAACTGACGCGTCTAGACTGCGCATATGCATGAACGTAGCGTTGAAAGACCGTAGATTGCTATCTGCTCTCCTTTCTGGCTCTCTGCTCCCTTGACTTCCAAGAGCAAAACCTTAAATAACTTTTTCTACTACAAGGTCGGGGAATCCCTGCCAAGTAATTGGGTTATAGATTAGACTAAAAAATTGGTAGGCAGGCACCTGCGCCAACCCTACTGCGGCATCGGGGGTTGCACCGGAAGACCACATTATTCAAGGGGTACGGAGCGTGCCAAATTGCTTTTTATCTGGGACTGATTCAGTATAGAGCCCCAATTCTAAGCCCACCGCGACATACTTTGGAAGTATTTCTCTTACGCTCGTTTGTGATCGCAGTGCTGTGATCAACCTGACCTCTTGTTGTTCTAGATTGGTGGTGTTTATTGGCCACAGGGCTATATCTGCAGGGTCTTGTGAATAGGCGCTGTCATAAGTGTCAAGTCGCGCGCGTGTGGGGCTAGCAACTAATCTCCACAGCTCGATCTAAGGTGGTATTTTTGGTTTCGCATTCTAGCACCATAAACTCCCTCTCCTGCCCGGATCTTAAAGCGTTTGTATTACAACCTCCTGGTCATCCTTCGAGTCGTGTAGGCCAGCACATGACAACTTGAATCTTGCACAGAATGGCTGTGAAACCTATTACTGTTCTCCCACGGCCAGGCTCGGCGTCGTCGTACAACCCGAAGGATCTTCAGACTATCACCGAATGGTACTGCTGCCAGTGTGGCCGTTACCATGGAATTCCACCGGAGCGCTACGACTGCACTCGCTGCAACCACATGATGTGCCCCTACTGCCCTAAAAAGCGAGTCGGGGATACAAAATCCTGACCGAGCTGCTATCCATCTAACCTGGCCGTAAGAGAATGCATCCTGGAGGCACAGGGACAAACGGGAAAAGCGTTTCTGCGCGCAATGCGCCGGCCTCAGCTTTATTTATTTATCTGTTGATTCAACTGCTTACGACCTTACGCACATTCCGATTGTTCCGATCGTTCTTGACCAGTGTCTGAACTACGAGTCATGCGGGTTGGCACTGGTCGTGTATAGCAAATTGTCCTACCATGTTTCATCATCAGCTCCGCCGGTACTGTTTTTCGGCACGCAGACCAGATCTCGATACAACGAGGCGGTCTGAATACAGGATGGATTATGATGTACGATAGAAAACTAAGAGTTCTTATAGGCGATCGGTGCGTTAGTATCAAAGCGACCTATGAAGGCCAGAGTGTACATGGACTACTTTGCTGTGGTTGGATCTCGTTAGGCTGCTAGCAAGCATAGTTACAATGTCGGGCACCTCCTTACTGAAGGCCAAAACTTGTGGACGGAGATGAAGCGTCCTATAGCAGAGTTATTTGAGCCCAAACTTCGATATCATAGCTCTGCGCATCCCGTACTCGGCTGAAGCACTCCACAAACACAAGCTATATAACAAGTCACCGGAAATTGTACACAACAAAAGATCTGAGATTCAAGCGCTCGAGAATGCTCATTACGACAACGTTATCTAGCGGGGCGCAACTTGGCCCGGAGCAAATATTTTAAACAGACTCGGGGCTGGCGTAATCTTCAGAGTCCGCGAAAATAGCCTCAAGCTCCGCTCTTTTGCGAAGCTGGTCGGGAATCTCACTGAAATATAGTCGTTGACCATCGAAGCCCAAAGCTGTGTTTTGCAAGGTAAGCCCCTTCACGTTAGGGAGCTTCGGATACCTCTGAGAGAAATGAGTGAGCATCGTAGCTTTCGCATTCATGGCTCTGCTCACGCTAAGAGCTTCGCCTATAGTGGAGTGGCGCTTCATCTTAGCTTCTTCAGCGAGGTCGTCTTCGTGCGTCGCTTCATGGATAAGGAGGTCACTATTGAGCCCGACAGCTTGCGCGAAGAACGTGTTAGGCCGCGTGTCCCCCGAGTAAGATACCTTAAAACCGTCTTCTAGGGTAATTGAAACGCAGTAAGCGAGGTCACAATGGATTGCCCGACAAGTTTGAACCCTCACAGTCGTGCTGCCAATAGAAATCTCATCAGTTTGCGACTCAGAAGAGCCCTCATGGTGACGATATCCGCGGCCAACTATGAAATTTTCGTTGTCGTGGAACTCGACCCTGCCAGAGGAAAAAGCCCTTCCGACGTCGTCTTCTAGAGCGAACCACTCTTCAAGAAACTTTTTCAATGGAGATGGGCCAAGAAGGTGCAATACAGCACCACTCTCAGAAACTTTAACCCATTCCTTCAAGACGGAGAGCATACCAAGGTGATGATCAGCGTGTAAATGGCTGATATAGAGAACACCAAGTTCCTTGATACGCTTCATAGCGAGGTCTGGACCGTACATTCGTAAGAGCGAGCCGAGCGTTCCTTCTCCACAATCAAACATGATGCTGGTGTATTTTGTCCGAAGCAGCGTGCAGGCAACGTTGCGATACTTGGACGGCTGTGAACTTCCAGTGCCCAACGTTATGATCTCAGGCTCTACGAGGTAAGGGCCATCAACGTCAACGTCCTGACTCAAAGCCTTACTCGCATCTTCTGACCACTCCACAGCTCCATCGAGCTTCGCTATAGAAGACTCTTGCCGTAATTCTGGTTCGAGAACAATCACGTCCAATGCATGCAGCGGTTGTATCGCGTCAACAGGTTCACCCGAAAGCGACAGACCTAACGACTTTGTCTCATTTCTCACTTCTGATGGGATGCTCTTTTTCGAATTAGCCGAGTACAGTTTTCTGAAGCTCTGGGGAAATACCTGCCTTAGCTTCAAGTGTAACATGGCCAGGCCTTCCAACGCGATACCATTCGGACAATACAAAGGATGGGAGATAAACTGGAGGCAGTTGAACCTGTCAAGCTTGAGGATGAAGTCGTAGTAGTCACCAGTGAATGGGTCAACATCTTCACCCAAAAAGTGGTATACAAGCTTGATGTCAACGTCATAAGTGTCATCTGAGACAGCTTCGTCATGTTTTCTCTTCCTCAGTATTCTCTTATCCCAGGGGAACGCGATAGCAGAACTTATATAGTCCCGACTAGGGCAGTCTATGACAAGCAAGCGAGGAGGCGTTTTTGGCTCTTCCATGACATCGCGAGGATGGACAGTTTTGCCTTGGGGTGTAACCACTGAGATGCCTTTTGTCAGGTCTCGAAACATGGTTCCTTTCGGCACACCGAGCTCAACGGCACGGTTCACCAGGAACTTCCCTCGGCTTGGCAGTATCTGAACGATATATGATGATGACTGCTTAGATGTTAACGGTAACTTCCCAGAAACTAGCGATACGCCTTCAATCGCGACGAACTCATCGCTGAAGATGGTACCGGGTTCTCTTAGGTCAACGTCCAAGTTTTGGTGGAATATGAAGTGCCTCCAGCTGTCCCTCGCTATGGAAACCTCGGTACTGGTCGATTGTACAGATATATTCGAGAGTCCCTGATCTCCGACAGTTAAAAGAAATCCGGGCAGGCCACCGACAGCATCCCAATTCATGGGGCCTGTCAAAAAAATATGGCCAAGCTTGCTGGTGCGAATGCGATTCTGAGCCAACGTACGTTGTAGCCCTTCCGAGAAGCGTCCCACAATGTATTTAGTCCCTGAACGGGTTTGTATCATGACTGAGGGTCCAGCATTGTCGTATGATGGATGCGATAGAGCTTGAACGGTCGTTTTCATACTGCCAATAGATGCTTGAAGCAAGAGTCGTTGGCTAGAGGGCAGGAAGCCTAGAACACCGCGGGATTTGGATCCTGTAGCAACCTTTCCCTTCCTACTGCGTAGCGAGCTTTGTGAAAACTCCCTAGTTAATGCCTGGACGTTTCGTAGGTCCACCACCGAACTGATAATGTACTGAGGCACGAGTCTCGGCTGGCCCAATTGATTCCGGGCAAGTCGAAGTATTTTGCAAACAGTGACAGGTACTCGCCTGCCAACTAAGCGGATGTACTGTTCCCAACGTCACCGAAATTCCAGGTTATGCAGAGTGAGTAAGAAGATTCTTCAACGGCTCTTCTTAGCCATACCTCGACTGAAATATCTTGCAGTGTCAAGCAGGTTCACTGAGCGGCTGAAATTTTTTTTTGTTCGAACTTCACTTTTGATTCCGATTTGCAACCATCTTCATTAGCATAATCAAGCCACAAAATGCCATCAAGAAACAACATTAACACGCCGAAGATGACCCTTCGCAGCTCGGGAAAGCCTGCGCGAAAGCCAGTCCAGCTTATCGAGGGCAAGCCTGTCACCCTCAACGGCGCAACCAAGCTGACTACCAAAGTCATCTCGAAGAAGCGTGCGAAGAAGAACGCTCGAAATGCGAAGTACCGTGAGTCGTACGTCAAGTCATTGGAGAGCGATGCCATGATGGTTGATGATGATAGTCAGTCGAATACTCAAAGAAAAAAGCTAGAGCGCTTGCACACGTTGAGCTTGATCTCGCAGCAGGACCTCCCCCCGCAGCGAGTTGAGTATGCCAGCCCCAACGGAGGGACAACACTCGGTCAGCCACCAAATTAACATGTTTGGAGCATGACAGGACGGCAAGGTGGGATCTACTATTGGGCGTATCACTCAGAAAGGAGTCTTGTTTCGATTTATTTACTTACACATAGCATTTGACATGAACTATCTTATCTCAGTTTTCGGGGAAAATGAGAGCATCTAGAAAGCTCAAGCGCATCCTTTGCGACTTCGGAGTATCCTTCCCACGGGACTTCGATATCAGTAGAGGCTCGAAAATACCTAGGAGCGACGATTTCTCGGCTCCGCCCTCTATGGCATGGGCTAAGAATCCACAGACATACAGCAGTACGTTCACATTCACACTCGTTAAGCTTTCGAGTAAGACGTTGACTCCACCAGCTCCACGTTGAACTAAGGAGTAGTACTCCAATGGAACGATACCACCTGACACATTTGTCAGCAAGAGAATTAACTCTTGTGCCACAGAGTAAATACCGATATTATCATTCAAGCTGTTGGCTGTATCAAGGAGGTGGGTGTCAAAATCCTTCCCATCGTCCATCCACTCCTGTACCTGTTCTTGAATGGCTTCATCTCCTTTTCTCAAAAACATGTCTACCAAAACATGGGACCAGAGATAGTCCACACAGTTGAAAATTTCTCGAGGCATGTTCGTGCTGGGCTGATCCTTGAGGCCATTGCGAGCACCGTCAGGCATACGACATAGGAGGTCCAGGGAAGCGCCTAAACAAGTAGGCAACGAGCTGAACTGCACCTCCACAAAAATATCCTGAACGTCCTTGACTCGTACAATCACAACTTCGTGGATTGGACTTTGGCCAACTTGCAGAGTGGTTGAGATGCGTACAGTCTGAGTTGCTCCCGCAGGCAAGGACCCGGCTGACGGCGAGAACAATAATGTAGAGTTGGAGCTTATTATGAACCACTCCACGAGTTTTCCAGCTTCTAGCTGTTGTAGAGTAAACGACGCCGTCTGCTCCCGTAGAACATGTCCAGTGAGAGCGATCTCTGTTGGGTCAGCAGTCACGATAGGACGAGCGGCATTTTCAGCTCTGTCGAGCTCCTTCAGTGTTTCCGCAACAATGCGAGATCGTTCGTCAAAGTCAACAAGCTCGGCATTCACCCGCAATAGGGCGGATACGGGCTTGTGGTCTGACAGAATGTATTCACGATGGGCAGCATAGTCTTCGATTATCACGGAATCACCGGAGTATAGTATGCGGTCTGTGTAGGAAGGGACCCTGTCAGCATCGTATTCGTCGAGGGAACCTACTTGATACCGGTATGTTGGAGGAAAGCATATTCTCCCCTCTTTGAATCCCTGAAGCACCCGCTGGCCCTTCATTTCTTGAGAAAGAGTGTCGTTCAGCAGAATTGCATCGTAGTCTCCTTTCTGGACGAATTCCTCAATAAATTCGGCATGCATGGCAACTCTGAAATTGAGGTCACCCATTAACACGATGACCCGGCTATTACGATCTTTTCTTGAAAGCGATGGCGTATCAGAAGCTCTTCGCTTGACTCCTGATTGCCTCTGTAAGAGATCTTCCGTATCGGAAACCGACAGCTCGTGAGCATCGCTATCAAAGATCACACTTCCGTGCGAGTCGGGGATCGACTCAATGTTAAATTTGGCAGAAATCTCCTTCAGCTCCCATCGTCGTCGTTCTAAGTTCTGATTCGTAGCGCCGGCTGATAGATGACAATTAATCAAAGCGACCTGTATGCCAGAATCTTCAACGACTGGATCTGCCCCCAGACTAAAAGAAATTGAGATTGCCCCCTTATTTCCCCACACTCCAAACAGTCCGGTTCCCGTCGAAGAGAGCTTCATTGAAGAAATTTGAGGCTTAAGAGAGGACCTCACAACCACTACAGTCATCATGCCTAAAAGCTGATTGTGTGCCAGCTCTTCAAATGATTCTGTAGACATACCCGAGACTGCTCTGAGGAGAGCGTTGGTGGTTTCTTCCAAGGTGGCAGCATTGGCGTAGAGGTTCTTGCCAAGAGGATCTGATTCTTGCAGACTTAGGACGTAGAAGTCGGCAACATCTGCAGTACCAGTTTCACGCGTGTCATCCTCTCTGTGGATTTCAAGCATTGCTCTTAATTCCTGCTTCGATATGCGATCACCATGAGCGTTCCAGGTAATCAATTTGATCCTCAAGGGCGATTCGATTAGAAACTTGCTTCTCTGGTCAGCAAGTTGGCGGTCACGAATATCAGCTATGGACGTATGGCGCAGTTCCCTAGAAAGAGATCGAATGTCAGTGTATGAATTGCCCAATCTCAGACCGATTTCAGAATCGCGGTGTGTAACGTTGCTGGGAAGAGGAGGATGAAGCTGAAGGAGGTCGGAAACTTCATTCTGCCACAAAGACACGAAGTCATCAAGCTCTTCACCCTGTTGTTCCTTGATAACCTGACCAATGTCTTCTCCGGCCAGCTGAAGTCGCATGAGCTCGGGATCACTACTAGGCGTGATTGTCAGCTCATGCTCGGCTGTCAGCGGCTGGGGAGCTGCCAGGTCTGGTCGTCGTTTGTCAGTCAGAGTGAAATATGGAGGATCATCGATCTCCAATTGAACTGTGGAGGATCGTCTTCTTCCTTGGAAGTACTTCAAGACGTGAGTGTCCGTCTCAAGGTCCATGATCAATTAATGGACTTAGTGGCTGCCGGTCCATGCATGCCAATCTGTACGCTGAAGGGCCTAGGGTGTGTAATTTGAATTACGAAATTCAGCCATACAGCGCGTCTCTGCCAGCGCGACGAGTCCGCAAGCAGACAGAACATCTCAGAGTCTAATCGATTACTGAAACGTCGCATTGACCAATACTGTACGGGGTTCCTGTGTGAAGATATTGGTCACTAATATGCCAGCTTCACTCAAGTCGATCTTTGTAACGGCGACTTGTCTCAAGGTATTATTGTTTGCGGCCTACAGATCAACGGATTTCGAGGTTCATCGCAATTGGCTGGCCATAACCAAAACCCTTCCTGTTAATGAGTGGTATACTGAGGCAACATCCCAATGGACTCTTGATTATCCTCCATTTTTCGCCTGGTTCGAATGGGTCCTGGCTAATTTAGCCCCGCCAATTGTCGACGCAGATGGTGCCTTCGCTGTGGTAGAATTGGGGAGCTATGGATGGCCCACAATTGCGTACCAAAGAACGACGGTCATAATATCTGAATTGGTACTGTTTGCTGCTCTTCAGTGGTATATCTCAACCACTCAAGAAGGCCGATCCCGGTTGCAGTCGCAGGCAATCGCCGCATCTATCGCTCTTTCACCTGGTCTCCTGATCATAGATCATATCCATTTCCAGTACAATGGATTCATGTATGGGTTATTCGTGTTTTCGGTCACGGCTGCTCGTAACAACCGCCTCTTGCTCTCCGGATTCCTCTTCGCTGTCCTGCTCTGCTTCAAGCATATTTACCTTTACTTGGCACCCGCCTATTTTGCGTACTTACTGAGAGCCTATATTCTATCTGGTAAGAATAGCAAGGGGGAGAGCGTCATAAAACTTAACTGGGCGAATGGGGTGAAGCTTGCTGTGGCAGTTATATCTCCCTTTCTCGTTGCATTTGGCCCTTTTGTATACTATCAGCAGATCCCGGTAGTTGTCGCGAGATTGTTCCCGTTCTCGCGAGGACTCACACATGCATATTGGGCACCCAATGTTTGGGCTCTCTACTCTTTTACGGACCGATTCTTGGCCAGCACTTGGTACAAAATCGATTCTCCAAGTAGCACTAGGGGCTTGGTGGGAGATGTGTTCTTTGCAGTGCTGCCTGATATACAGCCGCGAACTACATTTTTCTTAACCTTATTTTATCAAGTCCTCGCAGCTATCCCTTTGGTGGTTTGGCCTAGCCATGAAAGGTTTGTTGCAGCGCTCACCCTTTGTGGTTTCTCCAGCTTTCTATTTGGATGGCATGTCCACGAGAAGGCAATTCTCATGGTCATATTCCCGTTTTCGTTCATCGCTCTACGTGATCGCCGTCTCCTGTCATCCTTCGTCCCATTGGCTGTAGCGGGGTACATTTCATTGTTTCCGCTTGTGTTCACGTCTGGTGAAGAGCTCGTCAAGCTTCTGTACACGTTCATATGGCTACTTCCCTTCATGATGTCTTTCTCTCACATGGTCACTGTGACGAATATCAGCCGGCGAGTATTCCTGTTGGACCGCATGTCCCTGATATATATGATAGGATTCGTGCCTATGCTAATGCTATCAACGGCGATCGAGAAAATTGTTCCGAAGTACGAGTTCCTAAAACTGATGATCATATCGTGTTACTGCAGCGTCGGCGTTATCGGGTCTTGGGCAGGTTTTAGCTGGCTCTATTTCTTCGACGACGACCTCTGGCGCACTGACGCAAGCTAGCTTGTGATTACTGCGCTTTCCAAAACTATGTAAGTTGTATTTTAATGAATAATATGATCTATTTTCTGCGACACAAAGGGCAGTACCACCTGCCAGCAGGAATGCGTCGCAGGTTGATGCACGGCAAATGGTACCATTCAATGGAGCACTTTGGGTTATCGCAAGCGATCATCTCTCCATATGACACATCTCGGCATGTACAGTACACAGGTCGGCTTCGGGATGTCTTTGCCTTCTGTTGGCTCTTTTGTTGCTTCCGAACAGATGTGCCTCGGAGGGGTACCGAGTTAGAGGTCTGTGGTTTGACGACTTCAGCAGGCTTTATCCCATTCGCTTGGCTACTTCGGCTCACCCGAGCTCCCCGTGAAGACGACGGGCCAACGTGACCTTTAGGATGCCGGGCAGATGTGGACACAGATGCTGCTGGTGCCAATGAATCTTCACTTTGCTTGGCTATCTCCCTGCCTTTCACAGCTCTTAAGCGAACGACTTCGCGGAACGACTTACTGTACTCGGATTCGACGAGCTTGTACAAATAGGATGCTTCCGCAACCGCGTTCAGCCGAATGACGTCCACGTCCTTCACGATAGCGCTGGCCTTAATCGCTAGAGAACGCGACTTTTGCGATCCCAAATCGCGAACTTTTTGAGATTCTCCAAGGCACAAGCCAAGGTCCTCAGATGATTCGATAGCCCTGTCATCAAGTAGCCTGATTAGTGACAGCGACCTGCGCACTTGGGAGTGCAAACCGCGGTCCATTGGCCACCAGCAGTCACCTGCATGAGTGCATCAGGTCAACCGCGCGTAGATGGTGCATAGAGCGGCTGACGAAGGCACGGCGGGATATCTGCCCCTAACCGCCATAAACTAGCCAATCACAGGCCTGCAGTTAGTGAAAAAACCCACATTCGAGTCTACGCAGCGTAGTTGGGACACCTTTTGAACCATTGACACTTTTTGTGTACTCCTTCTCTTTCTAGTTGATACACACTAGTCTGCCACCCAATTTGTAGGGCCAGATCAGACAACTGAAGGAGGCAGAATGTTCCGGTTTGTAAGTATTGAATACCTGAGTGGAGCTTTGGTCCTTGGTGCTTGACGACCAGAGCGCGGGAGAGAAGCGATCGATGGCACAGAACTGTGGTTGCTCTTGTCATTTCTACGAGGACGAGAACCCTTGTCTAATTTGGATTACGATGTTCGGTGTGTTCAATGGGCAGTATACCTGCCGATTGTCACTGTACCGCACAAGCCTATCAATCTTTGTTCCATTGGTTGTGATGACACGGACTCTCAACGGCACGTTGTTCTTTTATTGAATGCTAACTCTAGGCAACTTCGGCTTCGCGCCTGACAAAGCAGGCCGTCACTGCGACGGTGGCCACTGCTGGGCTTTCGTCTTACTATGCCTATCTGTACTTGACTCCTGTGTCTGCCATGACTGACGCGGAACACGGCCTGCACTCCCCTCACTATGGCTGGTCCCACAATGGTCTGCTTTCAACTTTTGACCACCAGTCAATCCGCCGTGGTTACCAGGTGTACCGAGAGGTCTGCTCGACGTGTCACTCGCTAAAGTTGGTTCCTTGGCGCTCATTGGTCGGTGTTTCCCATGCCGCTTCGGAAGCTAAGACCATGGCTGAGGAGTTTGAGTACGATGACGAACCTGACGATGAAGGAAACCCGCGCAAGCGTCCTGGTAAGCTGGCCGATTACATGCCTTCTCCCTATGAGAATGAGCAGGCCGCCCGAGCTGCCAACCAGGGTGCTCTTCCCCCGGACTTGTCTCTGATTGTGAAGGCTCGTCACGGTGGTTGCGACTACATCTTCTCGTTGCTGACTGGTTACCCTGAGGAACCTCCTGCCGGTGTAACTTTGCCTGTTGGTCTCAACTACAACCCCTACTTCCCTGGTGGAGGTATCGCTATGGCCCGAGTACTGTTCGATGGACTTGTCGAGTACGAGGATGGAACTCCCGCGACTGCTTCGCAGATGGCAAAGGATGTAACCACCTTCCTCAACTGGGCTGCTGAACCGGAGCATGATGACCGTAAGCGTGCTGGTCTGAAGGCTGTCATTACTATGTCTGCCCTTTGGGCTCTGTCCGTGTGGGTCAAGCGATGGAAGTGGTCTAGCATCAAGAGTCGTAAGATCCTCTACCGTCCCCCCAAGGACCTCTGATCTATCATATCACCATGTGACTCAAAAAAGAGATCCAGCGGTATGTAGCGAGGACTTCCCGCCCAAACTTTTAGTCCATAGCATTTCCAATAGATGGACATTGACTACTGTAATCTGAAACCCCACTGAACAATAGCTGCCGCTGGAGAGGGTAGTTGATTTAAAATAGAAATTTATGACTACTATAACGTTGGTCGTTTTAAAGCTTTGAGCCCTTGGACTTCGCCTGGATCACACGGCGAGCAAGCTGCTGGAGGTGGACCTCATCGGGGCCGTCGGCAATACGAAGGGTTCGGTTGACGGCATAGATGCGAGCAAGCGGCGTGTCCTGCGACACACCTTCAGCTCCATAGAGCTGGATAGCTCTGTCGCAAACTCGCAGACAAATGTTGGGACACTCAATTTTGGCCTTCGAGATATCTTCCAGAGCAGCCTTCGGTCCTGAGACATCAATCTTGTGGGCCGCAGCGAGGACCAATAGTCGACCGTAGTCGATTTCCAGTCTGGAGCGCGCAATCCAGTCAGCAACAGTGCCATGATGTCCAAGCTCCCTACCGAACGTACGGCGTGTGGGGTCCGTGGCTCTCTTGACCATCCAGGTCAAGGCCTCCTCCGCTGCACCGAGGGTTCGCATGCAATGGTGGATACGACCAGGTCCAAGTCGGCCCTGAATAATCTCGAAGCCACGGCCTTCTCCCAGAACCACGTTCTCAACGGGGACTCTGCAGTCCTCGAACCGAATCTCCATATGGCCATGAGGAGAGTCATCATAACCAAATACCTTCATAGGGCGTACCATGGTGACTCCCTTCGAATTGGCTGGAACAATCACAACTGACTGCTGGCGATACGGATTGCCAGAGTTGGAAGTACGGCCCATCACTAGCAGCAAGCTACAGCGGCTATCACCGGCACCTGAGGACCACCATTTCGTGCCATTGATCACGAATTCGTCGCCCTCACGCTTGATCTCCATACGGATATTGGTGGCATCCGAGCTCGAGACCCAACGCTCCGTCATACAGAAGGCAGAGCGAATTTTACCTTCCAATAAGGGTAGAAGCCACTCCTGCTTCTGCTTGTCATTTGCGTATCGAGCTAGAACCTCCATGTTTCCCGTATCGGGTGCGGAACAGTTCATAGACTCTGCAGCCAGCAGGCACCGTCCCATCTGCTCCGCCATCAAAGCATACTCCAGGTTCGTGTAGCCAGCACCCTCGTTATAGTTACGAGGCAGGAAGAGGTTCCACAGGCCCTGTGACTTAGCTTCAGCCTTCAGCTTTTCAATTGTTGGGTGGTCGCCCTTCCATCTATCGGCAGAAGTCTCATGCTGTTTCTCGAACTCGGCCTCTGCGGGGATGACCACTTCCGTGACAAACTTTGCAACTTTGTCGAGGGTGGCACGAGCGCGAGGTGAGACTTTGTCCTTCACAAGTTCAGGGATGTTGGCAGACATTGTTAAATAACCTGAGTTGAATTGTTAGAGTACGAAAATGTTAGCGCAGTTCCCCCGTGTTTTATACGGGCCTTTGATACAATGGGGCTAAATGTGGGGTTTCCGCGGATTAGGGCAGACTATCCGAGGTCGCACCCACTGCCGAGCGTTCTAGCTATGTTTAGGGAAAGCGCCCGTATGGGTCATAGCACACAACAGATACTGTATAAATACATCAGATTAAATATGGACATATGTACAAGTCACATCTAGACAGGATTGCAGTCTGGCAGTGCTGAACCGTCGGCCCGCGCAAAGGGAACTCCGCGGAATCCAAGGTCGAGTCTCCAGCCGCAACCAGGCATGCCCCAGACTCAGTTATGTGAGAGACCAGGAATACCTGGCAAACTCGTTGAAACAGGGGGTACCGGGGGTGGCAACGGGGGCAGAGGCGGCTGATAAGAGTTTTGCTGTTGATATTGCTGCCGTCGCTGACCGCTTTGTCCTCCGCTACTGTGATATTGGTTCTGCTGCTGAAGCTTTTCTTCTTCATGATAGTATCGATCATCGAACGCGCCGTCATCATTGGGCCGCGGTCGACACCAGAATCGGGTCATCTTATCATTGGATCCAGAGCACAGAATATGCCCGAGTGGGTGGTATTGAAGGGACCATATTGGCCAATCGTGGGCATTCGGAATCTGCAAGGCAGGGAGCAGCCCTGTAGTATTCTCAGCCATAGGAGTATCCAGGAAAAAATGCGAAATTGTTCCATCGTGCGTACCAGTTGTCAACAATGATGGGTGAATGGGATGCCATGCAAGTGACGATACGTCTGACTTGTGACCGCGTAGGATAAGGATGTCGCGCATCATTCTCAAGTCGAAGATTCGACCGGAGTGGTCACGGCTAGTTGACGCCAAGAGCATCTGGCCACCAGTTTTCTGAAACATGGTTTTCGTTACGGTGTTTTTGTATCCATGCAAAGTACTCAAGCATTTGCCCCTCGTTCTAGGGTCCCAGAGCTTGATGAGATTGTCCTTTGATCCACTTGCGATCAGACCCATTGTAGGATGCCAGTCAACACATTTCACATCCCATCCATGTCCATTTAGCACCGCCTCCTCAGATCCATCGTTGAAGTTCCATATCTTAACTGTTCCATCGTCTGACGCCGATGCAAACTTAGCATCGTTGGGCGCAAATGCGATATCACGAACCACCTCACGATGAGCCTGGAGAATATTGACATTGTTGAAGTTGGGCTGCCAAAACTTGATCTGCCCCTCTTGATCACCAGATAGTAACCACTCATCGTCATGGGAATATACCATGGTACGTATCGCATTGTCATGGGCCTGCATAATGGTCTCAAAATTGAACGACATGCCATTCCATAGAGTGAACTCACCGCTCATGCTGCCGGTAAGCAGCCGACGACCTTCGGGAGTCCATTGAACAACAAGTACAGGATGCTTGATTTTGTTCACACTTGTGTGGACGAACTTGGTAGCGAGGGATGTGACTGGCGCTGGCTTGTAAGCCGGAGGAGGCAGAATATCGACGATATAGCTGGCGTCGGGCCTCACCCGTAGCTTATTTGCAGATACACCTATAGCCCGCTCCAATGCCCACCGAGAGAACGAGTTGCCATGATCAATGGTTCGCCGATGGGCCAACTTGCGATGCCCGTCGTCTTCCATGCTTGTGAGAAAGTAAGCCCTCACTCTATGCGAGCGGCTAAATTCCAAGCTCCTGTTTATTGCGAAGATTGAAAACTCCCAGCATGCGGCGTCTCAAAAGCTGACAGCGGCTTTACCGGTACAGTGAGTCGCAACGGAATCCCAGGCAGGAGTGAAGGGGGTATGGGCAGGGTTAGGCCGAACGCCGCATTAATGCTGCAGTAATTATTTTTAGTGTCGCGTTTGCTCGCTCCGAAGGCAAGACAATCTCAGATCCTTAACTACCCTGGGTTGGATCAGCGACTTTTCTACATATCCCAACTTTCCTGCCATAAAGTGGCCAGACTTGGCGTCGACCGTGACCTGCATTCGTGATGAACCTGCTGATGGTTCCTCGTAAGACCGCGACCCGCTACCTGATGGCGGGCGGGGTGATCACGACGCTGATTTACCTGCTGATGGTGCCATATCAATCGGGAGACGCGTTGGCGTCGATGAAGTCTCTCACAAAGGGGTATGGCCAAGGAAACACACCACCCCCCTCAGCGGGCGGTGCGCAGGATATCTCTGCGGTCGTGGTCCATCCTTATGAGACTGTTGCGCCTTCCCCCAACAACAACCTGGAAAATTCTCAGGGAGCCCCTGACAACTTCCTGGATCCAATCGGAGAGCCCATCGACACGTCAAAGGGAGGCCACCTGAAGACTGATCCCCACCACAGTCACACGCCTACCAAGACAGATCCATCGGTGAAAACACCAGCTGAGGGCGCCTTGAAGGCTGACGAGACCTCCCAGCATGTACAGAGTGATGCCACGGAGACTCCTGAGCCTACGCACTTCCCACTACCTGAGCTAGCTTCGCTTGATACTAAGCGACGGGACTATCTCAAATCTGTCTTTCGTGTGTTTGACGACTATCACCCAGAGTATGAGCCCCTGAAAACCTATAAGGACGAGTCGAGGCCACCTACAAAAGCATTTGACGACAAGCTTCCCATATTCACCACAAAAGAACTTGGCGAGTACCTTCAGGTGGGTGACGAGACCAAAGAGGTCCTTAAAGATGCACATGCAAAGGTGGTTGCGGCCCTTCCTGACAACCCTCCTGACGGCATCTTTAATGGAACAGGAGTTGTTTTCACCTCCGGTGGGGTTTACTTGCCTACGATGGTAACTTCACTACGCATGCTACGTCGGGTGTCGCCTGTAATCCCTGTTGAAGTCTTCTTGGCAGACGATACCGAGTACGAGCCCGTTATTTGCGAGGAAGTCTTGCCATCCTTAGGCGCCCGATGTGTCGTCTTGACACAAATCTATGGCGAGAAGTTCTTCAAGGATTTCGACATCCGTGGATACCAGCTCAAAGCCTTGGCGGTCGTAGCCTCGTCTTTTGATGATGTTATCTTTCTTGATTCAGATAACATGGCTATTTACAACGTAGAGGCTTCCATCCAGCAGGAGCCCTACCTAAGTTACGGCTACGTTCTATGGCCTGACTATTGGTTTCGTACCACTTCCCCTCACTATTTCGATATTGCCGGCATCAATCTGGGTGAGCGTGTTCGTGGCGATTTGTCTATAACAGATCTGGACCAAGTTCCGATGGCTGATCGTCGCAACGCCCTCCCCGACAAGAGTTCTGAATCGGGGCAGTTAATGGTTGCCAAAACACGCCATTTCAAAAGCCTACTCCTATCGGTTTTCTATAACCTGCATGGCTACTCGGCTTTTTACCCTCTGTTGACACAGGGTATCGCAGGAGAGGGTGACAAGGAGACGTTTTTGGCAGCTGCCCTCGCTGTGAACGATACCGTTTACCAAGTTCTTTCGGGCACAAGACCTGTGGGGCGCTTCACTAGCGATAACAGGTACATGGGTGCTGGAATGATGCAGCGAGTTCCTATTGATGACTATGAATACCACGTCACTAAGACGAGAGAAGCCGAACCCCGCGTCATGCTTATGCATTTCAATATGTATAAGATGAACCTGAAGTCACTCTTTTGGGGCGATGAGGAGGCTCATTTCATCGATGATGAGTCACGAATCAGATACTGGGGTAATCCAGCTGACAACGTAGGTGCCTTTGATTACCGGGACCTTGAATTGCTCGCGTGGCAAGAGGCTCTATGGACGGCTTGTGAAATGCCCAAGCTGTTCAACGCCACGTTCAGAGACTGGGTACACATTGATCAGAAGGAGCTCTGCTCGAAAGCTGAAGCTCATTACGACTGGCTGGTACGAACCCATGCGTAGTGGTGGATTTATCGATTTACAGTTGATTTTTTTCATCCCTCTCTATGTTCTGAGGTGTTACGTGATTATTTGATAGCATCGGGCGTTTATACGTTGAGATTAAACGCGCCATTATTCTTAACAACGACGCCTTTTTCAGTTACGATGGCGTCGATCAACTGGTGGGGTGTGACATCAAACGATGGGTTCCAGACGTCGATACCTGGTGCTGCGGTGCTGACGGTTACGGTTGTATCTGGAGATATTTTACCGTCCCTCACGACTGCTCCCTTCACCTGAGTTAACTCAATTGCAGCTCGCTGTTCAATGACAATGTCATCTCCACTTGCTGTTGAAAGATCAATCGACGTAGTTGGTGCCGCGACAACAAATTTCACCCCATGATACTTCGCTAGCACGGCCAGCTGATAGGTTCCGATCTTGTTGGCGGTGTCACCGTTCGCAGCGACCCGATCAGCACCAACAACAATCAGTTTTATACTAGGAGTAGATCTTAGTAGAGACGCGGCCATCGAGTCGGTGATCAAGGTAGCAGGAATATGGTCGTACACCAATTCGTACGCCGTCAATCGAGATCCTTGATTGTAGGGGCGAGTTTCCAAACAGTATGCGTGCTCAAGCGTCCCATTCAAATGTAAAGACCGAATGACCCCTAGCGCAGTACCGTAGCCAGCTGTAGCCAGCGATCCAGTGTTACAAATGGTAACCACCGATATTTTGTCGGACGGCTTAGGCTGGAGTTCGGTTATCCATTTTGCCCCGTTTGCACCAATACTCTTATTGTCTGAGACGTCATCAATTAGCATCTGCTCTGCGGCAGCGATGATCTTGTCCGCTACTTCACTGACAGATGAAGTAGAAAGGTCTCCGGCCGTCGAGTTAGCTAGCGTGGTAAGCTCACGGGCTGCTTGCGAAAGATTGACTGCAGTAGGGCGCGACTGAACCAAGTAGTCCAGTTTGCTCTTGATGAAGCGAGCGGCCTCTTCCTTGCTCTCGAATCGGGTGTGTGACAATTCCACCGCCAGAGACAAGGCTGCGACGATGGCGATTGCCGGCGCCCCGCGGACGACCATGCTCTTGATCGCGTTAAAGGCATCCTCAGCGCCTGAAATTCTCACATAGACGGACTCGTGTGGCAGTTTGAGCTGGTCCAGAATATCTAGAGTCTTCGTATGGGTGTCATACTTGATGGCTTGTAGCGTAGCGCTCATTGTTAGATCGGGTTCAATGCAAATCTAAAACCCAAATAAATATCACGATTAATTTATATAGTTTGCATAGCTACGTGTGCAGCATTCACCCATGATGATTGGGTACGTATACATCAGCTATACGAACCCACCAGGTGTATTACTTGTTAGTCTTAAACAGTTGACTACGGATAATGGGGGAAATTGAGTCGTCGGCTGTGGCTGTACTTCTGTACGTGGAACTGAGGCATGACTAAGAACTGCAAACGGTGTACTCCAGCTGGGCACCATTGAGACGTTCAAAGTTTGCAATCACCGAGACACCGTCGTCCTTTACCTTCAACTGGACGTCTAGCTCTCGTATAGGTAGTTCAAAGTCCCATCGCTCAGGTGGTTCCGTAAGGGTGCTGACTACTCCACCATCCTGGAATGATAGGTGACATGCACGGCTGCTTTCGGGCACAACGTTCGGCTTTTCTCGACCTAACAACCTTCATACATAGAGACGGTGGAACTGCTACCATTGAAAGTTGATTGATGGGTATGCCACCGGTGAAGTAGAACGCCAGCCCATCATGGATCCGACCCCGCCCACTAATTCTGGGGTATCAACCCTGAATGGAGCGAGCCCATACAATGTCGAGTCAGTAGGACATCGGAAGTCTACTGGCACAAAGACGGTCAGAACGACGAAAATCCCCACTAATATCATCCAGCCAGCTCCGTTTCTGGACACGCTTGCACTTTTGGCGGTGTTCACTCACATTCCATCTGTTCTGATGATTGTCGTCCACGCGCTGTTCCTGGCGTCATATTTCTCATCGGCAAACGTGTCGATGTCTACTCGATCTGTATTCGGATGGACTTCATCTTCTCCTTATAATCCTCCGTCTTCTGGGCCCTTTCATCACTCACTTCTTCGCGTAGTTGCAAAGATTGTGATAATTGACATTGGGATGGCTCTCTTCACTCTCTACGTTTCACCAATACTGCGGAACGTCGTCATGGTATTTGCTCATGCCATAGTTGCAGCGTCTTTGGGGGGAGGGGGAAGCCGGATATTTACCAACGCTATTTATTCGACAACTTTAATGGAGTGCGCTATCTTTATTTGGAGCAAACTCCGGTTCTACATCTTCGCTGACAATATTTTGGATCCATTGATGCTGGACTCTCGGCATCTTCTAAACCACCACATGGTTGGCGACGGATTCATGGGACCACCTGCATCTACCAAGTCGTTCAATACACTCACCAGTGCTTGGGCCTTGATTCCGTCAGCGGTAAAATTCGTTCGCCACCTTGACTGGACGAACGAACTGCCTCTCATCTGCTTTCAGACTGTCGCAATTCACGTGGTCGGACTTGGCCTTGTTCCGTTCATTCGTCGTGTGTTTCCCGAGAGAGGAATGTCAGACTCCCTGCCAAGTACACATGGCTTGTCATCCCTCGATCTGTCTGGTGATAACTACATTGATCCATCCGTGAACTATTCAGTGGTGATGGAGCCCTCTTCCATGGATCTCCCTGTCGTCCCAGGAAACACAAGAGTGATATCAGTGCCGGATCAGCTCGACGTCAGCGAAAGCGGAGACCGATACGCAGACCGGGCTAGCTTTGCAAGCGATTTTGACTTTTTGTACGCCCCTTCACTGAAGAAGAACAAGCGTCTTGCTACTGTTCGGGCCAATCAGCGGCTGTGGTCTGTTCTTGCTAGCAGTATTGTTCTTGCTGCAAGGCATGAGAGCGAGAACGCTGAGAGCCGCATGAGCGATTCCACAGATGATCCGTCTAAGCTGTCATCTGGTCAGTGCTATGTTCGTTACATAACCGACAGTGCTGTTGCCTTTGAAATCTTACAGCTACATCCAGAGCTTGCGGGCAACTTTGGTGCTCGGGTTAACCATATCCCTTGGCCACAAGTGAGCGTCACCCCTCTGGGTGAAGATCTGGACGACGGAGAAACAGTTACGGAATACCCTCGTCCTTACCTCGTGATCGTTCATGGACTGGTTGCAAGTTCGCAGTACGAAATTGAGCTCGTCTACAGCTCGCCAGTTGAGACGGTTGTGTACATGACTGTGAACATATCCGTGTCCAAGAGGGACGCCAGCTCAAGCGGAGTTCAAGGCATTCAGGCCCCGCCAAGACCAGTTTCTCCGGTCACAACTCTGCTGGAGACCCTGACAACAACACAAATTGCTTTGTCAGATGAGAAGTCTCGTTTGAAGAAGTCGCGTAGGGATCACGCGAAGCGGTTGACCAACTTGCGCGGTGAGATTGATGTCTTACGTGGAAAAATAGATGCGCAGGACAAAGGAGATGAGCGTAACAATCGGAAGGTGTTGTCGTTACGAGAGTCAGTTCGACAACTAGAGGAAGAGATTGAGAAGATTATCTCTACGACAGACGAACTGACTCAGAAGCAAGGAGAACATATCGCAGAGTTCGACCGCCAGAAGGAGGAATGGGAAGCACATGATAGCATGATCAAAGAAAAAGAACTGGAGTCGCAAAATCTTCGTTCCGACTGGGAGAAAAAGGCTCAGGTACTCGAAGCTGAGCTGAGCGCACTTGCCACGAAATGTGACAAGCTGGAAACAAAACAGCAGCGAATTGCAAGCGACATTGATAAACTGGATTCAGAGAGCCAGAAAGAGCTGGACAAGGAGATTGAGATCAGAGTTATCGCACGTCAGGAGAAGTTAGACAGGCGACAAAAGTTGGAGGACGAGTTTGCTAACAATATTAGCAAGCTCGAGAAGGTTGTGGAAGACACAAGGAAACACACAGACACTATTGTAGCACGACTGTCAGCGCCTATAGCGGGCACAGCTATATCTCAGGCTGGATCTACACCGATTTAGATCCCGTGAACATTGTAACTAGTCTAAGTAATTCGCATATGCTGCATGATTCATAGCCAGTTGTAAAAACTGTACAGATACTTTACATATATACAACTTGGCAACATAGACGTTGCCTATAAATATCAGTCGACCTCTGGGCCCAACTGGTGAAACTTCTGGTTTTGATAGAGCAGGTTCCCTAGCTCGTGTTTCTCTTCACACTCAACTTCGATAACCGCGGCGACCCAAATTTCGTGATCTTGAAGGGGATAAACTTGCAACCCTTTACAGTACAAGACTGCCACTGATCCTACAACTACCGGAATGCCTCCACGGCCAACAATCAGATGCGACTTCTCACGCTCAAAGGGATTGACCCGAGCTCCTAAACCCCCGCTGAATGCTCGGCTGATCTCCGCTGATTGTTTTGTTGCGGGTAGAATGTTGACAGCAAATTCCATAGTATCATGCAGTACCTGGGAAGTACGCGAAGGGACCTGTATGTTGAAAGAAATAAGCGGTCGCGGTTTTACTGATAAGGATGTCACTGAAGACAACGTGAGTCCTCTTGGCTCCGTTACGTTCGTCTCAGGATTGACATGGGTCGTGGTGATGACCGTGACAGGAGCTGCCAGCCCTCGCATAGCTTCCTTATATAAAGACTCCACAGAGATACCACCTGAATGGCTAGAGAAGTGTCGCCTGTGACATGCCAGAATCCTCGATACTGGCATTGCCCTTAGTAGCATCTCGATGCTTAGCTTGCCTACTGTGAAACCGGGGAAAGGTCAGCTTCTCGAACCCGAGCCCTACATATAGCCCCTGATGCTGGTATTCCGACAAGTTCTTCATTCATGGCAAGTAAGACATATCGGCGTCTAGATGGGGCCAAGAATGTGTTAGAAATCATCCGAATTTCGGATGACAGACTACTGAACAATGGATGCTGGCCAGCATCGAATCATAATTCAACATGGCAAACACGTATCAAACGACGTTCTGGTTATAAGCCAGAGTGTCCGACGACACTTGTCAAGCCAGTTTTACTGACACGGTTCAATAGATGGTCTGGTCAGAGGTACTCCAAGCAGAAAACGTCATCTCTCAAGTCCATGAGTAGGCTACCTGGTTTAGAAACAAATTTGTTTGCTCAGATCTTGTTATCACCAACGCGCATGGAGGCATCTTCTCGATCAATTTTACCGGCTGAAACCATGATCAAGTTAGGCGTCGTTGAATCAGATGACCCTCAACATAAGTTACTACTGACACACTTACAGAGGAAACGCAATGTTCCTGGCCCGAGGTGTTACGTATTGGGAACTCAACGAATGGTGAGCGCTGTCAAGGAAGGAAAACTTAGGAGTATGCTTCTAGCGATGCGCTCCGATCGATCTGTCAATCTGGCAGATAGGGGTCTATACGGTACAGGTGTGTCATGGCGACCGGATGCTGTTGTATTCAGTCGACAGGTTCTTCTTCACGATGTGATGCGTTCCGCCCACATACTAGCAGGAGCTCTATCGGAGCCCGTCTTATCAAACGGTCCCACTCTGGCGCTATCATGGAGTCCAACCGTTGAGCTCGAGGATATGCGTTGTATAAATGTCCCAGCTATTCTCGGCGATGATGGTGCAAAAGCATTGAAGAGAACTTTGGAGCAGTGCTCTGCTCATTGGAAGGAGCTGAGCTTCTTTGCTCCCCTACCTGTAGGCAATGACCTGCAGATGGCTCTATGGAGGTTTCAGAATTACGATTAATGCAAATGTATTGAATTTGAAACTCACTCAAGGAGATTTCAATGCTAAAGGGAGGCCATATATAACTGGCGAAGCGCCATTAAGGTATGGAAGCTTGCAGTCGTCCCGCGATTCTAGGACTGCTTGCCCGATGCTCATTTTCGACTCACTGTCAAAGCATCCCCATCTGCGTAACATCGAGATACTGAACATGTCAATATCCTTATCCGTCACATCCCATAAGTTTGCCACCACCATTGGGCTGCCGGCGGCAAGGTGGTATAAGGCCGTTCCCCACGGATCATACTGACCATTCTGATGAAGAACTCCGGAGCTACATCCCAATAGGAAAGATGGGCAGCAATTCTCCAAGCTCTTTATCTTCGAGGATCTTATATACGCCTCTCCGCCTCCGTGGCCAATGTAGATAAAGAGGTCGTTTTCGCGAAGCTCTTTTGCTATCTCCTCCTCAGAGGGTGGGTTCCCAATTACACCGTGCCAACCATCCATGCTTGTTAAATGGCCCTCGACTCTCTTCTGAGTCCTGACAAGATCTTTACCGGGGTTGAGGACGTAGTAAGCTCGATTCACTTCCGTCTCAATCGGGTTGTTCCTCACAAGGTTCTGGAGGATTTTTAAAGAAGGCACACGCGAAACCGACTTGTTTCGTAATGTGGGAATCGACTCCCAAGGAAACGTCTGACAGTGTTTGTCAAGTACCAGAACTATGTGCTCATAGGTACGATTGCCCGATACCTCGGCTGCACGACAATGATAGCTTCTCAGGTGTTCCTCCACCTCAACCACTATCTGATCAATATCCAGTTCGTCATAAGCATTCTGCTCACCATGGAACTGTAGTATATCAAGAACAAAATACACCAGGTCCTCCAACAACTCGGGAACTGTGAACGTATCAGGATGTCCAAGACCGAGAAAAAGTTCAAATATTCTTGGGTCGATATTAACCATCTGTGCAGAAGACTTGGTCAATCGCGATCGTGTCCGGGTCCGTGTCGCGGTTCGCGATGGAAGATAGCGATTGAGCACTTCCGCGAAGTCTACAACAAATTTCTCCACCAGGGATTTCTCCAAGATAGTTGTGTCAAGAATCCCTTTGAATCCACCAATCCAGCAGTATTCAACGTCATGAAGTAACTGCTGTAACTCCTTATCCAGGTCAAATCGCTTACCCCACCACTCCCGCATTCCTTCCGGTGTTTTTGCTTCAGGCGTCTTGGCTGCACCAATGCTGAGGCGGTTGTCAGACATGATCCGCTGAAAATGAGCGATTCCATCTTCGAATGAGAACGAGGACTCATCAGCATCTCTGCTATTGTGCCGGTTCAACGGAAGATTGACTGTGAATGGCTGCCGATCACTTTCATACCGTGATATTATGAGATCACCAGACTCGGATGTGCTCAATGAGACAACTAGCCAGTTGCTTGGCACTCCACTTACCCCATCAGTTGTAGACGTATCCCCTGCTTCATTCATACGGGAAAAGCACGCTGTTGCACGAGGCCATAGGAGGTCCAGACCCGGGTTTCCAAGACTGATTGCTCGCTCACTCAGAATTGAAGCTGCCTTCGCCGTCTCAAAGCAGGCCAGGGACTTTGAAGAGCTCCCATGAGCACTGATTGCAGACAAAAGCATCGTTACACTGTTAAAGAGTTGAGAAATCTCTGCGACTTCAACATTGGAGCACAGGCGATGCATATTGGCGGCACAGTCGCACAAGACTTCCTTGGCTCGCACCAAGTGAAGCACAGATTTTGAAGACTGAAATGCGGTTGAAGAGGTCAGTCTATCTTCATTTGAGAACGTAGACGGCAATGAAAGTGCTGAATCCTCGAGAGTACCCAGCACAGGATCCCCCAGGAGTGCTCGACGAGCACGAAGATAGGCTCCTCTCGCAACCTCAACCTCATGCATCAACGTGTCATATTCAACTGGATTTGGAACAGCATCTGTAAGCAAGGTATGAGCACTTTCCAGGCGTCCCTGCCGTTGAAGGCTTCGAACAAAGCATCTCAGAAGCTTGTTACGAGCCAAATCCAGTGGAACGGATGATTCACCGATCCCAACTTGGTCATTGAGAGATAGGCACGCTAGACGTCGCAATAAATCTTCTTGAAGCCCCTGAGAATTTTGCTCTCGTAACTGCCTGAAGATTGTGTTTCCAAGGTCGAAGTAAACTTTCTCCTCGGAGAAGCGATTCTCTGTCTGCAGAAACAGCATTGTGGAATGAATCACAGAAAAGTAGTTGAGATCCTTGACCTGGAGTCCCTGAGACAAATCGTCACAGGATACTAGAGCCTGTCGCGCCCCAGTGAGATCACCTATGCGTAGCATTACCTCAGACCTGAGAGACATGAATGCCAACTGGCGGAAATGACAGCCTAAACGATCTGACAGTTTCTGTCCTTCGGAAATGTGATGTAGTGTAGACCTCACAATCCCTGCCCGTTCACACATGACGGCCATGTCAAAGTGAAAATCGAGAAGGCTCGAAGTGAAAGACTGACCGTATAGCCCCGGCAGTGTGCATAGGGATGAAAGTAATTTCGAAAGCTTCGAGCTGGTACGAATCGCCTTTACTATCCTGCCTTTCAGCATATGAAGTCTGGCTTGGGCGGCTGTGGCTTTGGTGAACAGCAGCAGCCTGTCATAAAAATGCTGTGCAGACTCCCCTGACGACCGTCCCAAAGAAATCGGTACATTCAACGAGTCAACTGATGCTATCAGTGTGCAAAGGTCTTCGAACGATTTCGTGGCACGACGAGCGTCGTGCTCTCCAACATAATGCTCAATGGCTAGAGAGTGGCACATCGCCTCCACAACATCGCCAGAAGGATGCTTGATCATACTCGATACGATGGAGTCCACTGACTTGGTATAACCGAGCAGGTGGCATGACCACCCGAGCGCAAGTCTCATTTTGCGTTCCGTCAAGTTACCGGGATCGAGCCTCTCGAGATAGGATTTGAGCAATCGGACCCTTAAAACGTGAAGCCCCTGAATCTCGAAATACGCCGATAGATGATCCACTTCGTGATGCAGTAGGTCTGCAAGCCATCCGCTTTCCACATGTAGTAAAAGACTCTCGGCGGCACCCACTGTTCTGCTGCAACGCGCCCATAGTGACTCAACGTCTGACGGAACAGTCTGGAGTATGTAGACCTTCACGAACTCCACGTATAGTTCGGTGATCACGTCTGCGCTTTGACAGGAACCATTGCCAGCATCAGAACACCACTCACTGAGTTCCCGACAGGTCTCGCCGGTCGCAAAGAAGTAAAAGCAAGATGCCCTCGCTATCGCCAACGGGCCACCGCCACGAAGGAACAAACCTTCCAATAAATGTGACGCAAGCTTCAGTTTTTCGGAGTTTGTGGCGTGAACGTTACGAAGGCTCCATAGTACCAACTCCAAAACAGCGTCCTGCCTCTCGGGAACCCAGCAATCGATCTCGTCGAACTTCAGTAGCACCCGTGCCAATCTATTTGATGTCGTTCGAATACGGTCAACCGCGAGCCTTTGCCATATGTCAGCAACAGCATCTGGCTCCCTCAAGAGATCATGATGCTCAATCAAAGATTCGAGTAGACCACCCGTAGACGCCACAGCACGGCCGACATCTCCTAGAGATAGGTATGTCGACGTTAGAGTTTCAACCTGAGCACAACGCATGTTGATAGTCCCCGCTTCGAAAGTCGCGCTTTGTACGTCTACGCTCTTCTGATATAACGTCACTGCCGCACGGAAATCGTGTGCTCTGGAATAGTTGTTGCCTGCGTTGAACAGAGATTTGGCAACAAACTGGATAGAGTCCATATGACTGCCACGCGTGAAGTACGTGAGAAGTGGTTGAAAGAGACTCAGAATATCGTTGACGTCAAGATCGTCCTTTGGCTTCCCTTCTATCCAGCGGGCCAAATGACGCATGACGCGATCTGCGCTAGCACAATCTTGAAATTCCGTTGCCTCCATAAAACTTCTCACCTTGTGAAAGTCACCAGTTGTAAAGTGAGCATCGACATTAAGCTGCGGGCTTCCCATTGCCAAAGCACCGGGAGTACACTCAACTGGTGGCACACTGACATTCGTGATCAGAGATCCAGAGGACTCCGAAAGCAATGACAGCAGGTCATTGGCGGCCGCGCCTGCGTCGAGGCCAAGAGCGAGATTCTGTATTGCCAACGCCAATTTTGAGTTACGGATCACGTCTGTATGTATCCGGCAGAACTCTCCAATCTCCTTCGCCAGTGAGCTTGCGCTTGATGAAGCGCACCGGGAAACGTTCGCATCCTCAATTCCCTTGGCTATGGCACGCAAATATTGGTCGTCGAAAGATGGTAAATGCTGGAGAGCTATCAATCGTAGCTGAAGAGATGCTAGGCTTGGTGCATAATTCGAAAGACTGAGTAACAGCTTGGCGAGAAGCGCTGTCTTATGGTTGCGATACTTTTCAGGAAGTGAGCGACTGCATATGAAGACCTGTCGTGACAAACAAGAACGAAGTAAAGACTAGGTTAGCGCCCGGATCATCATTTGAGGATAAGCTCGCTTACCTGGAAAGATACTGGAGGAGATTTCCCCTGCTGAACATGTCGAAGGGCAACTTTGAGAAGGAGAATTTGGCAAGAAACCACCAAGTTGAGCAACGTGTAGTCCTGTGATTGCGCTGATATGTCGCAACTTAGGACTTGCTCATGCAAGAATTTGCCGTCGAGTGGAACCAGTCTTTCGAATAGAGCCGATGTTTCACGTAAGGATTCCGTAGTCTTAAATTAGCAGTGCTCACCGCGACAAAAGCCACTTACCAGTTTTGCATCAAGAAGCTTAACTGCCAAAGTAGCATGCAACTTTTCGACCGTGTAATTCGCGTCTGGCAGGGGTGCTCGATAGAGTGAAGCAATAGCTAGCTTGGACACTTCATAAGCATGATCAAGCGATTTGGGCGTACTCATGTTTCCCGAGTCGAGCACTTCAAATGCCTTGATAGCAGAAGAAAGTACAGAACGAGCTATACTCTCAATGCTCTGCTCTCCTTTCGCGCTATCGGCAGGTCGCCGTCTCCGCGTCCCTGCCGAAACCGCGTTGGTAAGCAATCGTTTGATCTTAGCCACATTCTGAAGAGAAAGCTTCTCAAAGTCCAGCAATACGACATCATCCATAGTCCTGGATACTTGGACTCGGAAGCAACACCCTTCACTCTCGCGTCTTCGGCTCAGGGAAACAAGCCACTATATTTACTCGTCTTGGTAAGGGTTGTCGATTGTCGCTAGGGCAACCATCAGCCGCTCAAAAATATTCTTCAGCCGTGCTACAGCCGTTCGGTTTCAGCCAATTTTTTTCTTCCAGCCCAAGAAGGCCCCGTCTGCTTTTCTTCTGTTACCTAACAAGTACGAAAGTGACTTTGTTTTCCTTTTGGTAGAACTATTCATCATGGGAACAGGTAAAAAGGAACAGAGCCGAAGAGCCCGTGAGGGCACGGAGCTTTCCTCTCATGGCAACCTTCGTGTCAAGGGTGAAAACTTTTACCGCGATGCCAAAAAGGTCAAAAGACTCAGCATGTATAAGGAGGGTCGAGCTCAACGGAATGCGAAGGGTGATATTGTTCAGGCTGCGACATTCCAGTCAACAGAGATCCCTAATGCCCGCGTGGAGCCAAACCGTCGATGGTTCGGCAACACTCGAGTTATCGCTCAGGACGCTCTCAACCATTTCCGGGAGTCTCTTGGAGCGAAAGCTCACGATCCGTTTCAAGTTCTTATGAAGCGAAACAAACTTCCCATGTCTCTTCTGGAGGAGTCATCTCATGCTCAGCCCACTGTCAACATTCTTGAGACTGAGACATTCGCCGATACTTTTGGCCCGAAAGCTCAGCGCAAGAAGCCTACTGTGTCGGTGTCTAGCCTGGACGACCTGGCCTCAAGCTTAGATAACGATGTGGAGCAATACGAGGAAAGACTTGAGCACAACAAGCTTCTGCAGGGTGACCTCGGAGGCACTGACGAGGATGGTTACTCTATTGAAGCTAAGGAGCATATTTTCAGCAAGGGCCAGTCAAAGCGTATCTGGAACGAGCTATACAAGGTGATCGACTCTTCTGACGTCGTGATTCATGTTCTGGATGCTCGTGATCCTATGGGTACTCGTTGTACCTCCGTGGAGCAGTACATCAAGAAAGAGGCTCCTCACAAGCATCTGATTTTCGTCATCAACAAGTGTGATTTGGTCCCTAACTGGGTTTCGGTAAGTTATTTGTCCCCTGATTCCCCTTCTTTTATTTCGTTCTGCTGTATGTACCTGGTGTTTTCTGGGATACAGCAGACCCATCGTTAAGTCAAGACTCTCTTGTTGCCTAGTGCAATTCATGCCCATGAGGAGATGCCTGTTACAACTTTGGAATATCAAATACCTGCCTAATCATAGTCGACCCGTTTTGGGGAGACTCCTGGTGGGGATGTTGATTCGTTTGAGTTGAGTTGCGAATGGAAGGAGATTTCCTTCCAACTATTTCGCTTGCTCTTAGTTATGAATCATACACGCTCTTCGCCCTCTCATCTGGTTGTGCCTCTGGAATTGGAACTAACATACAGGCTGCCTGGGTCAAGAGGCTCTCGAAGGAATACCCTACGCTTGCATTTCACGCCTCAATCACGAACTCCTTCGGCAAAGGAAGCTTGATTCACATTCTTCGTCAGTTTTCATCTTTGCATAAAGATCGTAAGCAGATTTCGGTAGGATTTATTGGCTACCCCAACACTGGAAAGTCCTCAATTATCAACACACTTCGAAAGAAGAAAGTTTGCACCGTGGCCCCAATCCCTGGAGAGACTAAGGTGTGGCAGTACATCACCTTGATGAAGCGAATCTTCCTTATCGATTGTCCCGGTATTGTTCCCCCGAACGCCAAGGATACTGAGGCGGACATTCTCTTTCGTGGAGTCGTTCGAGTTGAGCATGTTTCTCATCCGGAGCAGTTCATTCCCGTACTGCTGGAGAAATGCAAACCTCAACATTTGGAGCGCACTTATGAAGTGTCTGGGTGGAAAAACGCTGCTGAGTTCCTCGAGCTTATTGCAAGAAAGCACGGAAGACTGTTGAAGGGGGGTGAGCCGGATGAGAGCGGTGTTGCTAAGTTGGTTCTCAATGATTTTAACCGAGGAAAGATCCCTTGGTTTGTGCCTCCTCCCTTTGATACCACGGAGGATGGCGAGTTCGACAAAACACGTGCTGGTCGACTAGGTGAGATGAGAAACCGACCCTTGTCGTCCCCGGGTGACGTTTCTAAGAAGCCCACAGCTTCTGGAGTAAAGCCAGAGGTTGTAGAGGTTGTGGATGCTAGTAGCAACGGAAACGACAGCGACGAGGACAGTGTCGAATGGGGCGGGATCGAAGATGGTGATGAAAGTTAGATATTTAATGATGCTAAATATACGGTCATGCATGAGCGAGTAGCTGTTCTCTCACATTATCAATGCTGTCTTTCGACACATCTGTGGTCCGCTCTAGTATCGACCATTGCCTGTTGTTCTCAATTGGCTCCCAGTTAATGCTTTTTGACTTACGAAGCCAACTGAAGTCGTCAATCGCCGTCCAGGGATATGCCGGATTCCCGTCGGAAATCTGGTGTTAGTAAAGTAAATCACTGTGTTCTGAGAGTACGCACAAATAAACCCGGTAGCTGGCCAAAGCCTAGCTGAGAGGACTTCTCAATTACAGGGCGTAGCGAGCGACAACTGATAAATATGTCGGTAGTCTTGGATTGATGAATCCGAAATTGGTGACAAGCAGTCACTATTGTCGATGAGCGAGAGCCAGAAACATACACAGGGCCGAGCACGGACCTAATAACAATCACGCAGCCCTCAACATCATCTATCTTGATAGATTGGAAGCTCACTTCTGATAGGTACACAACGCAGCTCTTCAGGCGAGACAGGTGGACGACCGGGGTGTGAGGAGGGACGTGGTCAATCCATGAGTTCAGCTGATCTGAAATTTCGTAGGCAGCTGATGACCGGTTGTCAGTATCTCTGTTGGAGGAAGGTGAACCTTCTGTAGCAACTGGAACAGGATCAGCTGCGGGGACAGGCGATACCTGAGCGGCAGGCGATCCAGCAGCTACCTTCTGTTTGCCCCTCCGTCCAGAAAGCAATGTGAATCGTGGCTTAGAGGCAGTTGCGCTGGTTCCGTTGGTGATCAGATTGCTCAATGATTCAAGCGCAGATGAATACAGCTTTTGGTCATGTACTGGCAATATGTGACGGCTGTTCCTACACTGTGTCTCCAGTTCAGAGAGTTGGGCCAGGCATAGTGCCCGATCCTGATCCGAGCTGATCGTTGTAGCCACATTCTCAATATCTAAGTTAGCTGCGGGCCATGTCATCTTAGAAGTACCTACGAGCTTTATGATCGTTGAACCACTTGTAGAACTCCCCAGCCGACTGCTGTTGAGCCATTTCCGTCAAGGAGGAGAGAAAGCCATTGGAGCTCTGATGGATCTAAGCATCATCACGTGACATACATTCTAGGGCCTCACTTTTAGACGAATTAAGAGGTCCACTGGGCATCTGAACTTCGTTGAAACCACCTTCAACACGTTTCACAGACACTGGAACTGCAAATAGTAGTGGTGGAACATTTATATAGGAGTTGAGGGCTCTATATGGGTGGTGATGTGCCTCCACAGGTATCAGATCACATGACCCATCCCGAAGGGTCAATCCTATCTACAAGGGATCAGACGATTATCGGAGACAGAGTTGTTTGCAGTATTCTGTCATTATCATAGATCTGCTGATAGGATCTCCTGTCCAAGGAGATCAGAAGCCGAGTACCGATTTTCGCAGCTGATGCGGGCTGCCGCACACCGGGCATTTGCGGCGGTGCATTTTAGCCGATTTAGCCCACGGATACCCTCATTGTAATTTCCAATACAACCACCCCAGACGCGCGACAACCCCACCTTTTTTTCCACCCGCAGGTTGTTATATAAACAGCGCCATGGACCAACTTCAGAAGGCTGTTGAAGGAACTATCGATTTCAAAGGTCAGCAACTTGCCGACAAGCTATCCAATTACATTTTGACAGGTGGTGCCATTGCCAGTTTGATTGTTGGTTTAGTCGCTCAGAGTTTGGAGCTGACGGTATACGTGTTCGGCGCGACTGCTATTGTAACGGCAATTGCAGTAATCCCGGCCTGGCCCTTTTATAACCAGAACCCCGTTGCGTGGCAATTGCCCCCTGTTGTCAGCAACTAAAATCACCCTAGACATAATACTCAGAATGTCCACCGATCTATTCTTGGGCCTCGACTTGTCCACCCAGCAGCTGAAAGGCATCGTGGTTAATTCAACACTTGAGCACGTTTTTCACGCAAAGGTGGAATTTGATGTCGATCTACCAGAGTATAAAACTGTCAAAGGCGTGTTCAACTACCCCGTCGAAAAGGAAGTTCAGGCCCCCGTCGTTCTGTGGCTAGATGCTCTGGATCTGCTGCTCACTCGCATCAAGGAGAGTGGCCAAGTGGACCTTAAAAGAATAAAAGGAATCAGTGGTGCTTGTCAGCAACACGGTGGTGTATTCTGGAACGCAACAGCCCCTTCCGCACTTGCTGGAGTGTCGCCCTCGAAAGGATCCCTCAAGGAGCAGCTGCAGTCTAGTTTTGCCTGGCAAAATAGTCCCAACTGGCAAGATCACAGCACTGAGAACGAGTGCCAGCAGTTTGAGAAGGCTGTCGGAGGCAAGGAGGAGCTGGCTCGAATCACAGGTAGCCGAGCACATCATCGATTCACCGGTCCCCAGATCCTCAAGTTAAAGCACCGCCGACCAGATGTTTACGAAGCGACGCATCGCATAGCACTTGTCTCATCATTTCTTTCGTCTGTTCTGGCCGGAAAGTATGTGGACTTTGATAAGAGCGATGTTTGTGGAATGAACCTGTGGGACGTGAACAGCCATTCTTGGTCGAAGCCTATTCTCGGCCTCTTCGGGGACGCGACTGAGGCAGAGCAGAAGCTCGGAGGTGTTGTGGAGGCTGGTAAGGCTTCTTACGACATCAGCAGCTACTTCGTTGGCAAGTATGGGTTTTCCCCCACCTGTCAGGTTGTTCCTTGCACGGGTGACAATCCTGGTACCATTCTTTCTCTACCTCTGGAGCCCAATGACGTTGTGGTTTCTTTGGGTACCAGTACTACTGCACTCGTGGTGACTGAAAAGTATGTGCCATCTTCCATGTATCACCTATTTACACACCCAGTGGGTGTTGGCTATATGGGAATGCTTTGCTACTGTAACGGAGCACTTGCTCGAGAACAGATCCGGAACAGTATTAATGAAAAGTATCCAACTGGCGACAAGGACGACTGGTCGAAATACAGTAAGTTGGCTTCCGATCGCCCGCTTGCGGGCCGAGACGGAAAGCTCTGCGTTGGCTTCTATTTCCCTCTAAGTGAAATCATCCCTGACTGTGCCGGTTGTCTACGACGATTTGTATGGTCTGAAGATGACAAGCCTAGAGAAATTACAAAGTCGGATCCCTCTTGGCAGATTCCTGAAGATGACTCTCTTCGAATCCTCGAATCTCAAGCCTTGAGTATCCGGTATCGACTTCAACCGATGCTGACAACTCAATCGAAGTGCCCTAGAAAGGTCTATTTTGTTGGAGGGTCGAGCCGCAATGACTCCATTTGTGAGGCTATGACTCGCGTACTGATGCCAACCGAGGGCGCATTCAGGCTTGATCTTGCTGATGCCTGCGCGAAGGGTGCTGCAAATCTTGCTGCGTTTGGCGCGTCGGCCGCTAATACTTCGACTTGGGAGGACTACATCCGTACCCACTGGAGCGGAGGCGTTCAGAAGATTGAGTGCCACCAGCAGAAGGATGTTTATGCGGAGAGTCTCAAGGCATTTGTGAAGAGCGAGCTTCTGCTTTGATGTGGTAAAGTTATGCGCGGAATGCCCACGGCTCTTGTGTCTTATGTCTACTTGTTGCCTCTTAAGCGTATTGCTAATTGTCCCTGGTTTTAGTTAGAGAATGTATCTAGTAAGCCGTCTTCGGAATGCGCTGAGACGTCCTGCAAAGGTTGGGTCGTCTGATTTGGACAGGTTTGATCTCTCTGACAAGCTGGAAGCCGGTGACTGCTATGCATCCAACGCCAGTAGTCCGGGGTACTATATTCCGGCCTCAGCAGTGCAAGGAGGGGCGGATCAGGGAGATGTAACCGACGTACCCTGGTCACTGGCACGCGAATTACACGTACTGGACTCACAGTATGATGGTGGGAATGAGCGATCGAGTAGCATTCTTACGGCTACTAACTATATCTGTGGCGATCAATTCGAGATGTGGAAGTCAGTTGACACTATCAGCCTCTCAGAAGAGTGTCTAACCGCCTCGAGCTTTAGTAATCATGTCGGCAAAAGCCCGGCTTCTCTTTGCTGATCTCATTCGAAGAAACAGCCCAACCGCCAGGTGCTAGTTATTCGCCGCTTCCGTTCTACGCTTTTACCTTCCAACCAGCTCTCGTCAACAGCTGCCATACGAACCACTCAGTTGGCTGGCTCTGCTGTGACAACTATCATTGGTTTGTATCTACTTACGTATCTCTATCAATCCATGATATTAGAAATTTAGTTACTCCTGATGTCTAGCGGCTTCCTTCTATCTTATCTATACGGTGGTTTCAAGGGAACCCGAGGTCCCGATGATGGACTCGAGCTTGCTCATAGGCGGGTTTCTAATAAGAACGTGAAAGTGCTCCAACGCTCGCACACTCTGTAATGCGCCCCAGTTCTTGAACCACAATATGTCTGCTCTCGAGAAGCCGAGCAGCTTAACGAAAGTACTCTGGACATATTTCTCAATAGTGATTCGAGCGGATGGGTCCAAGTGTCCCTCGGTATCCTGCGGGATTCTTGCCTTCGACCACACAACGAGGTGGACGATTCCGTCTTCCACACCGTATGGGAAGTCGTTGCGTAGAACCTTAACGTCATCCTTGGAACCAAGGAACGTCGTACTCGAGGGAATGATTTCACCAGACTCGGACGGAGTCCATTTGAGTTTCTCTTTTATAATGAACTGTAGAATACCTCCGTAGTTCTGTTCATACCGATGCTTTTCCTCCAGATAAACTTTGAGATCCGAAGGTCTTCTACTGAGACGCACCAGCGTGTTTGTCTCAACAATATCGACAAGATCCTCCCACGTGAACGGGACAAAGTTGTCGTCACCAAGATCCAGAATCTTCTGGTCACGCTCGTTAATCAACATCTTTGTTCCGGCAGTCATGTTAAACTCCGTCCTCGACCAGGCAAATAAACAATAGATCGCCTAGTCGATGTGACATGGACGCGCGGCTACAAAACAATCAGGGCACGGCCTGAGCGATAAGATCGTGGTGCATGCGGTTCCCAAAAGGGGTTACGAGCATCTAGGAACACAACTGTGCAACCGTTGCAGTGTCACTTAGCTTGCAACACATAGGCGCTAGCCGCCAGTTGTAACTGAATTGAGGTCACTTATATACAAGGAATGAATGACACTATCAAATCCTCCTACGTAGCCAAAGCGATCGTGGGAGCTACTAGCCACACCACTTATGATACATCAAAGCCGAGACCATCACGGCTCACTGACCAATCATTCGCTCATCTTCAGGCTTCCAGGATCCACTGAAGCGATGCTTGACAAATGCTAGAGGGTGTGTGTCCGGTCCAGCGCCCATGGTCTCGATACCAGGGCTAAAGCTGGTGATTGGCAGAACAAGTACGTCCGACACCTCCATTGGATCTATCATGCCAGTGAAGTTGGACCAAGACACAGGGTAGTAGAGGCCCGACTTAACGGGATCATTGAAATAATTGAACACGGTGTCGGTCCAGATGCCGGGACCTGTCCACTCCATGATAGTCGACCCACGCTCCTTCGTGGTAGGCAGACGCAGAAGGCCCTCGGCCTTCTTCGCGAGCGTAGTCTCAGTAATGCTGGCGACAATTTCACGCAATACAGGATGGCCAGGCTTGGCCTGGATAGTCCATTGGCAAAACTGGATGCGACGCGAGTACCAGAGTTTCCAGTCAGGACGATCCGGGTCTGCTTCAATGCCCACAATGAGGCCAATGTCGCGTGGGTCCACCAAATCAGGAATCCAGTTGGGCACAGGCTTCAGAGCCTCGGTGTCCACATCCGAGTAAGTGCCTCCTCGCGCGAGAAGAATGAGATAGCGGAAGAAGTCTGCCTTGAGGATGGTCTCAGGCATCGCTTCATAGGCAGCAATGACCCTGGGCACATTCATGTACAAATGGCGCACCAGGGTGTCGGCTGTCTGGTCCGACACCAGCTCGTGGACGAACCCAGAGTTGCGGTCCTGCCACGAGCGCACAGTATCGCGAATCTCCGGGTCGAGATTGGGATCATCAAGTCCATGCTTCCAGGTTTGCCAAATGTATGCGGGAAATTTGGCGGTTTGATAGTAGGGAAACTGAAAGGCCAGCTGGCTGCGTATCGACGCAGTAGCGGGCAGTCTTCGCAGCTGCTGGAGCTGACGTTCTAGTTTCTTGCGCTCGACTTCCAGCTGGGCAATCTTGCGCTCTTGCTCTTCGGCTTTTTGCACCGTCGACTGCTGCAGCTCACGAATGGCAGCCTCAGTATCCTGTCGGGTGCGAGTCAGTTTCAGTTCAAGCTCGTCATTTCGAAGGAGATCCTTGGCCGAGAGGTTCTTGGTGCCCGAGAAGAAGAAAAAGAACAGCGCCAGCACCGTGAGGGCCACAATCACCGATCGACGAAATGTGAGCATCGCACCGGCGGTGTTTTTGGCGACAGATTAGTGCTGCAATCGGCTCAAAACAAACCGGCGAAGCCACCAGGTCAACACGTTTGAGCAGCCTCTGCAAATCTAGGACAAGTCACCAAAAGTATCGGAAAGAGTGCTCCTGTACTTCAGGTCAACCGACTTTACTTCACAATAGTCGGTTTTCACCTCAAATACCTGGTTTATCGGCTTTCGGCAGCTTCGAATGAGATTGTTACGGTACGTGCCCGAAAAGTTATTTATAGGGTGACCCGGCCGCGGTGTGGGCAGGGCGAGGCTGTCGCCTTGACTTACACTCGGCAGGTGATAAGGAGAAACGCAGTAACAGCTAGCTAGAAAAATGATCTGGCGTGTACTGCGATTGCCTATGACCTTTTTGACAACTCAAATTACAGGCTGAGAGCCTCGGCTGAGCTCGCTGTTGGCTGAGACGAATGGGCTATGCGTATGGTGTTATTCCGCCTTGCACGGCATCGCCGCGTGTTATCGTGCATAGGCCGCGACTTGGGCGGTGATGTCACTGGGCAGCTCGAGGCATTTGAAGAGCAATTAGTGCTAGGTATGAATCACTAGAAATCCCAGATATTATTGGTAGATGCTGGATTGTGGTCCCTTGGCGGTCCCTTGGCGGTTCTTGGTGGTCCTCTGGTGGTGCCTTGGGTGTTTCGTTACATGGGGTGGGCCTTCACTACCCCTGTACTACATGCAGCGTACAGCCAGGCACGACAAAACACAACAACATATTAGGTCGAGAATGCAGATTATAGAGCTATACACAAATGCAAGTGGAGATGTGGGCGAAGCGCGGATGTCGATGGAGAGGATATAGTGGTGTAATCTTCCTGGGGTCGTAGTGGTGGTAACATGCCAGTGCGTCACAGTGGGTTGTAATACAGTGGTGATCCACAGCATCCACGACTCAGCTGGTTTGTCGGCCAAGCGAGCCGTAGCAGTAGAGCCAGATTAGTCAATTGTCAATGTGAACGGCACAGTAAGGTAGATGTAATCACATAGTCTCGGTCACCTAGAGAACCGTGGCGTAGGAGACCGTGGTGATGGTGGGCGCCGGTCGAATCCATGGGTTCATCCGAACAATGACCAATTAACGATCTGGAGCGATTCGAGAGCTGATTTTGTGCGTTGAAAGGCCTTTCCGAAGCTTTCAGTCGGTATGCCTTTCTCAGCCAAGTCAGAGAACTGCCCAAGACCCTGTGAGTGTTGTAGCTGAGCTTTCAAAGCTTTGCTGTCGAATGGAACATTGTAAGAGATGACAATATCTGCCTCGACCTTGGGAATTCGAATTAGGCCGACGACGATAAACACCGCTTTATGCTCGGACTCGCGACCCCATTTCGCTGCGTCATGTACTCCAGTGATGATAACTGTGTCGCCACTGTTGTTAGAACTGGACTCACTGTACAATTGGGAACTCACGTTATACCACTGTTCAAGGTAGCTGAGTCTGCTGAAAGGATCCTTGGAACAGCCGAGTCTACTCCATTGAGGGAAGCGAGCTCTTCCAGATGTTGGACAGCAGCATCCCTCGTCGTCTGGCAGTCTGGAATCAGTTCCATGATGTCGAAAACTAGCGACTGCTCGGCCTCTTCTTCGTTGTTACCGACAAACACCTCCTGTGTATCGGGAACCTCACGAAAGTCGCTGACGTCTTTGAAATCAGTGGGCACTTCGGCCCTCACCATGCCTCCGTACAGTTCTCTGCCAGGCATGTCGTTACTAATACCAAGAATAAGCTAGCAAGGATCTTGTACACAACAATGGAAGAGTAAATGACCCTCGCTGTCGTACGATTGTGTTGTACTAGTTCGCGCTGCTGAAAACTTTCGATAGCTGTTCACAGTCGAGTTGGTAAGAACGATGAAATCTCCGTTTTTCTCTCCCCTGCAAGCTAAGTAGCTACCCTATATTTTCACGGTCAAGCTCTCGCTTAAATTGACCCCGTAACTAAAACGGCAGGTTGGGCCCTATACTCAGCCACTTTCCCCATCAGAACGGAAATGCTATGATCCGAGAATTTCAAAATGTATGTTTTCCGACCTCCTTCCAACCATCGTTCGTATCACGGTCCCTCGGAACTCGTCCGGTCCGAGTGCGTCGATCGCTCGAGTCCTGCGTTGGGACGTGCGTATAGCTCCACTTTGAGGTTTATGCAGTTAGCGGGTTAGTTCCGGTGGAGTTTTTGTCAAAACTACCTATACGACGCACCCCGCCTGGCAGTTTTTGCCGACCACCAGCACCGTAACTTTGCCAACAAAGGCCGCCCGTCGTATTTACACGCTCTGAGATACCCGTACAGGACTTGTGTCCCTCTATCAAGTCCGGTTTCGCCCTCTATCCGTCGTTTCCATGAGTCGGTAGCGCAGCAAAGCGTCGAACTACCCCCCGAGTCCCCGCGCACCCGCGCTCCCGCTATCACGATGTGGACCATCCATCTGGGTATCCGTATCCAGCTCACGGTTCTCATCTGTCTGGTGGTCGTGTTCTCGCTGACGATCCTCGCCATCGTAACAGGAGTCAACACGACCAACTATAACAACTCGCTCACCGAGGAGAGTTTGGCCGTTGTGGCAGTGCTCAAGGCCTCTCAAATCTCACAAGCTTTCTTGTCTCTGTACTACCAAATCTACTGGATCTCGACACGCGACCAGATCCAACTGGCTCTGAGCAAATACCGCGCCGGGAACACGACTGAGTCCAACTGGAATGACGTCTTCCTCTTCTTCAACTCGAGTCTCGGCACGTCAAGCGAACTCACAGCTGTCGGCATCTACGATGTTAGTTACCAGCTTTTGTTCAACACCACAAATACTACGGCCATCCCGGCTTACGACAGCATAAATGATGACCTTCTACCACTGGGGCCGTCCAAGGTTCCGCCTGCCTCGTTGTCCGAACAGGGCGGTGCTATCTCGGGGCCGTTCCCTGACGAAGGCCAGTATCTTATGTCAATTACGTTGCCCATTTACGGCAACTCGACTGTGCTCGTTGACAAACCCAACCTCACCGGATATATCACTATTGTGTCCAACACAAAGGCATTCCAGAAAGTCATTGCCGACCCCACTGGACTGACGTCAAATGGTCGGATGGTCCTGGCCGCTGCAGTAGACGGCGGAATCAATGGCACAAACGTCACACTTGGGTCCTTTTTCAGGTATTTGCTGCCTCCGGACGGCAGTTCTCTTGTCAGCGCTTCGTTCTCTTCATTCCCGGCTTTGCTACTGGCACTAACAACGAACACCAGTGGTGCATTAATCGATAGCAGGACCCCGGATAGTTCCGACATTGCCATCGGATACGCTGCTGCAGGCGTCATTTTTGAACAGTGGGCTGTGGGTGTCGAGGAGCCTCATACCAACGTCTACGCGAAAACGCGCCAGTCGCGCAACATTGTCATCGGTACTGCCTGCGGCACCGCTGGTTTCATCGTCCTTCTCACCATACTGGTTGCTCATTTTGCCGTCCAACCCATCTATCGGCTACGCACTGCAACTGAGAAAACAACGTTGCAGTTTATGGACGATAGGCCGTCGCCTCAACCGACACTTCCGCCTACCGGGAAGATCAGTCCGGCAGACGAATCGTCGGACCTGTCTAGATCAACCTCACCTCTGGGAACTAGTGGCGCAGATGAGGCACAGATGGCCAAGCACGGCAGGTTCCGAGTCCCTATGAAAGTTCCCGAGACAGGACTGTTTTTCAGGGATGAGTTGACTGATCTTACACGAACATACAACCGTATGGTTGATGAGCTCGTAAAGCAGTACTTCCACCTGGAGGACCGCGTTCGGGAGCGCACCAGAGAGTCTGAAGCCGCCAAAATTCAGGCGGAGAATGCCAACGAGGCCAAGTCTTTATTTATTGCCAACATTACCCATGAGCTGAGAACACCACTCAACGGAATCTTGGGAATAACCGCGGTGTCGTTGTCGGAAACAGACCCGTCAAAGATGCGCAAATCACTGAAGCTAATTTCGAAGTCTGGCGAACTGTTACTGGAGTTGCTCACGGACCTCCTTACGTTCTCCAAGAACCAAATTGGCCACATCACGTTGGATGAGAAGGACTTTCGTGTTTCGGACATCACCAAACAGCTGAGTGAAACGTTTGAGACCGAGGCAGAAGAGAAAAATATCAAGCTTACAATGGAGCTCTCTCCACAAGCTGAGTCCACTGTTGTATACGGTGACTCCGGCCGAATTCTCCAGATCCTGGTGAATCTAGTCTCCAATGGCCTGAAGTTTAATATCTCTGGAGGCAGAGTCGTGGTTCGTGCGCGCCTTGTTAATGGTGGGCAATCAGCCGAACGAACGCAGGTTCGCGAGATATTGGAAGATGAGGGATCCAGTGGTGCGCGGAAAATCACAAGCCCGCTCGACGAAAAGGGCAAGCTTTTCACAAAAGTTCAGCGATCTAGACATATACCACCTGATGGTATCCGTACGCCTGCTGATGATGGCAATGTCGCGACTTCGTCTGACGCCGTGGAAATCCGACGTATGAGTGGAGAATCGGTAAAGGCTGTGTCACTTCACAGCGCACCGCGTGGACCCTTCAGGCCCGCCAACAGGACCATGTGGTTAGTGCTGGAGGTAGAGGATACTGGACCTGGAATCCCCGAATCGCTACAGAAGCTTGTATTTGAACCGTTCACACAGGGTGATCAAGCATTGTCCCGCAAATTTGGTGGCACGGGATTGGGACTGTCTATCTGCCGCCAGCTGGCTGATGTTCTTGGGGGTAGAATCACGCTGAAGTCAAAGCTTCAGGTGGGAACAACCTTTACTGTGCGGATACCTGTCTTGCCGCCGTATGGCACCTCTGAGTTACAGGAGACGCCGAGCATTTCTACGACGACAAGCCTGACTTCGCAGGTAATTCAGCGATCGGAGAGCAATGGCAACAACAGCTCCAGCTTGACCCGGATCACGTCGTTCCCGCGCAAGCCAAGCCTTAGCAAGCGGGTTAATGTGGGCGATTCATATTTCTCGTTACCGCGAAGGTCCATGACAATCCACACACCCGTGAAAACTGACACACGTACCGCTGCAGAGCTCCGTATACTGATTGCCGAGGACAACGTCATCAACCAAGAGATTGTTCAGCGGATGCTCAAACTTGAAGGTATCCGCAACATTGAATGGTCTCTTGATGGTGAGCAGGTCATTGGCAAGGTCGAAGATGCTATCAAAAATGGTGTTCACTACGATGTGGTGTTCATGGACGTGGAAATGCCGAAGATGAATGGAATCGAGGCTACAAAGGTGATTCGCGGCACTCTGGGGTACCCGTACACAATTATCGCGCTGACGGGGCATGCCGACAGTGAAACGAACCAAATGTGCTTGAACGCTGGTATGAATGGTCTGCTGACGAAGCCGATTGTTCGGCTTGAACTTCATAAGCTGCTTGTCAAGTTTTGTCCTGGGTTTTCTCTTCATGAACCGAGTATTGCCCGGACCTTAGATTCTCCCGACACGTCGAACCCCGGCAGCCCGGCGGGCTAAGATGGTTGAAGCGAAACTGTCGCTAGTGGAATGTGACCGTGGAGTACACGTACTCCATAGTTCAGTAATTTATTCTTGTATTTTGAGTTAGAATGGAGCAGGTTGGGAATTTTTAGTGCGGGACGATCGATCGTACGAAGAAGACCTTGAAGGTCAAATGAACACGGCAGATCTCAAGGTCCGCAGTCGGAGCAATATGAACAAAAATCTAGCAATGTAAAGTGAAATCACTATGGATTAAAATACATAACCATAAAGACGTGTAACACTCGAAGCCACAAGAGCCTCGAGCAGGCGAGCCGCTTATTTCAGCTTCTTCTTGGGTCGCAGCTGGTTGCTGTGTCCACACTTTCTCTTACGGCAGTTGGTGGCACGCGGGGGCAGACGAGCGTAGCAGACACGGCAGATGGACTTCTCGCAGTTGTACTTGGAAGCCAGGGCCTTGAGCGAGGGCTCGATGATTCCTCCACGCAGACGCAGAACCAGGTGGAGAGTCGACTCCTTCTGGATGTTGTAGTCAGACAGAGTACGTCCGTCCTCGAGCTGCTTGCCGGCGAAGATGAGACGCTGCTGGTCCGGGGGAATTCCCTCCTTGTCCTGGATCTTGGACTTGACGTTGTCGATGGTATCCGAAGACTCCACCTCAAGGGTGATGGTCTTACCGGTCAGAGTCTTGACAAAGCTGGCGTTAGAACAGGACTAGAACTTCATGTCGACGCCACTAAAGGGCACCATTAATTCCGCGTGGTTGCGGCCACCCAGCTCACTTACATCTGCATTTTTGATGATGACCAAGTTCGTTGTGGAACGCTAACAGATGGCTATAGCAGTGGAAAATTGAGTGGTCCCGAGTCGGTGGGAGAGTGGACTGTTATTTCCCAATTTGGCAATACACTGATCAATGCACTCAAATGCCCCTAGGGTTGTGGGGCTTGTCGGCCGCTTAAATGCTGGGCTGGGGTTGATACCTGATGCAGCGACAGATGGAGAGAGGTCAGCCGTGGGTAAGTTACGAAGCTGATACGCACCCTAGATTTCACACGAACAGCACATACCATAAGGATAAAGGGCATGCAAAGAGATACTACCAACCCCAGTTTGACCTGACTGGGTTTCAAGACGGTAGTTGGGCTCTTGCACTACCCTGACATCTCGACAAGCCGGTTATTCGAAGGTCCGAATACAGCCGAAGTTGAATCTCTGCAGCCGCTGGTTCCAACCCCAACCCGCCGCTGGTGTGAACCCCAGCCCCAGCGCTTTCGCTTTCTCAGCCTCATCTCTCCCCGGCATTACCAAAGCACGCCTATCGCTACATCACAACGTCTTTGTAGTTGATTGGCGAAGAACTATACTTCGGTGTGATCGTTAACGAGTCTGTCGACTTTTGTGGTTACTCCTGTTGGTTCTCATGCCTGCTTCAACAGCCGATCTGGCTCCTCGCGAGCCTTCACAGCGCATTGCCGACAAGTCGCGGCAGCGGCAGCGCAAGGAACAGCTCGCCGCCCGAAAGCGCAAGGCCAGTAATGCCGACGGCGGACTGAGCGACGGTCCAGGCTGTCCAGGAATTAACGACTTCAGCGATGCTCTTGAAGCCATTCCTATGGACATTGTCCGACATCTGACCTTGTTGAAGGAGATCGACGCAAAGTGCGTAGGCACGACGCCACTCTTGACACAAAAAATCCGCGAGTTCTTGGCCATTCCAGTGCCCGTGGAGGATGCCAAAGTACAGCTCCAGCGCGAGGATATGCTTGGAACTATACGCGGGCTCATTCGTGAGATTGTGCCATGTCTCGAGGAGAAGATGCATGTAGCTGGTGTCGCGGCCGACGAAATGGCGCGCCACATTGCCCGGCTCGACTACGACTACGAGCTAATCATCACCAACGAGATCCCGGAAGAGATCCAGTTTGGTCCGGAAGATCATCCTGCTTATATTGCCGAGACCAAATTAGCCAACGAGGCCAAATCGGCTGGTGCTGCCACGACCCGCAGCGAGAGCCGACGCGAAGCGATGGCTGCCAAAAAGGCTGCCGGTACTACCCTGTCTGTAGAGCCAGGAACCAAGGGCCGTCATTCTACGCCTTCTGCTGGTGGGGGTCCTGGTTCGCGAGGAGGCACAGCTACTGCTACAGCACCGGTCAAGGGAGTGGCCGCCATTGGCGGCGCTCGTGGAGGTCGCGGAGGTCAAGGCTCACGTGGTGCAGGGACTTCGACGCTGTACAATGCTGCTGCTAACGGACGCGGAGCATCTGCTGGCGCAGGAGGGCATTCTAACAACGCTGTGGCCACAGCAATTGGAGGAGGTGCATCTAAGCGACGGAAAGGCGCAGGTGCCGATTCAAACTATTCGAGTGACCAGGGTGCTCATGATGGGGGTTATGGCAATGGTGCTAGCCACGGCGATGCCGGTGAGACGGGTCCCTACAATGGGGCTGGATATGGCGCAGGTGCCAACGGCGCGGGAGCAATGTCAGGAATTGCAAACATCGATACGCGGTATGATGGTGTAGACGAAGAGGCGGCTGCGTCGCCAGGCTCGCGCCCAGGCACACCGACTGGACGCCGTGCACGACAGCGTACGCGTACGGTGGACGCACCAAAAGACGATGAGCCTTTGTATTGTTACTGTCAGCAGGTGTCATTTGGAGAAATGGTGGGCTGCGATGGCGAGAACTGCGAGCGTGAGTGGTTTCATTTGCCGTGTATTGGGCTCACATCGCCTCCCAAGGGACAGTGGTACTGTCAGGACTGTGCGGGAAAGCCACTCAAGCGGCGTGACAAGCGGTAGCGGATGTGTGTGGTTGGCTCAGGAGAGCTGCGTGCATAGCGGCAAGCTGCTGGAGCCTCGTTTAGGACTCCAGGGTCCTACTTGCAGCCCCTCCCGGAGTTTTTTCAATTGCAACCCAATTGTGGAGGTTCTCTAGCCTTGCAGATTCCGTTTGCGGTGCGAAAAGTGTAGCTCTACGAGCAAGAGATTTGCCAGATCCCTGTGAGGTCAGTGTAGTGTGCCGTGCAAACTACTAGCCAGTGCTCCACTATGTGTTATGCTACACACTACATTCTACATTACCGAATCACAGTGATGTACTATTGTCGACTGAATAACATGGACGTCGCTTTCAACGTCCCACAGAGTAGCAAGTCGCCGTCACCGTCTGGTGTAAAGGCGGTCGTACACATGTATACCCCTGCATGATGATATAAAAACCTAGTCCCGATATATTAATGCAACGTCGTAACAGAAGGAGCGGTCAAGAGGGGGTGGGACGGCCTATCAGCTGTGAGCAGCAAATATGGGCTCAAATTGGCTTGGACGGACATCAAGGGGGACATCTGGTGTATGCGTCGGCCGCCTGACGGCATGCTGGAGCACACACGGCCAGCGAGCGTCCAACCCCGGACGCCGCAAAACTCAAAAGGGTGTGCACATCGCATCAATGACGCCCTTGAGTTTCCTAATCGGTCCTGCGGCTGCTAACGGCCAGCGCGGCCTCAGATCCAGATCAGGATGGAGGGCCAGCTAGAAAGTGTACGAAGAGCTGTCAAATTCGCTTTAAATCTGTTATATTGACGACACACACCTTTGTGTCCTCCTTTTTTTATTATCTCCCCCTCCTCCCCCACTTGTACCCCCTCTTCGCCCTCTCCCCCACTGACAGCCCGTGTGGGCAGGGGCCGTTTGACGGGTGCAAAAGCAAGTAGCGCGCACCATGGCAAAAAGCCCCTTCCCCTCTCTTCCGGAGTCTTTTGTGTGATAAAAGAGCCCGTTTAGTTGTTTTTGGTTGCGGGTCCCGGCTTAAGGTTGCAACCACCAAACCGACAAAAAGCCTGCGTGTCCCCGGCATCTGAAACAAGTGTGCGTCAACTCCGGCGTCCAACAAACGGTTTCTATCCGTTACCTTTGAATCTCCACACAGCCAGATAACTCCACCATGAGCAGGCCGGCCAACCAAATGGTCATCAAGGAGTACAAGCTCGTCGTCGTGGGCGGCGGAGGTGTGGGCAAATCAGCCCTCACCATCCAGCTCATCCAGTCGCATTTCGTCGACGAGTACGACCCGACCATTGAAGACTCGTATCGCAAGCAGTGCCTAATCGACGACCAGGTCGTAATGCTAGACGTCCTCGACACCGCCGGCCAGGAGGAGTACTCGGCCATGCGCGAGCAGTACATGCGCACCGGCGAGGGCTTCCTCATTGTGTACTCGGTGACCTCACGATCCTCGTTTGAAGAGGTCTCGAGCTTCCATCAGCAGATTCTCAGAGTAAAGGACGCCGACCAATACCCAATGGTCGTCATTGGTAACAAGTCCGATCTCGACGCCGACCGCCAGGTCAGCTTCGAGGAAGGCCAGCAATTGGCGGCTCAGTTTGGCTGCCCGTTCATTGAGACATCCGCCAAGCAGCGTGTCAACGTCGAGGAAGCCTTTTACGCTGCCGTCACTGAGATCCACCGCGCGAGCCCGCCCAGCGTCGACGACTCACGGTCCACTGCACAGCCACAATCGTCGAAACAACCATCACACAAGGACGATCCGGCTGCTAAGCGCACATATGGCTCGTCTGAGCCCAAGGAGAAGAAGACGACTGGCTGTTGTTGCGTTATCGCCTGAGGTGAAGCCAGCGCTGTGCAAAGAGATTGTACAGCAGCCATGAGAAATGACACAACAGTACGGACATGGAATCGGCCTCATCAGGCATACGGCATCCCAGGGCGCGGATCCCGCCAGAGCGTTCCGCAGGTCCAGTCCATAGATAATCAAATCGAGTGCCGGGCATCACGGATACAGACGTGGTTAGTTATGTGATCTACGTTCCTCTCCAAGTCGATTGGACTAGCGTAATTTGAAATTTTAATACTTCCTACCTATAGTCAAGAGGCTATGAGAGGTTATTGTAACCGGCATATCTCGCTATGGCGGACCGGCAAACTGAAGAGAGGCATACTGGAAACCGGCATAGACAACCACCGACGGGAATGCTCAAACGGAGAATCCTTAATCTTCTTCTAGAATCTTTTTACAGCTATTTAGTGCCCAATTCATTCGCGGCTCTATTCAATTGGTCGGTGACTGACTGGCAGCTGCTGAGTGGACCTGTTTTTGAATCGTCACTAATTGATGAAGTGGTACACAATGAAGTGAAGCAGCAGACTGCCAAAGACAAAGTCCGCAAATGCACGCTCGGGGGTCAGATGTGAGAACTCGGTGCTGTTGCCCGGATTCGTCTGGATGCGCAGCGCGGCCACCAGCACGAACTGGCCTACCGTCGCAGCAAAGCCGCCGAGAAAGGCGTTGAAAGGCTGGGTTAGCAGAGATAAAAGATCACACGACCCATTGGACATACAAAGGTGCCGACGAGCAGGCAGAATACAAACTGGAGAACGCCCAGAAGCACGAGGAAGACGAGGAAGCCGTCCATGAGCTTTGTGCGCAGCGTGGCCGCTTCACCGTAGTTACTGACGACACGCGACAGGACTTTGCCCACATCGGCCGAGGCAGCGTCCCATGATTTGGTGAGAGGCTCCTTCTTTTTGAGAACGGTCTTTTTAGGTGGCATTGCAGGTTCAGGTCGCGGCAAAGTCGCGTATAACGGTGACCACGTCGGGATGTAATTGCTGGCATATGAAATTTAGCCGCGCACGTGGATCTGAATGTTCGCATCTCACTCATACCGCCCCTCGAATTGACATCTGCCTAGCGAGCCCATCTACAAGCTAAATAGTACACGGTGTCTTCCTTCTGTGGAACGTTCGTTTGTGGAAGTTTCCCTGTTGTTTCTGCCTTTCGCTGAGCCTAGCTCCTTCGCGTTGAACGCCATCTGCCGAGGCTCTACGTATCACTCGTGAAGCATCGCTCCGCCCAATCCTCAACAGACATGCCGCTCAAGGAAATAACTCGTCCACCGCCTCTGCGCCTCGTACCTCCGCTCAACTTCGCGCCGTCAGAACGCCAGCTGTATCGCAGCGGCCAGCCGGCGCCGATCAACTTCCCGTTTCTGGAAGGTCTCAACCTCAAGACGATTGTGTGGTTGGCCGTGGAGGATCCGTCGGATCAGTTTCTCGGATTCACCGACGACCATGACATTGAATTTCACCATCTCGGTCTCGTGACGGAGGGCGGAAACCCGTGGGACCAACTCACCGAGACGTCCATCGTCGCCGCCCTAGATATCATCATGAGCAAGGCTAACTATCCGCTTCTAGTGTGCTGTGGAATGGGCAGACATCGTACTGGCACGGTCATTGGATGTCTGCGTCGACTCCAAGGCTGGAACTTGGCCAGTATCTCGGACGAGTACCGACGGTTTGCTGGCGCCAAGGGAGGACGAGTACTTATTGAGCTGCACATTGAGGCGTTTGACACGTCGTCAGTACACGTTGAGCCAGCCAACGCTCCAGAGTGGTACCGTCCGAGACCCGGATCCCGATGAGACCAGTCACTTGATATTTATTGCATTGTACTACATCCACGTACTAGATGTTGACCTATTTAGGTAGACAATACAACGCTAGTAGCTATAACTTCTTTCACCCGGTACGAGTTGGATAGTTTCATCTGGATGTCAACTGAATGCTGTCAACTGAATGCTCCGGATGTTTCAGCCATAGAAGTGTGATCTTGCTGTAGCTTCACACAATGTCATCACGGCTAGATAGATAAATAAAAACAGGCCGGGAGCCTGTCGAAGTCGAGCCCTGTCATAAACAGGTCCAGTCATAGTGGTTTGCCACTGTTACGCACCCTCGGTGTGAATGTTGAAGGTGACGCCAGGAAGCTCGTTGGCGTCGAATGTCACAGTAGACTCGATGCCGAGTGCTGCGAGAGTTCCGCGGATGACACCTGCTGGGAACCACAGATATGGCGTGGCCCGTTTCAGTGTTTCTTGAGCACCCTGCGATGTGCTCATGCGTTGGCAGTATTTGAAGTTGTTGTCGATGAGCACGTAGGTGCCCCGATGATTTGTCTTGAGATTGTCAATGGGCTTCTTGTACAGAATGACCCACAGCTCTTTGCAGACAAACTTCATGACTTCAAGTCGCTCGGTGAACCACGGTCGTTCGCGAGTGAATATTTGTGCTAGGCCTTGGCCCAATTGATACCCATAGCCTTCAATGCGGAAATACACGTCGTCGTCGGGCACAGATCCAATGAGCGTCTTCACCACGGTCTGAGCCAAAGGCACCGTCTCCAAGAGTAGCAGGTCAAGACTGACGGCCGACACCAGCTTGTGTGCTCCCGTCGTGTACGGACTCTCCTCTACAGACGATGCGGACATGCTGCTTCGTACTGAGTAGTTCAGTCTAGTGTCGTTCAGTAGTATCGTTCAATCTAGTGTGAGAGTACAACTTCAACTGTACTAACCCCTGCACGGCTATCAGCTGAGCCGTGGTACAATCGTCGGGTCCGTGCCAGCTCTGTTCGAGTGAAGTAGAAAGTTAATGTAACAAGTTATTGACAATATTGACCCTGCTAGAACAGTTGAACAAATTCCAGTTTACCTAGTTTCTTTCAGTCTTGATTGTTCAGGTCCTCCGTTACAATGGATTGGGTCTACGGTTTTAGGCTTCCCTCTACAGTTGTCAAGTAGCCGGCATAATATGGATAGTCAAGAAGGGCTCTCATTTACAAAGCAACGACCAGCTTACATCTTCATATAGCAACATTCAAGCTTTATTTCGCCTGTGTTACACGCCGATTCACTACACTTCTACACTCGGCTGTGCTGCCGTTATTCCCGGCCTTAAACTCCTGTACTGCATGCAGTACTATTGTATATCCCGGATTAGGCAATGAGCACAGCTGGTGCAGAAAGTCGTCTTTTGAGTTGTATAATAGCTTCTGGCTGTCATGGACAGCTAGCGTACTACACTTTCGCCAGACATGACGTGGGAACCGAGCTCGACGCCTGTAGGCCCGTCTGGAAGAGCGCCATATAATGAAGCCCGCGCAGCGCTCATCTCAGCTGGCTTGGGTGGCATTCTCTTCTCGAGCCTGACGATATCGAGCCTGACAAATCTCGTCGACTGGTATCCGCAGCTGGCATGGTATGCCGCATTCGTATCGCTGTTTCATCTTCTCGAGTTCTACATTACCGCTCGCTACAACGCGAGTCGACTAGCGATCAATTGTGAGTTCATATGTCCATCTGATCTCAGCTCTAACTCTAGCTTTCCTGCTGAACAACGGTTTCGCCTACACGCTTGCGCATATTGTGGCTATTATGGAGGCCTTTACTCTTGGTGTGAAAGTCCCCAAATGGCACTCGCACCCCATAGTCGTTGCTCTGGGTCTCGTGCTCGTCGTGGGCGGTCAGGCTGTACGCAGTCTGGCCATGATCCATGCCAAATCGAACTTCTCTCATGTCATCCAGCTCCAGAAGCAACAGGAGCATCAACTGGTTACTTCAGGTGTCTACAGCATCGTGCGCCACCCGTCGTACTTTGGCTTTTTATATTGGGCTGTGGGCCTGCAAATATTCATGGGAAGCCCACTATCGACTCTGGCCTTTGCGGTGGTGCTCTGGCGGTTCTTCAACAACCGTATTCGCTACGAGGAACTACATCTTACAAAGTTCTTTGGTGTGGACTACGTCAACTACCGTAAAGTCACCTCTACAGGCATACCCGGCATTCCATAACTCTCTCTATGACATCTAGACTATCTTCATGACATCTACACCAACTCTTCACATATCTCTAGTTCATGCTCATTCATTACGACCTCGTCAATCATTACATGCTAATACTTCATTCGTCATCAGACAGAGTCAGATCAATCACCATATCATCATCATGACTCACCGCAGGCTGTACGTCAGCTACTGGTCTTACGTTCCTCCAGGGTGGTAACTTCCGCGGCGGTTCGTCTTCATGGTCCGTAGCCTGACTTGATCGCCGACTCTTGGGTGTGTTGAGCCGTAAGTTCACCTGAGATTGAGCTGTAGAGGGAACGCCTTCTCTGGGGATAGGAGGGAGAGCACCGCTGGTGACGAAGCTCCTCGAGTGATTCAACATGGGGCGCGTCAGCAATTGAGGAGTACTCTGAGACCGCTGATTGTTGCTCAGATCAGTAGGCCCCACAGGAATATTGGGAACAGCAGTTGGTGCCTTGAATGGGAAGTTGGAAGGATTTCCAGGTGGTGTGGATAGCCGGTTGCGAGCCATTTGGCCTGAACGAATGGCTCCAGGAGATGAACTCCTCTCAGTACCCGTCAGCGACGGCAGATCCAACACACTACCGCTAATAGACGTCAGTGAACTGTCCATACCAGCCGGGGGGAATGCTGAAGAGCTTCGCCGTGAGCTCGACCAGCTGACGATAGAGGTATGCCTGGTATTGTCAAATGGGAAGGACTCACCCATGGGTGACGACACCGCATCCTGCGATGCAGGAAACAGTATAGAATCTCCACTCCATAGCGAGTCTTTGAGCCCATTAGTGTCTGTGGACCCATTAGTCTCCGGATAAGACTCAAGCGCGAAAGCCGATGATCCGTTTGGAAAGACCTCGCTCTCAACACCGTTCGATGCATGCTGGGCGCTGTTGCCATCAAAGTTGGAATGATCACCACCATTTTTGCCGTGATATACACGCATTATTGTCGTCATATCATCTTCATCTGTACTGTCCCCAGTTGGTGCGTCTGCGGGTGTCGCTATTGCGGTCATGGAAGAAGTCTCGTTTGCCGAAGAAGTCCCGTTTGCTGAAGAAGCCCCATTTACTGAAACAGGCTCCGCGGTGTGTTGATTTCCGGCAATCGGAGGGGCTGTTGCGGTGGTGCCAGCATCGACCTCATCATCAGAATCATCAAGGCTAATAACCTCGTAACTGGATTGCGGTGCCTGCGTTTCCGCACGGCCAGTTAGTCGACGGAACCTATCAGGCATTCCATCGTCGCTGTCACTGTCCGACATATCAACGTCACCATGGTGTCGCCAGCTTCCGTCAGGTAACACTTCTATCTCCTCAGCACCTGGAGGCAACTCGTATAGGATCTGCTCCATGAATTCGTCAACAGCGAGATCCTCATACTTGAGAGCCTTGTTGCAAACTTGGCATGTCCAAGTTGGTGCCTGCTGCTGGAGCTGCAGAAAGGTGCGTGCGTCCAGGCAGTCAATATGCTGGCACATGACGGAGCGAATAGGTACCTGAATGCGCGAAAACGAAACGGGGTCTTTGATGGAGTGAATCATGTTAGTAGCGACAATATCCTCATCCTGGTTTGATTCCAGAATGAGGGCTTTGGCAGCTTCTTTTGATATCCGTGGGCGGGCTTTAATCTGCTCGATGATTTCCTCGAGAGAATGTGGGGTCGCTAGAAAGGCCGCCATTGCAAGGGTCATTTTGCGCGGATCCTCTCCACCCTTAATCGTGTCTTTGCTTGCGAGTTGGATCGCTATATCGACATTTTGGTGCCGCATGTAGGGGGATGATATGACCCGCTTGACATGTGCCGTGATGTCGGGAGGCGGGGTGCTTCCCTGCTTGCCTTTGATGCCGCGCGTTACCGAGGTCGGTAGGGACTCGCTGTTGACCGTCAGCTCAGTGTAAAGAGGAAAGTAGACAGCTTTTTTGTCGGTCGACTCATCATACTGCTGCGACATGAAAAAGACCACTCTCTGGCCAGACTGCACCTGCGCTGCTTGTTCTTCAGACAGCGAAAAGGCAGCACTGCGAATGAGTTTCTCGGGCAGAGGCGGATAGATAACTATCGGAGTATGAAGAATCGGGCCCAGGTCGTAAAATGGGCTGTTGCTGAAGTAAAGGTCTGCAGGCGGCTTCTGCGAGATATAAGAAGAGCCTTTGCTCACGGATGCACGAATAGTGTTGAGAGCATCTGTATACGTTGGGTCCGTGGCACGGAAGATGGTCCGAGAGTAGTCTTCTGATGGAGTTTGGGCCGACCTTGAGCGAGCAGGAAGCGTTGATCGAGCGCCAGCTTCGGTCATGACTGAGGTGTAGATCTCCATGACTCGTCTATCGTAAGATTGCCGTACAGCATTATCGAGGAACGCTTCTAATCTCGTCTGAAGGTCGGCCTTGCGGCCTGTGGTTGATAAGCCAAACTGTCGCAGGACCGTTTTCAGTTGAGGAACCGTCAAGGTCCACTGAATCGCCTGCTTAGCATTGAGGGTCAAATCCTGAGCGTGCACTACCATGACGAGGCATTTTTGGCTCACCAGATGGAGAGCGAACTACACAGCGGGTCAAAGTCGTAACAACAACGTAATCAACAGCTCAGCAGTTGCAATATAACCGTTCCGTTGCCGGAGGCGTATGATTCGAGAATCTCGTAATGTACAGAATCTGAACAAAAACGTCTTGCCTCACAGACAAGATGTTAGGGTAGGGGTACTAGATGCCACTCCATGGCCGCTCAGCTTAAGTCTACTCGCTGAAGAGCTCCGGACAATAGAATGAAATTAATGCAAATAGTAGTACTGTCTTGGACAAAGCAGCGCATCGTGAAAACCGTGCTAGAAATGTGTAGCCTTCTGCCCTGTGAACGTTGGTGCAGCTATGAAGGCTCCTTCTTAGATTCCCAAGCGAATGCGAACCAGTTTACAGTCGAAGGGGACAAGTGAGCACCGTCACTGATTATCATTTCCTTGTTAAAAGTCTGGTGAGTGGGCTACGCCACCAGTGACGAGTACTTGCTCGTCGACACGCAGCTCAGGGTCATCCCTCGTCAGCTTCCACGACTTGATTGTGGCCGATTGAGTGTCTATCTCATAGACGCGCATGCGTCGGATGTATCCACCATAACCACCGTAACCACCCTCACCAACACCTCCTCCGTAGCACAGCCATAACTTTGTTTCGTCGTCCTCCTTTGTGTCGTACAAGCAGTAGTCATTTACATGGTCGTGGCCAACAGACACCACTGACACACCGACCTTGGCCAGGACATCTCGGGTACCAATGTTGGTTTCGGGGCCCATGACGGCTTCGCGGTAGCTTCCGACAACAGGCTCGATCTGGGCTTTGCGGTACTCTGGGAGCGGGATATGGAAAAAGGCCATGGCCAGGGGAATGTGCGTATAACGGTCAATCGCGGGCTTGAGACGGGAATGCTCATGCTGAACAAACTGAAGTTGCGACTCCTGGATATGCTCAAAGCCAGGCCCGCCCTTTGCTGTCGGCACCTTTGTGTGCGAGTCCAAAAAATACATGGTGATGGCCGGGTTGTTACTTTGCGGAGCCTCAACCTGGAGCACGTAGTTACCTGCGCCGTTAACGTCATCGGGTCCCATCTCTGTGAGAGAAAAGGGCAGGTTGGCCAAGACAGAGATGAGATCCTCCTTGGAGAGCGATCCCTCGGCATCATGATTTCCATTGACGGCAGCATACGGGATCTGCCGGTCAATCATAGGAGCCACAGCCTTTAGAAGAGCAGTCATGGAATCAGGAGCAGTGGATCCAAACACCTGGTCACCTGTGAGGACAACAAAGTCAGGTTCTTCAGAGTCGAGGACCTGTGAGACAAAATCGATAGTTCGTGGATCAGCTTTGCAGTTTCCAGCGTCATCTGCAGGAAACGGATCACGACACACGCCTTCGCCTGTCGACAGATGGAGGTCTGCAATCTGTAGGACCTTGAACCTACCGGTTTTACCGACCTTGAGTGTTGGCTTGGAGATCTGAGCCGATACCTGGCCGTCGACGGCGGCAGTGCCGTCCTGAGGCGCGCCCTTTCGGATCGTGACACGAGGATAAATGGAGTCTGTGTCGCCAAACAGGCCACCCTGGCGAAGATGCCAACCTCTCCGCGGATCCACCGCGTCAGGACCGAACAGAACGTCAATGGCCGTGACGGTCTCGGAGCGATGGAACTTGCCGAATCGGACCCACAGGCCCGATTGTCCACCCTTCGACGTCCACCCCTGCTCACTGGCGGTTTGTAAGTCAACCGACGACGAATCAATGTGCAGTGACTTGCCGACCTCGGTACGGACGTGCGCTGGCAACTCAGTGCCTGATCCAATAGCAACATCGAGCACGACCTTGTGATCCTCATCGAGCTCGTTGTCGTGGATCCATTTGTAGCTGACATAGCCCTTTTTGACCCACTTGGTATCGAGGAAGACGTTCTTGGGCACCTGGGTCCAGCCCTCGGCGCTTGTGCAGCCCGTGACGGTCATACAAGTGTCAACAGCGACATCGACAATGACGGCCGAGGGATGGTGCAGCGGCAGGTTCGTGTGCACTGCGGTGGGCAAAAAGTTGAAGTACACGTCCACGAATAACACCATCGCGGACAGAACGCCCACTGCCAGCAGCAGCTTGAAGCCCTGGCGGAGCCATAGTCGCGGCAGGGAAATCATGGAATCGCTAAGTGAGAAACGCGGCTGCCGAAAGTGGATATATTCCAGGGTTCGAGGGGCTAAAGCGTGCCAGGAAGGTGTGTGGAGGAGCAAATATGGAACGGATGTGGAGACAGATACGGAGGATTAGGAATGGAAGATTGGAGGCCATTTAGAACAGTATCACTAATGTTCGACTACTAAGATGGTGGTTTAGTCGATACTGGAGGTCTATACGCATGAGCATGATGGCATGAATCAGAAGGCTGAATGGAGCTGTAAGCAAGTCGCCACATAGGACATGGGGGAAAGATACAGGGATACAGGGGAGATACAGACAGAGGGAGACGGAGAGACAGGGGTGGAGGTAGAGGGATAGAGAGTGGGGGTGACAGTCACGTTAGCACCACGTTCAGTGCTCTTTCCAGTTGTCCATATGGCACCCAGTTTCCATGGAGCCCAAATCGCAATCAAATCATGTTGAATCTTCTACTCTACTGGCCACCCACCTGCTGATTAACAGCCTCGATGATATCGCCGTCGTTGAGGTCCAACTGTGTTAGTGCCATGTATCAGCGGGCAGAACATATTCAACTTACACTCTCGGGGGTGTCCTGCTCAGAGATGCGGTCACCGTCGTAGAGGAATCGCAGCGCCTTGGGGTCTTTGCCTGTTCGCTTGCAAAACGCGTCAATCATCTTACGCAGAGGAGTGGTGCGCTTGACCTTGAAGAAGATCTCCGTGTTGGCGTCCGTGACTTTGATGTTGATGTGCTCGGCTTCGCCCTTGACGTCGGGCTTGGGGGGCGGGCTGTCACTCATTTTGACTACTCTGTACGTACGATAAACGACCTTTGGAGGAGGGGTCACGACAGGCTTGATATCTTGATACTCGACCTCAGATCCGGGTAAAGTGGGTTGGCTAAATGCCGGCAGTGCGGCTGGCGTGGTGACGGGCCGTGTAGTCACCAGTGAGTCAGGCTTGGGCTTCACAGGCGTCGGGGCAATCAGCGCGACGTCTTTTGGAGAGGGCATTTATCAAGGTATGTGGAATAAGTGCAATCGCACGTCTTTTTCAATGTGTCGTGTTAGACATGCTGTGAGGAACTCACAGAGATTGAGTAAGACATACTCAGTTGGGCGGGAACCTTATGGACTAACTTTAGGGAGTGACCCCGAGTGAATGGGCCTGGGCTGAGTAAGTGTAACAAAGTATTAGGGAGAGAGTAATAGGGAGACAGAGCAATAGGTGGTACAGAGTAATAGGTGGTACAGAGTGATAGGGGGTACAGAGTAATAGGGTGACAGAAGTATCATGGAGTACATGAGTCCAGATGTAAACAGTCAGATGAAACAGTTGTAGTTGTAGAGTTGGAATCGTTGTAAGCGATCTGGTATTACAGCTATTGAGAGGACAGGCTGACCTATTGACGTACGCACACAGTAGCGTCGATATCATAGTAGATTGAGGGCATCAGGGCAATGACGTGAAACAGGGTTGGGAGGAGGAGGAGGAGGAGGAGGAGGAGGAGGAGGAGGTAGATCTCGAGGTTGAGCTGGAGGTGGAGGTGGGGGAGCTAAGGGGAGAAGGGCACATGTGGAGGTGCAGTTGTAATTACAGTATTATACCAGTGAAGCATTCGTTACAACATTATACCATTGAGCATCGAGGTCTTAGGACGGATAAGAGGACATAGTGTGAACACCCACCTCTGTTACCGCTCTACCTGCCTACTGCATGGCAGCCGCGAATTTGAGGCGTGTCTACCCGAGCTTGCTAGACAACGGCACGCCGATGGCCCGTCAAGTACTCATTGCGTCTGCTGACTCGAGCCGCTGACTGAACGTTCGCCTGGATGAACCCCGCTCGCCCAGGCATCGGCGTCAACGGCTCACGCGATCAGGCCCTAACGAAGCACCCAAACATCACCAGCCCTGGCCCTCGTAGTGGCACCACGCCCACACTGACTGCCCACACAGTGCCCACACAGTGCCAGTCACGCCAGAAAGCCCACTCGGCCCGCCCCGAAGAGCGGGCAACTAGCGGCCAGGCAGCGGGAAACCGGCACTGTCAGTCCACCCCGGCCACTGCCCGGCCATTGTCTACGCGCACGCCAAGCAAACACGCGATCGACGCTGGGGTTGCTGCTGCCAGCGGCTTCGGCATGCCCGGCGTGGCGGCATCCCTGGACCGCCCATCTGGGTCTTATGTGTGTGCTCTTGCTGTCCCATTTCCCCCTCCTATTTCCCCCTCCCAACTCTCCCCCTTCCCCCCCCTCCTCCTTCTCTCTACAGCCCTATCCCCGCCCCTTCCCCACATTCTCTGCTCACGGGACCCGCCTTTCTTTTGCGGGGTCAAAAGAAACCATGCCCTAAGCAAGCGTCATTTGGCCAACCCCGGATTCTCTCTTCCTCTGTTTTACCTTTACATCCTCGTGCTGTGATCTGGAAACTACTGCTCGTCTCCTCGCCTCCCGTGGCTGCTTCCCGCTCGCCTCGCCTGCCTCGCGCTCACCCCTCCTCCCGCGCTTGCTGATTTGTCCTTGCGGGCTCCTGCCCTCTCCCGGGCTCATCAAATCTTGAGCTAATCAAGCTCTCGCAGCAACTGCCCCAAGCTCCCGAAGCGCCAACGACACACAAACTTGACGAACACGACAAGTACGACATATACGCTTCCTGATTGCGCCCGATTGCCACATCTCGCGACCCTCAATCGACTTTGACCTGTTAATCTCTCGATTGCCGCCATTGTACGACCTGACGATACCTAACTCGATCCGTCTGCTCGATCCAACAATTTGACTCGACGATCCCTCTGACTCTTGGTTCAAGTTACAACCTCGTTCTGGTCAATTCGGTTGGTGAATTGCTTTGGTTCTTTTTGGTTCCCTACCTCTTGCCCGGTCAGTTTGTGAGCTGATAGCTGTTACCGCTGGAATACACCCTTTCGACCCCATCTTCCACCCCCTCCACATCGACATGTCGGACGGCTCTCCTCCTCGCCACTGGCCGCTTCCGACCGACAACATGCGGCCCGGGCCCTCGTTTGCCCACGACTTCATGGGCCCCGGGTTTGCGCTCAGTGGAGGCTTGTCTGCCGCCTCGTCACGACGTCCTTCGTACGCTGCTGAGTTCTCATCGCGACCTCGTCTCATTGATCCCGAGGCTGGATTTGCTTTATCGCCCTCTGCTGATATGCCACGCCCATCAGTCGTCATGTCCAACCCCACCGTTGGATCAATGGTCTCGGATACAAACCGCTGGCTGGCAGCTAAACCGTCCGCTGGCTCTGGCTCGGTCTGGAGCACAGACTTGCAAGAGTCACCCACGCGTGCCGATGACCTCGTTATGCCCATGTCCTCTCCGCCAGCCCGCAACTTCCGCAGCATCAGCCTATCTCACGGCTATGGGCAACCCCCGCTGGTGTCTCAGCATCGCGTGCTAGGGTCCTTCAACGAAGAAGGCACCCCAGTGGACGACTCGGCCCTTATAGATGAAATGGACGATTCGCGCCCAGGCTACTACGACACTGAGCCACAGACCCAGCAGCCCCACAACCGCCAGCGGTCCATCCATGGGGCTATTGGCCAGGTATCTCTGCAACCGCGCGGATCCTCTCCTCCCGGTGCACCTGGAGCTTCGTCGTTGTGGTTTGGTGGCACTTCGTCTAGAAGACATTCATACGCCGGTGAACCTCACGCAGAGCCTGTCCCGCAACAGTCCTCTGCCGCGAACCGCGATGCCTCGTCGCCCGAAAGACGCCCCGAGCCTGCAAGTCCCATAAAGCAGGCGCCGACAATCCCCTCCACGACAGATGAGTACTTCACAATGGACCGCCGTGGACGTAATACATTGATGGAGTCGATTTTGGCCGGCGATGCGGATGCCTTTGCCGGATCTCCACCCCTGCAGCACGCTGACATTGCCAGCATGGTATCGGTCCCCAGTCGCAAACTGTACTTTGTGCAGTTTAAAGCAGGACGCATTGATGTGTTCTTCATTCCTGAGACTTCGAGCCTCGTGGTCAAGCTCAACGATCTGGTTATCGTTGACGCCGATAGAGGGCGTGACCTGGGCAAAGTCGTGAAGGACCATGTGACGCTCGAAGAGGCTGGAACTCTTAAATATCGTCGCCATCAGGAACAGCTTGCTGTACTCCAGCACAGCCCGACTCTCGGCGGCTCCGGTGGCGCTGCCGCGTCCAATACCAGCAGTGGATCTTCGGCCCCGGGCATCACAATGCCCAAGCAGATCCTACGATACGCACAGGCCAACGAAATCCAGCAGATTGCCACGAAGCAGGCCGACGAGGAGAAGGCGCTGATAATGTGCATGCACAAGGTCAAAGAGAAGGGCCTTGACATGTCAGTTTTGGACGCTGAATACCAATGGGACCGCCGTAAGCTGACATTCTTCTATGCCGCTTCGCACCGCATTGATTTCCGCGACCTCGTGCGTGATTTGTTCCGTATGTACAAGACACGAATCTGGATGTGTGCCGTCAATGGTGCCAGTCCATCCAAGGCTGCTGGATCTCCAGATGCCGCTACGGCTGCTCCGTCCATGTCACCCCAGACAGCAGCCAGGGACCATCGATCGCCAAAACTCACGGCGTCCCACCAGGTCCCGGAATATGGGCTCGCCACGTCCCAACTGTTTGGTTCATCCGACCGCCGGTATGGCCAACAGCTCTCGTACGATGCTCCATGGAACCTTCCTCGTCCAGATATGACGTTTTCCATGTCGCAGCAGCATCCGACTCAGCCAGAATACTACGCGGGTGGACAACTCGATGCGCCCGGCTTTCGGCACCATGCCGCGCCGCCGTCGACCATGCCAGGCCCATACTGGTATGCCATGCCCCCGCCAGCCAACAGTTACTACTAAGGCATGATGGATATTTATTAATTCCTCCGGCGTTATGACTATATAAAAGCTATATGACATTCCTTGAATAGACCTAGAATTAGATGGTAACAGTTAGCAGCGGGTAGGTGGATTAACTCTAGAGAACCACTTATTTTGGTAAAGTTACCTAGTGCCTAATGCCTCGAATAAACCAGAGAAGTGTGTGGTCTCTGGATTGATTCCTTTGAACCTTCATGTTAAGCTTCTTCTACAAGTTCCTTGAGCCATATACTCCATATATAACCCAGTCTATAACATGCATTCTCAATAGACTGTCCAAGACACAGCTTGAACGCATATTGATCATTGTAGCTTCTCCAAAACAGCCTGCTACTTCCTTTGGTTAGACTTGTCGAAACAAACGCCCTAGGACTGAATTCAGAGAAAATATTGGTCGCATGTCAGCTCGGATCTTGTAAGAATAGGCGATATTCAGATCACGAGCTACTCAATCGCAAATTATAGCATCATCTAATCCGGGGCTCCAAGCTACTCACCTTCTGTTGCTAAGCAGAGAACAGGCTGCGAAGAGACATATATGACGAGGGTATATTAGGGTTCAGTATCCAGGACGGATATTGCCTAATAGGGAAATATACAGTCACAGAACTATCTACTTAGCACGGCTGAGCCGTCAACCCATGCGTGATTGCCTAATTGGGAACACCCAAATTTCAGCCTACAATTTCGCATCACCATTTGAACATCATCCATCTTCACCCATCACATTCAAAACCTCTAAAAAATGTCACAGACCACCGTGAAGGCTGCCAACTGGCGATACGTCGAGCTCGGCCGGGTTGTGCTCATCTCCAAGGGTGACTACGCCGGCAAGCTCGCCACCATTGTCGAGATTGTCGACCACAAGCGCGTCCTCATTGACGGCCCCAAGACTGGTGTCCCCCGCCAGGCCATCGCCCTCAACCACGTTGTTCTGACCCGCCTCGTCATCCCCAAGCTCCCCCTGTCTATTGGAACTTCTTCTGTCGCCAAGAAGTGGGAGGCTGCCGAAATCGACTCCAAGTGGGCCGCTTCATCATGGGCCAAGAAGATTGCCCAGCGGGAACGCCGACGAGAGCTCACCGACTTTGAGCGCTTCCAGGTTCTGGTGCTCAAGAAGCAGCGTCGCCACACTGTCCGCAAGGCTGTTGCCAAGGCCTAATGTGTTGTATATTTGTGTTTGACGTACCTGAACCAAATTTGACGAATCATGTTAATTCGACGCTCTGTTGGGTCGTTGTGTAATTCATGTAGTTTTAACCACCGAGTTTACCATGCTCTTGTACCGAGGGGGATAAGCCACGGGTAAGAGACCTGCGCGTTGGCCAACCTCGTGAATAGTAGATGTGGTCTTTTTCCAGAAGATACCCAATATGCTAGACTACCAAACTAGATGTCCACGTAACCGAGCTGTAACTCACTAGTAGTCAAACGACATATGTGCACTTATACAGCTAATAGTCGAAGTCATATACTTACACAGCCAAACGGCTTATACACACAAATTATATCTATAAGCGTCGCATTCCTTACAGCATCTTCTTGAAGCTGATGTTTATCTGACCAAAAGCTGACACCTGTGCAACCTTGATGCAACTGGTATTAGCCAGCCAGAGGATATCGTAGAACCGTCTGGCTGCTTCTGCGCGAAAGACCATAGGCGAAGCGACCTGCGAAAAGGGCACCTCACCCCCAACTCTCACGAGCTTGTCGAGAAGTCGCTGGCCGCGGACATCCACCATGTTGACCTCATCTTCTTCGTCGCTCGACGAGTACTCAGTAATCTCAAAGCCAGTATCCACATTCACGAGATTATTTGCAGACTGCGATTCCCAACGCTGGCTCCGCATAGAACCTCGCACACCCATGCTGACGCGGGTCGGGCTTGATGGGAAGTCGCCACGAATCCACGAAGCAAATCGAAATTCGGACGATTTCATTCGGTTCGAGAGTCGGTCGTTTCCGTCACGAGCCATTTCGGGAGTATCTGCAGAGAAGTTAGCCCAATCCAAGGGGCTCCCAGGATCTCCATCACTCGCCTGTCCGTCATCATATAAGGCACCGTCGCCAGCAGTGTCTATTGCCGGCAAGTCCAACGGTATAATGCCGCGTTCCCCGAGCTTCTCAACAAGGAGATCGAAAGGTGGTCCAATCCGGCGGGCGCAGGCGACTAGGAAGTTTAGTCGAATCGACCGCGTGGCCAGTTCTCGGCGAAGTTTCTCAGCGACCATGCGCCCAATGTAGTCTGCTTCATCAGCTCTGATGGCAGCAGCTGTACGCATTGTGGATGGGTCAAACCGCTGGCGGCGGATACGAGGTACATGGTCCACGTCTGGTGCTCCAGCGGGCGGAGAAGACGCGAGCAGAGAATCAGACAGTACTTGACCAACAGGAGTTCCTGGCGGACTCGTGCCGCTGAGATGAATCTCACCACTGTTGTCGAACCAGAACCCGACATCGCCGTAGTCATGGGCCTCGTCTCCGTAGTTATCGATAGACGGCCCATAGGGAACTGGCTCCATGGGTTCAAAAGTGGTTGAGCCGTCAATGGTAGCTGGGGGCGTAATCATCACAGGTCGCGTCCACCACGAACCATCAATGGGCGGGAGCAGCAGGCTGCTGGCAATATCGAATGACGGATCATCCATGACGCGAGGAGCTTCAACTCTACCGTTAGCAGGATATAGGAAGGTGCACAAGTCACACACCTCTTACGCTTGCTTCCAGTCATGACAAGCAGCGTTTCGTCCTGGGTCATGATCCGAGTGTACGCTGCAGAGACCTTTGCTTCCGTTAGCGTTGCAACAAGCCATGGATGTAAGAGCATACCAGAGAAACAGACGAGCTGTGTTTCGTAGATCATAGTCGTACCGTGAAGCAGCGTCGCCAGAAGTCGGAGCGACATTGGATAGTCGGACTCAATGAGTTCGTGACACAAAGCAGGCACAGACACGGACTCGATTTGCCGTCTCGACACCTTCTTGCCGGATCTGTCCAGCGTAGCCAGCACCCAGGCAATGCTTAGGCCCGCGGGGGCGTTCTGGAAAACAAGCTCTTCAGTGAAAAACATTGACGTATCAAATTTGGGTGTTGAGAAGTTGGGGTATGAAAAGTCGAGTCTACAACATTGATGATGTCGTGTAGTCCGTCACGTCCAAACCGGCCCGCATTAGGTCTACAGGGCACATGATCTCGATGCAGGAAACTGAAGCTGCCCGTTAAAGCAGTCCTGTATAGCGACCGTTGAAACAATCAAGCCGACTGCTGGCGAGCCCATTCTTCGGGGGTCTTTGTCGTGAGCTGTAATGCGTGCACGCCATCGGTAGCGTTCATCTCGTCCTTGAGAAGCGAGTAGATCATGCGGTGACGTGCCGGCTGGGCCTTGCCAGCAAACGCATCTGAGACGATGACGAGGCGGAAGTGCGATTCGGTGATGTTGGACGAGTCGCGCATGGCCGCGTGGTGTGCGTGCTTGTGCGAGTCGTTGAAGAGCTCAAAGTGGTTTGGAGCAACCGATCCAGTCACCTTGGCCGCAATGGCCTTGGCAGTAGGGCCCCAAGATTCCTGACCCGATGCTGCAGCCATTGAGAATGTTCGCAGAGCCTGCTTTAACATGAATGGGCGGAAAATAGTATGAAGATACACACTAGGAGGAATAGTAGGAAGGAGGAAAGAGTGGTGAGGTTTAGCACTAAGGTTGAGTGGGTAAAGGGTTTTCCAACGGCTGCAGCCGTGCATGCACAGCCGCGTACACGCCCATCGGGACCCTACGGGCCCCAACCCCCTTACCCGCGAATTCACACCTCCCCTCTTCTCACTCAGCCACTTGTACCAGTTTGCCTCTCAGCACTCGTCGTGTGGTCCTTGATTCGAATAAATAACCGGCTAAAATGTCGTCCAGCGTGCCATATGATCCGTACATTCCCCAGACGGGGACCGAGAGCGGATCCAAGACCGCAGCCATCCAGGCGGTAAGTATTGTTATGAATGACGGCATGAACAGCCGATGTACCGATAGACGCCCAGATGCAGCGAAAGTGTTACTCTCGTCGTGTTGTATCTGAGTCGGCTATATTTGACAGCCTCTGTATCTGATCGTTACACCCGACTGTCGGTTTTATCAGTCTATCGGTTTGTCTTGCGGTATCTGGCTCATGACGCCATGTTGTCATACCCTGCTAACAATAGCAAATCGACGACACCGTTGGAATCATGAGAGAAAACATCAACAAAGTCGCCGAGCGTGGAGAGCGTCTCGACTCGCTTCAGGACAAGACAGACAACCTGGCAGTCTCTGCGCAGGGCTTCCGCCGTGGCGCCAACCGAGTGCGAAAGCAGATGTGGTGGAAGGACATGAAGATGCGACTGTGCCTCATTGCCGGTATCATCATTCTTATTGTTGTCATTGTCGTTCCCATTGCCACTCTGGTCCACCACTGATATGCTGTAGTTAATATGACGAATTTGGGCTGTAAGCTGTGAATTAGGAAGTGCTGTCCAGTGATATGGAGACAATGATATAGAGATTAGTGATATGGAGCGGTGTTGAGACCTTCAGTACTCTGTAGATGTTAATGTTCTATGAGCTACTGTATCTAAGATATTTGCGGCTCTCGTAAAAATCTAGTTCAACATGTGCAGGTTACCTAACAAACATATATCTTGAATATGCTGCTTATTTGGCTTAGCTGGCTTAGCTGGCTTACTTGGCCAGCTCAATGATCTTCTCCAGAGACAGACTCTTGGGACGCTCAATGGGCAGACCGAGGACACGGTCCCAGATGAGCTGGGGCAGAGGACCCAGGGCTCGAGAAACACCAAACGTGACGGTGTAGTAGAGCGTCTCCTTGATGCCGTAGTGGTAAAACAGCACTCCACTCGACGAGTCGACGTTGGGGAACGGGTTCTTGGTCTTTCCGTGCTTGGTCAGAACGCCAGGAGCGACCTCGGAGATGGCGCGGACGAGCTTGAACACGGGGTCGGCAGCGACGTCGGGGCGCGAGTCGGCAAAACCCATGAGCGCGTCGAAACGAGGGTCGGGCTGACGCAGCACGGCGTGGCCGTAGCCAGGAATGACTCTGCCCGAGTTGAGCACAGTCCACAGCTGGTTCTCGAGGTCCTTGGCCGTGTAGTTGTCGGGCACCTCCTTCTGGAGGTCGAGGACGAATCGGAGGACCTCCTGGGCTGCGAGTCCATGAAGAGGACCAGCGAGACCCTGCAGACCGGCCGAGTACGACAGGTAGGGGTCCGACAGGGCAGAGCCAACCAGGTGCGTAGCGTGAGCAGACACATTACCACCCTCGTGGTCTCCGTGCAGCGCAAAGTACAGACGTAGCAAGTCGACAAAGCCCTCGTTGTCGCCCTTGCCAATCATGTTGGCGTAGTTGAGCGACCAGTCGGCCTTGGGATCAATGGCACCGGGAAGCGCACCGCCGCCGCGGTACGTGTTCTGGTAGATCTTGGCCGCGACCTGTGGCAGCTTGGCAATGAGGTCAATGACATCGTCAAACGTGTACTCCCAGTAGTCCTGCTTGGGGATTCCGCGCTCGTAGGCCTTGGCAAATGCGCTGTCGTGGTTGAGGGCCGACACGGCAATGGCAAACTGCGTCATGGGGTGCAGTGTGGGGGGCAGGTTGTCGAGCGTCTTGGACACAAAGTCGGGAAGCTCGCCCTTTGCGGCCAATTCAGCCGACAGCTCACGAACCTGAGCCTCGGTAGGCACCTGGCCAGTCAGCAGGAACCACAGCATTCCCTCGGGCAGCATCTCGCCGCCAGTAGGAGCCTTGGGAAGGAATCCCTGGCAGTCCTTGATCGTCTTGCCGTGGAAGCGGATTCCCTCATTGGGGTCAAGCACCGAGCCTTCCCAGAGCATGGCCTTGAGGCCTCGCATACCTCCAATGAGGTTCGACACCTGGACTTCACCGAGCGACTTGTCGCCGTAGTCTGTCTTGACCTTTTTGAACAGCTCGCGCTTGGCTGGAATGGCCTCTTGCAGCGCAGCCTTGAGCGACGAGGCATGGCGGATGCCACGCAGGGCAATGTTGTTGGATCGGACCTTGAACATGATTCACTGGCAGTCTCGCAAATTCAACAGACTCAACGTGCAATTGAATCGGCGCTCGGCCGGTATTTATACGGGCGGTCTCCATGCCCCGCATCTGCCGCGACAATGCCGACCTTGGGCCGAACCCTCGAGCGCTGCCCGTTTGGGCAACTCCCTGCCGATCTGGCGGGGCATTTTCGGTCCATGGTTAGTTCCCGGAATTAGCATGGGAGATGCCAGATACAAACAGGTACAAGAGCGTACGAAGGGCTGTGAAGCTGCATTGCCCCATCTCAAGTGTGGTGTTGGATGTAGTTTTTTTGATTAATTTGTCATGTACAGTGTTCCATTTGCTCTACTTTTGGCACCCCTCCCATAACCCACGGCTGTTGAAGGCTCGGCATACGGCGGCGTATAGAAACGTTCCCGCGGCAGTCACGTGCACCAGCCGTGCCCGTTTCCGCCGCACCAGTAGCGAACAGTTTAATGTCCACGCTTATAACCACACTCTCACCATTGCTCACTGATCCATTCCGCCTCGTAACATGAAATTTGCATCCTGGATCGTGGCAGCTCTGGCGCTAGCTACGCCGGCCCTGGCACGCCGCAAAAACAAGGGCGGGCCTAACTACTCGCGGTTCCCCGACCGAGATGATCCATTTGGCCGAGCTGAATCTGCTCCGCACAGGCTCGAGAAGCCCTACCTCGACCGCGACATGTCCAACCGGTACTACGAGTTCGGCGGAAACACATTTGTCCGCAATGACAAGTTTGTGCGCCTCACTGCTGACGCGCCCGACCAGCGCGGATGGATTATGTCCAATGTGCCCTCAATACCAGACAGCTTCCAGCTCGAGTTTGTGTTCTCCATCCACGGCCAGGGCGCGTCTCTGTTTGGAGACGGCATGGCGGTGTGGTTTCTCAATGAGCGCGTTCTCCACGAGGGCTCTGTGTTTGGACTGCCCGACCAATTTACTGGTACTGGTATATTCTTTGATACCTACAAGAACGGCAGTCCTGGCAAGGTGTTCCCGTACGTGACGATGATGCAAGGAGATGGCAGGACCATGTACGACAAGGATCACGACGGAGCGGCCAACGAGATTGTCGGCTGCTCTGCCCGTGGTCTACACAATGCGAAAGGCGAGTCAAAGGCACGCATCACCTACGTCAAGGGCAAGTTCCTGTCCATTGAGCTTGACTACCGAGGCATGGATCGCTGGGACCTGTGCAGCCTTGTGAGTCAGCACGACGACCAGGCTGTGGACTTGGGCCAGCCTCTTTACCTGGGCTTCTCGGCCCAGACGGGCGAGCTGTCTGAAAACCACGATCTTTATTCTGCGCGCCTCTACGCCCTCACCAACCCCCCCGACTCATTCAGCGAGGTCGACTACTACATGAACGGCAACCTCGACGCACTGTCAAAGACAGAAACCAAAAACGTGTCCAACGTGTCGTCACAGTGGTCGACGGGCGGCTGGTTCTGGTTCTTCTTCAAGCTGTTCACCATCGCAGCCATCTGCGGTGCCATCTACGTGCTGGTAGCGATGCTGCGAGGAAAGAAGCGCAACACGCGTCGCAACGACACGACCGCCCTGTACTACTAAAACTTGCACTACTAAACTGGTACTACTAAAACTGGCAATAACATTGACTGGATCGAGCATGTCTGCGAGTGACTCTAGCGTAGGCTAAACCAGAAATAAATTAGCATTCTATACGAGCGCAATAAATCAAACCATCTATGTTCGAACGTCTAATGTCTAGAGTCCCTGAACGTCGAGAGTGTCCACAAACCCGTGCTTGAGGTTCCATGCGTAGTAGTACATGAGGACGGCAAAGGGCTGGCCCAGGAAGAAGCTGACCCAGAAAATGCAGTTGCCAATGGTTGTGGCAGGGCCGCGCATCTTCTCGAGCGGAGCAGTGACGTAGATGAGCGGCACTTGAAGCATCATGGAAGCAAAGGCCACGCCAATAATGTTGCGGGTCGGCACGCCCACGAGGACCTCATGCAATACAGCCGAGATGAGGAAGACGACGAGCGAAGCCGAAAACGACGACCACCCGCGCTGCATCAGCGGACTGTAGACGTGGCGGCGCAAGTAGTTGGACACTGGCTTGTTCCACAGTCGCCAGTAGGTGCCGACGGAGCCCGCGTTCCACCAGTCCTGGTAGAACTCGCGGTCGCCAAAGCGTGTGATCTCGGCGAGGAAGTTGAGGTAGCTCTGGAAGATGAAGAAGAAGCCCAACAGCCAGATAAGCATGCTGACAGTGGCCAGCTGCAGAATGTCCTCGGCGATGGCAGCATAGTCGAGCTGGTGGAAGTGGTCGAGGCTGTTTTCGAGCACTGGCATGGCGTATTGGCCCGAAAGGAACCAGATGGCTACGAGGGAGCCAGCCATTTCAAGCACGCGGTTGAGCAGAAAACCCCAGTGGATACGGTCCATTCGCGGGTACTCTGGCTGGTAGACGAGTGTGGGCGCCCACCAAAAGTACACGAGTCCCGACAGCTTGAGGTTGTGCGGGTAGCGCGATGCATTGTACAGCTCAGGTACGGGCACCTTGTCGACATAGGCGTCGCGCAGGTCTCTGTTGGTGAGAGCGTAGGACGAGACCTTGAGGCACAGCACGACCGAGTGGCACATGCAGATGGTGCCAATGAGTGGGTGCCAAACGGACGTGTAGACGGCGACCGAGGTGATGAGCAAGCTCAGCATGGCGTTGAGGGCGTGGAGAGCCGCGAAGAGGCGCCACAGGTGCCTTGGCTTGTAGGGGCGCGAGCGCGTAGCAGATTTGGCAGCAGCCCACTCGATGCCCAGAGCCACGAGCAGATGCAGTGGCGTCGAGGCAATGAGCAGCGCGGCAATATGGAGGTCTGAGCGGCCAATGCCGAGTCTCAGCAGCGTCATGAAGAAGCCGTACTTTTGGTAGTCGTGGAGCATGAGGCGCAGGTTGCCCACCGACAGGGCAATCATGGCGAGATGGTGGAATCCCGAGTACGACGGCGACGGGGTCATGCTATTGTGGGAGAGAATGGAGGCTGTGGATTTGACATGGATGGGTCTGTAGTGTGCGAGGTAGCGTTTGGGTTTGGCTGCAGGTGGAGCTGGAGAAGAAGAAGAAGAAGAAGAAGCTGGAGAAGAAGAAGCTGGTGAAGACGAAGATGAAGTATCGTCAGCAGGAGAAGCTGCAGCTGAAGCAGCAGGAGAGGCGGGAGAAGAAGAGACCAGCGAAGAAGCTGATGAGGATGAAGCAGACGAAGGCGAACCGGGAGTGAATCCCGTCGAAGTACCTTGCGACGTCGCACCTTGGGGTCCTACCGGACTGGAACGACGAATCGGGTCTGCACTTGCCGTGAGCCGGCGGTGCAGCGGTGGAGCTTCGAGCCGGGGCAGGTAGACGACCGAGGCCATTGTGGAAGAGGGCGAGTCCATCTGGACGCAATAAATACCAGTGCTGAAGACCGCAGTAAAGCGATTGCACTGTCAGTTGTTGTAGACTGGAAGGTAGGATGGAAAGTAGGACTGAAAGTAGGACGATAACAGGGGACAGGAAAAACTACTGTTTAAAGTGCACAATCGGCCGGCAGCAGCAGCAGCAGCAGCCGGATAAAATGTAGGGTCAAGGGTGGGCGCGATGATCCGAAATGAGCAGCGCAGCACCCGCTAGCGCAAAACCGGGCCCCCGAGCGGCGGCAGGGCAGGGCAGAATGGCCAGGGAAGGGTGTGTGGCTGGAAGACTAATCAAAACACGAGTGAATAAATCAAGTGGTCAGCAATTAGTATCAAGACATGGTTAGTGAGGACTAGACATGGCGCATTATACGAGCAACTCCCTCTCCCACTTTAACCCCTCTCATGGGCACTGGGCTGTGACTGGCCCAATGTGGCCGGCGATAATTGCCAGGGTTGAGTCGGGAGCAAATGGCGAAACAAACGCATGTACCCCGCAGCTCAAGTGGGAACGGCGTGGTTTTTTTTGGCGGTAGCAGTCGGGACTGGTCGGACCTTTGCGGTGTGCCCCGCTTTGTGCGTCGCAAAAATACCTGGCCCGGGCCCGGCCGTGACAGCTGGCCGACAAAACTCCGAGGCCAGGCACGACAATAAATATGCCCCGCTAAAATCCCGAGGTCTCCATCGGCCCGAGGCACGCACACGACACACGAGAAACCACAGCCAAACTCGCAAACTCAACTGAGGGGTTGGCTAGCACGGCTTATCTAGCGGAATATCGGCTACCACCCTGGCAGGGCTAGCTGGCAGCCCTTGTTTGAGGATGCGCACGCCAGGCACGGCATGGACCTAACTCAGATAGGCCGGCCAAGCCAAGAGCAAGCAGAAGACCAAAGGGGGAGGCAGGAGTAAACACGCTAAATAGATAAATAGGGCTAAACAGATAAACAGCCAAACGGCAGAAGCCAAGATCACCAGATCAGCCCGATCACCGGAGCTAGCAGATATCCCAGCGAAGATATCCCAGCGCAGATATCCAGCTATCTATATTTCCCGCTTACTGGCACGTTGCACTGCGCAATGTAGTGATGCGTGCATTTGACAGGATTGCGTACTGCAGTATCGCATTTTAGATCGCAATAAAGTATCGCATAGTAGTTTCCACTGTAGTACTGTTTCTATTAATGATTCTATTATAACTATTAACTATTGTTTATTATTGTTTATTATTGTGACTATTATTGTATTATTGTAGTGTTAACTTAATTGTTACTGTTATTACTGTACTCCATTGTACAATACAGATTGCTGATTACTGTACTGTGTACACCTTACGGTGGCTACATCTGTATGCTGTTATACTACTGTACTATATTGCACTACACTACACTGCAACACTAATCTGCCCGATCACCGCTGCACCAGACTGCACCACTCCTGACTGCAGTACATCGCTGGCGTTGCCTTGCCTGTTGCGTCTGGTGCCTGCAATCGACGTAGTTTATTTGCGGCCCGTTTGGGACCGCGCCAAGCCCTGACCTGCAGTGACGTCATGGCTCCCCGACTACCCACCTCGACGGCAACGCTGCCTTCATCGCTATCTTATCACCCAGCACCCATCATGGCTGCCCCACGAGTCCGCAAGGTCGCTGTCGTAGGCTCGCGTGCCGTCGGTATGTCCTCCAATGCCTCCGCGCCTTACTAACCCAGGCAAATCGTCGCTGACACTGCAATACGTGGAGGACCACTTTGTCGACAGCTACTACCCCACCATTGAGAACCAGTTCAACAAGACCATCCGATACAAGGGCCGCGACTACTCTATCGACATCCTCGACACCGCGGGCCAGGACGAGTTCAGCATCATCAACCAGAAACATGTCATTGGCGTCCACGGCTACCTGCTCGTGTACTCGGTCACTTCACGATCCTCATTCGACATGATCCGCATCGTATATGATAAGATCCTTAACAACATGGTAGGCCTCTTTGGACGGAGCTATGCCTGCCTGACTAACCCAGGGCGTCGACAAAGTGCCCGTCGTCATTGTCGGCAACAAATCAGACCTCCATATCCAGCGCCAGGTTCCAGAAGAAGACGGCCGCGCGCTCGCCAAGGAACTGCAGTGCGGATTCGTCGAGACCTCGGCGAGGCATAACGAGAATATCGGTGAGTGATTTCGGATAGTCGTTGCTAGTCTAACTCAGCTCGTGCCTTTGACCTGTTAATAGCAGAGATGGAGCGTCAGACGGACCCTCCGCCTGCCGAACCGTCCTCTTGTATTGTATCTTGACGTGTGATGAGCGGGGCGGTAGTGGTATACCGTCCACTGTATACAGTAATGACTGATGATTGATTTGTGAGCTAGCCTGGAACTCGCTGTAGTGCACGCAACACTCGCTATGTAATGCCACGCAACATTCGTTAGTTGTACCATGCAACACATGTTAACTTATACCATGTTACACTCGCCATGTTATACCACGTAACATTCCTACTCATACCACGTAAGTCTCGCCACGTTATACTTGATGCTCGTGAGTCTACAGCCCGCTTACATTTCGCACATGGCGTAGTGATATTCTACGTACCTAATTCTAATAGTCCGGATGAACCCCTCACAAGATAAAACGAAGGTTCATGTCCAGCGGATGAGAGCACTGTGTTAGAATTTCTACCAACCTCATCACCACTTCTACTCACACTCAATTGAGGCTTCTGTTCGTACTTGCCAGCCATGACATTGCGCATGTTGTTAAGCAGCGAGATGTAGCTCTGGTCGCCGTTGCTCGACATGACCTCGATGAACGAGTACGACATAGCACCAGTGTTGGTACCTCCCTCCACAGCATCGGCCCTGAGTTAGAATTGCCAATCTTTAAATCGGTTTACCACTTACGATGTTTGCGAGTCCTTGCATCCAGAAAGCTGGATAACATCGGCTGGCGACGACTTGGTCTGTCGAGACTTGGTCTCAGCGGCATTGCCTACTGTGGCACGCTTGACGACGCCCGACACACTCGAGAACATTCCACCAATGTCGCCCCGCTCGTACGACGTGAACGCGCTGAGAAGTCCCATTCCAGCGTCCTTGGCGAGATTGGGCTCCTTCAACAGGCCCTTCGTGGAGTACAGGTATGGCAGGTCCATGATGGAGCCCGAGTGACACGAGTCAAACAGCGCCGTGAGACGAACACCAGGCATCAGAGGACGCACCACAATGTCGTGGATCTGGTCGTCAACAATGTGTCCTGCCTGTTGAAAGTCCACGGGGTAGATAACCTCATCGTAGCCATCGTCCTCGTCACCATCCAAATCCGCCGTCTGTCCTCCGTGACCAGAGTAGTGCAGGAACAGCGTGTCGTTGGTCTGAGCGCCAGCCACGAGCCATTGCATGGCACGAATGATGTTATCCTTGGTAGGCATCGATCGAGCATTGTGAGTATCGTCCGTCAAAATGACCATGTCGTCCTCACGGTAGCCGTAACGGTCTTTGAGGAAAGCAGACATGGCACGAGCATCGTTGATGCATCCTCGGAGTGCGTTGTTACTCCCAATGTAGTTGATACCGATACACAGCGCTTTACGCTTACCAGAGCAGTCAGAGTACTGGAACTGCTGCTGGCCCTGCGGTCCGTACGACTGCATCTGGTTCGTAGGAGGTGGAGCTGAACTGTAACCGCCTCCATACCCATCAGGCCGCGGTCCAAGAGGAGGAGGGCCCGAGGGAGGGCCGTAGCTGCTGTGGTGCGACGGAGGCCCTGAAGGAGGGCCATAGTTGTTGTACTGCTGAGGCGGCTGTCCCGAAGGAGGACCGTACGAATGGTGACCTTGGCCAGGATACGACATCTTCAATCACACGCTATACAACAGAACGTTAAACTGACACAACACAACGACTATTCAGCTAATGGCGTGGAGATCGAAGAGAAGCCCGGGGTCCGTGCTTCTGGCATACCAGGGTTCACGACCAGGGCTGGGGGACGCCTGAGGCGTCGATCGCCGGCAGTGCACGTTGAGCCGAGCTGCGCTGCGACAAGCGAAGGAATACGAGTATAATTAGATACCTGCGTGCGTAACAGACTCATAGCGGGATATCATTATAAGGGAATATCGTTAAAAGGCACATTGAAATACGTACCGCCGGTGCTAGCTTCAGAGCACATAAATGATGACTCAGCATCACCGTGTGCTTACCTAATCAATACTCACGAAAAGCCCTGAAATTTACAGATGTGTACCTCTCCACGACTATGCCGTGGGAAGTCCACCGCACCGAGGACGGGAAAGAGTACTACTACGACCCAGACACTCGCCAGTCAACATGGGACAAGCCTGCAGAGCTCTGGTCGGCCATTGAGAGGGCCATGGCCCAGACCAATTGGTCTGAGTACGAAGCTGACGACGGAGCCAAGTACTGGTTCAATTCACAGACAAACGAAAGCGTCTGGGAACTTCCGCAAGAAGTCAAAGATCTGGCCGACAAGTTGGACACACAAGCTTCTGCCGCTGAAGTCAAGCCAAGGAGAGTTGTCGTAGCCGATTCAGGCGAAGCGAGAGTAGCACCTCAAGACCAGCCAGTGTACGAGTCAAGAGAGGACGAGGAACAGGCATTCAACGACGCGCTAAAAAGAGCCGCGGTGACGAGTTCGACGTCGTGGGACGAGGTGGCCGAGATCCTGATCCTGGATCAGGGCTATTGGGCCATTCGCAGACCACTAGACCGGAAAATCCTCTTCGAACAGTTCATTCGCGGACTCCAACACGAGGAGTATCAAAAGTTGCGCTCTACTCGACAGAAGCAGCTTGAGCAGATGCTCTCACTGCTCGAATCGCCTTCTCACCAGGATATCAAGTTCTACTCCAAGTGGGCCACATTTAAAGACAGACTTACAGCTGAGCCCAAGTTTAATGCCGCCGAACTGAAGCTTCAGCGGTTCGCATTTCACACCCATGTCGAGAAACTACGCATCATTCACGATCAGGAAGTTAAGGACACCATTGAGTACGAGCGAGGACTCGTGGTGGATATCTTTAAGCACCAGGTCAAGGTTGACGCGAACACACCGTGGTCGTCTGTCCAGCAGTCGCTTGAGGACTCGGGTTTGGCTCACAATAGGCTACCTCATCTGACAAATTTGGAGATTCTTGAAGAGTTTGAGAAATATGCCATACATCTGCAAAGGATTGTTCACGACGAGAAGCAGCTGGTGAAGAAACGCGAGTATCGCGTTGAGCGAAAGCGCAGAATGGCATTTCTCACTCTGCTCGAAGAGTTGAGGACAAGTGGAAAGATTCGACACGGCACAAAATGGCCCGGGGTTTTTAATCTGGTAATCGACAACCCCGCATTTACCGACCTATGTGGCATGCCAGGCTCGTCACCGCTAGATCTGTTTTGGGATGTTGTCGAACGGGAGGATCGCGAGTTTCGTATCAAGCGAGAGCTTGCCGTCGACATTCTTGCAACACATCGTATCGTCAATTACGACGATCTCAATTTTGATAAGTTTGCGGAAATTGTTCGTGCAGATCCGCGATCAGCTGGTATCAGTTCCTCCGACGACCCTGAGGAGAATGTCACGCTACTACACGATATTCTCGCGACTCTAGTCAAGTCCTCAGCACCGCGACGCTCGAGCGTTCGTGACGAAGACATTCATGCCGACGAACGACGGATTCGGAGATTACAGGATGATCTTCGAGTGGTGATCAAACAACTTGAGCCCCTAGTGAGGCTGGACGATTCGTGGGACGAAGTGCGCAGGCGCATCGAGGACTCGGGGCCATATGTTGCTCTTGGTGACGAAGTTTTGTGCCGACAAGCATTTGAGCGTCATATTCGCCGACTCAAAGAAAAGGAACTCGACGAGCGCGATCGAGCTCGTGAAAGAGACCGAGATCGCGACCGTCGAAGGTATGACCAGGAGAGAATGGTTCGTAATGATGACCTACGTCGGCGCCCAAGCGGCCGCGGCACGGATCGTGGACCACATCTCGAGTACTAGCTACAAAGTGCCAATAAATCATGCATTATGAGAACCTGCCATCATTCCCGCTGGAGAAACGACGTCAACAGCATCACTCCCAAAACTATATATTTGACATTTTGATTTTCGGTCATGAGGATCGTGGCATATCCGACCTTGGGAACATAGCCCTTGACGACACCTACGATGTCGGCTTCGCGATCGAGGTACATCTGTTTCTTCGCGTACAGATTCAAGTCGTCGGCAGCATTATTATCTCCCTTCGTTAATAGCAGCTGTTTCTTGTCCCTTTACGTTAGTCCAATAACACAACTACGCACTGCCAACTTACGATGAATGCTCCCTCATGACACGGTGAACAATGGGAATCGACTTTCCGTCCACATTGTACACAACAACGTCACCGACTTTGACGCGGTGTTCTCGGTTCCATAGGAACAGGATATCTCCTCGCTGGAATGCCGGCTCCATGGATCCAGACAGCACCACGACGACAGGCGACTCCGAGTTGGCGAGAACTCCAACTCCCTTGTAGCACATGAATGCGCTGCTCACGACCATTAGGACATTGAGCAGTTGCACCAGCGACTGGCGCGGTGAGAAGTTCAATTGCATCGCGTTTTGTGGTTAGCCAGCGAGAGTAAGATGAAAGTCACTATACTGACTCGTCCTATATCACTTTATATGCTTATAACGGGAATGTGTGCTGGCACTCACTATCTGACAAGTCTCAGACTCTATTCCGAATCCCATCTATTTCTTCTTCGATCATTGCAGATGAGAGTGTTTCTTGTCGTATCCATTCGACCTTATAATTCTTACACAACGCGCAGTGGGCTCTCCGTATTAGAGTCGGTTAAGATTATCACGTGAATTCCAAGCCAACACGTTTGAGGGTATTTTAGCTGGAAGTCATTGTGGTCACGTGATCACGATTCCGACTGATACTTTGAAGGAACTCGCCATTGGACTCCCAAGAAGGTCCTTCGCCGTCTAATAAGACAAATGATGACAAAAATGGTATATAATTAGAAATGTTAGATTAAAATGCTGTTTAATAAATAACATAATTGGTGGGAGGGTGGGGGAAGTGGTGGGTAGAGACGGTCGAAAGGTGAATGGTGAAGTGCATTGACCATTTATTGAAGTGGGTGTGTGGTAGCCATGAAAGGTGTGGTGTGATGATGTGGTGATGCGAATTTTGAACACGTCTGTCGCATCGGCTTTAGTTCGTCTCAGAAACTCCATCAAGCGAACTGATCAACCTCTCAAATTCTTTTTCATTAGAGCCCTGTAGAGTGTTCCGTAGCGCATATCGATTGCTTTGCCACTGAGACCACGCAACTCCTTGTAGCAGGCTATCACACAAATCATCCTGCTTCTTGAGTTGCTGGACTTGGTCATGAAAGGTCTGTACAACACCGGGTTCAAATGAGACTGGTGCCATTGGCTGGCTCAGCCACGAGGTGACAACTCCCACTTTAGCCTTTTTCGTTTTCGAGTACCGTTGAGACATGCTCAGCTTTTTGCCGTCGGATCGAGACTCGGCCTGAGGTGGTGTCCAATAGGCAGTGACCTTAGCCGGAGATACGCTTTCAATATAGCACGAAGTAGTAGACAAGAGGATAGCGTGAAGCATGCCCTCCAAGACGTTTATCTGAGCAATCACCTCGAGCACGCTGCGTGACCCGGCAGACCGTAGACGCTGCTGCTCAATCAACACGACGTCAGGAGGTGATCCGTTCGCACTTGACAGGACCCGCTTAACGAGGTTCAATGTCAACTGAGAGAACTGAGGCTGGTCAAAAGCGCCGGGAACATTCCATCCCTCGAGCTCAAAAACACTCCACTGCGATACCACAGGTATGGGTGATACAGATCTAGGGTTTTGGATGGGCGGAATCGTCATCTTGCAAATGGCGATATTGCGGAGACCCATATCAACCGACACAATCGACCGTGACTTTGAAGGAGGCCACGTCAAAGCAGGAACCTGACTCTCCGCCACAGATTCCAGAATGCTCTCAACCACCACTGGTTTCGTTCCAGAGCGTGCGGCAGCGCACCATATGGCTAGCGACTTCAGCTGGCTCGCCTTTAAAGACAGAAGTCTATTCATGTCAACGATGCCGGGTGTTTCACTTTTAGCCTCCTGGTGTTCATGTCATATCTTCATAAGTACAACTGTCGTCACACGGTTTTGGCGGTATGGAGTACAAGCCTTGGCGCACGGTAGCGACGCGTATTTGAGCAGCACTTCTGCCGCATATGCTAGAATCCGCCACTCCCGAATGCCGCGTTTTGGTGAACCTCCAATGAAAGGCGTCCATCAACTAACTCTTCGTTCGTCAGCTACAATGGGTAACACGTCGTCGAAATCAGACCAGCCCAAGGTGTTTCTGCCAAAGACTCCGACCGAGTTCTCGCCGGCACTCATCAACAAGCTAGAGTCGAGCCTCGAGGTAAGTTTTCACCCTATATCCAAGGCCGATAAACTAATTGAAGTCTGATTACACTCGAGCGCAGTATTCGGAGAAGTACATCCAGGATCGAGTAGCCGAGGAGCTGCGAAAGATCCAGAAGCAGGCTCAGGAGGAGCTCTCTAAAGCGTCGGAGAAAATCTCGCATGTGTCGGAGTCTGCACTAGGCGCCTACGACTCGGCCAGTCTTCACAAGCGCCTTGATCAAATTGCCAGCTCGTTAGAAGCTCGACCAAAGAGAGGAAAGTTCCCCAAGGAGGCCGATGAAGCCCGAGAGGCTCTGGTCACTTGTCTGAAGGATAACCAGGGCAAGCCACTCAAGTGCCAGGAAGAGTTTGAGAAGTTCCGGGCCCAAGTTGCTCAGCTTTCATGAACTAACGACGAGCATGTAGAGTAGAGCATGTATATAATGGCATCATGAGGACGTTATGTGAGCTCCGTGTAGTCGTAAATCCAATGATGTCCGGCCTTTTGGATTTTTACTTCCGGCCTTCTGCCATCGGACCACTACAGACCGATAACTGGCTTATCTCTAGCTGTTCTATGAGCCAATCTACTCAGCTCGTCCTTAGATTCCTATCAAACTAACTCACTTCACAACTAGCATCTTTATTAAGTAGTCAAGCAGACGATTACACCACTTAAAAGGCGTGACGCAGAGGCGACTTGATCTCCTTGCCCTTGTAGAACTCAATGGTGGCCTTACCACGCTTGGCAATACCTTCAGGAGTGAACTCAAAGTACTTGTAAACATCCTGGTAGGGACCCGAGGCACCGAAACGGTTAATTCCGAACTGCTCGTGGCTGTACTTCTGCCAGCCAGAGGTGCTCATAACCTCGACGGACATAACAGGAACTCCATCGGGGAACACCGAAAGGCGGTAGGCCTCGGTCTGCTTGTCAAAGGTAAACCAGTCAGGCAGAGACACGACACCAACCTTGAAGCCGTCCTTCTCAAGATCCTTGGCAGCATCAACGGTGATACCAACCTCAGATCCGGTCGAAACCAGAATCAAGTCGGGGTTCTCAACCTCGTGGAGAGTGTATCCTCCCTTGGAGGCCTTCTCAATGGAGGAGCCCTCGAGTTGGGGGAGGTTCTGTCGGCTGAGAGCAATGACCGCGGGGCTGGTACGGTTGGTGAGGGACTTAAAGTAAGCAGCAGAAGTCTCGTTACCGTCAGCAGGTCGCCACACCTGCATGTTGGGAATAGCACGCAGGTGAGCAAGAGTCTCAATAGGCTGGTGAGTGGGACCGTCCTCACCAAGACCAATAGAGTCGTGGGTGGCAACCCAGATGACCTGGTGGTGCGACAGAGCCGACAGACGCAGGGCACCAGCGGCATATGACACAAAGTTCAAGAAGGTTCCTCCGTAAGGAATGAAAGCTCCGTAAGCGGCGATACCGTTGAGAATCGCACCCATTCCGTGCTCACGCACACCAAAACGGAAGTAACGACCAGCGTAGCTGCCAAGCTTGGCAGAAGGAGGCTGGAAGTCAACAGCAGTCTTCCATCTGGTGAGGTTGGATCCAGTGAGATCGGCGGATCCTCCAACAAGCTCGGGAAGGACGTCAAAGATATCAGAAATGACAACCTCAGACAACTTACGCGAGGCAACAGCAGCATCGGTAGGCTTGTAGACAGGAAGCTTCTTCTCCCAGTCCTTGGGGAGCTCGCCCTTGATACGGCGGGTCAGCTCAGCACCAGCCTCAGGGTGCTCCTTAGTGTACTTCTCGAGAAGCTCGTTCCACTTGGCCTCAATCTGAGCACCGGCCTCACCGCTCTTGGCGTACTCGTCATAGACCTCCTCGGGGATGTCGAAGTTTTTCTCAGGGTTGAAGCCCCACTTCTTCTTAATGGCAACGATATCGTCAGCCTTCAGGGGAGAACCGTGAACAGAGTGGGTACCCTGGAGCTTGGAACCGAATCCAATAGTGGTGGTGATCTTGATGACACTGGGCTTGTCAGTGACCTTCTGAGCCTCTTCGATAGCCTTGGTGATTCCCTCAAGGTCGTTGTCACCATCCTTGACCCAGATAGTGTGCCAGCCGTACGACTCAAGACGAGCCAGGACATCCTCGGTGAAAGCAACCGCGGTGTCACCATCAATGGTGATGTGGTTGTCATCGTAGAAGGTGATGAGCTTGCCGAGCTGCAGGTGACCAGCAAGGGACATGGCCTCAGAGGCGACACCCTCCATCATGCAACCATCACCGAAAATGCTGTAGGTGTAGTTGTTGATGAGCTCAAATCCAGGCTTGTTGTAGGTAGCAGCAAGCTGCTGCTCGGCAATAGCCAGACCAACAGCGTTGGCGATACCCTGTCCAAGGGGACCAGTGGTCACCTCAATACCAGGCAGATCGTTCTCGGGGTGACCAGGGGTACGCGAGTGGAGCTGACGGAAGTTCTTGAGATCATCCATCGACAGATCGTATCCAAACAGGTGGAGCAGCGAGTACTGCAGAACACAGGCGTGACCGTTGGACAGAACGAAACGATCGCGGCCAAACCACTTGGGGTTCTTGGGGTTGAACTTCATGAAGTTCTTCCACAGGACATGGCCAGTGGGGGCAAGGCCCATAGGAGCACCGGGGTGACCACTGTTGGACTTAAAAACAGTGTCGGCCTGAGTTAGATTGGATCTTCAAAATGAAGCGATTGAAGGACTGCCTAAAGCTGAGATGCAGATGCCGAGAGTGCCCCTGAGCACGCGGCTGTGCTGTCCAGGGCAACTCAACAAAACCCCCACCGGCCAAGGTAGCTCGCGGAAGATTGCAGAAGCAACCGAAACCATGTAGAAACAACGGTAACAGATTACAAACCTTTCGGTGGCGAACCTGGCGCGAAAAGGCGTGTTTGCGCGACGACCTGGCAAAGTTGCAAAATGTGTGGGGGTGACCAATGACAGCCCTGCGTATTCACTTCTAGAGACGGTTGAGCGACGCCATCAAAAAGCTACTGGATCAGAGAACCAAGGGCCAATTCCACACCAAAGCGACCCAAGCACCATAGGCTGAACGATCCGTCAGAGTCGGAAGCGTCTGGGCCGGTGGTTCGCGCAAATTAGGCTCTCGGGCTGCTGTGCTCCATGGCAATTACCAGCCGAGTAATAGCCAGAGCAACCAGCGAATTGACCGGCCCAACGCCAGCGGAATCATTGCCACGCCACAGTACAGGGTAGCACCATCTCAGCTGCTTGCGACAGCCTCCGCAGTCTTGCGCTTCAAGTGAAAATGTTACTTACCGCCAACACCCGAATGGTGTCAATAGCCTTGTTGTCGACCTCAGAATAGGTAACAACCATCTTGGATCTTGCTAGTCGGGACAAATTCAGACAGAACTTATACGCAATTCTTCAGTCTGGCCGAAAACTTCAACCAAAAAAAGAACACAAAGGTACAAGGAGAAATCTACTTTCCAGGCTGTGGCTGCTCCATTTAAACGTTGAGGCTCGAATCATGCTTTACCCGGTTTACCCGGCTCAGCCCACTGATTTCGGGCCAATGTTTTCCATACTGCCCCGCAAACCCCCACCCCGGCGAGGACCGATGTTAGGGCACGGCCTATTGCGACGGTCGTCCGCGGAGCACGCGACGGGTCGCGCCAGACCGGCCTACACACTTCCAAAGTGGCAAATTTTCATCTCCGACGCTCCGTGCCTTGCTGGTGAAAAAATTCGACGATTCCACGCCGATCTCCGGCTGCACCAGCAGACGGCTATTTAACCCCACTCGGCTTGCATAATCATAAACCCAAACCTTGATAACGGCTATATAGCGGCTGACGAGTCGCGATGACATGGTCGAAAACTGCCCATCCAGTCCACTGGTAAGAGTGGAGTCCAGTTATGAGTGTATATTGGGCTAACTGTAAGAGTTTTTCTAAACTCAGTGTATAACATGGCTTAGACAATGCTCCTGTTTGACGCATGGTCGCTAGTTTAACCGGTAGGCTCATTACTAGTATCAGTAGTTGAACCGATTGATGCTAAGGTATCCAGGCTCATACTCTCAAAACCTCACTTTTCTACTACTTCGCCTACTCTGCTCCACTCACTACATATGCCTTGACATCTACAGTACCATGAGCATTAACTGCAGGTAGCTGCGAAGGGCCATTCGTTTGGTGGCTCATGGTTCGTGTCGCAATTCCTATGTTGAGCCATTCGGTGACTTGATTGTTGACATGCTGCTTTTTTGAGGATTACTTTAGGGCATGATCCGTTCTATTTTATTGTTGACATGTTTCCTGAAGAAGACCGCCAGTTCACGGTACATAATTGTTGGGCAGCTCTGCGCGTGACCCCTCCAGCGACTGTAAATTGGGCGCGTTTCGCCAGTTCAGCTTAGTTTCCTACAAGCTTCTTGTACCAGTTGCTGTATACTACATTTAACTTTATTAAGTCGTTTATTTGCCCGCTGCTGAGTCGTTCGTGGAGCTCATTTCCTATTCGTCTGCTGATACGTTTAGTGGTCTCGCCAAGGACTCATGTGTTGATATTCCGGAGATGCGTGTGGAGAAGTTTATTGATTATCTGCGGATTTCTTAGTTTTGTGTCCATTAGTACTATTTATTTATTGCCCAGGCCGTAGGCCACACTAGAGCCTGTAGAATCCATGGTCATCTCAGAGCAGCCAAATCGGCGAAACTGTCGACGGCGCGTCTCTGGTCGCCAACCAGGTCAGCGCACGTACTATACGCTTACCTTTCGAGTATAAACGCCGGCCAGCTCTTGCGATCCACGCATCAGCAGCAGCTATACCTGCCTAGTTGGGATGCGTCACACGCGCGTCGATCGTACAGGAGGCTGCAGGAACCATTGAATACAAGATATGCGAGTTTCCGAGTTGTTTAACTTATACCTCTGTCGATCTACGTGAAGATCAACACATTCAAGCTGTTAGGCAACTTGCACTTATACACGCGTCAACAACATCTGACGCTGGCCTTCTCGATCACAGAGTCGTCAAAACGTCCAACCCAAAGGGGTAGCATGCATGCATGACACCAAAGATGATGCGTATTGCAGTATAACCTTGAGAGTCTATAGCCAGGAGCATTAGTAGGTTGGGACTGGACTGATGCTACGGCTGCTCGGGCTCTGACTCCGATAGTTCTCCACTTCTCCACTTCTTCCGCATTAGCGAGCTAACGGCTGACCCATACGGCAGCCATAACATCACGTGACGGAGATGAGGAGCATCGTGATGCTACGTTGAATTCTAGGACATTTGTGTAGCAGGTGTGTTATCGAACTAAGAAGCTATCTAGAACGTGTCCTAGATAGAAGCTTCCCTTGCGTCATGCTGTATGTAGTGCCTTCCTCGGCCCTCGTCGCTTCGATCCTACATCCTAAAGTCATAACCGGTTAGCTGAATCGCGTCTTTCCCTCGGAAGCCGTATCAGTCGTTTTATTCCTGGCGTTCTGTTGTCAACGCGCTGAATACTCGTTGTCTTCCTCGAGTAGAACCTCAGCGTCAACCCCGTTATTATAATCAGACTCGATCGGCGCTATGTATTTGACTTCTGAGACCGGCGGCCTGCAGCTCATGCATATAGGGTTTGGAACATATGCGAAGTAGTATATCGGTAGTCTGAGGAGAGATAGTTGCCACACTAAATTTTGAGCATACCGCAATATCAAGTTGCATGCTACGGCTTTCTGAGACTCGAGCTCAACAGAGGTAGTGGGTTAGGAGCTCCGTTCATGATTGCGCTACAGGCGGTCTCCGCAACTTCGAGTTGTACTGTGGTCGAGGTGATCGACGCCACAATACCACAATACCGGCGTGGTGGAAACTTTCGTGGCTTCACAGCGGAATGCCGTGAGCAATCGCAGCTGTATTTTAGCGGCTACAATCCAAACTCAAGAACATGTGATGCAAGGCGTGAATGTATGGGTTTGGTAGGTTGTATGGACGGCGAGCAGGTGGTGGATACGCTCGCGAAGTGACGAGGGGTCAAACTATCGGTGACGCTTGGTTATATTTATTCACGAAGCCATTTATGGGTAAACATGTTCACGGGTGTCCTCAGTATCGCCTCAACTTTGGCGATCCAGGGTCACATATGTGGATTTCACCTGAATCGAGGCTCTTGACTGTGAGAAGAGCCGGGAGGTACAGCGGAAACATGAGTGTATACCCCTGTTACGGGCGAAAGTATGAGAGTAGCTGTCACAATGTTTCATGCTGCGTGTCTCTGGCAGTCGGCACGGAATGGGCCGATTCTGACTCAAATTGCGCCTGCGCATCGATGTGGGTATCTGGGTACTGCCATGCACCTTGAGGATGAAGTACTGGAAGACCACTTGCAGCCAACTTCATGTCTCAATATCGTGTAGACACACCTGTGCGTTAATCATCGGTGTCGGTCGAAGTACTCACTGGGCGCAGGTATTGTCAAGCGAATTTGATATGATCATTGGCAGGCCCTCTGAATCTTGAATCAAGCGACCTGGTTGCTCGAATTGTTCGAGCGTAGAGGTTTCTGGTCCAGCACCGATCAGCTGTCAGCAAGATCTATGAAGTGACAAGCGATGGTGTTGTTCTCCTGTGATCAAGTCATCCACCAGGCAATTACTACCTCCGCCTGCTGTCAAATCTTCAACCTACTGCCGTCAAAATGAAGGAGAACCGTAAGAAAGGATCGGTACGTCAGAAAATTGGGGCAGCAATCGTTGCGAAGTCAACGAAGGTCTGGATTAGTTGAAATTGCTTTGTGGCCTTAAATCAAAGATTGTTTTCAGGTTCTCGACTTGTTTGTGGGAAGAATCACGACTGGTTTTGACCTGAAAAACACGCTGAGCTGCAAAACCCTCTCGCCGATGTTATAACCAAATGCTCACACAGCAATTGGAGCTATTACTTTCTACATCGATCAGTGGTGTCGGTGTCTTTTTCATCCGGAGAATGAAAGGGGGACACTCAACACAACTTTCCGACCGCCATCTAAGAGGGATTCATCAGTCAATTGGCGGACAGACCTCTGACATGGTTGTGGGCGATAACCAACGGAGCTGGTCGGCAGCGAGGTCGTATAGCTCAAGGGGCTGCCAAGGATGGCCGCAAGGCGTCAGCCCGCTTGCCGGCTAGTCGGAACTGGGCGCGAGTGCAGATTCCCCATTTCTGCAACAGCACGAAGGCTGTTGCCCACTAGTATTATGCCGGCGGCTGAGTTGAGCGGATGGGCTGCAGGTGACCTATGAGGGGTCAGACGTAGCAAGATTCGGTGGGCCGCGGGAAGTAAGGATCGTGCAGTGACCCTCTTGCTCGCCTCGGTTTCATAGGGATAGCCGGCCTGAGACAGTGAGACTCACGCCAAGGTGCCGTGCCGCATCTTGGCATTCTGTAATGGGGCCGGGCAAATAAACCGAAAGTTATTTCCCCATTTGTGAGGAGCTGCTGGCAACTTGAAGCAGGGAATCGTGCGAGCAGGGAAATCCGCAAGCACCCGAGATAACGATAGCGTTTCTTGCGTGGGCCTTGATCTGCTGACTATCTAATCGTTAGTTCGTATAGTACGTCGCTTCATTGGCTCGGAGACTCGGGATCTCAAGCTCGTTGGGCTTGACGATGCATGATACAGCCGGAGAGCCATGTGCGTTGCTTTTTCTGGTGAATCCCTTTCGCGGTCAACACGCAATGCTGGCAGGGACCTCCCAGATCTCGTAAAACGAGGGGGGCCGATGACGGGTCCGCGGATGCGGGGCCGATGACGGGTCCGCGGATGCGGGGCCGTTTGCCGGGCATTAGACACATCTCGGTGATTAGAGATATGGAACAGGTGGGTAGCGGCAGAACGGCGGCTTAGGGGGCGGGCGAATTGAATTGGCCGCAAACGCTATCTTGGAGGATAAAAACAGGCACATGGGGATTGGTGGTAACAATGGCGATCGTGACTCGGGCCTCCGTAGCCAGAATCCCGTGTCAGGATGTCACGCTGGTTCGTGAGCCGCTTGGTCAGAACCCACCACGCACTTGCTCACGCGCCTTATCTGCTCCCCCCTCGCTCCGCTTTGAGACCCCACCTCGACCGCACATGAACCGTACGGCATCACGATCGGCATGCGGGCCTGTTTGACTTTAGATAGCCCCAATACCCGGCTGATACGGGGAGCAAGGTACATGGCTGGTGCAGCTTATTAGGCGCCGTGGCTGATCCAAGCAGAGCTAAACGGCCACAATTACGTTTGCAATGACAGGTCGTCCAAGAAATCCAGCTTCCGAGAAACTGCCGAACTCGGCTTAGCCGACACTGGGCTGGCCCCATCTACATCTCCGACAAAGCGCACGGCACCACCAGGGCTGTAGGCGCGGAATCGGGTTGGGCCTCTGGGCGCCGCAACTCCAACACTAAAGTTAGCCCCTGGCGTGAGGATTGGCTCTGCATGGGCGGCAAGAGCGCCGATCGGGACGGCAGCGTGGGAATATTTTTGTGTGCCCGGCCACCTGGACTTTGAGCTTTGGTGCCGCGTCTGTCCATGGCTTGCAGCTGCATGCGCTGAGCCGCTGACATATTTCCGGTTACGGAGCTTATGCACCGATCGGCACCATTCGCCGTTTAACGTGCAGCTCACTGCTGGTCCACCCCCCCGCCTCCAACTCTGATTTTTGCACGCCCTGTCGTTTAGCCCTCATGGTGGGGGGAAGGCTCGCGACCCCTGTGCATATCAGTTCACTGAGATTCCTGGCTTTGAGGCGGGCGGCATGTTGTTGAATGGTGTCGTTTGCCTCTCAAATCGCCTCCCTTATCGCCTGATAACGGCCCCGTTGCTGGCTCTATCATTGGCATATTCTGCTAATGGGCAAACCTAAATTCCCCATGTAACTCGCACCGGCTGGCACCGCAAATAGTGATCGGCACGTACGGCACTTCGTGTCTGCAAGGCTTATGCACGGCATTGATAACACCAAGAAAGGCACCGATTTCGTTATCTGTACAGCAGCGGACGTCATAGTTGCTTTTTTGTCTGGTTAGACCCGCCGTTTCAGGAGGTTTAACAGTTTATTGGCCGCGGAACGGCCTTCGTGGTGGATGTGCCGAATATATATAAGGCATTGTTCCTCCTTCGAAAACGGTATGACTTATCACTGCAGTTAGACATATCTCCTCAATAATGTCTGACATTGAGAAGGAAAAGGAAGACTTTGGCGTCGACGAGCTCGACCTCGGACCTCGCGAGGTCTTCTACGAGCGCTTCGCACACAAGACCAACACTGATGAGAACGACCCTGCCAATGCCTCTTACGAATATATTTGGCACAAGGCTCTCGAGATGTCTCTTGAGGAGGCACTCGAGATTCTCACTTACGCCGTCGACTACCACAAAGGTGACCCCAACTTCCCTGATGACCTCAACGCGCGTATCAAGGAGACCCTTGCCAAGGGTGAGCTGTCGGCTCCTACCCCGGAGCTTTACAGCTACAATGCTCGTGGTGACGCTGCCATGATTCGTTACTGGTCTGCATACCTCGAGGTTCGTTCGGTTACTGACCCCTTCGACGATGTTGAGATCCCTGTCGAGACCTTCCGTGCTTACTTCATTGGTTTCGTGTGGGCTATTGTCGGATGTGGTGTCAACTCGTTTTTCGACCCTCGCCAACCTAGTATCACTCTTGGTACTGGTGTCCTGCAGATTGTTACCGCTATCAGTGGTAAAGTGTTTCAGTATGTTATTCCCAACTGGGGCTTCACAGTTCGAGGAGAGCGCTTCAGTCTTAACCCTGGTAAATGGACTCTTAAGGAGCAGATGCTCGCGTCTATCATCATCTCCAGTGCTAATGGTGCTACTTACGCGTTCTGGAACATCATTGTGCAGAACTCCCCCGTTTACTACGGCAACACCTGGGCTACCTTTGGTTACCAGATCTTGCTTGTGCTATCCACTCAGATGACAGGTTTCGGACTCGCTGGTATCATGCGCCGACTTGTTGTCTACCCCGTGCGTGCTATGTGGCCCACTCTGCTGCCCGCTATCGCTCTCAATAAAGCTGTCTTGGCTACTGATGCCAACGAGTCTGTGCACGGCTGGAAATTGTCACGGTTTAAGTTCTTCGGTATCTTCTTCGCTGGTGGCTTCGCTTACTACTGGCTGCCTGGCTTCCTCATGCAGTTCCTGTCGTATTTTGATTGGATGTGTTGGATTGCCCCTAACAACGTTAATGTCAATTCGATCACGGGTATATATGGAATGGGAATCAACCCGATCCCGACGTTTGACTGGAACATTATATCCTTCAATTTGCCGCTCTCTTACCCCTTCTACACTCAGGTGAACAATTTTGCTGGTGCCTTGCTTGCTGGTGCAGTTTTGATCCCTGCTGTGTGGTACACGAACTACCGATGGACCGGCTTTTTGCCCATTAACTCCAACCAGTTGTTCGACAACACTGCGCAGCCTTACCAGGTTCAAGCTGTGCTTGATGAGAATGGACTCTTCAGCAACGAGCAGTACCAGGAGTACTCTCCTCCCTACTACTCGGCTGCTAACCTTGTTGTCTACGGGGCTTTCTTTGCCCTTTACCCCTACGCTGTTGTTGAGACTTTCCTGCTAAATTGGGCTCAGCTGAAGGCTGCTGGAATTGACGTGTGGCGTGGAATTAAGGACCTTCGTCGTTCTAACTTCGCTGACCAGCACGATGCTTTCAGTGACCTCCTCTCCAAGTACAAGGAGGTCCCTGACTGGTGGTTCCTTGTTCTCCTTGTCATCTCGGTTGTGTTCGGTATCGTCTGTGTTGAGGTTTACCCCACTAACACTCCTGTCTGGACTATCTTCTTTGCCATTGGTATCAACGCTGTGTTCCTGATCCCTATAACCATCATCTACTCGACCACTGGTTTCAGCTTCGGCCTTAACGTGCTCGTTGAGCTCATTGCTGGTTACGCCCTTCCCGGTAACGGTGTTGGTCTCATGATTGTCAAGGCCTACGGTTACAACATTGACGGTCAGGCCCAGAACTACATCACTGACCAGAAGATTTCACACTACACCAAGGTTCCTCCTCGCGCTATCTTCAAGGGTCAGGTCATTGCTGCCATTCTGCAGTGTTTCGTCAGTGTCGGAATTGCCAACTGGCTTCTATCAAACGTTGACGGTCTCTGCACCCTTGACCAGCGTACGAAGGAGAAGTTTACTTGCCCCAACGAGAACACTTACTACTCAGCTTCCGTCATTTGGGGTGTCATTGGACCCAAGCTGGTGTTCCACAGTCTGTACCCTATCTTGAAGTACTGCTTCCTGATTGGTGCTCTGCTGCCCTTCCCCATCGTCTACCTGAAGAGGAAGTTCCCCAAATACTTGACCTCGTTCCAGGCTCCTGTCTTCATTGGAGGACTTCTCACTTACGCTCCTTACAGTATTGCGTTCGTTACTCCTTCGCTGTACATGTCAGTTGCCATGATGTACTACGTTCGCCGCCGATACTACGCTTGGTGGGCTAAGTACAATTATGTGCTTGGATCTGCCCTCGATGCGAGTGTGGCGTTTGGTGCTATCATTATCTTCTTCGCAGTTGAGTTCAACCCTGTGAACTTTGACTGGTGGGGAGTGGATGGTATGTACGACAACATTGACCAGGAGGGTGGCGTTGGCCGTATCACTCTGGCTGTTAACCAGACCTTCGGTTTCCCCAAGGGCCAGTTCCCATCCCACTAAGTGTTTTAATTTTACATTAGCTTTAGCTAATTACGATGATTTTGGTTATAATTAGACGGTAGTGGCACATTCCCGTGTAGTGGTCTTGTTACGAGTTTTAGCTCTGAACACTAGATCTAGCTCTGACCACTTGTTACAGTCTCAATAATGCATTCACATTTACATCAGCTCTGCGTATTGATGGCAAACTTGTCATCAAAAGGGCTCGAACGGCCTTCTCCAGTACTGGCTCCATTGTGATCCCGGCCAGCGGGTTCACTTGCGTAGGACGGTTCGCCATCACTCTCGCCGTCACTGTCAATCAGTTGTGGGGACGTTGCATATAGGTAGGCTTCGGCCGGTAGGTCAGCAACGTACTCCGCTGATAGGCGTTTGGAGGCGCGCGATACACGGGATGCTCGGGACGGCGTTTGCGATTTCGGCCGCGGGACCCGAGGCACGGCCTGCGGGTCTGGACCAGTGGCAGCAATAGAGGACGAGCGCACCGAAAACGTACTACTGTCAGTACCAAGTGTCAACGAGGACAGCGTCGGCATGGGCGGCACATCCTCGGAATCGCTTTCTTCCTCGGCAATGAGCTGCGACTGCAAACCGACACCCGAGTTCTTGCCGATGCGGATCGAGCGCACGCCGTTGAGACGCTGCATTGGCTGGGCCGCTCCCAATGCAATGGGCCCCGAGATGCTAGTGGTGGAGTCGCGGATCGAGTCGCGGATGATGATGTCGCGCGGGCCAGCCGACGCACCGTTGCTGATGTCAACGAGGTTGGGTCGCGCCTGAACAGCTGTGACAGTGTCGTAGGCAGAGCCACGGTAGTCTGTGGTGGCTATTGAGGCGCGGATGTCGTCGCCAGTGCTAATCTGGGACTCGCGCAGAATGTCCGAAGCAGAGAAGAACTGCTCATGTGGGTGACCTCCAGCGTCGGCTCTGCTGGTGACTCCAGGAATGTATGCGATGGGGATGATGTTGGAGCCGCGGGACGAGGTATTGAGCGAGCTCATGGTGACGGCGGACATGCGAGCCCCAGCGCCTGCCGAGCCAGGGCCAGCTGACGAGAGTCCGCGCGGGGTCGAGAGGGCCGGGGTTGTGCTGCCGTCGGTGAGCAAGCGTGAGCTGTGCTTCTCAAAGTATCCGGGCTCAGCATCGACCTGCGGAGTGAGGTCGCCGTCAAACGAGGCACGCGCGTCCCACTTCTTGCGGGCCTTTTCGCTGTAGACAAACTTCCACAGCAGCAGCACGGTTATGCCAATAAGCACGACGAGACCGCCCACTACTCCGCCCGCGATGGGTCCTGCGTTGGAGTGTGAAGAGGACGGCGAAGCGGTCGGGCTGGCGGCTGTCGTTGTTGTTGAGTCAGGGGCTTGGCATACAATCTGCGGGCACTCTGAACACGTCTGGACGGTCAGACTACACTCCTGGTCACCGGGACAGGTGCATGGCGGAGTGCTCGCACATACGACACAGCCGCGACGGTCCAGCGGGAAGATCTGGGCGTAGTCGTCTAGAGACATGGTGGAAGTGAAGGCGGGGCGAAGAGGGGGGTGTGATTTCAGCGGTGTGATTTCAGCGGCCAGTCCAGTATATAAATAGAAGCACCGAGATGTTCGACTCAGGCCAGGAGAGTTCACGGCACACTCAAACAGAGTTGGCGGATAAACACGACAAGATTAATCTTGATTAATCTTACGCGTAGCTCGAGATGAATTTAGCCTTGAACAGATTGGGTCGAGATGGTAGGCATGGATCCAGGGAGGGGGGAACTGAGGAGGAGGAAGAGAGGAAGGGAGAGGGGCGCAGTGCAGGAACACTTGCAAACGAAGGCAAACTGCAGAGTATGCAACAGCACAATAGGATTCACCAGGAACTCGAACTGATAGCGCACTGGTATCTGCTAAAAAACAGATAACGTGTAGCAGTTGATATATTTAATTTCGTTGGAGTCGTCCCGGGTAGGGGTACTCGGCGACCAAGCGTGGCCGTGCCCTAACTTTAAAACAAGCCCTCTTTACCCCTTTAGGCCGCGCTAGTAGGGGGTTTACCGCATGCTGTTTTGTGGCCAAGGCGTGGATCCAGGGAGCCGGAAAGCAGGCGAATGAGCGCGCAGCAGGCGAAGCTGTCGAAATTTTGATATCCGTGCGTGCGCAAGTTTGTCCGCTTTACCTCCTGGACTGACCTCCTGGCCTCGTAGTTTACCAGACTGTTGACGGCGAATCTGGAAGCCCCTGCATACTTGATACATACCAAGTTTAGGTTTCCAAACACGCGAAATGCCGAGAAATACGCCCACCTTGGCGGAGGAAACTGCAAAGCGGCACAGCAGTCAGCTCGCTATTACAGCCATCGTACACCCCACATACCCGCCCAGTCCTCCCTGCTCGCCCTACTGCCCTCTTACCCCTCTTTCCCCTCCCCCTCCTCGCTTTAAGCAAGATCTTAAGATCTCAAGATCCGCCGATCGCCCACCCATCCTAGTGCCCACGCCCACCGGCGTATCCGGCTCTAGGCGCAGCAAGCAGCATAAACGAGCCCGCGCCCCTAGCCAGTAAAGCAACCTGCACCAGATAGGCAGGTGGTTGCTGGGCCAGATGCCCCTTTAGGCGACGTCGCGTCCCAAGCGCCTGGGAACCGGCCTACGCAGGGCGGACCTGCCCGCTCTCAGCTGGGCTGCTGCTCGCGACCTGCAGGTGCTCCGTCCGGGCTGCGCGATGTCCGGGCGGGTGGTAATAAGCTAAAACCACAGCTACCAGATATCAGATATCAGTTCTTCCGACCGCTACCCACGTAGCCCCATGATACAGCCCTACGCAGCTCCACTCTCTACTACTCTACTACTCTCCACTATACTCTTCACTATCTACGCTACTAACTTGCGGTATTACCGCTCACTACTTACTTTCACCACTCACCCCCTTACTCCTTTTCTACCTTCCCTCTTGTTACACCCTCATTGTCTTGAGATCGACAGGGGGTGCAGCCAGCCGCGCTTAGCGTACATAATCTCATACTGCTTCATGACCCCTTACTGCCGTGCCAGTGCCCCGTCAGTGTCCCTGCTTGTCTCAGAGTCTGCTCATTGGCCTGCAGAATGCATGCCTGCTTGCGCCCGACTTTGCTTGCCGCCATTGCCTGCCTTTTGTCGACCTGTGCGGCCTCGGACAGCCCCTATCATAATGTGCTCATTGACGCCGCTTGTGACACCACCACAAGCGTGTTTGTGCCGTGGACGGGGTTTCGCATCTCTCGGCAGTGGCTCCCGGCAGGGGCCTCGGTCCGGTACTCGTTCTGCTATTTTGGAAGCGAGTACTCGTCCACAGCTCACTTGCTAGAACCACCCGACTCGCAGCAGTGGACCCCATGGGCTGCTACATTCTGTATCCCACGCAATCCGTCTGTTGACATCGCAGGCTGCTACAAAATGGCTCGGCTCAGTAAATATGCAGCGTCCCAGAACCTCGTGCTACGCCCAGATACCTTTGTCGGCGGTCTGTTTCGCTGTGCTCCCGGCTCGGACTGCGACAATGAAAATGCCATCCCCATGCTCCCGCTTCTCACCGACGAGCCCTACATGGCCTGGCACTCGTCTACACCTGTAATTGCACAAGCAATTCCTCTTCTCTATACTCCCGATCAATTGTCCCTCTTTTACCCGTCTAATGATACCGCCTGGGCAGCCTACATCGACGTCAACGAAATCTACGCTCAGGACGAGTCCGATGTCGACGTGACCAAACAACTAGGGAAATCCTTCGCACGCCTCGCTTCCCTACTGTCCCCTTATTATTCGCATACCAATCCACCCACCCGAGATGCCCTCGCGTTACTTGGTACTCTATCACGAACTGCATCGAGACGCATTTGGACCCTGGCATCGGGCGTCAACTACGCGAGCACTAATTCCGCACAGCTTCTACTTCGCACTCCCATCTGACTACCGGCATGACAACCAATGTATTCTAATGCACTACTACCTCAGCTCAAAGTATGCCTGGCGGCAAACAACCGCGTCGTGACGAACAGCCCGCTTGGGATCGTCAAGTACGCGAGTGAGACCACTGATGACCTGCGCCCGGTACGGCAGCAGCACGCTCATCTCAATTGTCACGGGGAACGCCTGTAGACACGTGAGGGCAGCTGACCGAACAACAGGAGTGTTGACTCTATTCTGCGCAAGTCCCAACAGTTTTGGTACCAGAGTGCTGATATGGGGCGCAAACACATTAGCAGCCTCATGCACTGTCACCACAATCGTGCTGATAGCTGCTTCCTGCACACCAGGCTCGTGGATCTCCAGCGATTCCAGAAGCAAAGGAAGGAACTTAGGCAGCTCAGGTAGAATGATGGAGCTGGGTGTGAACTGCAGCAGTCCAGAGAGTGCCACAATGTGGTTGACTCGACTGGGACCACCCTGCTTAAAACCCGTCACAACCTTTGGCAATATTTGGCCAAACAGCTTCTGTTTATACAACTGGCGAATGACCACATGGTTCTCCTTGTTGATCACAGAGTCGGAGGCAACAAGAATTGCCACCATTCGAGCAGCGTACTTGCCAAAACCGGTGTCGAGCAGATCCACAATACTCTCCGTGAGCTTGAATCCCAATGGACTGCTCTTAATCACAAGACCCTTTGCGATCCAGGTCAAAGCCTCGAGCACTGTGAGTGACTCTACCTGTGAGTCATCACTAATCGAAGACAGCAGTTGGGTGGTCAAGTCCGACAGCTGTTCGTCGCCAGGCGCCAACACCTTGTTTACTACTATAGCAACGATGCGAAGGTACGCAGCTCGCTCGTAAACATTGCTGGTTTGTGACAACATGTCAATTGATCGTTCTACCAAAGAATGGCAATCAACCAACGAATCAAGAGGAATTTCCTTCGAAAGAGGAGCCAAGCCGGCAACAAACAAAGCTGCAAGATTGGAAGGCATACTGCCGTCTCCAAAGAGAGGGGCCGGGTGGGAGCATAGCTTGGCGGGAGCTCCTGTGACAAACAGATTGACCAGCTGCACGGCAAAGCTTGCCTGTGTTTCGGAAGTCTCTGGAATGAGCGGGGATTGTAGTTGGAGTCCCTTTTTCTTTTCGGGCTCTGGCCCAGACACTGCGCGAACAAAGTCGCTAATAATGTTGGCAGCAACATCAATAAACTCATTTTGACGCAGCGGACTGTCACCAGATGCCTGTATGATCTTTGATAGCAGCTGTGAGATGACACGGTTCGTTTTGGCTTCTAGCCCGAAAGAGGCCACATCTGCAACAGGAACTTGTCGTAGAGCCTTCAGTAGAGTAGCGATGATGCTGAGCGGATAACGTAGTCCACTCTCTTGGGCAACTACAACGTCAAGCTTGCTCAACAGTCGCACGCCCAGCACTTCGAGTGACTTGCGAACGAGCGTAATTGACGCAATCGCGGAAAGAATGTAATCTGTCGATTTACGAATCTTTCCAGCACTTGCAACCTCGGCCGAGGTCGTCTCGACAGTTGTGTCAACATCCGGCAGCTCGGCTAGTAGAGCCGGGAATGAGATATTGAGTATAAGCTCCAAATGCGACTGAGCAATGTGTTTGAGACTCTCCAGAGCCTTGGCTGCAATATGTTCGTCCTCGTCCGAGATGACAATGGTATCCAGGTACTGGATAACGAGGCCAACCTCATCCTGTGCTGCAAGTCCCGACAGATCCGTGACTAAAGTGAGACCTTCCATTGCGAGCGACCGCAGCTTAGACTCTGAGGCTGAAGCTCCTAGCAGAAACTTAGACAAGACTGCAAAGATCTCCTCCTGATATTCTGCCAAAAGGCTGCCGTCAGATGCAGAGTCAAGCTTGGACGAAGCGGTGAGGAACTTGATTAAAATGGTGACAGCGCCGGTTCGTCGCTCGAGGGATGCAGGCTGGGCGAGAATCTCCAGAATTAGAGGGACCGCAAACGACGACAGTGATTCAAAAGCCTTTACGGATGACTGGGCTATACCAGCAATGAGCGTTGCAGCGGGAAGTGCCAGTTTTGATTGAGGCTCAGAAATCTTCTCCTTGACCTCCTCCTTGACCTGATAAAGGTAGTTATCGAGAACTGGCTGGCCAACCTCGTGCTCATGGTCGGGCTCGTGGATGTGATCATTCTCGTCATCGAGTTGGCTGGCATGCTTAGCACGAAAGAGAGCCTTACCAAGCTCGACTAGCACCTGCAGTGACATCTCTGAAGTCTCGGCTTCGTCTGAACCATGCAGGACTTCGAACTTGATGCCATCCCAGATATCACCCCAATGCGTAGCCACCGTTGACGAAGAATAGCTCTGGATACAAGATTTGATGGTTCTCAGGCTGTCCAGCTTGACCACAGGTGAGCTGGAGTTGAGCTTCTCGATAAGACCTGGAAATGCCTCTGACGCAAATACGTCGTTAGCTGTCAGGCAGTTGAGCAGACCATCTTTGAGGTCCTTGGAGGTAATTCCATAGGTATCATTCTTTGGAGGCTCAAATGTAATCGGAAAGTAGCAGAAGACAACGTCGAACAACTCCTGTGGTATCTGATCCTGGGTAAGAACAGCCTTGTCAAATGTCGTGAGGATTCGTCGGCTGATTGCAAAGGATGCGAGCAAGTTACGTGGATCTTTCTCTCCACTTGTCAGCTTGATATATGTCAGGGCGACCTTGTGTTGGAGGTTCGGGTGCGACATTTGAGGAAATGACGTCCCCGGGAATCGATTGAGAATCGCTTCGAGCAGAGAATACACCTGGAACCGAACGGGCTGGAGAAGCTTCTTCATATCGACATGCTCATCGAGGCTGCCCACCAGGGGGTCAACGTTGGCCAAGGAAAAGGCAACCATTGAAACAAGAGCCGATAGTCCCTCTAGAACGTAGATGATCGACTCATCGTCGATGAGTCTTTCGCTTAGAAAGCCAGTGACAACTGTAAGTTGCTGTCTCGTCAGCTTTGAAGACGATAGACCCTTCAATACCGAGGATAAGCATCTGGTTGCTCGTGCCCGGGCCTCTCCATCCTCATCAGTTAGGTAGCTTCCGAGCAGCTGAACGAGACCAACGAGCGTAGCATTGTCGTTTTCGATTTCTGAGTCAGAACTGAAATAGTACGGAATAACCACACACTCACCTGTAGACAACTCGCGGGCAACAGAGTCGCATTTCGTGTCGGACGAATTGTCCCCGTCCTCACCCGAGAGCCGGATGAATTGGTCGACCAGCTCCTCCATTTTACCTTCTCGTTGGTAGTGGAACTCGATATTTTCTCCGAAATCCTCGCCGTGCACCCTGCACGTTACAAATACTCACTGGCTTAAAATATGCCACTTCTTGAGTAACGGGTAATGCCTAAAAATAATAGAATAAACTAAAAAACGACGAGTCTCTTGAAAGTGCAAATCTGGAATGAGCCCCATATACCTGTTGCCAACATAAAGTCCCTATGGCACCTGAAACCAGCATCCAGGCCAGTATAGTCGCTGCTTCCAGTTCTGAGTTGCAATGTCGTTCTACCGGATACTTCCGATATTCGTTTAGGCGGTGACTTCCCAAATAGCCTACGTGCAAACACAGAAGAGTCTAGGTAGGGTTTGGACCCTACCGAGGGCGGATCTGTTACCTTATGATTGTCGTCGTAAAAGCATATTCAATAGCCTGCTTCAGTCCCACTCTGTTTGGAGTTAGGGTTGGTAATAACCCTAAGTCACCGAGTAAAACGTCACTTGCATGTGATGTTACAACTGTGATATTAAATCCATGTCCAGCTGTTGCATTGATGTAAGAGCATAAGTTATTGACAAATGGCACTAATTGGTTTCCGCGGAGACACTTCGTCTATATAAAGAGGTCTTTGGTCACTCTAGATCACTGTCCACTCCTACTAGTACAGAATTCGCTAAGAGACAGCTTGTACCTTCTGGGCATTTCCCCTTAACCTAGCTTTACGCTTTTAGCATAAGCCCTGGCCCTTGATAGCCCTTGGCTATATAATGACCAGGCCCTCCCTTATTTATCACCAATAAATCTTTTATCTACCTTACCTTGTGTATCTAGAAGTTGGTTCACCCCTCTGGGCCCTCCAGGCCCCTCGGAACCCGCTGTGTTCCCTATAGTAGTGTTCTACTCTGCAGAGCTTTGTCCATCAGCCGCTTACGCGCAGGGCAGAGATACAAGCTAACAGCTTAAGAGATTATTTAGCTATGACAGATCAACCGTCAGATATCCAAGCCCCAATCCAATTAACTCTTTATCTGTTATGCGACGATGACGTTGTCTGCACCGATTTCGTTCTGCTACAATCGGGCTCCTTGGACTGAACGGCCCCATTGAAACTGGCTTGTGTAACTGGTGGGATTTGAAGTAGACTGTTAATAGCCACCACTAGATGGGAATCAACCAATAGGCTCTAGCCTGTTTGTGTTCTAAAACCTGACTCTCCTCGTTGAGAACCTCATCTGAACATCACAACAATCGTAGGCAGCACCTCTATCTGAACCATTGAATTCTACAATCCATGTGTTTGTGACAGCTCGCTTCACGCCATCAACCGGATCGTCCCTATTTCCAGGCTAAGGTTACAGATCTTGTCTCACAGCTCGGGTGTCACATTGAGCAGATAAGCAACACTGTGGAATTTACTACATGCGTTAGTGTTGCTGCACGTCCCTGAACTTTATTCATGTACCCTGCACACAGGGAAAAACAAACTCACAGGGTACGCATTAACGTGTGAGGACCCAAGCATATCCAGTTGCAAGATAGAACCCGTTAGCACAAATCTAGAACCTTACACCAGTGTTCCGCCAATCCCGATACATTAGTGAACGATGAGAAGTACAGTATCCACTTTAGACAATCTGGATACATCAGTATATAACTGAGTATGCTGGGTCCGATTAGCCTTCGTTCAAACACAAGTAGGTTTGTCTCACTTCATCGTCGCACGGCATGGCACGCGGCACCAACGCCTCGTATAGATATGCCGATTTGTTGATTACACAGGAACCTCATGGCAGCTACCCCTCTGACCACCTACGCACTGGGAATACCTCATACCTATCATTGTTCATTATACGGAGTCCACGGATATTTTCAGGTAGGGCGGGAGGTCTCTGAACCGAACACGCGACCGAGTCTGTACTAACTTACTGCCTATATGAACTAGCAAGTGTAACACGAGGCAGCCTCGGGCTCCTGTTGAGCCCCTAATTACTCCTGAGCCCCTAGCCTCTATCCACTCTAGGGAAGCCCTATTCGTGAAGGAGGTCTTAGGGGCCTCCTTCGCCGTCTATATAATTGCCGTTTCTCCGCTTTCCGGATATGTATGGATCTTCACGGCACCAGACTGGCTGAGACATGATATGAATGTCGCACTAGACTCTGGGGCGGGGTGGGGAGGCGGGGAGTCTGCATGCAGAACTGGAGGAAGTGGGATTTCGCGCAGTGTACGAAAACGAACGCACATTTATGTGTAACTCATACCAGAAATGACTACTCGGCTCTCAAATCCCGAAGGAGTTTAGTCCTAGGAACAGCTGAAGCAGAAGGCGTCGTACCTAGCCAGTTAACCGGTGTTGTGTTGCACTCACCTGTCAACCTAAACCTTAATTCGAACTGGGGAAGAGAATGCCGTGCATCATGCACTGAGTTCGCAAGTTCGGCATGCATGAGCCGATTTCCGAACTGATAAGAATCGCCGACCACAATCGGGGTCCGACTGCTGCATCCTTCGAGTTGTTGTCTATATAAAGAGGTCTGGGGACACGCCAAAAATTTCACTCGTGTTTGGATCAATTTCTAATCCACTTGAACTGCGACATCACTGTAATATGAAGGTCTCCTACTCTATTGCGCTAGCTCTCGCTACTATCTTTGCTGCAGTATCAGCTGCACCTGGAGACCCATGCTACTATATAGAAAAGTCGGGTGAAGGCATTCAAGGCTGCGAAGGTAAGAATGCTAACTGAAGTGGGGCCTGACGATTCTACAAAGTAGGACGACAGCGCCAATACTACAGACACTTAACCTCGTCCGATCCGACAGAGACAGCAGGTCACTGTGGCCGTCGAATAACAACATTATACTGGAAATTTAGCTTTGAAAAATAAAAACCCCAAAAACATTTGAAAATTCTACTGAGCAGCTGGATAAACTGGCTCTGGATATATTACTAGTGTGACCTTGTTCTAACAATTGAGATATATGAGAAGCAGCCCAACGAACACTAAACATCCCAACACAGGTCTTCTATATGCTGAACACACAGGCCCTCGCTAGCAATCCCCTACACGAACGAATGCGAGGCAGGTGTTCACAGTGAATCTTGAAACTCGTCCTCTGCACCTACTAATGATCTAAATCTTCCCACTATTGCTATTACTCGTAGAGTTCGAATTGTCGTGAGTCAAATGGGCTGACATTCAAGGTCTCATTTATTGGATAAAGATATATAGCTACTAAGGGTCCTGGGTCCTGCTGTGAGACAGACCCCTTTCACGAAGTGGCAGGTAGCTTACTGCTTGAACTTCACGCGCACGCCGCCGAGCAGACAGCGAGTACTCCTGAACAAGTGGCTTGGATCGGTCGCTTGGATCGGTCGAGAGGATGCACTTCAAGGTCCCTGAAGGCCTGCAGCAAACGCACAAGCGTGTACGACACTTCAGTGAGGGCGAGCTGCTGGCCAAGACAGATACGAGGACCAGCTTCCGAGCAACGAGATCAGCGAGCATAGCATTGTCGTTCTCGATTTCTGAGTCAGCATTGTAACAGCACGGACGCAAAAGTACTCACCTGTAGACAACTCGCGGACAACAGAGTCGCATTTCGTGTCGGACGAATCGTCTCAGTCCTCGACACGCGAGAACCGGATAAACGGGTCGACCAGCTCCTCCATCTTTACCTTTGTTGGTATACAACTCGATATTTTCACAGAAGTACTCGCCGGGCATGTACGCAATTGCAATGCAAGCATGCGACTTGCGGCGCGCAGGGACTCAAAATGGCTAAAGCCAAAAATTATAAATAATTACACTATAAGTAAGGTTCTACGGATTTTATATATATAAATGAGATCCAACATACCTGTAATGAGTATCCTCTTCGTATACTAAGAGTTCCCAGTGCCAGGGTCTTCGTAGAAGCATATTCGGAGTGTTCTCCGGTTCACCTGCTTCCAGTACTGTTGGATCTGATATCTTACCGGAGCACCATGTCTCTCAGTCAAACTGGCTCGTAGCTCTCGTGGATTAGAGTTTGTTTACTTAGTGGCCTGTTTCCAGTAACTACGCCTCAAATGTGACTTCAATCTGCCGCCACACTTCTTACAACAGCTATTCATCGAGCGTATAAGATCGTCACATTTATTCAATAAGGAGAGATATATTCGAGAGTTAGCCATCACCAGTCGAAAACAGCAGTTTACTGCTTGAACTTCACGCGCACACCGCCCAGGACACGAGCAGAGAGCGAGTACTCCTGAGCAAGCGGCTTGGACCGGTCAAGAGGAGGAATCTCAAGTTCTGAAAAGGACTGCAGCAAACGCACAAGCGTGTAAGACACCTCAGTGAGGGCGAACTGCTGGCCAAGACAGATACGAGGACCACCGTTGAAGGGCAAGTAGTCCCACGAGTGGTGGGTACCGTCGGCCCAGCGCTCAGGACGAAACTCCTCGGCGTCATCACCCCAGAACTTCTTGTAGCGGTGCATGATGTACACACCGTAGATAACCTGAGTTCCCTTGGGAATAAACAGGGGCTGGTCCTCATTAGGACCACCTCCACGAGGCAACGTAGTGTCCTCGACGGCAGAACGGTAGTTGAGCGGCACGAGGGGACATAGTCGCAACACTTCGTTGAGAACGTGTCCAACATAGGTGCACCGCCTCAGGCCCTCAAATGTTATACTTTCGTGATCGGTGCCAAATTCCTCCAGCACGATGTTGCGCAGCTTCTGCCAGACGCGCTCGTCGTGGCTCAGGAACCACATAGCAAAGGTCATCAGAGCAGAGGTACTGTTACGGCCTGCCAGCAGGCTGCTAAAAACGGCATCACGTAGAAACAACGGGTCACGAGTGGTCTCACTGAGGTCTTCAACAAGCGACGGCGAGTGGTTGGCGTCGTCCGACTTCTCCTTGCGATCGACACGCGCCAAGTTTTCTTCGACCAGGGCGTCGACAAACTTGTGGCATACCTTGAGGTTTCGGCGGAACTTGAAGCTGTCCATAAGGAAGTACAAGCTGCCCATGCGAGCACGGTTGGCGAGGAAGTGGATACACTGAGGATAGGCCTTAGCAAAGTCAGACGCACGCAGGTCGCCTCGGCTCGAAACGAGGATCTTATCCTTGTTGGTGAGAGTCTCAAGGCTCTGTCCAAACAAGAACTCGGTAGCCGAGTCAAGCGTCATCTGGCTGTACAGCTCGGCAAACTCAGAGTACTCGTCCTTGAGGCTGTTGGCCTTGAAGATGGCAATGAGGCGGTCAATGTGCACATCGAGCTGGCGCAGCTGCGAGATACGCTCACGCACAAACTGAGGGCGCAAGATGGCACGAGAGTTCTTCCAGTGAGCACCCTCGGAAACAAAGATACCGTGACCCAGCATGGGACCCAGCTGCTTCTGTCTCAGACCAAGCGAGTAGCTCTTGAAGTTGGTAGCGAGCATCGTCTTCACGTTCTCGGGATCGATCGTGACGAACGTGGGGCGACCCATCACTTGGTTGCGAACGGTCATGCTTCCCTGGGCCAAGAAGCCTTGGCGAATGACATTGAGCAGGTTGTTGGCTCGGACGGCTTGGACGACGCGGATCGTCTGGATGAGGCCAAACGGACGCTGGAGGTTCGTCTTGGGAAGCCCGCATCCGTGCTTGAGGGCCTTGCTTCGGTAGACGCTTTCACGGATGACTTCTCGCAACTGGAGAAACCCAATGAGAATGATTGGCACATCAATAAATGCCCAGTCGGAGTTGAGCAGGTTGCCAGACAGCACGCGGACAGCCAGGCGCCAGCCGGCGAGCCCCAGCACGAGGGTCACGTAAGCCAGCTCGAGGATTTGCGACATGGCAATTCGGTTATAGGCAGGTCAAAAAATCAATGGAGATGTCGTAGTCAAATACGTCACCGAGCGTAATCCGTTAAGTCGTTGGCTACAGATGTCTCACTGATACAGAGTGATGGTTGGACTTCAAAGTTGCAGTCCACGCTATACTCGCACCGGCAATGGGGATCCTTAAGTACTCGATTTAACACGCCACAGCAACTGTATAAGGAGACAAAACAGGCTCTACCATCTCGCTTTTAAGTATTTGGGCTCTGTACCCCACTATTGGATCCCCAAAAAGCAATTTGGTGGCATTATCCCCTCTAACCTGCAGGAGTTGAAACTGACTAGTAGTTTTGTAGCGAAGGCGGGTGCCTTTGTTGCTGTAGAGGACGGCGGTACTGTGAGCTGGGGGCCGAGAAGTGGTTAAAAAATGCGTCACAAACGGCCCTGTTACGGCCATTCGTCGTTACTTCGTAGATTGCTCGAGAGCCGGCGATGACGTTGTTCGATGCCCGCATTACTCAGCATTGACATAATCGGAAGTTAGCGCGAGGCACACATTTACCGAGGTTTCTATTCGTCGCTTCAGCCGTGCGCTGACTACATCTCGAGCAGGTACGTCGGCTCGGAACCGCCCCTGACAGTAGCTCCGGGCCATGTGAATGTGCCGATCGGAAGCTTCTTCCCCGCTTTCACATATCCGGGGCTATCACAGGCCACATGTGGGGGCGGCTGTTACGCTTTAAGCCCGAAATAGCAAAGTATTGACGTGCATGGGGCCAGAAGTCCGATTAGTAAGGTTAGTGGGAAAGATGATGTAATGAAGTAGCCGCGCAGTATCCAGCCGTGCGTGAAGTCAACAGGTTCCAAGCAGGGGTTAAGAGGGTAAGGCCGGGTTTGCTTCGCCAGGCTTTGACTCGTTGTTACCCTGGCAACGACCCACCACTGGCCAGGGCTAGGGCCGATACCGGCAGCCCGGTTCTTGTTCTCCAGGTACCGACCAGGCTCTAAAGGTCTCCTGTTTCCGTCCAGCTGCCGTCCATTGTGCCCGGCTGCTCCGGTACTTGCTGGCTATGACTCTCTATGTCACTGTGTCGCGTGTATACAGTGACTTCAACGCCAAACAGCTCCGGTCGTACTATGACTATGGTACGTTGCTCCGGCTCAGCCATTGCTTGCTAACCTAAGATGACCTGACTTTTGTGTGGGGAAAACAGCATGACTACGAGATTGTGCGTAAGATAGGCAGGGGAAAGTATTCCGAGGTCTTTGAGGGTATTGAGCTCAATGCCAATCGGACCGTTGTCATCAAGGTGCTCAAGCCTATAAAGCGCAAGAAAATCAAGCGCGAAGTCAAGATTCTCATCAACCTGGCCCGCGGGCCCAATATAATAGAGCTTCTCGATGTTGTTCGCGACGCTGATGTGAGTATTACGAGATGGTTCAGCGGTGATGTGAGATTGCAATTGGTGGAGTACGACAGATGGTAGTGGACAATGATGTCACGCAAGCGAATAGACGAGTCGCGATGCTATTCTATGAAGGACTGGCGCGATGGCTCGCTGGCTGCTCGAATGGCCCTCTCATCTTTTCCGTTTACTGCCTTTTGAGCCTTAATTTGCTGACATTAACCCCATATTCGACTTCCGAGCTAACCGCAGAGCAAAACCCCGGCACTCATATTTGAGCAAGTCGAGAACCTGGATTTCCGCACGCTGTATCCAAGCCTCGCCGACTACGACATTCGCTACTACATGTACCAGCTGTTAATTGCACTCGACTACGCGCACTCCAAGGGTATCATGCATCGTGATGTCAAACCACACAATGTCATGATCGACCACGCTCAACGCAAACTGCGACTCATAGACTGGGGTCTGGCTGAGTTCTACCATCCTCGGACGGCGTACAATGTTCGAGTGGCATCTCGATACTTTAAAGGCCCTGAGCTTCTGGTAGACTACGAATTCTACGACTATTCGCTCGATATCTGGTCATTTGGCGCGATGCTGGCCTCAATGGTCTTCAAGAAGGAGCCGTTTTTCCATGGCAACTCAAATACCGACCAGCTTGTCAAGATCTCGCGAGTGCTTGGCACGGAAGAGCTTGACGTGTACCTGGAAAAGTACGGACTGACGCTGGGCCCGAAGTACGACGATTTTGGCACCTATCCCGTGCGACCGTGGGAACGATTTGTCAATACTGAAAATGTCCACCTCACATCGCCCGAGCTGTTTGACTTTCTCTCGAGCATCCTCCGCTACGATCACCAGGAGCGACTGACTGCACAGGAATGCATGGCACACCCATACTTTGCCAGTGTACGGGAGAAGATTGAGGCCGAGAGGGGAGCCAGTGCTGAGGCCGCACCAGAGCCTGAGGCGGCACCAGCGGCACCTGAGGACTCAACCACATATCCCGACTCAATGGAGCATTGAGGAGGGAGCAATAGCGTGGCAGAAGAGACCATGCGTGACTATGAATGACGATTAATGTAATGTATTGATTTAGCAGGACGAAATCAACTATTTAATTTGGCGATCCGCTCCACGAGCTTGGCTTGCAAGCTCCATAACGGACTGCAGGCGACTATTCAGCTACTTTACCAGACACTGGTCATATGAGTTGATACATTTCTATTTAATTTCATCGTCACCATCGTCACCATCGTCACCATCGTCACCATCGTCACCATCGTCACCATCATCACCATCATCACCATCATCACCATCATTCATCATCAATTCTGTGGTCCATTAGTGGACACACTTGCGCTTGGCAAGGCCAGTGGATGCCTGAGGATCAAGGGCCGAAGCAGCAGCACTTCCAAGAGAATCCACCAAAGACTCGAGCTCATCGAGGAGCGTAGGGTAGTAACGGTTGAGGGAGTTACCAGCCTTGAGGTCCTGCACGATCTGGTTCTTGCACTCACCGCTAGTGCAAGCAGATTCAACGGACGAGCTCTTGCTGCGGAAAGTGTAGTACTGAGCAAAAAGGTCGTCGCTGTTGCCAATGGCGTCAGCAACGTTTGACCAGAATGTAGCATTGAGAGGAGCATTCTGGGGCCAGCTGGGCAGGTACTGGCGAGCCGAGTACTCAAACTGCCAGTTGGGCTCGGTCCAAGTGGAGGCCTGCGAGATGTCGGCGTAGTAAGTCTTGGAGTCGAGGATCTCAAAGGTCGAGGGGTCAACGGTGTAAGTGCGGTAGCCGACATTGAGGTCGGTGTAGGTGGTGAGCGAGGGGGCCCACATCTGGAACGAGATGGGGTTGTTGTTCTTGTCGTAGTGCACGGCGAACTCGTCGTTGTGGGTGTGTCCGTAGAACTGAGCCTTGATGGTACTCGAGAAGCGCTCGACAATGGACTGGAACGCGGTGGCCCAGGAGACAAGACAGTCACCGTTGCCTGGAGGAACGTGAGCGATGAGCCAGACGCTCTCGCCCTTGGATTCACTGTCGGCAAGCTCGTCGATGATCCACTGCAGCTGGCCGTTGGGGTCCTTCTGCGAGACATCGTCAAAGTACAGGTACAAGTTGAGCGTGTAGCAGTCGACGGTGTTCATGCTGATAATTTTGAGGCCCGGGGTCGGGCGGATGGTGAAGACACCGGGCGAGCTCTGGAACTCATTGACAACGTTCTCGGGGAGCCACGAGCTCCACTGTTGGCCGAGGCTTGTGAACACCCACTCGTTGGAGATGGACTGTCCACTGAGCAGACCGGCAGGTTCAAACAGGTTGAGCGGCGCCGTGTCGTGGTTACCAATGGCAGCAATGAGAGGTCCGCCAGGAAGGCCCTGGAGGACTTCGAAGATCCCGAAGGCCGTCTCGACGTTGGTCTGGTTGTCGTACCAGACGTTGTGAGGAGGCACGTCACCGGTGAAGAGAGACATGTTGGGAGCAGCGCCAACAACAGACTCGAGCGTGCTGACAAAGCTCTCGATGATGTTCTTGGGAATGTCACAGTTGTAGGCGCCCCATGCCGAGGCAGGATTGGTGATCGTGTCAGGAGACGTCTGCACCTCGCAGCACAGAGGGTACTTGCAGTCGACCTCCTGGCCCTCGGCGTACAGCGGGTCGTAGTGGATGTCTGAGACGTGGAGCACAACAAAGGGGTCAGTCGAGTCGTTGACGGCCATAGGGGCCACGGGGCTGGCTAGAGGAGCCGGGATGTTGAGTTTCGGCAGCTGCGGGCTGATGGACGAGCAGGTGGACAGGATTCCGTTGCACAGCAGCTCACCAGTGTATCCAAGCCACTGCGAAGACGAGGTGAAGGCCTGGAACAGCACGGGGCCCTGCTGGTCAACGAGACCCGAGCACATGTCGGGCTCCTCGAACAGCGAGCAGGCAGCAATAGCAGCGTCGGCAAACAGATCTTCACCAAACACATCGCAAAACGCGGCAATAGCAGCCAGAGCGCCTTGGCAAACACCACACTCGACGGTCTCGCCAACGGCATCAACAACAGTGGCTCCGACGCCGAGAACAGCAGGAATGATAACCTGGAAGGCGTTCCACTGCTCGGTGGAGGCGGTTCCAGCCAGCTGAGTGGGCACTGGAGCAGCCGAGGTCGTCTGAGCCTTGGCAGGCACCACAAACGGCGCCACAAGCGCAAGACCGTGAAGAGCCGTAGTCAATCTCATGATAAGCCACGAAGGATTCAGGTAGATGTTGATATCGCCGAGGTAAGCCTGAACCGCGGGGAGGCACCCCTTTATAACGACGTACAGCAGCGCGGTTAGAGTTGCCGCGACGCACGCCAGCTCCGCGGCCGCGCGCCCACGGCCACGCCCGCTCCGGCCAAACTCACTGCTGCTGACGGCCATGGCCAGTCACAACGGAGCGTTGGCAACGGTGATTGCTCCGCATGCATGTATGCATCTCCAGACAGCCGCAGCAGGCGGCGATCGGGCCCGCATTTAGCAGAGGCGCAGGGCCAGGGCGCTTCGTGCAACAGGCACGCTGTCGCGACTGGTAGCTGTCATTGGCCGTTGGGGCCGTAGAGCCCTTGCAGCAAGCACGAATGTGATGGACAGTGCTTAAATAAGGGTTCCCGAGATGCAGATGGAATCCCCGCAGCGCCGTCTGCCGAGGCCCGGCGAAGAGTAAAGCCGACGTTAATATTCGGTTGTATGGACCGCCGTTAAGTTCAACCGAGCCATCGAGCCATCGACCCACAATTAACCTTTGCCGCGGAGTCCAACGTAAACAGTGCAGTGCCGAATCAAGCAGCAAGCAGTAACTTGTAGTGTAGAGTTGTACCGTTGTACCAGGATTGTACCATGTAACGACAGAGTTGACTGGCATTAGTTGGTTCTGTACTGTAGTATACTTATTATTCTGACTACTCTACTGCTTAATGGCGCAATCTACATCTTAGCACCGCTGATCAATCCCGCTGATCCACGGCGTTAAGGCACCGTTAGTGGGCACATGTGGCACTACGGGCTAGGACGCTAAACCGGGGCATGACTCCGAGCTAGGCTAGAGACTACCCTGTTTCGACCTAGGCGGATGCAAGGCACTGACTAGGCGGAGATGCTCATTGCTGCAGCCAGCCGGTTTAGGAAGCACGCTAGACGCCGCGAAGCATGCTCCCAGGCAGGCCCGAAGGTTAACGGCAGCTGCGTGGACCCGGCTGGGTCGCTGATTAGCTGGGGCGTCTATTCCCCGGTCTATACGTGCTCAAAAAGCAACCCATGCATGGGCTTCGATGCAACGAATGCCTGTCAGAAGAGCTCCGTCGGCTGTATTGACTCGCCCAAGGCGTTGAACTTAATCGGCTGTTGACGGCATACTCGTTCGAGTTTACTCTGAATTCCATGTGAATTCGTATAGGGTTCGAGCTAGAGTTGGAGCTTTATTCCGGGTCTCAGATCCGGTCTGGAGCTTACACCGTAACTCTACACTGAGCTCTACAGAGTTCGTTCCGGTTAACCTTTTCTGACACATGTTTATTCCGTATACTAAGTTTGGTGTTCCCTGCTGGTGGAGCAGCAATGGTAATCAACGTCCAGCAACTGACGAGGGAACTCCACTGCCGTTAGGCAGCGCAACGATGTTGGAGGCTCCAAAGTTGTTGGTGGGACTGGCAAAATAGATCTCCTTGTTGTACGCATCAAACACACCGTAGATGTTCTTGAAGAACTGGTCGCCGAGAAGGTATTGGCTGTCGGAACCTTGCAGCGCAATGACACTGTCGCCAGACGGAAGACCAGTGTACCCAGTACCAAACAAGAACGACTGTGGCACCACGAGATCGGACAGAGGAATCTTGGCAGTAAACTTTCCAATGTTGACATCAAGGAACTGAGTGGAGCTGAGCTTGGGCGACGAGGGGCCGTACCATACACCAAGGTTACTGTTGAACTTCCACGTTGAAGGCAGAATGCTCTTGAGACTCGTCACCACCGCAGTAGGAACCTGGCTGGAAGGAGCTCCAGTATCAAACACGGTAGGAAAAGGTCCAGTGGCCACACTCTTGCCGTTGATAGTGTACGAGTCAACGTTCTGCGAGAAAAACACATAGTCAGGCGCGGGACCTCCATCATCCGATGTCTCCACAATTGGGAACGAGTAGAACGGGTAGGTGAACTTGTCGGTGTCAAGTCCTCCAATGATGAGACCACCGCCAGTTCCTCCACTCTGCAGGAAGATGGAAAAGGCCGGGGTGGTGGTCTTGCCCTGCGTGTACAGGGCCACGGGCAGCGTCTCGAAAGCCGGGTCGTTAATGTTTCCCGACTCTATGCCGGGAGACAGACCAATGATTCCAGGAACCTGGGAACCCAGTTGGTCACTCGACACAACTCCGAACGGGAACCCGGAGACACTGAGGCCACCAGCGCCAAGAACATCGGTGTACCACTCTCCGTCAACAGTACCAGCGCCATAGCCGGCTTCAAACTCCTGATCCTGATCCTGCGAAGTCGAGGACTTGCTGGCAGAGTACACAGATGCACCGGCATGCTGGTCGGAAGGTCCATACGCCCACACATCGAACGAGCCAGTGTCTACAGCGACCTCGATCTTCTGAGCAGGCGTTCCAATCTGAATGTACGTCGAGTAGTAGTTGAACTGGGTAGGGAGCGAGACAGGATCGTTCGAGATCGAACCGCGCTTGGCAAAGGAGGAAGACGTGTTGTTGGTCAGACGGGGAGCATTGACGAAGCCAGTGAACTCAAGCACAATTGGCTGCGCGTCACTGCGCTTGTACTCGACAGGCGTGGCAAGGATGGATCCCGCGAGGCCCAGGGCAGTAAGAGTGGAAAGAGTCTTCATGAGATTCAATTGGAAGTGCTAGTGACTTTCGATGAAGCTTAGGACGTCCAGATGCTACCTTTTTATAATTGAGAGGACAAGGCGTACGGGTTTGCTTTCTATTCGTCATACCCCTTTCGCTTTGATGTCATTCGACCCCGGTCGTTTCTGCCAGCGCCGTTGCTACAGCCGATCCTGGCGTCTCTTGTAATCAAGTCTTGGCACGAATTCTAAATCACTCCCGGTCACGACAGATACCGCGTGGATCTGCACCGAGCTCACGATAACTCCCCAGGTGCATCTCAGCTGATCAGCGGGGTATCGTGAATGGTAGCCGGTAACTCAGATTTTGCGCATGCATCAATTGAGTCATTGGAGTCGACAGAAATGCGGCCATGATGACAGCAACATGTTAGAATGACCTGTTACTTGTTGTTCCATGGACACAGACATTTTGAGGGCGGGCTTTTCGCCGTGAACCTCGCATGCAAGGGACACACGGCATCAAGAGCTATGCAGGGCCCGATGGGCCGTGCGGCATCACGACAAGACGCCTTGGCAACGCACCACCGCGGACCCCCTGCGGTGCGGAATAAGGCCTGTGTTGACGGAACAGCGTCATTTTCAATCCCAGCTGCGAATGAGGCAATGGGCGGCTTGAAGTTTGGGCGATCGACGATCGTCATACGGCATTTAAGGTTCTGCGCTTATCGAGAATTAATGCAGATCCTACCAATTGACTTTATTACCTAATTCATCACTCGGCCCGAGTCAACGGCCAGGAACAGACGACGGCACGCCGCTGCTCTCGGGAAGGGCCACTACGCTGGAGGAGCCGAAATTGTTGGTAGCAGTTGCAAAGTGGATCTGCTTGTTGGAGCCGTCGAGCACTGCGTATACGTTCTTGAAGAACTGGTCACCAAGCAGGTAGTTTCCGGTCGAGCCCACAAACGAGATTGCATTTGAGTCTGACGGAACTCCAGGGATATCCGTCCCACCTGTAATGTACGACACGGGTACCACCAGGTCGGTCAGAGGAATGTTAACTGTAAGTTTGCCAATTGTAACATCGACCTTTGCCGCAGAGTCAACCGTAGCCGACGCGGGGCCATACCAGAACCCATATTGCGAGCTGTAATTGTAGGAATCAGGAAGGATACTTTTGAGACCCTCGACAAACTGGTAGGGAACATTACAAGCAGGAGCACCTGTGTCAAACACAACTGGGAACGAACCGCTGGCAGCGACGTTGCCGTTGACGCCGAACGAATCGACCGTCTGTGCGTAGAAAACGTAATCGGGAGTCCCACTGCCGTCTTCGGTCGTCGAGATGATGTCAAACGTATAGAACGGGTACTCGAACTTTTCGGTGTCAACACCGCCCAGAATGAGCCCACCGCCTGATCCACCGCTCTGCAGGAAAATGGAAAATGCAGGACTCGCAATCTGTTTCTGGTCATACAGCGCAATGGGAAGCGTGGTATACGCGTCGTCAGACAAGTCTCCTGTCTGAATACCCGGGCTGAGACCCACAATGCCCGGTACAATGGCCTCAAGCTGATCACTAGCTACAACGCCGAACTCGAATGACGAAGCGTTAAGCCCGTCTGCTCCCACGGTATCTTTATACCAGAACCCCTCGACGGTTCCAGCTCCGTAACCCGCCGAGAACGGATTTAACAGGAACGATGATGATGACGACCCTAGTGGAGAGTACTGGCTAGTACCTTGATGCTGATCCAGTATACTATATACCCACAGGTAGAAGGAGCCGGTGTCGACGGCAACCTCAATCTTCTGAGCTGGGCTGCCGACGTCAATGTACGTCGTGTAGTAGTTGAACTGGCTGTTGAGGCTGACGCCGTTGTCAGAGACTCCACGACGAGTCAGCCGCGGAGAGTTGCCTGAGCCATAGCGAGGGCCGTTGCGGACAGAATGGAACTCAAGGGCCACTGGCGAGGCAGGAAGCGGGCTAGCCAGAGCGCTTGCCGCGAAAACAAGCAGCGACGCGGTGAGTAGCTGATACATGAGTCAATTGGCGCGGAGGATGCTGATTGGATGATAAGGAGGGCGCGATCGGAAAGACAGGAATCGTAGTGAATCGACGCAGAAGCTGGTAGCCAGTATTCAGGGGATGTCACGAAGTGAGGGTGTCAATGAGAGTATTGCGGGGACACGTCGGACGAAGTTCTTGGTAGATGAGAAAGAAAGGAGGCGTGAAACAACCGGACGCAAAGATAACATAGTGATAGTCGGACGGTCAACCTGGTTCAGCGGATCGCCATGCTTGTCAGGCACCAAAACAAGACGTGTGATCGACAGGAGTACCGTATAGCCCCGCCGAGATGTTCATTACCACGTTCTGTTGAATATACCAACGTCACAATTGCCGTAACAAAATCTCCAGCGTAGACACCCAATGCCATATCTGACGAACCTCGTCTCCAAGGTACCCCACATTAAGTTCGCCAGTCATGCAAGGGGTATGCAGCAGGCCTGGAATCTCGGGTGCTATACGGGCGTTTGCGCCGCGCTGATGATCGTCGGTGACGATAGGGCCGAGGGGGGTAATCCGTGCGGGGCTTGCACCGGAGGCCAAAAAAAGGATGGTAACCGTAAAGATAAACCTTGCCTGACCCGTGCCGACCCCGGGACGCGGGAGCGCGGGGCATCACGAACTTGAGCCTGCAGGTCCTATCCATGGAATGCTGCATGCCAAGCCACGGCAAACCAGCGCGAATACAGGGGTAATGAGCGACGATCAACGGTACAAGGGGCATTGGCAACGGTACGAAAAGCATCCGCTTTCGATAAATCGAATTGAGATAGCGCTATTTTGTAAATCTCGCAATCTTATCATCGTGTGAGACGGTTGTCGGTTTGTAATTCGAAAGAATCCGTCGTGTGCCTGCTGACTCGAAGAACAATGACTGCAGGAGCAATTGACTTCGGTATCGGACCGGCTGGCGACATATTGCTCATTGAAGTTCCCGCCGACAGCTGATTGCCAGCATTTATCGAACCTTCCGCAATACCGAGAACCTTAATTCATCAGTCAGCAATCGCAAACTCCGCGGCCAATAGCGTGAAAGTCCCAATGGCATGGGATTGAGAGTGGGGTATCCTCGACTTCATAGGGGTGGGCCAGTTCCCACGTTTGTCGACTACTTTACAGGACTCTTTCATTGGAACTGCATCTCATTAAGCCAGTATACCAATATACCATTCAAGGGACATATACCAGAACAAGGCAAGTTCCAACAGATCGACCGGATACTGAAGCTGGATAATACCAGGCAATCAAACCATTCAAGGAAAGATGTCTGCTTTTGCGCTGTCTACTCCAACAGCCCGCGAGACAGTAGAGCCCAACTGTTCAGCTGCGGAGGTGTAATGCTGGTCATAAGGCACGAGACTGACCACTAGTACACAGTCACCTTGCTGTTGGGCTGCTGTCGTCCAGCTCACTCGCTGTCGACTGAGTTTCATTGTTACAAAAATCGACGAGGTGATATTCCGAAGCGCCATCAGTGTAATATGGCCATTTAGTGAAATCGCTCACAGCAAAAGTCTCTCCTTCGTAGTACTCGTACTCGAATGTGTACTTGATTCCATCAGACGCTACGAAAAGTGACATCATGCGCAGTGTAGGGATTGTCCATGTTATCTACGATTTGGACTCCAGGCGAGTGACTCTCGTAAGTCATCGGTTTAATGTCATCCCTGTCAATAAAGTCCTGAAAGGGGTTTTCGGCCATCACCGAGGAGCTTAGCAGAGCCACCGAAATAGCCGAACGTAGTGCGAATCTAAGAGCCATCAAAGTACTACATTCAAGTACAGGCAAATGTCAGATAAGAAATGGCGATGAGCGCGGGGTGGCAGCGGGTCACGTGCCCGCAGGTGCATATGCGCCCCTACCCTCGCTTAGCGGCACAGCCGCACCGCGGGCCGGCGTCTCACGTGAGTCCGAGGCGGCTGGCTTATATGCCAGCCTTCATAAAACGGCACTTGTCAACTACCGACGGTACCGGAGGACCTCATCCAAATCTACCAGCGCTCGGCTGTTTGTGTAACCGCTACTATACTCGTGTGAAATCCCAGCAATTGACGCATCTGTCAATTGAACGGCCGTAATCTACAATGAGGTGAGTCGTCTTGTTCACTCTATCGTACCGGAGAGATAGTGGTCTGTGTCAAGTTCAGTTCTAACGCAGTGGAAAGTTCGTGCGAGCGTCCAAGTTCCGCCATGTCTATGGTCAGCCTACGAAGAAGGAGTTGTGCTATGACAATGTTCGCCTCACGTAGGTTTTGTGTGCTGTCAAAGATGGCGCAGTCCCTAACGCAGCAAAAACGCTTGGGATGCCAACCTCGTGAAGGTCAACCCCAAGTACGTGAGCGTCAATTGGGACGCCAGTGGTGGAGGCGCGTTTGCTGTGATTCCGCTGTCCGAAGTTGGCAAACTTCCCGACAAGATCCCGCTGTTCCGGGGCCATACGGCATCGGTGCTTGACACCGACTGGAACCCGTTTGACGACTCGATCATTGCATCTGCCTCGGACGACGGCAAAATCGGAATCTGGAAGGTTCCTGACAGCTTCTCCATCAAGCTATCTGCGGATGACCTTGACGAGATCAAGGATGTCGAGCCCGTCAAGTTCCTGACAGGACATGGCAAGAAGGTCGGCCATGTGCAATGGCATCCTACAGCCAGCGGCATTCTGGCCTCTTCCTCGGGAGACTACACTGTCAAGATCTGGGATGTCGAGTCCGGCGAAGCAAAGTACACCCTTACTCACAAGGACCTCATCACCAGCTTTGCCTTCAACCATGATGGTTCCCTGTTGGCCACTACATCGCGCGACAAGAAGATCCGCGTCTTTGACATTCGCACTGAGAAAGTCATCTCAGAGGGCCCCGGTCACGCCGGCGCCAAGGCTGCCCGAGTTGTCTGGCTCGGAGAGCAGGACCGCATCGCCACAACTGGATTCTCACGCATGAGCGACCGCCAGCTGGCCGTGTGGAACACGACCGACATTGCTGCTGGCCCTCTTGGAGATTTTGTTGTTCTCGACTCGTCGGCAGGTGTCTGCATGCCCTTTTATGATGAGGGCACTGGTTGCCTGTATTTGGCCGGCAAGGGTGACGGTAACATCCGCTACTTTGAGTTCTCAAACAACGAGCTGTACCCCCTGTCGGAATACCAGTCGCTCGAGCCTCAGCGCGGAATGGGCTTTTTGCCCCGCCGTGCTCTCGATGTCAAGAACCACGAGGTCGTTCGCCTCTACAAGATGGTCAACGACTCGATGATTGAGCCCGTCTCGTTCTACGTGCCCCGTCGCGCAGAGGTCTTCCAGGAGGACATCTACCCCGATGCGCGTGCTGGAAAGCCCTCGCTGACCGCCGAGGAGTGGCTCTCGGGCAAGACAAGCCCTCCCCTCGTGATCTCCCTTCAAGCTGTCTTTGATGGCAAGGACACGACTCCTTTTGTTCCAAGTACTCCCGTCAAGACCTCACCTGCGAAGGAGGAGCCTACTCCCAAGGAGACGCCGAAGGAAGCTGCCAAAGAGGTCACCCCTCCCAAGGAGTCACCCAAGGAGAGCTCGGAGCCGCCAGCCGACAAACAGGCCGTGGAGGACATCTTTGCGTCCAAGGACGTATCCAAGTTCCTAGACAAGTCCGCTGAGAAGGAAGATGAGCAACCCGTGGACGATGACAGTGCTTGGAACGAGGAAGAGCCAGCACGTGAATCGACTCCCGTGAAGGCCGCTGAGCCTGAGAAGCCAAAGGAGGAGCTTAAGGAGGAGCCCAAGGAGGAGCCCAAGGTGCTCAAGGAAGAGCCCAAGGAGGAGCCCAAGGAGGAGCCCAAGGAGGAGCCCAAGGAGGAGCCCAAGGAGGAGCCCAAGGAGGAGCCCAAGGAAGAGCCCAAGGAGGAGTCAAAGCCTGAAGACACGCCCGCTGATGTGAGCCAGACAAATGGCGGCAGTGACCTCACGCTATCGCATCTCGCTGAGAAGCTCTCCGAACTGACACATACTGTTCTCAAGCTCGAGAGTGACGGAAAGGCCAAGGACGACCGTATCAAGAGCCTGGAAGAGCAGCTTGCTGCCTTGGGAAAGTAGTTCTAGTACAATTGGATGTATAATATGTGTGTTAAATAGGCCAGAGATGGCTGTGTTAAATAGTTATGTGTAGGAGTGGCATCCTGTCATGCAAAATGGGACCAAAAATAATCACGAGTATCGGCGCTGGTTGGACATGAGAACGAGTTTCTTGCGGCCCTTTCGTGACGGTTGGGCCTGGCTGAGCAGCTCGTTGATTGCCCGCTCATTGTCAGCACTTGGGGCACCGTTAGCAGCGGCTTGAGCAAACGAGGGTCCTTGACCCCACACGCCAGACGCGAGTTCGGGCGACGAAGCAATGTCACTCGCATCCTTCGACGGAAGAATAGGGTCAGACTCATCAAAAACGATCGCAGATTCAGACTCTGGAAGATTGAAAAACGACGGTGGGTAATTTGACTCGGCAACCAGTTCCCGGCGAAACTGTTCCTGTTTCTGCTTCTCGATGCGCTGTCGGCTCTGTTCTTCTCGACGATCCTTGACCTTTTTCCGCTGGCGACGCTGCTGAAGCTCTTTGGCGTACTGACTCAGGATGTCGTCCGGTACGATATCCCGCCAGTCACACTCAAGAAATGCGACAGGCGTCTGCGTTGGCAAGTGCCCAAGGTACTTTGTTCGCTTTCGCAGTTCATCATCAACGGAAGATCCGTATACAACGTTATCAACCTTGGCCAGAACCACTGGTGGAAATGCCGAATAGCTACCGAAGGCCCTCTTGAGAATACGGATGTCCAAAGGAGCGAGGAAGAATTTGGTGAGGGATTCAAGACCAGTCTGGTAGAAGAAGTAGGCAGTGTCATCTGAATAGTCTTGTGAAATGTCATTCAACCGTCCAGGGCGAGAAGCGCGGGGAGCGCTATTCTCCAGAGACAATGTGCCTATGTCCGGAAGCTCACTGCCGCGCGACGGAACCACAGCTGTAGGCGTGCCAGCCGCGTATACGGAGCACGTATCCTGGATAGCCGAGATGGCGTCACTGTACCAGATCGACGATTCCTCCCCGTACAACTCCGAGTTTCGCAGACGAGCGGCAGTCAACTCCTCGATCTCTCGACCAAACTCACGAAGGACGTAATCAACAGAGCCGCGGCAAAGCCGGCAGTACTGTGACGGTCCATCCACCGACGCCAAGTCGTCAAAATCGTTCCGACGCAGCTCACCATCGCTAGTAGAGTCCTTGGGAACGACACTTAGGCTGTCCATCGGGCGGAACATCAAACGTAGCACGCAATCCTGGTCCACATGGGGAGTATCGTAGCGCTCATCACTGAGGCTCGAAGACAGTGTCACAGGCTTGACCTTGTCAAGACGGATCTTGTCGAGGCAAAGCGGGCAGTCCTTGTGCTTGGTGCGCTCGTCAACATTGCGGACCACGTCCTCAGAGGCCATGTACCGGAAGAGGCAGGGATAGCACAAAATGTGTCCACACTCGAGCATTCGGGGCGCTTCAGGCCGGTCTTCGAGGCAGATTGGGCAGGTCGAAGGCTGGGCAATGATGCGCTGCACGCTGTCCATCGACACAAACGAGTCGGGATCTGCCAGGAGGTGCCTGTAGTCGCTACGCGGGTCCAACACGAACCGACACGTCATGTTGATGTACATGGCCTTGTCGCGGTAGCTGGCACCACTCGCGTAAGGTCGCTTGTGGGTTCCTCCCGTCTGTTGAGCCGCCTGTGGTCGATACTGAGGTCCAAGTTCAAGCAAGTGCGAAATGGACACTTGTCCGCGCTTGTTCCTCGGCAGGCTGTTTCCGCTGAAGATGAGGTCGTCGAGATCGTCCTCAAGAGATCCGCGGCGTTTGCCACTGCCGCCTGCGGGCTTAGCTCGCGTCTGGCGGTTGCGATGGTTGGGCGCCGCGGTTCCAGAGGCGACCCCGCGGCCGCTACGGCCATGACGCTGGTTCTTGGCCGCGGTTGGCGGGTTGGCCGGTGCAGGGCCATCAGAGGCGGTACGCGGCACAAAAGGCTTCGCCTGTGCGTTGTACGCGTTGTAGTCGAGTTCCCCCATAGCAATGCCGAGGCTTCATCGACGCTCAGAAGCTAAACAAAGGTTGGGATTACAAGATCCTCAAAACGGGACGTAACGTGGCGAGAAAAGTTTTTATCCAAAACGCGTACGCACAGTAACTCCAAGCAGAGTATAGTCGTATGGTGGCACGGAGAAGAAGCGGTTCTCTACAGAAGCCTCCACAAACGGAAGCAGCTGCTTGCAGGGAGGTGTGAATCAGCATCGCGGCTAATGAGGGGAGAGGGCAGGGGTTAGGCCCCTGTCATGTGACCAGAGCATTTCGCGATGTGTTTCCTTACCTGCTTAACTGCCAGATCTGCCAGACACAGGCATTTACTAGCAGTCATCATGAGTGTTCAGACATCGGCCATTAATCTCTAGTAGGTGTTAATTGGAACAGGACGTCACTCTTTTAACTAACCCAGCTCGACAACGGACCTCAAAAACACCTCGGACGACCATATCCCCCAGGTACGCATTAGAATTATGATTCGCGACTAGCTAACTCAGGCGCTCAAGGAGCTCGGGTACAGGAAAACAACGCTGTATGAAGACATCAGATTGGCAATTGGCTACCTGTCAATAGTAGTGGCGTCTATTGTGGCATGGAGAGAGTACAAGCTCGGATTCCGTGCCGCCTACTATGAAATGGCCATTGGTGTCCCTATTTACTTCCTACTCACATTCGCCTACTATGGCTGGTCCGCGTTTGTCGAAAAGGGTGCCATCTACCTCGGCACCCATGAAGAGAACAAGACGTCGCTGCGCCTTGTCACTAATGCGCCCAAGAACACACAGTCCTACACTGTCAATGCCACGATCACAGATGCCAGCGGACACATTGTGCATGAGAAGGAGTTCACCGGCGAGTTCAGCGAGTGGTTCGAGATTAGCGGGTTCATTGCATACCCCAAGTTCGCTGCCTGGCTAGCACAGTCCGTTCCGTCGGACATGAAGAAAACTAAGTAGAGATGAAACCAAATGCAGCATATCTGAGATGGAAGACGACTCTTATCGAAAGCTGGAACAGGCGCACTGGGGTAGTCAACGTCAATTGATCAACATATTTACACGTGCGCGCTGGCTCCTTTTTGGCATGACACCATTCCTCTGGCTGGTCTCTCTGCCTCCTTGTCTTCTCTCCTAGTCTTTCTTCCTCTAATCCTGCCTACCGCGAAACGTCTCCATGGCGTGGTCCATGCCAAAGGCTGTGCGCACAACCTCGGTGATCCAGCTGGGAATCACCTTAGTCCACGGCAGTAGTTTTGCGTAGACTGGCAGGGCAATCTCGCCTGCTTGGCCCTTTAGCAGCGCGTCGACGATACTGCTGGCAACGTTCACAGTTGGAACAACGGGCGCCAGAAAGTCGTTTGGTGTTTTGACGCCAGCGAACAGCTCACTGTCCATTTGTCCCACTGACACAAGTAAGCTCCGTACGCCAGTACCGGCCAGTTCGTGGCTGACGGAGTCATGAAACAGATTGAGCCCTCCCTTGCTCGCTGCGTAGGCCGCTGAGTTAGAAAATATCTGCGAATGAGCGAGATCACACTCACATAGTCGTGATGGGCCAATGCATCCAATCGTGGACGAGATCGTGACGATATGTCCTCGACCTAGCTTCACCATGGCAGGTACAAACGTCTTGATCGTCCAAAAATGCGATAGCAAGTTGACTCCAATTGTTCTGCGTCAGCTTGAATTATTCCAACAAACGGAAGGTATACTCACCTCTCGATGAGCTCTTCTGACAGGTCGAAAACCGTTTGGTTCGAGACAATCCCTGCATTGTTCACCAGAACAGTGACTGTGCCCAGATCGCGCTCAACATCTTGGTGCACGCGCCTGACCTGCTCGACATCGCTGACATCGCACTTGTAGAACTTGGCTCCCGGTAGGTCAATCTTGGGCTCACGGATGTCGAGAATGGCGACGTTGAAGTTCTTTACAGCCAGCAATGCCGCGATATACCGACCTAGCCCGTAGCTGCCTCCCGTGACAAGAATCACGTCTTTTGACGGGTCGAGGTCACGTCTTGGACCGGAGATGAACCGGATATTGAACCAACGCGCGACCCATACCAGATCAACGGCTACAGCTGCCGCTGCTGCTGCCAAAACGTAGCTGTTCCATGACCACTCCACGAACCTATGTTAGCTCATTCATCTCGCTGGCTCGGTACCCACTGAAGACACAGCACGACACCACTCCACACATAGGCAGGGTGTACGACTGTCTTGACGAGTATTTCACAGATATCGTCAAGCGATATTCTCGAATTTTCGTCCATGGGTGTAGGAAGTGGGGTGCATACTCAGGGGAAATTTCAGCCCCTGCGGCTTATATGTAGATAAGTAGAATCACCAAAACAGCATTACACGAGATAGAAAATGAGGAATTGTTATATAAAATGAAGACTTGTTTATGCTTGATAGAGTCATTCGTGGCTACCCTCTACCTTTCGTATTGCTGCTTTGCATGTGGCTACATCTATTGTATCTACGAGCTACTCAGTAATGGCCACGACAGTGCTCGAGACAAGCTTGTCGGGGTTGACACTAGCTATGTCAGCAGGAGCCGAGATGCGGTGAAGCAGCTGCTCGGGCAGCGGCACCTCAATGTAGTCGCCCGCCTCGGCATCGCGCGGGATCTCGAGGTTGATGGACGAGGTCTGCGATGTGTAGATGCTGACCAAGTCGAGCGTCTCTCTGCTGAGATAGATTTGACCGTCATGACTCTGGTCCAGTGCAAGAGTAGGCAGCGCGCCCGTCACCTGGATTCCGAATCCAGACGACTTGATGACGTCGATACCCGACACGAGGCTCTCCACAAGAACACCAATCTTGCTGCAGCCGTTGATGGTGATGGCGCTCACCTTGCCCTTGATCTGGATGGTCGAGTTGGAGCAGCGGTCAATAAACACGCCCTGGTTCATCTCACCATCAATGACAATGTCGTGGTTGCCGTCAAAGTTCTCAATGATCCACTTGGTATCCATGAGCTCCTTGTGGGGAGGCTTCTTAGTGGGAGGAGCCGCGGCAGCTGTCTTTGACGATAAAGAAGCCGGCTTCTTGGGAGGAGGTGGTGTAGACTTCTTGCTCTCCTCACGAAGTTCGGGGTTCTTGTGAGTCATCTGCGACTTGTCAACCTTCTTGAGGCCAGCAGTAACGGATTCACCCTTGTTGAGTTCCTGGAAAACAGCACCCATACTACCACCCGTACCAGCCGGCGCAGACTCAGACTTGAACACATCCGCTGGGGGGAGCGGTGGAGGTGGTGGAGGAGGAGGCGGGCCTCCGGCAGCAGCAGGAGGAGCAGGAGGAGCAGGAGGAGCAGCGGGTGCAGCGGGTGCAGCTCCGCCTAGAGAACCCATCTCAGCCAGAACAGCTGTAAGGGACTTGCCCTGTGCACTCCATTGCAGACCCTTGGCAAAGTACTTCTTGACATATGCAAGAAGCTCCTTGAGCACCTTTGAAAAGGTCCGGGCCCACTCAACATGTTTCTTGTCAGTTTCCTTGTAGTCCTTCAAGACACGGTTCGCGTAGAACTGAGCCGAGTCGATGAAGTCTCCAATGTAGCCAAGCGGCGACTCGACGGTGAGCCAACCAAGGGCTGGGATTCCCTCTGCAACAGTTGCCAGGTGGTTGGACAGCTTGGACGCGCGGTTGTTCTCACGAATGTTGATGATATGCTCGGCCTCGTCTCGAATAGGCTTGAAAAGCCTGTCGAGGGCTCCGTCGCCGTTCTGAGGCTTGACAGCAAGACGAGAAGCACGGATGAAGTTCAACGAGGCCTCAAATGCCTGGTACATCTGCGTGGCCTGCTCCTCAATCAGCGGATCTAGACCTCGGCTAATAGTGACAAACTTGGCCAGGTCACCGTTAATAATAGCACCAAACTCGAGGAGCACCTCATCTTCTGGCTGAGTAGCCGCAGGTGCAGGCTCTGCCGGGGCACCAACCTCCTTCGAGGCCGGGGCTTCCTTGGCAGAGTCAATGGTGACAGGAACCGAGCGAGTCGAGGCTCCGTCAGCATCAAAGCCAGCAGCCGACTGAGCAGCCTTGCGCAGCGAGTCAGCGTGGAATACCGTGAGGTCCTCCAGTCGCGACGTAGCCGCTTCCAGCCTGAGTTAGCAATGTGCGATATAGGGAGGACAGGTCCGATGCAACATCGTGTGGAAACAGCAGATATCGGAGCAGTTCGGTCACAAGTAGCAGACATACATATCGCACTGGAGATCTAGAGTCTTGTACATGACAATCACCCCAGTCCAATAGTAATATCCAATAGTGTCTGCCATCTGATATCTGCCATCTCCTATCTGCCATCTGTTCCACGTCACGGATGTTGTGTCGTGCAATTGCACCCCAAACTGCCAACTGGCGCCCCACATGTATACATACCGCTTCATGAGCGTGACAATGTTGTATCCGCTGCCCGAACTAGAATCTGCCATGATGAAGGAGTGGTAGGATTGACAGTAGACACGCTTGAGGTTACTAGTATATGGATTGGAGATGGCCGGGTAACGGGGCTCAGATCCGGGGTAGCTACAAAGATGAAAATCGAGCACACGAACACGACTGCCAGAACAGGCAAGCAGTGAGTCATGTCCGTCATTGTCGTGTCATGCTCGAGTCATGACATGACTTGTCTACGGCGATTCGTGCAGATCTCGTGAATCGCTCAGTTGGGTGTCCCTGTGGATCCGAAGATCCTCTACAGTAAGATACATCTGTGGTTCTATCCTACAAGATACAGCAATTGAACTATCCTACAATATACAGCAGTTGTAGGCGTCTGGAGTAAGATACAATTGCCTCATCTAGGTATATAACGTCTGTAGCAGAAGCAGTCACCCATCACTCATTGATTCCTGACATCCTGACGGCTGAAAGGTTCAACAGAGAAACGAGCTTCACGCTTCTAGCAACTCCAGCATCGACTTAGTTGATTCCAAGAAGCTCAACCTCAAACTGATGTTAGCACCATCCAATCGTACAGTCAAACACTTACAATGAGGGTAGCATTGGGGGGAATCAGGCCAGGGTAGCCTCGCTCGCCGTAGGCGTAGTCACCAGTGATGGTGAGCACAGCCTTCTCGTTGAGGCTCATCTGGGGAACACCCTCGTCCCAGCCCTTGATGACCTGGCCAACGCCAATGACGGTCTGGAAGGGACGGCCTCGGTCGACCGACGAGTCGAACTTCTTGCCGTTCTCGAGAGTGCCGGTGTAGTGCATCGTCACCTTGTCACCCTTCTTGGGGAAGTTGACGCCGTTACCTGAGTTAGCCCGGCAATTGGCACAGCAGCCAACGACTACCTACCCGGCGAAATAGACTTGACAGTAACACCCATTGTAGTAGTTTTGATACGGAACACGGTAGAAGGGAAAGAATTCCATTGCCAGGGGTCATTTTGTCTACCCCAACCGCAACACCCGCCGAGTGATGTCATCGGCGAGCACGCGGATCCGGTACGAGACACAAAGAAAGTAGTGTGTTATATAAGGTGTCATGTAATATGGTTATATGGTTATATGATGTTCATATAAGATGTCATATAAGATGTATATGAAGCCTCAAAGCAAAGAGCAATTGACCAATTAACCTTGTCACTGCTCAATAGGACATAGGCCCCTACTATCAATGCATTTTTCCTGTTATGCTATTTCATGAGAGCTCAATTATTGGGTTCTCAGGCCCCTGACTTCTCATGCCTCTGACTTCTCAGTCTCCGGCTTATCTCCTCCTACTTGCACGAGAAGGTCGGACTTCTCTTGTACAACGCCATTGGTGACGGTTATCACCGGTAGCACCCTCTTATAGAACGTGTCGTACACTGAGAGTGCTGGCAGGCGGAGAAGACGCGCAACAGTGACTTCGCCCAATGCCATTAGATGATACGTCAGCTGACGACGTGTAAAAGGCAGCATTCGCACGGTAGTGGATTTCATTCCCTGCCAGCCAAAGTCTGCACTCGACGCCATGTTAACGGCGTAGGTAAGAATATGCGATGTTGCGTTCTCAATGTAGTAGTCGCATTGGACCTTGACTCCGTCAACAGACACACTTACAATCACCCGTGGCTCGTGAAGCGGAAGGTGCAGGCGCAGAGGTGCAACGGCATACGTGCTCTCCTCAGACTTGTCCCCATTCTCGTTGACTCGCCGCCACGTCACTTTCAGATGAGCCTCAGCGGCTACAGTACGCACCTCCTTCGACTCGAGCCGGTAGCAGTCAAAAATATATTGCCGCTTGAAGCCGTCGTTGTGTATAAGGACAGCAGACTCGGCCTTCTTGGCCGACTCAGCGGATACCTCGCATGCCGTGTCGTCGGTACTGCTGGCAATTTCCAGTGTAGTGCCTGTCACTTCTGCTTTGCCCGATCCAAGATACAACGCTGACGCCAGTAGCGCCCACCGTTTGCGGATGTCTGGATTGTGCACGGCCGTGGTTGAAGTTTCCACCGGCACGAATATGTTCTGCCACGGGTCCGGATGGAGTCGCGGAGCAACGTCAAAGTTGAACCTGAATGGTCGCGATACTGGGAGCGAAGTCGTCACCACTTCCTTGACAACCGTATCAGTATCCGACTCGAGGTAGTATGAAACAAAGATTTCGAGAGACAGAGACGTCACCCCCGAGTTGGGCACGATCACCTTCAATTCATGAGTTGATGTAGCACCGGCATCGACCTGCTCGGCACTACCATCTGACGTTCCCTTTATCCACTCAATCGGAACACTGGCATCGTCATCGTAGGTGCATTTCGCATCTGCCTGGAGGAATATCTGCTCCTCTTCGTCGTTCTTAACGCTATAGCTCAAGTACAGATTCTCTCCGCAAGCAGCATCAGCAGGCGCCGTGGTCTTGATGGTCAGCTGAGACGGTCGTGGGTGTACCTTGGTTCTATACGAAACACCCCCTCCCACACGAATGTGTCGGATCCTCGTTTTAGAGGAATCGTCGGACTGCAAGTGCACCCATGGAATCGTTATTCTGTACGAATCCACAGACACAAGTTGTTGGTACGAAAAGGACGAATACTCGCGAGCGTAGACCAGCACACCTGATACCTCAGCCTGACCGACTGATCTAGGCGTGTGCGAGAGCTGGAATACCTTTGCTTTGTTCTTTGCAAAGACCAAGTTCGCCGTTGCCTCGGTGCCACTGACCACAATAAAGTCGCTAGCGGGAAGAGACGCATCGTGAGTAATGGTGATTGTTCCCAAACCATCACCCTTCATGTCCACACGAATTTCAGAAACAGCGAACTCAGAGCACTTGAACAGCGGTGTCAGTGTCAACTGTGAACTGACATGTCGGCCAGTGTAGCATTCATCGGTCTCAAATGCAAAGCGACCCTGAAACAGGTTGATCGGGCGCTCGCTGTTTGAGACGACCGGAGTTTCCTCACTTTTAGCAGTGTCGTCAAGGACTTTGTTGTCGAACTCCGACGCGTCATCAAGTGTAAGCAGTTCAAGCTGGCAACAGGCGCGATCCATTAGACTGCTCGAAGATCCAATGAGGCCAGAGACCTCAATTATTCCTTTAAGTGACAATGCAAGTAGGTGAGCCCACTTGTCATTCCTGTAAACTTCAGCAGACTGCTTGTAGTACTCCAGAGCCTGTTCGTAGCTCTTTGTCGAAATGGCCAAATTGGCCAGTTCAAAGTAAATAAACCCTATGGTGCGATGCTTCTTGGGTGCTTCGGCAGGTGTTCCGGCGGGAGCGTTGGGAGAAACAGAGAAGTCTTTCAACGCGTTGTGAAGAATCTCTACGCACTGGCTCTGAACGTCCGTGTCACCGCTGAAGTACGGATCCGCATCACGCTCGAGACGTGCGCCGTCGTCAGAAAGGCATTTTTGCAAAAGCCTGAAAGCATCAAGGTAGAGGAAGCCGGCTCGTGGCAGCCGCATAATCGGAGGAAGCTCGTCATTAAAGCTCGCTGTATGCTCAACTTTGATCATAGCTTCATCGCGGGCAATAGTTGCGTCGCCAGTCAGGGCTACCAGATCTGCCATGCGAAGGTACTGGTGGGCAAGCCAGTTGTTGTATGCAAATGCATTGGATGATAGGCCCTTCTTACCAATAAGGGCAGTTACGCTGTCGAGATGAATAATGAACTTGCGGTACGAGTTGTTGGCCTGGTCAGTGTAGAGGCAGAGCTTGGCAATCTTGAACGCACAGACATCGAGCAGCATGCGAGCTTGGCACCATCGTTCCTGAATGGCAGAGGCCGACTCCAGTTTCTGACTTTCTTCCTTCGAAGGAAGCTGGATTGTCTCAAACAGCTCCAACGTAGAGTCATAGGCAGCCTCATACATTGTCAGTGCAACATCCAGCTCTTGTCTGTATTCGGCCATGACAGCCAGTTTGAAGTTGTAACGCAGTTCCCAGCCAACATTTGGTAACGGCGGAGTGCTGAGACCAGTCGGCTCCGACTCATCTTCCGGTTCCTGGGCCTGAACATTGTTCTTGTTGCGTTTACGTCGAAGGTCTTTTGACAAGCTTGTGGCAAAGTCTTGGCCTTGAGCAAATGTCAGTTGGCATAGAGTCTCCACTAGCGTCTCCTTCTCGACATCTGTTGCGTGGGGAAGAAAGAAAAGTCCCGTTCTTGGAGCGAGGCCTGTAGCTCGGCGCAGGTTGTAGATGCGGTCGTTAAGTTGATCTGCCGAGTCGGACTTGGGGTCGCCGTCAAACAGAATCACAGCAATGAGCTTAATGTCTCTGTGGTCGAGTTGACGCTTGAGATCACTTAGACGTGTGGAGAGATCCTCGTCGTCGACAGCTCTGCCAAGAGCATGGACACTAATGACGGTCTGAGGAGTAATATACAGATACTTCTGCAACCACTCAACACCAATGACTTTATCTGGATACAACGGAGAGCCTGGTGTGCGTGGAGATAGCAGTGAGTGGGCTGAGCCGTTGGGGTATCTTCTCACGCTTCCTAGAGATTTGACGGGCGGTAGAACTAAGTCCTGAGTTAGTAGGCACAACCACATCAACACTCACTTACCTGTCCCACGAACTGAATGTTCACGAGATGAGGGGGCTGTTTTTTGGACTGGTAGCTTGCAGCTGGAAGCCACTGAGTCAGGGGTTGTGACTTGGCAGCGAGTCTGCTGCGGATATCGCGAGCCAGATCAGAGGTCTGGACGGGTCCCAGGCCGTTGATCCGCTCTCCCTGCTTCACAAGCGGGTGCTCGGGTAGCTGTCGGAGCGACTCATCGCGCTCTAGTCCTGCTACAGCTACTATGGGCACCAGGTGGATGCTGAAGTCTGGGTCGTAGGGCATTGTAGAAGCGCGAGTCCCAGTTCACGACAGCAAATTGGCAATGAGGGCGCAGTATCAGGTATGAATGAGTATGCCACTCCTACCAGGCCCCGTCCTATTCTCCAATTGCACAAGCACGGTTTACACTTCTATAGTGTACCTGTGAAGCTGTAACTGACGGTATAACGCGGTATAAAGTGGTCCCTTTAATGGCATATCACAGTGCCACCCGACTAGGCGCCAGCAGCGATCGACGTTGAGCCCTTGCCCGCAGCGTATATGCCGTTTGATCTCTCCACCCCGGGCTTGTCTTTCCATTATTTGACCTTGTTCATTTCAAAGGTACAATTGACTGTGCAATGGCCTCTGTACTCACGACGGTGTCGCCGGCAACGTCGGCGCCTATCATCACGACGCCTGCTACGACGCTTGAGCAGATAGACAGCCATATTCTTCCCACTGCGGTGAAGGCCCAGAAGAAATGGGCCTCATCGACTCTTGCTCAACGCAAGGAAGTCGTGGAGAAGTACATCTCGCTGCTGGAGAAAGACGACATCGCCACTGAGCTAGCTCACGATATCACGCTGCAAATGGGCCGGCCAATTCGATACACTAAGGGCGAGATCTCGACGGCTGTTGTTCGTGCAAAGGTGCTGCTGGGCTATGCCGACAAGGCTCTGGGCCGTGTTGATGTGGATCCCGAGTCGAAGCCTGCATTCACCAAATACCTGACTCGCGATCCTCTTGGTGTTGTACTCATCATTTTCCCATGGAACTACCCGTACCTTTGTCTGACGAACGCTCTCATCCCTGCTCTGCTGGCTGGTAACTCGGTGCTCATCAAGCCTTCTCCTCAGACCCCCAAGGTCGCTGACTCCATACTCGAGCTCTTCACCAAAGCTGGCCTGTCTGATGGCGTCCTCCAGATCGTCCACTCGGGAGACGCACAGCTGCTTGAGACGGTCATCTCATCGCGCAAGGATATCGCTGCCGTGTCATTCACTGGCTCTGTACAGGGAGGCCTTGCTGTCCAGCGAGCTGCTTCCCAGTCACGCTTTATCCCCGTGGCTCTTGAGCTCGGCGGCAATGACCCTGCGTATGTGCGCGAGGATATCGCTGCTGACAAGCTGAAGGCCGTGGCAGAGGACATTGTTGACGGTGCTATCTTCAACTCGGGCCAGAGTTGCTGCTCAATCGAGCGCGTATACGTACACGCGAAGCTGTACGATACCTTTGTCAAGGAGGTGGTTTCTGTTGTCTCGGCCTACAAGCTCGGAGACCCTTTTGACCCAGAGACACAGCTGGGACCTGTCATCTCGGAGAAGTCGGCGCGTACGATCCGTGCGCAGGTCAAAGACGCCGTCGACCGTGGGGCGCGGGCGCTTATTGATACGAAACTGTTTGCCGAGGGCGAGAAGCTCAACCCGACGTTTGTTGCTCCACAGGTGCTCGTGGACCTCGACGAGTCAAGCATTGTCCTCACGGAGGAGACGTTTGGCCCTGTCATCCCCATCGTCAAGGTCGAATCTGACGAAGAGGCTGTAGCCAAGATGAACGACAGCCAGTTCGGACTCACTGCGTCTGTGTGGACTGCTGACTCGGCCAAGGGCGACGAGCTGGGTCACCAGATTGAAGCCGGCACAGTGTTTGTCAACCGCGCCGACTATCCGGATCCTCACCTTGCATGGACTGGATTCAAAGACAGTGGCCGTGGAGTGTCGCTCAGTCAGTTTGGATTCGCTTTCTTCTCCAAGCTCAAATCGCACCATGTGAAGCACTGAGGTTGGCCGCAACTATAGATCGAGTCAGCCATTAACAAGCTTATATATCTAGAACCTGTCATATAATCAGTCGTTTGTTAGTTCTGCCATTTGAAAACACCAGGTCTACAAATCAATATATTAATCCTAACCGGCCTGGGCATGCCCAGACGATCCTCGTTCATGCACATGCATTCATCAGTCGTCTACGAGGTCCACAGAGGAGAGCAGTAGCTCATGGAGAAGTGGGCCGAGAGCAGTCGCTTGCGTGTCATCCTTCCAGTGAAGTAGAACTCCGCGCCTCCGCTAGCTTTCGCCCGTGGCCTCGCGCCATTACAGCGTAGCTTGGTGCAACTGCTACTCATCGTCGTCGTCGTCCTCTTCCTCAAAGTCGTCGTCGTAGGCTCCCTCGTCCATCGAGTCGGCACTCTCGTACCAGAAGTCATCGTCGACCACGTCTTCGCGGGGCTCGGGTGCCTTGGGCGCGATATAGGCGGTGCCCAGCTCTGGCATCTTGAAGTCCGAGGGGATGTTGAGTTTGGAGCCGGCCACGTCCTGGGAGACGCGCTTGTTGTATGCCTCGCGGTCCTTGCGCCAGTTGACGGCGGCATCGACGTTGGCGGGCGAGTTGATGTTGGGATCTGTGAGCAGCGAGACAATGGAGATGAGCACCGACTCGACGCTCTGAGCAGGGCTCCACGTCTCTCCGTCGGGCTCCTCCGTCGTCGAGTCGCCCGACTTGTGCAAAATGGAGATGCAGATGAGGCCGTCCTTGTAGACGTTGGGGTGGTAGATGCTCGGGATGAAGCGGAACGTGGGCGGCGAGAACGGGTAGTCGTCGGGGAAGTTCATCTGGGCGCGAAAGTAGCCGCCGTGGTAGGGCGAGTCCTCGGATAGCACCATAACACCGATGTTCCTGAGTTAGTCAAGAAGGGGAAGGAAGGGATGTACAGAGTCAGAGTACAGAGTGCAAACTAGAGAAGTACAGAGTGCAGAGTACAGAAGTACAGAATACAGAGAACAGAAGTACAAGTACAACAGTGCAAAGTACAGGTACAACAGTGCAAAGTACAAGAACACAGTACAACGCGCCAAACTAAGCACAACACAGTAGCACCAAAGCACTATACACCGCACACCAAAACACCACACTCACCATCGGTATATGTCATCGTCCTCGAGGGAGATGTGGAAGGACGGCACGGCACGTTTCGGGTCCGTGAGCTCGCGGAACTGCTTCATCAGCAGCGACGCCGACGCCGGGTTGGGCATGACGAAGCAGGGGCAAACAAAGTCGAACAGTTACGAGGAGGGGGAAAGATGGCCGACTGCAGGCCACCGGAGTCACGAGTCAAACACGGGCCGGAGACGAGCGTAACGTGGCAGAGGGCCAGGATCGAAACTGCCAGGTCGAGGGGGGGAAATGCAGGAGGAGGTGCAACAATGATTTTGAAGGCTGCTGCTTTTCAGTATCACCGGTTTGGGAGGGATGGGTAGGGGGAGAGAGTAAGGAGAGGAGAGTGGAAAGGAGGAGACGGGAAGGAGAGGATGAAAGAAAGGAAGAGACGGGCGGAACAGGCAGTTGACAGGTTAGTATCAACAAGGTGTGAACAGGCCAGATGTAGCGGCTGTTGAGGATTAGTCGTGCGGTGTGGCGTGGCGTGAAATGGCTGGTCCTCGGGTTGGACTGCTTCTAGCCCTATATGCACAAGAGATGAGCGATCAGAGGGAGGTACAAAGGTACAAAGGTACAAAGGTACGAGGTACGATGTGAAGACAGAAAGGTGAATGAAAGGAGAATAAAATGAGACAAGAGTGATATGAGGATGAGAGAATTCACACGCGGGTTTGGAGGGTGAACAAAAGCGGCAATATCGCTCAATATATAACCAGCCGGGTGGATTGGGCACTGGGAGGGAGTGAGAGGATAGACGAGAAAACGAGTAGAGAATATGAGAGAGGACAGAGTTGAAACAACGAGTAGAGACAGAGGGGTGTGGAGGGAGAATGAAGAGCTGGGAGCGGAGTAATACTAACAGGAGACTATGGAGACGAGGGAATATAACTGTTATAAGATGTCACTAATGGGCCATACTACGGCCATAATACTGGGCAAATTATACACTAGCACTATCAGAATATTGGACTCGACAAGATCTATACCGATCTTTCGACAGGCCTATAGACACGTCTGAACTTACTATGCGTGTTGCAGAGGTACTGAAGTTTTTGGGTCATATACAAGTAGGTATGCTGGTAGTCTATAATTGCAGCTTATGACGAGACTAAGAACGAAAGAGCAGGAATATAAGACTCAGAGTAATGAATCTTCAGCAGCTTTGTGCTAGCTAGGTGACATTCACCTGTCAGACCTGGCTATCCCATGTTCCCAGCTTAACCAGTCATCGTCGGGCATTTCTCTCCATGAGTTCATTGGTCGACAAGTCACCTGTCAGCCCGTTACCTGCAGCTTATTGACTCATTCACTGACCTGTCATCCTCTGACCTATTATCTTGACCTATCATCCACTTGACCTATCGCTGTTTCTTCCACTTCTCATTTTCCCCCTCTCTTCTTCTCTTCATGTTTTAATCTGTTACCTCGCATTTACTGGCTCCTGCATGGTGCCGCGATACCCCGCAACCCCGCCATTGGGATCATCGGGGCTTGCATGACGTCTTACGGAGCTCCGCCTCGGCTTGAGTTGGGACTGGTAGAAAGAAGTGTGAGCACAGCGGCTAAATTAGAGCACAGTATTCTATTTCCTTATATAACTGGCCGGTTCATTTCACTGACTTCCTTCGTGGCTAGCCTCCTACAATCACTCTCTCCTGCAGCCCGCTCGGCCGAACCCGGGCGACCCTAGCCTCGGAGCGCCTGCTTGCCCACACTGTATACTCTTTATCGCTCCATGTGATCTGTTTGTCTTCTACTCCTCCATTCCACTCCGATCAGTTATTCGGACTCGAGTAATCCGGTTAAGTACTCCGATAGACTCCGATCCGACTATTCCGGTCTGGTATTCCGATCCATTTGAGTCAGTACTGCATCCGTACTCTGTGATCTGTTCCTAAGGTTTACTAGTTGATTAACTCACCTGCTTAACTGCCTGATACTTGGCTCAAGATGAGCGAAAAGAAGCTCGTGCAACCGAGCGACATCCCGCCGCTGGCGAACGCGTTCTCGGGCGCCGTCGGCGGCGCTGTCGCCAACCTCCTCGTCTTCCCGCTTGACCTCATCACGACACGTCTCCAGATCCAGAGCAAAGTGCACACGGACGAGAAGTACGACGGCGTGGCCGATGCGCTCGTCAAGATTTACCGCTCAGGCGGCATCAGCGACTTCTACGACGGCGCGCTGTCCGACACCGTGGCCACCACGGCCCAGGCGTTCTTCTACTTCTTCGCGTATGAAGGTCTACGGTCAAGACGGATGACGACGCTGGCGGCACGCAATGGCGGCAGAGCTCCGTCAACGCTGCACGTTGGCGAGGAGCTGGCCATCGGCTCGCTGGCTGGCATATTCGCCAAGTTCTTCATATCTCCGCTCAACAACATTGTGGCTCGACAGCAGGCTGCGGGTCTAGTTGGCGATGAAGACGATACTTCTGCATCGCCAAAGTCGGCTCCTGTAGGCTCAAAGGGTGCAAAAGTCCCGGGATCAAAGGTCCCTGGTCACCACCATCACCTGACGGCCCAGGAGGTCGTCAAGGCCATCTACCGCGAGCGCGGCGTGACGGGCTTTTGGTCGGGATACAAGGCAACTGTGCTCCTGTCAGCCAACCCGTCGCTCACCTACTACTTCTTCCAGGTGCTTAAGACGTTCACGCTGCCCCGGCACCGCCGCGATAACCCGACCTCGTCCGAGCTCTTCTTCCTAGCTGCGTTTGCCAAAACGCTGGCCACTCTCATCACCTACCCCGTCATTCTCGTCAAGACTCGTATCCAGGTCGTTCAGGATAACAAGGGAGATTCTGACAAGGCTTCTGTGGTGGGCCAGATCTCCAACACGCTGTCCAAGGACGGCTTCCGCGGTCTCTACACGGGTGCCCGCTCTCAGATCCTCAAGGGCTTCTTCTCCCAGGGTATCACCATGATGACCAAGGACCAGATCGCCCGTCTGATCATCTACCTGTACTTTGCGACGAGAAAGTACCGACGCGCATGAACCACGCATGAGCTAGACGCATGATCCCAGATACAGCACCTACAACCATAGAAGTTGCGTCTGCAACGCTCTTTAATTGATGATCCAGCTGACTTCAAAGTTGGTTTCAATGAGACAAAATGAGCTATGATTCAGCTACTCGCAATACACTGTCTGATAGAAGGATATGAACAGCAACAGGTTAGATACTACTTGTCTCGCTAGTAGAGCCGAGGCACCCAGTTTATCAAGATGGTACTCACATCCCCACATTACATGCCAATTACCCTGCCGTAGCCTACCAAATCACCAAAAAATGACACGGACAGGAATTGAACCTGCAACCCTTCGATTTCAAACCCTGCTGGCGCTGGAGTCGAAAGCTCTACCATTGAGCCACCGCATCTGATTGGTGATTGTTTTTGGTGAAGGATCTATCAGAGATGCTGGAGCTCGGGCCAGCAGCTGACACTTTCATGTGCCGTCTCAATAAAGTATTGGGCCTAAAATGCGTGGTAAGAAACCTCCAACGTAGTGAGACTGACCTGACCTTTTTCCTTCTAAATATATACCCCAGTAGGATCAAAATCGTACATCCTCTTGCATCAATCAACTCACTCACAACCATACGAGCGTACAGATCACTGGACAGTATACATGCAGCCATTGGCGTTACTACGATGCTGACCTTGCAGTTTTATCATTTCTACATATCCTCCTCGTCTTTCTTTATATTCTTTCACTTTTCGCACTTCTATCAATCCTCAGCCACCTTCCTTTATTCCCCTGTCATTTCGAATTAAAGTCACCTTTATATGCAGGGACCTGCCGTGCAGTCATCTGAAAAATTCGCTGCATACATAATTCAGTCACATCAACATTCAGGGGAATATCTCAACGGCTACTGAATTTTGTATCAGCCTGCAACTGGATTATAATCGACATGTTTCCGCTGTTTCCAATTGCCGAATCGGCGGCACAGCTGCGCTCCGAGACTGTCGTTGGCCGTCAGGCTGTGAAGCTCGGTGAGGAGCCTGTAGAGACTCTGGCTGCTCAGATCAAGGCCATCTCGACGGATGTGTCTGTGATTGTCGATTCTGATGTGAGCATCGACTCGTTGGTGGTTCTTCTCGACGCTGGAGCCGAGTTTGTGGTTGTCAGTGAGTCCGCTGCGGAGGAACTCACTGCTGCTGGCGTTGCTGCTTCGCGCATTGTTCTCAACCTGGGTTCTGATCTCGTACGACTTGGCGAACTCGTCACGGCCTCTCAGGAGGTGGCTGGTTTCTGGTCGAGTGCACAGGACGCAGATGAACTCGCGAAGCTGGCAAAGACGCTTGAGAGCCAGGTCCTCCCTACAGGCGGATCCAAGTTCCTCGTGTCAACTGTCGCTGCGAGCCCGGCCATCCACACTGTTGCCTGGGCTGAGGCCACTTCTGAACTGATCTCGTCGTCGCTAGTCGCACGCCTCGTTTCTGACCGCCAGGACGGCCTCTTCACGACCCTCGTGGTCGACGAGCGCAACACAGCTCTAGGCCTCGTCTACTCATCGGCTGAGAGCATCACTGCTGCCATCACCACTGGAACCGGCGTGTACCAGTCACGTAAGCGTGGTCTCTGGTACAAGGGCCAGAGCTCTGGAGCAGTTCAGAAGCTCCTTCGTGTCGATGTCGACTGCGATGGCGACTGTGTGCGCTTTGTCGTTGACCAGACTGCTCCTGGCTTCTGCCACAACAACACGCAGACCTGCTTTGGTCCTGCAGAGGGCCTCGCTGCTCTTGAGAACACTCTCGTGTCCCGCAAGGCCTCAGCTCCTGAAGGTTCATATACTGCTCGTCTTTTCAGTGACGCCAAACTGCTGCGAGCCAAGATCATGGAGGAGGCTGAGGAGCTCTGTGACGCTTCGTCACCCTCTGAAGTTGCCTGGGAGGCCGCTGATCTCTTTTACTTTGCTCTGACGAAGCTGGTTCAGTCGGGTGTCACTCTGGCCGATGTTGAGCGCAACCTGAACAAGAAATCGCGCAAGGTCACCCGCCGAAAGGGCGATGCGAAGCGCAAGTGGATCGAGGGCGAGGAGAAGAAGGAGTCGGAGGAGAAGAAGCCGGCCACAGAGGCCACCAATGGCTCGGGCCGCATACAGATGAACAAGGTGTCCATCTCATCACTAGACTCTGAGGATGTGGCCAAGGCGATTACTCGTCCGGCCCAGAAAACTGCCGACATCATGAAGCTGGTGACTCCCATTGTCCAGGGTGTCCGTACAGGTGGTGACAAGGCTCTGCTTGAATACACTGCCAAGTTCGACGGCGTGAAGCTAGACACGCCTGTTCTCAGAGCACCCTTCCCTGCCGAGCTGATGGCTGTCTCTCAGGAGGTCAAGGATGCCATTGATCTCTCAATCGCTAATGTGGAGAAGTTCCACGCCGCCCAAGTTGCCGGTACCAAGGACGTAACTCTGCGCGTCGAGACTTCACCTGGTGTTATCTGCTCGCGCTTCTCACGACCAATCTCCTCGGTTGGTCTTTATATCCCTGGTGGCACTGCTGTGCTCCCGTCCACTGCATACATGCTCGGAGTACCCGCCAAGGTCGCTGGTTGCAAGACCATTATCCTCGCCTCGCCTCCCCGAAAGGACGGAACTCTGACTCCTGAGGTGGTGTATGTCGCACACAAGATTGGAGCCAGCGCTATTCTGCTGGCCGGAGGCGCTCAGGCCGTCGCTGCCATGGCCTACGGAACCGAGAGCGTACCTAAAGTCGACAAGATCATGGGTCCCGGTAACCAGTTTGTCACTGCGGCCAAGATGTTTGTGCAAAACGACACTACGGCACTTGTCAGCATCGACATGCCTGCTGGTCCGTCCGAGGTTCTCGTAGTCGCTGACCGCACCAGCACCCCGGCATTTGTCGCCTCGGACCTGCTTTCCCAGGCCGAGCACGGTGTTGACTCACAGGTCATCCTCATTGCTGTGGATATGACTGCTGAGGAGCTTGCGAAGGTAGAAGACGAGCTTCACGAGCAGGCTCTGCGTCTGCCACGAGTCGACATTGTCCGCGGCTCCATTGCTCACTCTACGATTCTAGAGGTGAAAACTATTGAGGAGGCCATGGATCTCAGCAACAAGTATGCTCCCGAGCATCTGATTCTGCAGGTCGAGAATGCGTCTTCGCTGTTGCCGCTCGTGGAGCACGCTGGTTCTGTGTTTGTTGGCGAGTGGAGTCCCGAGTCGTGTGGAGACTACTCTTCTGGTACAAACCACACTCTGCCCACCTACGGTTACGCTAACATGTACTCGGGTGTCAACACTGACACATTCATGAAGCACATTACAAGTCAGGAGCTTACTGTCGAGGGTCTCAAGAACATTGGACCTGCCGTGATGGCCCTCGCTGCGACGGAAGGTCTCGATGCCCACCGCAACGCCGTCAAGGTGCGACTGGAGGGCTTGAGTTGAAGTTGGTAGGATCAGTACACGTCTCTACATATATATTTTGTAAATACCAGTCGTGATAATTAAGCATGTCGGGATTGGATCTCGGTTACATGTAAGTGTTCAGCAGCCACCGTGACTAATCATACAATACAATAGAGTCGGTTCAATGAATCTTCCGGCCTGAGCTTTAAATTATAGACTACTCCAGCTGCTTCTTGAGGTCCTTGACATACTTGGACTGCGTGTATTCGGTAAAGCCACCGATGAACTCGCCCTTGATGAAAACATATGGTACTGTTGACTGACCTGTCATCTTGGTCAGCTCGGCCTGGTATTCTTCGCCTTTTTCTGCGTTAGATGTATCAGGGCCTGCCAATGGTACACACCTTGAGTGTCAAGTTCGAGAATGCGAGGTTCTACTCCCTGCTTCTTGACGTGAGCCACAGTTCGCTGGCAAAACCTGTAGGTAAGCACGATTCGGCGACTCGGCAGATAACTTACGAGCACCAGCTGTGTTAGACGCGCACGACCTCATACGACAAGAACTCACGATTTGGTGGCCAGGAACACTGGCGACGAGATCAACGCCTTCAAATTGCTAGCAACCATCTCGGATCAAAGCGGATATTACGTCAAATTAGCAAGCCAACTCAATTACGTCTTGAAATATGCAATCTAAGTTACCTGCATATTCAGGGGTAGTGTGTCGGGTATAAGAGCGACGTCAGCGAGTAACCAACTAATCAGTAACGACTAATTGCCAAACTAATAAACACGACTAACTATTAATTAATACAACTGACCGATATTGACTCGAGCAGCTAGATCATTTCCCTCTTTCTACCGTTAGTTCAGCTTTCTACTGCGAAGATCAAGTAGTACAATACATTGTACCTGGGGTTTGACGGGTCGCTCGCTTCCAAAGTATTAGCTCTCGCCTCCAAAATGTGTATTACATGACCTGCTTCAATACTTCAATATAAGGATGACTGTGGTGATAATCAAATACTGGTCGCAGCTCTGTCTTACCTTCAGACTGAGGCTTCGCTACGTGGTCCTTACCCTAGAATATATTTTTGTCAGATCCGTTCTGTCTACCTACGAAGCTATCAATGTCAGAAGGTTCGGATTATTCAGATCAGTCATTCTCAGACGACGAGGAAGAACAGCTCGTCCAGCACACCGCTGTTCTACTTGGTTATGCGGATACACCCGTAGCTTCGTCGGATAAGCTGTCCACCGAAGACAGTCACATTGGAGGCCAGCCAGTAAGTAGGTTTGGAGATACGAAGACAACTATCTAACGCAGGTATGGTTCAATGATGAGCTGCCTCCACGATCACTCGTTGAGTGCAAGTCTTGCAAGGCCGTGATGGCTCTGTTGGCACAGATTTATGCTCCTTTCGAAGGAACTTTCTACGACCGCATCTTGTACGTTTTCTCCTGTCAGAAACCTGCTTGCCGCCGACAGCCTGGATCCATTCGGGCACTGCGAGCTGTGAACCGCGATGAAGCCAAAGAAAAGCTACTTCAAGATCAGGAGCTGGCTGATGCTGCTGCCAAGGCGGAGGAGAAGCGCAAGGCCGACGAGCTGACCGAAGCCAAAAAGAAGGAGCTCGGTTCTATTGGAGACAAGATCTTCTCTTCCAGCACAGAATCGAACCCATTCTCAAACCCATTTGGATCCAATCCTTTTGCAGCGACTTCGGAGAAGACCGACAAACCCGCACATGAATCATACGCCAGCGTTGCAGCAAAGAAGAAGCTTGACTCTGACTCGAAGACTCAACCACAGCCTGTGAAGGCTGAAAAATCTACTACAGCGCAGCATTCCACGGAAAAGATCGAGTTCCCTGCTCTTCCTGGCTTCTTCGTTGCTGTTGAGGAGGAGGTTTTGACCCCTAGAAAGGCCGATCCGTCGTTGTCGAAACTTGGAGCCGATCTGCTCCACTCTGACGAGACGGGTGAGTCCAGTGCTGGAGGTGCTGACAGTGCGGAGCTCGGAAGAATGGCTGAGACTGCTGCGAACATTGATCCCGTGTTCCAGAAGTTCGTCGAGCTCGTCGACAACAACCCGGAGCAGGTTATTCGATGGGATAGAGCGCTTGCACCAGTTCTCTACTCGTCACACGACGATATTGTGGATGTTTTCGCATCCAAGCCATACAAGATTCCAAAGTGCCCCATCTCTGGTGGTACTCGAGCACTTGAGCTCCAACTGATGCCTCACGCCATCATGGTTCTCGAAGAGCACAATGAGGATATCAATGTTGGTATGGAATGGGGAACCATCTTCGTGGCTACGTCTGAGTCTGACGCGATGCCACCGTTGAGTGCGTCGGGAGTTGGATACACCGAAGAATGGGTCGGTGTCCAGTGGGAGGAGGTGGTTGCCTGATCTGCCTATAGATGAAAATTGCATGAACTCAGGTTGAGAAGTTATAATAATGAACAAATGAACTAATCCGTACTACGAGTTGCCAAGACCGTTCCGCAGCATAAATAAAACAGCTCTTCCAGTTTATTAAGATTCACTGAGTAGCGCAGAGGCTACGATAAATAGTATATACAATATTTACAGATAGCGTGGAGTGACGATTTCCTCGTACGTCTGGATCGAATCGCCTGCTTCAAACTTGTCCCAGCCTTCAAACGAGACTCCGCACTCAGAGTCCTTTTTGGCCTCGGCAACTTCATCCTTGTGGTGCTTCATTGACGAAAACGTACCGTCGTACACAATCTGACCCTTTTTGAGGACCTTGACCTTGGCCTTGCGGTTCAATGCACCGTTGGTTACCTTGATACCAGCAATAAGCAGCGGCTTCGAAGACTTCTTGGTAGTGATGGAAAACACTTCGCGCACAGATGCTTCGCCAAGAACCTTGTGTTTGATATCAGGTTGGAGCTTACTGCTGAGCATACCTGAAACTTCTTCAAGAAGTCGGTAAATGATCGTGTTGGACACAATCGGTACCTTCGCCTTGGCAGCAGCGGTGCTCACTTCGCGGCTCACCTTCGAGTTGAAGGTGAGGATTGTTGCACCAGACGGTTGAGCACGGGCAATGTCAGACTCGGTTACATCGCCAACTGCGCCATACAGGACAGCAGCCTGGATATCAGAGTTTCCAAGACCCTGAATGCTATCGCGGACAGCTTCAACCGAACCGCTGACGTCTGCTTTGACAATGAAGTTAACCTTTTCGGGACCACTGGAAGTACTAGATTCCGCCTCGTCGCTGTCACCGAGGGGAAGCCCTCTCTTCAAACGTTCCTGGCGCTCCTGCTCAAGTTCCTGCTCCAGGTGCATCTGACGACGCTTTTCATTGATTGCGGCAATGTCGAGAGTTTCTTTGATCTGCATTGCTCGAGCCTCACGGTTCTCGACGACCCGCTTGGCATGGCTCTCAGAGTCTGCTTCAAGTACCTCGTCTCCCGCGTCAGGAAGCTCTTTCCAACCGAACACCTCGACAGGTGTTCCAGGCTCAGCAGTCTTGACGACTCTTCCCTGGCTATCTTTGAGCATGCGTACCTTACACCAGTGGGTACCAGCCACGATGACAGAGTCGCGCTTCAGAGTGCCTCGACGAACGAGGACCGTGGCGACACTGCCAAGTCCCTTCTTGACTTGTGACTCAATGATCCAACCCTCAGCATTTCCAGCCTTGGGCGATCTCATGTCCAACACCTCCGAGAGAGTGAGAATCGCTTCTTCGAGCTTGTCAATTCCCTGGCCAGTTTTTCCAGAAACTCGCACCGTCTGTGTCTCACCACCATACTCCTCAATGTCAACACCATTTGCAGCGAGGTCAGAGAGCACTTTCTCCGGGTTTGCATCAGGCCTGTCAATCTTGTTAATGGCCACAATGATAGGCACGTTTGCGGCGTGCGCATGCTTGATGGCCTCTTTTGTCTGAGGCATGACCGAATCGTCAGCAGCGACAATCAGAATGACAATGTCCGTGACGTTGGCACCACGCTGGCGCATGTTGAGAAACGCTGCGTGCCCGGGGGTATCGAGAAAGCAGATTTCGCGCGAGGATTTAGAGATCTTGACAGAAAACGCACCAATGTGCTGGGTAATGCCTCCGTGTTCTGAGGCTGCTACTGAAGACTTGCGCAGGTAGTCGAGGACCGTCGTTTTGCCGTGGTCGACGTGGCCCATGATGGTGACAATTGGCGGTCGAAGAGGTACTGTAGACATATCTGCTGGAGGAGCAGCGGCAAACAGGTCCTCTCCCTGGGTATCACTGATGACGACCTCGTAGCCCAGTTCGTCGGCAATGAGATGGGCAGTTTCTTCGTCGAGGATGAAGTCGTGAGAGACCTCGTTGAATCCAAGATCCTTCATGCGATTCTGCAGGTCCACAAAACGCACCTTGAGGATATCGGCCAGGTTTGTGAGAGTCACAAACTTGGGGAGCGCAATAACGGCCTTTTTGAACGAGACTTCCTTCACAGCACGCGGTACCTTTGGCTTCTTCAGCACTGGAACAGGAGCCTCGATGGGCTGTTTCGACTTTTGGCGAATAGAAGCAGATGCTGGCTTCAGTTCAGGCTGTCGTGGTTCAGACTTTCTTGTATCGGGCTGTTCGGCTTTCCGTGGCTTCGGAGACTCTCTGTGCGGAGATGACTTTAGCGGGGCATTGCGATTCGCACGCGGATCAACGGGCGGGTCTCGTCTTGTCTTCGGGGCTGGCGTTGTCCTTGGACTTTTGGTTGCAGCAGGTCCAGGCCTGCTTGTATCCTTGCGACCAGAAAGTGGACTGCGGTTGCTAGTTTGCTTGACTGCCTGGTTACGCGCGTTTCTGGCGGCCATTCCAGCGGCCATTATGCCGGCGAAAACACCGCCTTTTGGCTGAGTCGGACCTTTGGCGCCTTTGGCCGCATTGGCTGCGCTTATCGAGCAGTGGAGGGCTCTACAGGCCTGCCGAGGTACCAGCAGTCTCTGTGGCAGCCTGCAGGGAGCCCTGAGCGCAGCAGCGACTACGCGATCTGCTGCCATTTGTGTTACAAGAGATCTAACAGTGAGGTTCACCAGTTCTATGGGAATTTTTCAGTAGGGCAGCGGTATGCAGGGTCCAGCCAGCCGTGCATAGCTATGCACAGTAGCCAGTACAACCAGGTCCGAATATACACAGTAATTACGAGTTATGGAGGAGGAAAGTGAAGAGTATAAGTGGATACAAGAGAGAATACGTCGGGATTTTGACGACGTCAGTGGGGGACTCTAATAATGAGCAGTATGGACTGCCAGTGTGAGTGTTAAACGGACTCTACTTCACGGGATCAATATGTCAATATGCGATGTTGCCGAAACTTTGTGTTCACCTGAGTGTTAGCACGATATGCAAAAATCAGCTCGAACAACCGAACAGTCAATCAAAGAAGCTACATCTTTCGAATAACCCACGTCTACCGTTCTGTCGTAAACTCACAGCCTCAGTGGTTCTGCAGATGACAGCCGTATGTTTGGCATTCCACGACACGAAGACTCATCTACCACAACGCAGCACGACACAACACAATAAATGTATTAACCAAATCATCAAGTGAATGAAAGAGCTGACGAACAGTTCTCTGATTAATTGTTTGCACAATTGTAGCTTGTACGTGCCTCATGCTGGCAGCCGATGCTACGCGCGGCTGCGTTCCTAACCGCCTGCACCTGAAAAATGCTGCATAGTAAACATTGCAATCTCCATCTCACTCTTCATCTACAGTGCACGATTGGATGCTGGCTTGCCTCATCGACGTAGAGATCGGCTACTGATAGAAGCGAGGACGCGAAGCTGGGAGGAATAGCTACGCGTGGGACCTGCTTGACGACGAAACTACGCGGTACCAGTCGCGAACGCGTACGACACGAACCAGTCACGACACACGACAGGAATCGCAGGTCATCTCAGGCAGTTATCGCGACTCGCTTTGTACAACATTGTGCCTGTCGTGACTTGCCTGTTGTTATTTATCATCCGTGAATCATATCCGTGAATCATTGTCATTGACTTGCTTGTTGTGATTCAGATTCCACGATGGAACGAGTACCACTGAGGGAAACGAGCGCCAATGCGCTCCAGAGTCCGATAAAGCTGCATGGAGAGAAGCGACGGGAAGGGCGCGATGCGTTTGCGCGGCCACGCCAGGCGATTGCTGCTCCAGTCAAGAAGAAGGAGGCCGACGACGACCTCAGCCAGTGGCAGACACAGTGGCGGAGGATCATGAGCAGCAGCACCGTGTACTTTGACGGTGTCGACTCGGCAGGCATGGAGCGTGTCAAGCCGTATCTCGGTCGTCTAGACACCAAGATCCAGCCGTTTTTCGATCGGTCCGTGACACATCTGGTCACGAAGCGACCGACAGATACAGACTACCCAACAACCGACATCATCACGCGCGCGCGTCTGCTGGACATGAAGGTGTGGACAACAGAGAAGCTGGCGCGCTTTCTGTGCCATTTGTACGGCATCTCAGCGCTGGCTCCTCCGGGATCTCTGGAGCAGATCCAGCACACGCGTGACGACGGCGTCACGGTCAACTCGGACGCCGTTGCTGCCCCCGGTGCGTCGGCGCTTCACCGACACGCCCAGCATTCCAACAAGCAACTGTCGTACCTGTTGAAGCAGGAAAAGCTGCTTGGCCCGATGGACCGCGATCCTAATGCTCCGTCGGACAACTTCCGTGTTTTCAAGGGCCCATACCTGCTTGTGTGGGATCCTACCCACTGCTTTCGACCGACACTTCACAAGGAGTTTGCCCAGGCACCAACGGATGCCGAGGGAGATTGGCCGCAGTTCCGGGTCACGCCGCCAGGCCACTGCCCCTTTGTGTACATAGCACCAGAAGCAGGACACAAGCGGCGGCACGAGTCGCGAGAAGCGCGGGAAAAGTCAAAGTCTACGCGCGCGTTGGGTGTGCGTAAGATCAACGATGTACAGATCCAAACGGTCGAGCGCGTCGAGATAACCGAGGTGCGCGAGATCAAGAAGTTGCGCATTGACGGCCAGGAGAACGCGCCCAGAACGGAGACGTCCACGGCACAGAGCGCAGGTCTCACCGACAGCGTCGAGACGGGTATGCCAATGCCGAGTGTCAGCGTGCAGGCGAACCGATTCTACGAGATTGCTGCGTCGGGCATCAACCGGTCGACGACGACGTCAGCGACAAGATCCGTCGCTGCCGCGTCTGGAGAGCAGCAGAGCGGGGCTGGCGGCGCGAACGGACTCGCTGCAACGGTGGCTCAGGTGCCGTCGCGCGAGATTGCTCATTTGCAGCGCAAGGTGCTGAGCAAGCCTTTTCCAAAGGGACCAGAGGCCGTTCGACGGCTCGGTGTCGTTGGAGAAGAGCGGATCCAGGCACCGGCAGTTGCACGGGTCAAGGAGGAGACCGCACCGACCAAGAAGAGCCGAGGCGAGGCGCGACGCAAGCTAGGCTTCTGCGAGAACTGTCAGGAGCAGTTCGAGTCGTTTGAGGAGCATGTGCGGTCAAAACGACACCGTAAGTTTGCCATTGACGACCGACACTTCCAGGCGCTGGACGCGCTGATTGGCAGTCTTCGCCGCCCCCTGCGCATGTCGTGAACACACTACAAGAACACAACGGAGCTCAGCATAGATCTGAGCACCACCAGCATTTGTCATCAGCTCAGTACAACTACAAACCAGTACTACAAACCTGATATCAGGTATGAGCTCATTGCCCACAGGCGTATTTAATAATGCATTCACTGCAGTAAACCAAGTGATGAGTAGAGTCAGCTCGATCACAATAGAAAACAACTACTCGCTCAATATTTAGACCATTTATTAATGCTTGATATCAGATGTTGTGCAGTGACTGCTTCTTGAATGTACAAGGATTAGGGGGATGTGACAACGCAGGACATAAGGATGAGGATTTGACGTCAACGGATCCTGGAGGAGGCGATACGCAATGGATCCTGGAGGAGGCGAATGGCAGATGAGATGAAGGCCAGATGACGGAGGGTGGGATGAGTGTAGGATAAGAACACATGATAGGGACACATAGAGGGCAGGAGAGAGGGCAGAGGCAGGGACCAGGAGGGCAAAATAGAACTCAACAAGTCATGATGGCGGCATGTGAGCTCACATGACAATGCACTTTGACTTCTTCTTCTTTTGCGGGTCGTGCTTTTTTGTGCGGTCGGCCTGGGCGGGAGCCGAAGCTCCGTTTTGCCGAGGAACCGCGGGCGAGTTGGACGTGCGACGGTCGGTGGCCACAGCAGCAGGGGCCACAGCAGGAGGAGCGGCATTGGCCGGTGTGGGCGGGGCCGAGTCGGGGTATCGGATGGACCTGCAGGTGCGTGCGCACTCGAAAAAGGCCTTTTCAATGTTGATGTTGAGCTTTGCCGAGGACTCGTAAAAGGCCACGTTGGGGCCGAGCTCGCGCGCGAGCTGCTCGCCCTCGGATTCCGACACCTCGCGTTCGTTGGTGCGGTCCGACTTGTTGCCTACGAGGACAACTGCAAAGTAGTCTTCGTCCTTGACGCGCTCAATCTGCGAGTAGTAGTTCTTGATGCGGGAAAACGACGAGCGCGAGGTGATGGAGTAGACGAGGATGAAGCCCTCGCCATCGCGGATCCACTGGTCACGCAGGGCCGTGTATTCTTCCTGGCCCGCGGTGTCGAGGACCTCGAGGGTGGCGGGTTGGTCGTCGATGACGACCTGCTTGCGGTACGAGTCCTCAATGGTCGGATCGTAGGTCTCGACAAAGTGGTTGAGGCATAGCTGGATGGTCAGTGCCGTCTTGCCCACACCTCCGTCGCCGAGGACGATGAGCTTGTAGATGGGGTTGCTTTCTCTCCTGGACATGGTGAGTGAGTTGTAGGAGGGCCGTAGGAAAGGGCTGTAGAGAAAGTTACAGTCACAGCAGTCGGTACAGCTGGAAGTTACAGCTGGAAGATGTTACAGCAGTATCGGTACAGCAGGAAGATGATCCAACGGATGTGAGCTGAAGAAGCTAGGCTGTCGTATATGTCTTCGGTCGGATTCACCAGCGGAGTACTAAGTGGCAAGCGAGTCACGAAGAAGTCGAGAGTAGGAAGGTACACAGTACAGAGCGTACAACCAAGCGTCCAATAAAGAGGTCAACCGTACAGTCAGGTGCAGTCAGGTGCAATCTGCTAAAGTAGAGTGTAGAGTAGAGTAGAGAAGAGAGGAAAGAGCAAATTGGTTCAGATAGTGAATAAGTGAATAAGTGAAAAGTGGACTGCAATGCAGGTGGGAGGAAAAGGCCACTAAGAATGTAAGAGGCGGCGGCAGGAGAGATGACAATGGCGCCCAGGATTGGGGAAAAGATTGAGGAAAAGAAAACTAGGGCTGGCAGGACGCCGTGGGGTTTGGTGTGCGCAAGGGAGCAAAGGGACTTTTTTTTCGATGCTCAGGCGAGGGGTCGCGCTTGCTTTTGTGCCAATCGCCGCGTCGCTGGCTTATCGGGAGGGGCAGTTTGCTTTTGGCCAGATGGCAAGGGTAGGGCGGAGGCCTCGAGGTACGACGGTCGGTGTTGTACAACACCGAGGATGTTGTATGACACTGGTAGTGTGGTATGACATGGACAGTAGTAGCATGGTATAACATGGACAGTGGTATGACATGGACAGTGTTGTACAAATTGGTGGAGTGCAGTTAGCTGATTAGTGCGCTAGTGGCTGAGGCCAGGGCCCAGGGACAGGGACAGGGTCTCGACAGGCTGGGCATAGAGTTTGGCCAATAGGAGGGTAGCACGGGCAGGTAGCAGGTAGCAGGAGAGCAGTAGAATACACTATACAAATGCAATACAAGGACAATACGAATAGTAAATGGAGTTAGTGAATACAAATAGTAAATGAGAATAGTAAATGAGAATAGTAAATGAGAATAGTCAATGAGAATAGTCAATGAGAATAGTCAATAAGAATATGAAATAACAATACTTCATGGTGCTTTTTCACTGCCATGGCTGCTCGAAGCCAGCCGCTCCTTAGCCGGCTACAATTGCCGGTCGAAGCCCGGCACGGCCGGAGACTCCGCGCTGGACTTGTGCTGCACCCTGCACTCCCCGCTGCACTGCCTGCCTGTGTGCGTGCTGGGCCAGCGCTGGTCGCTGCGCTGCAGCTGAGCGGATCGGCCGCTGCAGAGGCCGCGACTTGAAGGACACAGCAGATACTAACTCGATATCGGCCTACCGAGGTCCAGCCAGCCCATTAGCTCCGATACGGCTGGCTGGCCGGTAGCGGGCGGTAGCGGGCCGACCTCGCAGCCACTAAATGTACCCGGCTGATGCAAGAATGCGCCGAGACGGCCCCGCTCAATGCCGCCCACTGCCGCATGCAGTTCACACGCCCAGACACGCAAGCGCCGAGCCAAACCAGTCACGAACCCAGTCATTAACTCCAGCGTCGATCCTTGTGACGGTCAGGTGGGCGCGCAGACTGCAACGAGGCAGCAGTAACGCAGCCAGTACACTAATGCAAGTAATGCAAGTACAGGTGGTATAGGAGTGCAGAGTACAGGAGTACAGAGTACAGGGTACAGAGTACAGTAGTACAGTAGTACAGGGAGTAAGCTATGAGTTCAGCTAAACTCCTACTGTCACCCCTGACAGCTATTGATTAGCTGAACTAAGCCGAACTACTACTATACTATACTACTACTAAACTACACTGCTACTAAACTATACCGCCCACTGCCTGATTCAAGCAACTACCAACTCAATCGGACGCGCTTGCGCGATTGCTTGCATTGGGCGGCTAGCGATGCTCACGCCTGCATGGCGCTGTCAGCTGTCAGATCAGCTGGGCATCCGCGGGCTGGGCAGTTCTAATTATACTTCAGTCAATCGTGGGGTGCAGTAAGCGGTCAGCAGTAAGCGTTGCCATTAAGCAGGTATTATTTCCATACTTACTAGTGCAAGTGCTACTACTAGCATTACTAGCACTACTATTAGCATTACTAGCACTAATACTAGAATTACTAGCACTACTATCATTACTACTAGCACTACTACTAGCACTACTAGCACTACTACTAGCACTACTAGCACTACTAGAACTACTAGAACTACTGCTAGCATTACTATCACTACTAGCATTACTACTAGCACTACTAGTAGCACTACTGCTAGCATCACTACTGCTATCACCACTACCACTACTATCACTATTAGTAGCACTACTGCTAGCATCACTACTACTAGAACTACTATCACTACTGCCAGCATTACTATGACTGCTGGCATTACTTTCACTACTACTACCACTACTACTACTGGTTACTACTGTACCTGTGGAGCCTGCTGCTACTAACTGACTCAATGACATACATTGTTCTTCGGCATCACATGCGACTCAATGGTCATGAATCTGGCTAAATTGCTGCTCCGATCATTCTCTATCATGTCTCATTACTATATACATGCCCTTGACAAGTCATTGAGGACTCATTGAGGACTGACGGCTTCTAGAGAACCACTAGCCATAGACCATTGGCAACTTCTCCATGACTCTGGTTGACTCTGATTAACTCCCCTTCACTCCTTACTCCTCAAAGGGCTTAACAAGGGCCTGCTGGCGCACTTTCCAGATATCCTCGCTCGAGCCCTTCTCGAGCTTCTGGCGTGCAAGCCGCTCCATGTAGAACCGCGCGATCCGGCGCTGCTGCTCTTCGGGGCCGCTGAGCTTGGCAAACATGCAAAACTTCCACTTGGCGCGCCCGTCTCGGCAGTAGTTAATGGTGCCATGTCGGTAGTAGTGTCGTGTTTGACCGCCGAGCGAGTAGCATGCCAGCAGCTCATCAAACGCCTGCCAGCAGTTCATGGTCGTGGGAAACGACGACTGCGAGTAGCGGGACTTGTCGCCAGGATTGGCGAGCCCCGATGTATCGAATCCATCGCCAATTTCCTTGGTCAGCTGCCCGATCAGCTCGTCCAGCGACTGGTCCTCGTCTTTACTCATGTTAGAGAGTGAAAACGATGAATCTCCAGCATTAAACGAACGGCTGGATCAGGGCACGCGGACTTCCTAAACGGGCTCCAGGCTAGTCGTAACAGGAAGATGTATATAAGCCAACAGTAGGCTCTACCAGTGTCATACTGAGGCTGTTTGTGTCCTATTCGACCGTAGTCCTAAATGAATACTAATTGATAGGCTTATATCCCATAGTGCCTGTTTCCCTCCCTGTAGTCACTGTTTACTACTACACTTACTCCTCCACATTTATGCTGCCACACTCATGCTATCCTTGTAGATACCTGCCCACCAAATAGGAAATGCCGTGACCTGGGCAATGCAGCGGCCCGTCGCCGTGAGTCACGACGAGCGCACTGACCTCGATGAGCCCAGGAAACCTACTATTAACATACTGCCAAGCCTGAGCCCAATCAAGCGTGCGCTCAGACCGAGGCCATCGCCGGTGCGGGCCGGTCCCGTGACCCGAGGCGGAGCGGAGCGGCTGTGCCGGGCTAGCCATAGTGGCACTAGCCACTAAGCCAAGCCTAGCAGTGCCTGAACCCTCCATCTTCCCTCACACTCTTCCCTTTGCACTCTTCTGCTCTCCTACCATCCACCATGGGCCAGGCTGACTCGTACTACAACCAGACCGACACCAGCAAGCACGCTCCTCCGGCACACCCGCCTCCAAACTACGCCGGAGCTTCGGGGTCTGGAGCCACCAGTGACCAACAACAGCAGCGGGGCTATCCGCAGTATCCGGCTCAGGCTCAGGCCCAGTACTATCAACAGCCCCAGTACCCACCACAGCAGTACGGACAGCCTCAGTACGGACAACCTCAGTATGGCCAGCCCCAGTATGGCCAGCCCCAGTATGGCCAGCCCCAGTATCAGGGCCAGCCCGGATACGGGCCCCAGCCGGTCTATGTGCAACAGCAGCGGCCACAGAGCGATGACGGCTGTCTAATGGCGTGTCTAGCAGCCCTGTGTATCTGCTGCACGCTGGAGGCCATTTTTTAGGTTCGTACGACCACACTGGCTGACAGACTGAGATTGGGCCAGATACGAGTGAGACTGAGATTGAGGGAGATTTGAAGTGAGAGACTGAGATGTGTGAGATGTCAAGTGAGATTTCCAGAGAGGTAGCCCTTTCAATAGACCATCAACATTGGCGTCTCGTATGTAATCATGGCATAGTAATTTATGATTGTTGGTATAACTAAGTTAGCTGTATTGCCTATCTCTGCAGCCTTGTCTCAAACAGTGCACTCAACACTGGCTGTGTTATGCTCACCACAACATCGGCCGCGTAACATGAGTACAATACAGGCATTGTTATGCCCCGCGTCTCAAAGTCTCCAAATTCACTGTCATACTCAGCATTCGGCTAATCCAAGCCAATTGACGAGTCACTCAATCATTCGACCAGTCACTTGACTAGTCAGGGCGTTTCACCAGTCACTCCCATTCCTCATAGCCTACCATTCATAACACCCTGCCATCCATTGACCTCGACCTACTCTTGCACTTCCTCTCTCCTCCCTCCCTTCTCCTTTTCTCCCTCCTTGATCTTTCACGTTTTGTCTTACATCTACCTCGCCTTCGTCAATCCCTGCCTCTTGACCCCCTGATCTGCACGCCCGTAACTGCAGGCGCTGCAACTGCCCCAACTGGCGTTCAAGGTTCAGCAACCGAGCCGCTCCATTGGATAAGCACGCACCAACTTCTACACTTGGACCACAAGGGATCTGTCCTTACTACACATTCAATCGTCCAATATCCAACCACGCAACCTGTATACCGTCATCCTACCATCCCTCATACTTCCTTCAATCCTACTCCTACTTCCCACTGCATATTCGTCACTACTCAAGTCCGCTTTACATTCTCATTAACTCTCTACGAATTCTTCCACTACCTCTTTCTAATTACTCTATTCACTTCATTTACACTCACTCCCTTAACTCCTTGTCAGTTACCCCCTTAACTCCCTATCATTTACTCACTTACTCCTCATTTACTCCTTCACTAATATCTCCTTACTGGGCCCACTCTGGCCCTGCTCAAGCCGCGCCTCAACTTCGCGTCGCGTAATTTGATCCCTCTTGACCGTGACCACAGCCCATGGCCTCCACGCTCGAGTACCCGTTTTCCGACAGCGAGGGCGGGTCCGATGTCGATGCGTCGGCTCGGCCGCGCCCGCGTGTTGTCGAGCTCGATACAGCGTCAGACAGAGCCGAGAGCAGGCAGTCATCGGCTACTGACGACGACGACTTTGCCGACGCCAGTGCCGAGCTCGAAGACGACGTCAATGACGACGCCGGTGACGACGCCGGTAACGACTCTAACAACGCCAACGGTACTTACGACACCTCACAACTTGCATCCGCCAATGGCAGCCTTCACAGCGTCCTCGACGCGCTGGACCCAGATTCAGCCAACCTGAGCCACATCAGCCAGGCGAGTCACGCCAGTCACGCCAGTAATCTGAGTGCCATCAGCATCAGCACCATTGGATCTGGCACTGGATCTGCCAGTGGCCATATTGCAATAACTGGATCTCGTGTATCTGAACCTGCCCGCCCAGACTCTCCTGGACTCGAAGAGGCATATCTGTCGTCCGGCTCGTCGACTCCACCGGCCCACTCCGCTCTGTCGACCTACTCTGACGCAAAAACCCCCGGCAAGCTCTCGGCTTTAAATGGCCGTCTCTCTGCAACTGCCTCGGCCCTCAATGGCCGGCTTTCTGCTGGTGCTGTGGCCAGCCCGTCAAGAGCCATTGGCGCCCGCGAGTCCAAGACAATCGATGAGCTCGAGCGCGAGATCTTTGACCTCAAACTCAAAATCGTCCTTCTGGAAGAAGAGGCGACTGGCAGCGACGACTTCAGTGTGCGTGAGCTCAAAAAGAACATGCGCAACACGGCCGCTGAACTTTTGATGATGCGCAAGGAGAACGACGAACTACGCATGAAGCTGGCCGCGCAGGATCGCGCCAGGTCCGACGTCGAAGACAAGGCATCACATCATCGCGCCTTGCAAGAAGAAGCCGAGATAGAACTCAACGAGAAGGACCGTCATATCCAGGAGCTGACCGAATACACAGACGACCTAGCTCGCCAACTGAACGATCTGGAGGCTCGGCTCGCCACGTCTGAGGCTGACAACCAGCAGCTTCTCGACGAAGTCGATGCTCTGAACGAAGAAAACCGCCGCATCGCTGGCGCTGCCAGTGCTGCGAGCGCTAGGAACTTACGCACCCCATCATACGCACCACCGTCAGCGTACCGAAGTCCTTTAGCCTCCAGAGTCTCCCAAACTCCCCACGGGATGCAGTCGCGCTCAACACAACCACCCATGTCGCGCCTGCTCAACTCCCTGACCTCCGAAAACGACAGCATTCGACGTGCTATGCGCGAAAACCGCGACCCCTACGCACCACACGTATCCCCCCGTCACGATGCATTACTCCCCATCTGCCAACAGCTTGAGCAGCTAGCATTGAGTCTGACAACCGAAGACGCAGTGGCTGCTGTGTATGAGAGAACCAGCTCGAGCCTTGAAATCGCCGACGTACTTATCCACCTTATTGAGGCATGCCTTGTGGAGCTCATCAACGAACACGAGGAACAAAAGGACGAAGCCGCAGACTTGCGCACAAACCTAGGCGACGTTGAGACTCGCCTTCTCGAATCCGAGCGCGAAATTGAGTCTCTGCTGCACAGCATCAAGACGACGAAGATAGCAAACCGTACGCACGTTGAGCAGCTACAAGATCAACTCAACCGCCGTAACTCGGTAATGCGTGATTCTGAATCAAAGCTTCGCGAGGACGCTTCGGCAGCTATTACCGACGCAAAGGATGCGCTTGCTGCGCGGGATAAAATCCAACAAGAAATGACGGCAGTTCGCAGCACACTCGACAGAATCATCTCCACCGTCCGTGAAAACTATGACGAAAATGCAGACGAGAAGTCTGTAGTAGAGGTGAGTGTGAGAGTGGAGTCTATGAACCTAACTAACACAGTGCATCGATAAGGCCTTTGCGATTATCGGAGAGGTTCAGCAAGTATCAAACAATGTGGACGAGCTCTCGCGCATTCTGCAGGACCGCGAATCAAAACTGAAGTCGCAAAGTGAGGAGATTGGTTCAGCTCGCCAACAGGTCGCGGATATTCGTGCTCAAAAGGACGAGGCAGAGAAGGCATTCCTCAAACAGAAGATAGAACTCGAGGCATCACTCGCTTCTGCCAAGGAGCAGTTCGATAAGAAGTCCACAGAATGCGCTGAGCTGGCTACAAGCCTCAATGAGGTGACGGCTCGATACGACGAGGTATCCTCAAGAGCCAAAGTCGATGGTTCGAAGGTGGAGGGTTTAATGACCCGGGAGAATGGGATTCTTGCCGAGAAGCAGCAGCTGGTCCTGAAGCTGGCTTCAGTTGAACAGCAGTTGGCGCATTCAAAACAAGAGACTGAGTCTCTGGGACGTAAGATCGGTCGTCTCGAGGAGTCTCTTGGATTCGAAAAGCTACGTGGTGAGCAGCTAGAGAAGAAGCTGACCTTGTCCGGATCATCCGGCTCTTCTGGCAGTGCTACAACTCTTGGATCTGGCAACGCTGTGTCTGCGGGCCTTCAGGCATTCAAAGAAGAGAATTATCAGCGAATGCTGTCCCTACAGAACCAGATCGACCAGCTGGTTCGCGAAAAGAAGACAGAGGCAGACAAGGTAAAGTTTCTTGAAACGAAGGCCCATGAGTCGCGTGAGTCGTCGTACAGGCTTATGCACACTTTCTTCCAGAAGGCAGGTCCTATACTGGGGGGTGAAGCTGCTGGCGATATCTCTCGACAGTTTGACCAAATCAACGCGGACCGCTCGAAGAGCAAATTGATGTCGATGGAGAAGCTGATGATCGAGGTTTTGGACAATATCACCGATGCATTCGGTGAACTCAAGCAGGACACGAAGCTCGCTACTCGTGACGATGCGAGCTCCTCGTCTGACAATGACAAACTGTGGAAGGCCCGATACCTTGCTATGAAAGGCAAATTCAATGCCGAGCGCGAGTCCCGTTATGCTGAATATGTGTCGTACATTGACCGTATTAACCAGCATGATGCTTACATCAAGAAACTGGAGGGTCGACGTGGTATCAAAGAAGCGCCCTAGTCAGAGCATGTCTCCATGGCCCCAGGTCATCTGGATTCCTCGTTTTGGCGTCGATTGCATGAATAATGAGATACGACTAGTCAATGTAGTTTGAAATTACAAGAGTTTTTCATTTTTATCTTCGCAGTCTACTGTGTAGCATGTGATGCATTAGAACATTAAATATGGGTATTAGAGGCACAAGGACCTGGGAGTCTGTCTTTCAATCAAGCTCTGTTGAGCATCTGGACTTTCTCCCAGACGTCGTCAGCCAGCGTCTCGATTTCTCGTAGAGAGGGTGTTTCCTTACGCTCGGCGCCGTAGCGCACAGCGTGTTCAAGTAAACTGGTGATGAATGATTTGTCAATGCTCTGAGGATTCAGGAACGATCCGTCAAGTATCTGCTGGATTGTGGCACGAGCATTTGCGTCCCGGTTGAGACACGCCCGCAAGGCCTCAATGGCCTCGCGGGGTACTCGTACCTGGCCAAGTCCAGTTTTGGGGTACTGGATCTGAATCTTTGGGTTCATGATAGCCAGCATGCGCTGGGTTCCATTGTAAGCAGCATAGGGCGGTTTGCCGTACAGCATCTGATAAATGATACAGCCACAGCTCCACACGTCTGATGGCTTACCAACCTTGAACTTGGCACCAGTTGCAGGACCAGCAAACTGGTTTGCATCGAGCAAGGCTTCGGGCGCCATGTAGTTTGGTGTGCCAATCTGAGTGTCCCTGTGAATGTTCGCCGTGTAGTCAGGCACAACATTGGCTATGCCAAAGTCAATGATCTTGAGCATGCCTTTGACGAGAAGGAAGTTGGCAGGCTTGAGGTCCGAGTGCACGATGCCGTGAGCATGGACTGCAGCGACACACTTCAGCATTTCGGTAGCGTAGTAGCGAACAAAGGGGACATCAAGGGCTGAGTTGAGACGGTTCGCAAGGACATGAGCAAGATCAATTTCTCCACATTCCATGACAACATAGACAGATGTTTCGAGCATCTCATGGTCAACGAGCTTCACCACACGGTCCTCGTTGCGAAGTCGTTGAAGCAGATCAATCTCGCCTTTGAATCCCTCGATAACGGCCTCGTCGACATCTTCAAATGTAACCTTCTTCACAGCAAAAACCTTGCCATCATTGGACGAGGCCTTGTAGACCTTTGAGGATCCACCTCGACCAATGAGCTCCAGTCGTTGGTACAGTCGACCATTGATGGCCATCATGTTTTTCTTCTTCTGGCCTGTAGGCACTGAGACCTGACGTGGTGCCTCTGCCATGATCTGACGAATACCTGTATCGACAGGCGGCGGAGGAGCAGCACGAGCCTCAAAAAAGGGGCCTTCCTTTTGGGCTCCAGTTCCCCACTGCTCCAGCTTTGGAGGCGGAGTCTTGCCGATCTTAGCTCCAGCAAACCGAGATGTCACGACATTGGGGGAGAGGTTCTGCAATGCCATACGCTGCTGGAGGCCAGTAGTACGCATTTCCCCACGCAGGCCATCCCGAATACTCTCCTGGCGGTTACTGTCGCTGCGCAAGCTATCGTGGCGGTTACTGTCGCTGCGCAAGCTATCGTGGCGGTTACTGTCGCTGCGCAAGCTGTCGTTGCGGTTGCTGTCATAGCGACTATCGTGACGGAGACTATCGTGACGAGGGCTGTCTCGACGCTCCGGCTGACGGTCGTTCGAGCCATTGATATCGCCATGCAGATTGTTGGAGGATGCGTGGCCTGCTAGTGCTGAGCTGTGAGAATGGGTGTCTCTAGGTATTTCGCAAAACACTGGTGAGTTTCTTTCAGCGCGCTCGGATATCCCCTGTCGATTACTTGGGTCAGAGAGTCCCATCGACTCGTTACCGGTAGTGGCCAAGTGGTAGTCCTTTAGACGCGACGGAGTCTTACTGTCGTAGAGGTACTTTGAGTTCAGATGCTCGTCCTTTGAGAGCAACGCGCGGTTGCGGGACGAGATCGACGAATGCGATGAATGCGACGAGACCGAGGATGAAGAGGACGAAGACGGCTGTGTTCGCCGATACAGCGAGTCGACAAGCGAGTCAGATTTGGCGGGATATGGCGTCGTGGCCGAGGATGCAGAGGAGTTGGAGACGTTGGGCGAGCCTGGCGAGTTGTTTGTGTTGGGGATCTCCTGGTTGTCGCTGGCAAATCTGATTTTGGAGCTCCGGCTCAACGGAGAGTACGACGAGGTGACGGGGTCCGACGAAAAGGCAGATGAGGCTGCTGAACCGAGTCCATTGGATGTCGAGGCAGGTTCAAACTGCTGTCGGGCCAGAGGCTTCGTGAGACCTGACGACGGGAACTTGCCCAGTCGTTTGAGTCGCATTGTACTTCGTGCTGTCGTCATGTCGGCAGCGGGTGCTCGTGTGAATCCGGACCCGGTGCGGAACCCGGGAGTAGCGGCGGCCCGAGCTGACGATGACGATCCAATCGGTGAAGTAGACCTGTCGGGCTCGGCACGAGTATGACCCCGTGAACCGCCTGATCTTGACGTACGAGCCAAGTGCGGGTTTTCCTTGTCAAACAGCAGTTCATTGGCATACGTACTCAGCACGGGAGGCATGAAGCTGCCATCGGACGAAGAGACCGAGTCGTCGGGGTCGTGGGCATCCATTCGACTGTCCATACGCTCATCTAGCCGGGACCCATCGTCGTAGAGAGCCATTTCCAGGTGGCTGTATCAGTGGCTTCTTATTCTGCTCGCGGAAAGATTGGAACGAAAGAAAGATGCCTTCTTGCAAATGAGCGGAGGGAATGTCAGCGCACCGCGCAAAGCCAATTAAAGACGCTCACAGCCCACTGGACACATAAAAGTTTGGCAATCGAAAGACCCCGGTATTTGTTTACATGAGGCTCTATGCAGGTTGCGTGCGGCTCGTGCCCTAGCCCTGTATACTCTTTAAATTGGATTTGCGAAGTTTTTAGCCGTCCTTCGGGACATATGGTCAATTTGAAACGATACAGAGAAGATTAGCATGGCCCCTGCATAAGGATGACACGCTTTACAAAGAGATTATACCAGTTTTTTTTTGGCATTTCCCAAAAGATTGGTGTGCGTGTGAAGCGTCAGGCCCATTTTGAGGCTCCCTGTTTACCTACTAATCTCCATTTCGACTAATACGCCCCTTTTGCTGGATCTCTCGAGTTCGAGCCACCGGATGGACATTTTGGTGTTAGTTTCAGCCGTACTGCCAGCCTTCCAAGTATCGACATGTCATAACGAACTCTTCGTCTTACCTTACTCTAACCTTCACTTCTCGGAGTTCATTTGAGGTCCGCATTTCGTGGCCATGCTGAAGTACAAGAGCATTGTCTCGGTGCTGGAGCAGAGCGTGCAGCCGGACGCTCGAGAACACGCCACTGCGCAGCAGCTCAAGGAGTACCTTCACCATTCAGCCGAGGTCATCATCTCGTCTATCCTCATCACAGCATCAGGCCGTCCTGTGTCGAGCTATCACAACACTCGAGTACCACCAGTGCCACGACATGATGCATCCAAGACCATTGCGCCGTATTATGTTGATCGGACAATGAAGACCAAAGTGTACGGGCTGTTTGCGTCTGCTATCTGGGAGGAATATTCGCAAGAGGAAGGCAATGAGGGCGAACAGGCGACGGAAACGAGCAGTCCGCGTCCTGATTGGGTGTCTGTCAGAACGGAGGACGCTCTTTTTGTCATTCGCTCCGTTACAATTGACCACGGTAGCCATCACCTACTGCTGATTCTCGTAGCAGATCCGGCTACACCGCTTGGCTTTGTGGCTCGAAAGTCACGGGAAACTACGAAGGTGCTTCGTGAAGGCCTCCAGGAGTACTCCGTGGTGGATTGAACGAGAGGGGAACTAATGGAGTTGTATGTTCCGGCTTATTTATGACCAACCTTCACAGCACACAGTACACGGCACAGTAACAAGCGTCTCCGAAAATCTACAGCGTATTCCAGACTTTGTTTCTGTTATTGAAGATTCTCCTATTCGGTGGATCAGACTGGCTCTCCACTTATTGGTCAAGATTTCCATACTAACTGACTGAGTGCTGTAATTACTGTACTACTGCTATTGTACTACTACTAATGACCTAAATCCGATATGTGCTGTTCTACTCGTAGAGGAACCATCAATTCAGATGCAGTTAGCTGTACTACTGTGACATATACACGATCTTCAAACCACGTCAATGAATTCCAATTCATGGTGATACAGTAACTACCACATGGGCGTGTGCTTCGGGAGGCTGTCTGCCTCGTTGGAGTCGGCAAAAGGGTTGTCGTCGTCTTCTGCGACAGGAGCAGCATGGGGTTCTGCACGCAGGTTGGCTGGCTTGGCCGGTGGCGGCGGTGCACGTCGCTGCTTGGGTGAAGGCAGAGAAGCGAGTCGCGGAGATGCAGCGGGGGAGCGAGCGGGCGATCTCGGAGACTTGGGAGACGAAGAGACGGCCTGCGCTAGCACTTGGCGGTGACTGTTGCTACGGCTACGAGTTTTGGGCTCGTCATCAAAGTCGCGAGGGCTAGACACATGCAGGTTCTTCATCTTCGAGTCAACCATCCAGTCATCGTTCTCATAGTCACTGTCCGAGTCCTCATCTGGTGGGTGCGACATTTCATCATAGAGCTGGAGCGCCTCAACTAGCTCCTCGTTAGCGTGGATGAGCGCACCAATGAACTCTTCAGAGTCCATGCCATGGATATAACGAAGTACTTTGCGACGCAGTGCACGGCACTCATTAAAGCACTTAGTAGCACGCTTGTTGTCGGGAGATAGCTCTTCCTCACGGTTGATGAGCTTCAGAGCGTTGGTGAGATTCGTGGCAGCAGTTCCACTCTCGGCCAGCGTCTCCTTGATCTTGGGTCGCTCTTTGGCAATGCTAACGACCTGGACATTGGACGACGACGCCGCCGCCTTCTTCTTCTTGGCAGCAGCCTTGCGCTGCTCCTTGTCACGCTGTTCACGCTCGCGCTGGTCTCGCGCTCGCTCCTCTCGTTCTCGACGGTCCTCGCGGTCAAAGTCGCGCGATGACGATGGCGTGTGTCGAGCACGGCTCGAATGACCGCGTGATGGGCCCTCGTCCTCCTCTTCTGGTTCCTCGTCCTCTTCCTCGTCCGACTCTAGGTCTTCCGGGTCGTTGGAGAGGTATCGCGGAGGAGCTCGTTTGGGTCGCTGGTTTTCGTTTCGGCGGCGAGGCAGCTGCTTCGACAAATGAGCCAGACGCTCATAGCCAGGAGTGTTTCCAAGCTCGTTTGACCAGCCAATAAACATGTTCGTGGTGCGCTTCTTGACTTTTGGGTCTGTCATGGGGTCCTGGGCCATGAGACGGAGGCGTTCGAGCAGGTACTCGTCGTTGTAGAGAGCTGTGTTAGAAGGGCTAGAGGCAAGCGAGAGAAGTGCCACTTACGAGCCAGGGGCTTTCCACCGTTCTCAACCAGCGACTCGAGAATCTGCGTTAGCCAATGCCAAACAAGCCTCAATACCGACTTACAGTCAGCGCTCGGAGCTGTCGATGGGTGTTGCCGTATTTGAGCTTCTTGCGGATAGCTCTTGCGGCCTCGGTGGGTCTGAGTTAGAACAGCTGAAGAGGCACGAGTAAGTAGAGGACTACACACCCAGTAGGAGCAATGTGGATAACCTCAATGAGCTCGACAATGTCCGCAACATCGTCAATGTCGTACTGCTCCGATGTCAGTTGCTCGATATTGCTCGTCACGGCCGTGTACGGCTTGGCCTCGGAGAAGAAGCCCATTGTGCGAGTTGGCGGGTGGCTGGTTCACGTGAGTGGGCTTGACAGTTCTGCGCTGCGATTTGCTGGTGCTGCCTGGGTCGTATGTGCCTGTTGGTTGTATGAAAGACAATGAATTGGCGAATTGGGTTGAAACCGGCCCCGCGTTATCATCGCCGCACGCGGGATTGCAACCGCCGGTGCAGCAGGGCAGGGACCCTGAGGCAGGGCGCGACAGATAAGATAGTGAGTGAAGGAATAATAAGACAAGAGTAAATAAGATAAGTGTAAATAAGACAGGAGTAAATATAAATTGGGGGCTGAGATAAGAGAGGATTTAGGGTGCAGGTGAGCGTGCTAGTAGGTGGACTGGACTGCTAAGTAGTGGTTGTGTGAGTTCTACTAAACTGTGTAATATGCATGGTATTTAGCTGGAGTACTTGAATGTGAAGGTGAGTAGACGTAGTGCGAAATCAGCATGTTAAGTGGTGATATGAAGAAATGCAAACAAGAATGACATAAACGGGGAAGAGTCTAAAAGAAAAAGTCTATCAGAAACCAGGAGTACTACGGTTAGTTCGTAAGCATATGAGGCCTGTGCAGATCAAACCTGCACTATCAGTAGTAGACAGGTTGGTATCAATAGGCGTCAAATCGAGCTGTAGCAATAATGAGGATCTCAAAGGTTGGTATTAGAATATGAATAGTATGTACGCCTTTTAATGTATCTGAAATATGAACTGTCCTTTTTATGTTAATCTCAATTAATTAAACTGCCTGCCAGCTACTTAAATATGGATTGGATTACCCCTGAATGCGCTGCGGCTAGGGATCGGCACTACGCGACCCAATTATCTATTTATCAGGGGAACTTGCGATTTGACTTCTTGACAACCACACAACTACAATGGCAGGACTAGCGAGCGAGATTGAAGATGCACTGGGCAAGCTGAGCGTGGGTGAAGGTAGCGACGAGACCGGAACGGATTCTACACTGACGTCCCGAACTGCCGCTCACGACACGCAGGCAATCGAGCCAGAGGCTGAGCCGGAGATCCAGGCTGAGCCTGAGATCCAGAAGGCTGAGCCAGAAGTTGAGGAGGCTGAGACACATCCCGTGACCAAGCAGGAAGTCGTGGATGCCGTGGATGCCGGTGACGTCAAGCCGGCCGACGCGGAGCCTGTGGCTGAGCCTGAGGCTGTGGCTGAGACCACGAAGCTGCCAGTATCAGAAGGACAGGCTGAGCCTGAGGTACAGGAGGCTGAGCCAGAAGTACAGGAGGCTGAGCCCGTCAAGTCAGCTGAGCCGAAGACCATTGCAGATCCCGTAAAATCGGATGCCATACCAGACACTTCTAAGTCAGCTGAACCAGAAGTTCCAGCACACCCCGTGACAGCTCAGCCTAATATCAACGCTGCTGAGGCTGACGATGCTGAGGAAGTCGTTGAGAGTCAAGGAACGACACAGCCGACTGAGAAGGCTGCAACCGAAGATGAGCCAAAGGAAGTCGAGCCCGAGGCTGCTAAAGCGGAGCCTGTGGCTGAGGTCGCTGGAGATGCCACTGGCGACGCCGAGCAGGTTGAATCCACTGGCGAAACTGGTGCCCAGATAGACGATATCGTGGCTAAGTCTGAAGAGCCAAAGTCTGAAGAGCCCGAAGCTGAAGAGGCCAAGGTTGGAGAGAAATCCGCTGTGGAAGTGCCCAAGACTGAGGAGCCCATTGAGGAGTCCAATGTTGAGGAGTCCAAGGTCGAGGAGTCCAAGGTCGAGGAGTCCAATGTTGAGGAATCCAATGTTGAAGAGTCCAAGACTAAGGAGTCCCCGGAAGAGTCCAAGGATGTTGAAGAACCCACAGCCGCAGACGCGTCCAAGGTTGACGAGGAGCCCAAAGCTGCTGAGGAATCCAGGGCTGTTGAGGAGTCCGAGGGTATTGAGGAATCAAAGACGGAGGAGGCTAAGGTGAGCAAGACACAGCCGGAGGATGCCAAGCCCCAATCTGAGCCCGTGGAGAAGTCTGTCGAGAAGCCCGTCGAGCTTGTCGAGAAGCCCGTCGAGAAGCCTCTCGAGAAGCCTGCTGAGAAGCCAGCCAAGAAGGCAGCTCCAGCGGCAGCTCTAGCTCCAGCAGCAGCTCCTGCAAAGCCGACAGTTGATCCCAACCAGGTATATCTCTACACATCTCTCGCTGGTGGTCTTCGGGGCATTGTGCCCGACACGAACCGCATTGCCACAATCCTCAAGGGAAACGACATTGAGTTCGAGCTCGTGGATCTCGGAACGGACGCGCGTGCTAAGCGGATCTGGAAGTGGCGTGGAAACGGTCGCAAGCTGCCTGCAGTTGTGCGCGACGACGAGATCATAGGGGTAAGCATAGGCATTACTTAACAGAGCTCACTAACACAGGATTTGAAGGAGATCGAGGAGGCCAACGAGTTTGGAGAGCTGCATGAGCTCGTCTTTGACGAGTAGAAGGTATAATGAAAGGTCAGCTGTTTAATATAATTGAAGAATATGTCGTAGAGTGAGTAGATGCCAGGAAGTAGGAGTGCACTAGAGGAGTGAACGAGAGCATCAGTAAGAGTGGCACAGAAAGACAAATGCGCTTCCAAGAGCACGAGGATAAACTTAGACGCACTTGATAAGATTAATACCGGGTTATATCTTTACCTGCTTTTGTAACGGCTCCTTTGGTGGATCATTTCACCAGTGTTTACTATACAAAATGCAGGGCTCAGCGACCAGTTAAAAGGGATTAAAAGGTTGTGCATGCAAGAAAAAGGCCGTGTGGTCTAGTAGTATGATACTCGCTTTGGGCGAAGACGGTTTCAATCGTTTACAAATCAATTTTGCGAGTGGTCCTGGGTTCAATTCCCAGCTCGGCCCCTTTTTTTTATATATTTTTTGTAGTTTTCCCCACGCTTGTTTACAGACCAGAAATACCACCGAACATCTGGGTCCGCTTTTTTCGCTGTATAGTGCAAATATACCCCAATTATTGCAAATTCGGGTCTGTCCACTTGCAGTTGCATTGCACCATTGCCCGTTGCAGGTCTCAAGAAAACGTGATGCCCAGGTGTCTACTGTAGTAATTCTTCCAGTTCTTCCATGTAAGTCATCCAAATTTCCATATTTCCATATGTCCATATTGCCATATTTCGACAGTTCTTAATATATTTCTTTATCTCTCTTTCCTGCTCCCTTCTTCTCTTCCCTTCTCTCCCTCCCTGATAGGCCACGTTATCATATCCCCGAGGATAACCGGGGCTCTGCACTCGTATTTGTACCGTTACGTGCACCGTCGATCCAGCCTGCTTCCAGAGCCAAGACCAAAGACCCAAGCCCAGTCTGCCTAAATCGTAGATTTCTTCAATCTTTCTATCTTCCTCATCTCTTCTTACCATATTTTCCTTCCCTCTTCCCCATTCATCTCTATCTTCTACTTCTCCTTTCACCTGCTACCCTCCGCCTCAACCCCAGATAAGGAATCGCTGCAAAACAAACGCTGCTGCGAGGGGGTTAGGGCCCAGAGGCTAATCTCAAGTGTCAGAATCCCTTAAGCGAAGACTTCACTTGTAATCGAGTGTTCCGTGTTCATATCCAGTTTCTGGTTCCAGTTTCTGACTGTAGACTGGCTCCGTGGATCTCCCTTTAGGGCCTCCCCTCACCTTTCTGTCGGGCCCTTCGCAAAACCGCATGGCGGAACCTCGCCATGCCGGAAATGACCCCGGCCGACTGGGATCGGTTTCTGTCGACGCTGGAGAACCTCACGAAGGCCAATGCGCCCGTGTGTCGGTGTAAGTGTACGTTTGTGTACAATCCCGATGAGCTGCGTCTGTGTCCAAACTGCGGAACGCCGAGCTCGAATCCGCTAGACCCGCTCGAACGTCTCACCTCGGTTCACAAGATGTTGCTGGCCAAACGCCTCGAAATCGACGGTCTCGAGCTGCCTGGCGAACCAAGGCGGCCTCATGTTGGCGACGAGTCAAGTCTGGCGCAGTCGAGTATGACGGCCATCTCCGATAGCACGAGCCCGACCTCGGCGACGATGCCTGATGATCTCATGTCAGCAGCCAGCTTTGCCGCCTCGTCGCCTCCTGATACCACGAAATCCAAAGTGGGGCTTATCGAGCTGTTCAGAATCGCAGCTGCGCGCGATCGCAAGGGCAAGAAGGCAGTCGTGCCTTCTCTGAGCCCCGGTTCCACGACCCGCTCCAACTCGTTCAAATGGGACGTCGAGGACTGGATGTCGGCGGCAAACGACGACTCCACGGCCGTCAGTCTCCCGCCAGTCGAGCGCATCGCTTCTTCACCTACAAACTCGCCGTTTACGCTCGTGTCTGTGGCCCAAGCGGCTCCGCAACCCCCGCCTCTCGTGCCTCCACCTGTGCCCCCACCAGCTCAAAAGCTGTTCATGGGCGCAGCTGGCCTTATCCCCACGGCCAACGACATTGAACTCCGCGAGTACAACTTCTCAAAGTGCTTCCCCATCTACCGCAAGCAGTTTATTCATCCTACGCAACCTCGCAGCTTCCTCCAGCGCTCGGCGAAATTCCCCCTCTTTTGCGCCATCTCCCCAGACGCTTCTAAAATTATCATGGCAGGCCGCCAGAAGCTCATGATTTATGCCATCCCTCCCGATTACAATGACCCCCCTATTTTGCGGCACTCGACGCCACTCATGGACGAGCCACTACCGTCGAGCGATGCCGCCTCGATTTCCAGCAGCAGGAGACAGTCCGAAGAACTCGATGTCGCTGGCTCCTCGGAATGGGAAAACCCCTATGTTGGAATGACGGACAATATTGCCGTTGTTGCCACGCCCACAGGACACCTACGCGTCTACAAACTCGACACTGGTTATCCCGTATTGTACAACCATAAGTCAAATTTCGGCTTCCATTGTATGGCCGTTTCGCCGCGAGGCAGCATCATTGCCTGTGCCATTCTCGGGCGCGACAAATCGTCCGCTGATGCCCAGCCGATGATTATGCTTCATTGCCTCAAAGACCGGTCGCTCGATTGGAGCGAGTCCAACGTGCGTGTCATCACTCTGACGATCCCATACCGCGATGCCATTGGTACGCTATCGTTTTCAGCTGACGAGCTTTATCTGTCGTGCTCAACCCGAGCAGAGTTCCGGTTCATGGTCATCTCTGTCATCAACCCGTACGAACCACGACTGGTAATGAAGTCGTCGCGACGGCCGGACGCTGAACCGGAGACCGAGGGTATTACGAGTGTCGAGTTCTTCCCGGGGAACCCACGGTATATGACTGTCACCTCGGTCGCAAACACGGGTCCCCCCGTTGTTCTCGACTCACGTGTATCACCAAACTCTCGATCCATTCACTCGGCTACGTCCGCTGGAGTTTCACATCCGTCGGTGGCTATGCGTGTCGATAAAGTCGGCTGTGCTATCCACCGCGCTGAGATCTCTCCTCGTGGCGACGCAGTTGCCTTTCTCGATAAGCGGGGCCTCGTCTACATGATGCATTCCCCTGGAATGGTTTCTGACATACGCAAAATCACCATTGTTACTGAAGTCTCGGGTGCTTCGTCGCTCCGAGAGGCGGCAGCTGTGCGTTTCTCACCGTCCGGTCATATCCTGGTCGTTGCCGACCGTAAGGGAAACGTTCACATTGAAGACTTTGGTGCTGCCTTGCCTCATCAGGCGGGAATGGGCAAATGCCGGATTCTCTCTTAAGAGCTGTTCGTGTCCAAATTTCTGACGCCACGCCTTCTCTAACTTGATGTCAAAACTCTCCCTGTCGACTACGACCTCCCCTAAAACACTGTGACACTATTTCACACAACTCACGAACTTATGACATGACTGATCTGTAGATGTTTCTTCGCAGAAGCCTGTATAATCTCCACTTACAATAAAATTTGGAATGCAACGTCACCTAATAATAAAATACACTCCCGTTGAGAGAGCCGGGATGCTAAAAGACTGAGCGGATGCGCACCTCAGCGACCTTTCGTTCCACTTCACGAACTGTTCTATCAAGCGCTGTAGCAACCTGCTCCTGCTTTTCTGGGGCTAGAGATCCGAATCGCTCACACAGATCTCCATCAATCGACGACTTCGCCGGCGCATAGTAGCCTCTAAAGACGAGGTGGTCGCGACCAGTAATGGGTGCATCGAGCTGGCGAAGCTGCGTCTCCAGAGTAGAGAAGAACTCGACGTCCTGCTTTGAAGTCAGAGGAATCAATGCGCCAATTGTGCCCTGAATACCACCGTAGATAATGCAATCAGGACCACCGACGGCAAGGCTGGCACGATGCATGGATGTAGCCATGTCCTCGCCATAGTAGTGCGCTGCAAGCTCGAGCTTGTATGGTGCTCCGTTGAGGAACGGTTGCTGCGAACTCAGATATGTGCCGTATGCTTCTTCATCCGATGCCTGGGATGCATTTCTGGAACAGCGCAGCACGAAGTAGTTGCCAAATCGATCGGCCGCTGCTACTGTGTCGTAGTCAAGCATCACAGCTGCGGTGATGTGCCGGGGAACAGGATCGTCTGCAAACGGGATGAGCAGGTTCGGCTTCTCCTTGTAAACGACAAAAGTCAAAGACTGGCGAATATCGCCCACTATGATTCGGTCGCCTTGCGTGTTTAGCGTCACGATATTGTTGAGTTTGAGGTTGGCCTCGCATTTGCGAAGGAGCTGTTTTTGGCCAAGGTCGTAGATTCGTAACGAGCCACCCATTCCAACAAGTAGACGGTTTTGGAACTCAAGAAGAGCGAGAGGGGCCTGGTCAAGCTGCGTTTTATGAAACAGCTGTAATGAGCTGCCATCCTCTGAGTAATCGTAGACGTGAATATATCCACCAGAACTTGTGGCAGGAGTCATTTGCTGGTCCTTCGCTGTTCCTACGATGAGTACCTCGCGTCCAGTAGAGAATACGCAGGTTGTGATGGAGAAGGCGGCCTCGTTATCTTGCAGCTCGATTCGCGAGACAACCTGTTGCGATGTTGGGTCCACGACGGCAATTGATGACGCCCAAGATCCCATGCGCGGTTGGTATTCTTTGGGGGGCGCTTCTGGGTTCTCCGCCTCAGTTTTCACCTGAGAGTTGACTGGGGCCTGATTGTTGTCCGTTTCAAGGACGTAGAAGTATTGTGAGAAGGAGTTGCGGACGATACGGCGGGGAGTGTGAAGCAGGGCGGTGTCGAGGTGATGTATCTTTTCTCCCAGCTTGTTGATGGTGAAAATCTTAAGCTTGTTTCCTTCGAGACCAACCATTCCCATGGGACAGTCACTGCTGGAGAAGCGAGTAGCAAGTGAAAGAGGCTCGTACAGCAACGGAACCATCTCAAAAGAGAGCCCACGTGTGTATCCGACCCAGGACTGCGACGTGAGGGTCAAAACCAAGTCTTCGCTATTTTCAGCTTCCGACGTCCTGCCCTTTACCAGCTTGACAGGCCGAGGTCCCAGGAATCGGGTGCGGGTGTTCGACAGCTCGCCCGTGACTTGATCGAGAATTGACATGATGTAAACACCATTTTCAAGGCCAATATGGAGGAAGAGACTTGGAGTCCCCAATGAGCCTTTCATCAGCATGATGCTTATATCGGCGGGCTTCGCAGTAAGAGCTTGCACGCTCAAAGTTTCCAGCGTATTTTCAAGGTCAACCGACAGTATACGGACAGTTGAGTTGGCACAACCAATAGCAAGGAATGAGGTGCGCACCCTGCCCTCGGCAATCTCGCCGACAGATACGCAAACGGGACTGCCAGGAATAACCTTACGCTCGTCAAACTCGTTCAACTGCTGGCCCTGCTCGTCGACCTCAAAGTATACAAGTTCAGAGTTGGACAGAATGAGTGCAACTTGATACCTGTTCGCAGATGCAGACGTGACGTACACACCCTCAGGCGGGTCCCATTCATTGATCTGACCATCAGACATAATGTGGCGGAGGCCCCGAGAGTGAACCTGGAGTAGCGAGTCCTGACCAAGCTGTCGGACCAGAAGCGTAGCCGTAGACAATAGGAACAGCGAATCGGTGACTTCCTCGACACTCTCTCCAATGGACAACACAAGCGTCTCGTTGGAAAAGGACAGAACAATGTACTTGTCAAAGTCATCATTCTTCGTAAGGGGGATCGTCCACAAGCCTATGGGAGCGGCAGGTAGCTCTGTTGCGACAACTTCTGTCACGGGATAGCCATACTTCAACTGACGCAGTGAAGACTCCTGTCGCTGTCCAGTTAAGGTAAATATCTGGGGCAGTTGATCGGATGCAAAACTCGTGATAGCCGTGGAGGTGAGAGGATTTAGCGAGCGCAGGGAATCTGCAGGCTGAATGTTGTCGAGAGGCCCCGGAGTGAAGAGCAGTTCCTTGGGCTTATACTCGTTATCAGACGAGTACTCCATTTTGTCGTCCTCGTCACCGAGCTTCTCGAAATGGTACAACGTATGGTCACCGGCTTCGGAGCCAGCAAAGAACATACCTGACTTGAAGATTCCGAGGTACACCGCCAGAGGAATTGTATCAAAGTACTTGATGTAGAGAGTGGATACTTTACCTCTGTCGTGATCCATCCAGATTTTGTAGATATCGCCGTAGTTTGACTGGGCCAGCATGAAGAAAGCTCCTCGCATCTTGTGCATTACAGCACAGACGATGTAGGGAACCTCAGAGGCTGATTCTCGCTGAGGGATGGGCACTGAAACGACTCGCGAATCAATGTTTTTATATGTGATGAGACCGTCAGAGCAGACGAGGACGCCCGACGGACCGTCCGTACCGCCGGGAACCTGAATTAAGACGTTTGACGTCGAGTCGATGGGTTCTGTCCACTTGCGAACGACGTGATTAAGCCCCAAGTCGAGCTCGTAGTAAGTGAGCTTCTTGCGTATACCTGAGTCGACGTCCATGGCTTGAGGGTCGTCGGAATCAAGATAATCGGACTCAATGGCGGCGAAAAGAGGATTATCGTACCCGACGTCGACGCCCTGAAGTGTGTAGACAAGAGTTCGCGGCGTGTGAGCTTCGAGCGGTGACGAAATGGTAATGTTGTTCTCGCTGTCGCGGTTGAGAACGTAGACGAGCTTGTTCTTCTCGATGGACGCAATCATAGTAGCACGTCCTTTGGGATCCACAGCCAAGTACTCCCCTGGTACAACCCGTCTTACTCCTGTTTTGCCGTAAGTCTCGAGATGGATCTGTTTCAGTGTATTCTGTGATCCGTCGTACTCGAGCACGGCAATTCGTCCTGAATCCGACGATACAATGAGATGGTCGCGTGTTGAGCCAATGACATGGAACGTGGCGAGTGATCGCACTGTGCTGAACGTATTGTACGACAGCAATAGATGAAGTTGACCAGTTTGAGAATCGGGTCGATAGACCTCAAGCCATGATCCGCGGGCCAGAATAACTTCCTGCTGACGGGAGACTCCGGCGAACTGGCCAATGGCCGCGTCGGTGAGCGCCGACGGCCTCTGCAGAGTTACCGAGTAGAGGCAGACGGACATACGGGCGCTGTCGAGATGAGTGATGGTCAAATTTCATCGTCGCGATACTAGGGTAGGGCCGGACTAACAGCAGCGTTGCGTGAAAACAGGGTAATAGAATTCAAGAAATTTTGAGAATACCGCCGGGTAAGATATTAGCGAGATAGTCAACTCATTACAGGGTAACTTGTAGCCATATCAACGTATAAGTTACAGCCAAGGTGAGACACGCAAGGTGTTAGAGTTGCATTGCGTGTTTCAGGTTGGTGGCTATCGTATGGCTTGTCGAATGTTTTGTGAATGTTTTGTGAATGTTTTGTGAATTGTTTGTCGAACTGTGGGATTACGAACAGCTCCTCGGAGGCCCGAGCCTTTTGCGGGGTAAGCGAGCTTATTTTGCAGCGGAAGAATCACTTCGAGCGCGGCATTAAGCGAAAGTCCGTGGTGGCGGGCCCGTTTGGTCAGGACCCCGCACCGGGACCCCACAGCTGCGATGTAACCCCGCACTTGGCCCTGTGCGCAGCAGCGGCCCATTGGTCGGATATCTGTGTGGACAGGTGAGCGGTTGCAGTGACAACATGCATACGCCGCACTGAAATTATCCGGTGGGCCGCGGGGGGCAAGTGGGCGCTAGGACAGGTAGAGAGCGGGGGGAAAGAGGGCAAAGAAGCCGGAGTGAGGATGGAAGGGGAAATGGGCAAGGTGGGGGAGGTTGACGGCTGTTACGTGCTGTGTTGGATGGCAGTGCCTGGGCGCCTTTTTCGCCCCCACCGATCCGATCTGCACTCGTGCACACGGCGATTTTAGCGTGCATGTGGGGGAGCCGGGGAAACTGAGGGCTCGCCCCCGATGGGTAATTTGAGGGGGTGGGCGAGGCGAAGTGGGCGAAAGAGGAACCCAGCGGGCGACTACAGTCTGTGGCTTTAGCTGAGGCGAGTTTATGTCCAGTCTGGTGGCCGCTGGCCCATCACGCGTCGCGGCCCCGCTCGTATTGGCCTGCCGCTTTCGGTACCCCGCCGTTGGGGGCCCCGCCATGCGGTAGAACGCAGCCGCGCGTGCGACCCGTGCCCTGAAAAGTCTCCCCTTAATTGCCCCGCAGCTTTTCTCAACACTTGACCTCTAAGTCAGTCATTTTGCAGTATAGCGTACTGCGTTTGTCACTGGAACCCTCAAGACAGACAATACACGCTCAATCACCATGGCTGCCGCCGACGCCACGACGGGACCCGTCATGGACATCTACATGCGCATGAGCGAGGATCATGAGAAGGACTACTGCTTCAGAGTGCCGGCAAATGGTGAGTATGGAAGACAGTAGAAGGAAGGAATGAGACGCAAAAGGAGTGGCAAGTGGATTGGCATGAAGCGAATAGGCCAAAAGGATGAACTTCTGTGTTGAACAGCTTGTCGTTTGGTTGAATTGGTCCTGTTTCTATATATCCTTGTGTGCCTTTCTGGTAGCTTCTGCTCGAGATTCTACTTCAACATGTCCTTCGTCACATCTACAATACTAACACAGCTCCGGTGAAGAGCCTGTTCAACATATTTGACACGCTGCCTATGGTGCTGTCGCCGTCGTACTTCTACAATGTGCGCCCCATGGGGTTTGCTGTGTCGCGCGAGCCCGGTTTCTTGACCGCCGACGGTGGTTTGCTGTTCAATGACAATGCCGACAAGGACAAGTTCCTTCGCAAGCTCGACCCCGAGGCGCTGATCAAGACAGTTGCCTGGGAGGGCCAGCTGTTTGTGCCGCTGTGGGAGTTCAACTACTCGCGATACACGACGCTGCTGAGTGTGCTGTTTGGCTGGCTGTACCTCGATCTCCCCGATCACATCTCGCCCACCCCGGGTCACCAGCCGTCGACGCTGCTTCTGGCCCTCGTCGAGCACTATTTTCCCAATTTGAAGGACGATTCCCCGTCACCGTTTGACGGTCTTGGATGGCAATACGGATTCTTTGCCTTTCACGTTGTCAAGGTGCTGTTCATCTTTGCCATCTTCTGGGTCGGAGGAGTTAACCCGCACAGCATGAACCCCATTGAAAACAAAAAGGCCATCAAGGACGTGACGCGCGAGCAGCTGCTATCCATTGGCTGGACCTCGTCACGCCGTGCTACCGTCCACGAGTGGCATGAGGAGTACCGCAAGCTCAAGATCGAGGCTGCTGGCGGTATTGTCAAGGCTTACCACGAGGGAATCCTCGACAAGATGCGTGGTGCCGGAGTTAAGCTCGGAAAGGGCGAGGGCTGGGACTCGCCAAGCCCATCGGATCCTCGTGCCAAGCCTGAGGAGGGCAAGTTCATTGTCTCTGAGGAGTACTTCAAGCTTGCTTACGCACCCCTCGTCACGATCATTGAAGACGAGAAGCTCGATGAGGCCAACAAGTCTACTGCCATCAAGACGTTCCGACGCATTGGCCCCACCAACTCTCCCCCTGCTTTGGTTGAGTTGTACGAGAAGCGCAAGGCCGTTGAGCCCGAGAAGAAGAAGAAATGATCGGGCATAGGCCACGAACGGCAATAGTGCCAGATCTGACGAGCGAAGCTGCCGGGCGTTCCTTTAGTGTAGAGTAATAACATGAGCTAGCAGCAATGAGTGTAGAGATGGGGATACAAGATTGGTACTGAAAGTTAGAGAATGACAAGCCGGTTTGAATAGGAACGGGAGATGAGAAGTACATAGGTACCTCAGTACCCGAGGATGCTGATGATAAGTCTCCTGAGCTGATAAGTATCCTGAGCGTGGGTACCGGTACACGGTGATGCTGATGTGTAGGTCATGAATATAAGCAGAGTCAGCAAGTGTAAGAATCAAGTGTGATCAACTACCGTAGAGCAAATGGTGAGCACACTGGAGCACACCGTACGGTAAAGTTAGTCTCTGGGAACCGAGGAACAAGCGAAGGGGCACCCTGGGGTGTAGAAGAACTCGAATTCATTGAACATTCCTATGTCTGTGCAATGTGATGTAATGAGATGGGGATGGGATGGACGGGTATGTTCGTGGTCGCATTATAGTGGGTCACAGGAGTGTATTGAGCGATAGTGTATTGAGCGGTAGTGGTTTATCGAAGTTGGTAAAGTCACTGGATTAAAGGAAGCGGTCGTAGTTAAACTGAATTAGTGCAGTCATGAGAGGACATTCAAGCGTTCTCAAACACTAGTAAACTGGAGAATCTTGAAGGTAATTTCTTGTTGTAGAAACCAGTTAACCACCGGGAATTTGCAAGAAAGGATATTTCAGGAGTCGCAGGAAAATTATGTCGCCGTGGTGATTTTGAAGAAAGCTACATGAAAACCAATAGGTCGCCGGGGTGATCTGAGGGAGGTAGATCACCCAGGCACCCTGAGTTTAAGTCACCGGGTATTCTGGAGGACAACGAGAGGAATCTAAATTAAGTACATCCTGGAGGTTGGAAGAGGTGACAGAAGGGGAACTGTGAAGAAACCGAATCTCGGGAACTAGCTCCAACCAGAGTACAGTAAGGGCTTGAACGAGATTAAGTTAGAGCTATAAAAGCACCACCATAAGGTTCGCCAAGAACTCATTGTGATCCTAAAAATAAGCTTAACTGTTCAATAGTGGTTCGCAGTTTCGTTGCGCGGATGGCGTCTACTGTCAACAAGACTATATCTAACGGGGGGAGTTGTTAACTTGGAATGGTAGCGGGGTATTATGATGCAAGCAGCTGAATAGGGGGTATTTTGAATTGTAGAATGGACATTAATTTGAATGGAGTCACCGGCATGGTTTTAGACTGGTCGCTGTCATGCAAGAGGATCGTAGAGGACAACCAAGGAAGCTCGAGGACCCACGGCTATTAGACGGCATGTTGACATCTGAATGGAGGTAGCAAGGCATGTGGCATGCGGGGCAAGTGGGTCCTGCGCAGCACCGAAGGGGCTGCATGGCAGCTAAATGGGAGGGTGAGAGACAGGCTAGGCCAAATGGCAGTCCAATGGTGGGGCAGCAAATGGCGGGTAGACTTTGCTCGATGTGGGCGAGATAGAAGTGATTAGTGAGGGTAGAGTGTAGTGTGGGTAAAGTGTAGTGAGGCCAAAGCTGGAGTGGGAGGGTATTGGGAGGGCATTTGGCTGGTGTGAGCGGGCCAGCCGGGCCCCCTGTAGGAGGTTGAGCACGGGCAGGAAGCGGAACATGCAGCGCCGTTGTGGGCAGGTAGAGCCGGCAGGTAAGACATGCCCGATCAGGCGGGTGCCCACAGGGGCTTCGACAACAAGGACTTCGTGAAAAGCGCGCTAGAGGGCACTAAGAGGCGTGCCGAAAACGGCGAAGCGACAAGGGCGTATTGGGAAAGTGCCCACCGAGTACCGGTGGTGTCATGATTTCGGGAGCGCCCGGTGACTTACGGGGAGGGCACAAGTGGGCACAAGTGGGCAGTGGTAGAGCAGGAAACGGTACGGGGCAACGGTACGGGGCGGTACTAGCGGAGCGGTACAGGGACAGACGCTGGCGATCAGAGCGCAAAATGGACGCTCGAGAAAGCGAGAAACAAAAAACTAAAGCCGGATCGCCAGATCGCTGGTGGGCGATTTGTGTGGGCAGGTTGGTTCGTGCAGTGTAGGTGCAGTGTCAGGGTTGGGCCGACAGCTGTGGGTTGGGGTCCACAGCATATCCTGCAGTTCGTATTGAGTTTGCAAATTCATATTGGAAATACACCATTGTAGTGTTGTTGTCTGAGCTGTGCACTGACATCTGAAGCTACTCACTACTGGCTGTGCAATAGCGGTCGTGCATTAGTGCCTGGCGGGCTCGTATCATCCGATTTGGTGCCAAATATTGTGGCGTGATCCGTTGATGTGCAGGGTGGCACCTGGCACCTGCACGGCGCACGGAGTCAGAGATTACCGTGCAGCGCAGCTGCATAGTGGACGTACACGACGCCGACAGAAGCGAACAGGTCGAGAGCGACAGGCGAGGCGGCGCGGGAGCCGTCAGGCCGGCATGTCCGGGAGCCGGGTTTCCAGCTGTCAGGGCGCCATTTGACGCTCCAATCATCTGCCGCCGCCCGAGCCGGCCAGCGGGGTTTAGGCGCGCAGTCGGCATCCCGGCGGGTCGCTCGGGTTTTGGCTCGGGTTCTGCGCCTCACTGACACATGACTTTTGTGATTGCTGGCGCCCACATTTGGACCGCTGCACTGGTGGTGGCTTATCTGGGACTTGCAAACTCTAACCAGGCGCGCCCACTAGGCACAACCGTCAAGCACCGCGCATCGCTAGGGCCGAGCCATTGTGCTGGGTCTGTGACTGAGCGCGTGCACTGCCGGGCTGTCCGCTCCAGTCTAGTGCGTGCTCTTGTCCACCTCTTGTCCCCCACTCGGGCCGCAATCGAGCCTCAGACGGCCCATCTGTGGTCGAGCCACGATCGCTGCGATCAGCTCCCCCGCAACCCCAGCCCCTCCATTGTGACGCGAGCGCCACGACTCCACTACTCCACCCCACTACTCCACCCAACTGCTACACGACATGGTGCACTCTCCGCCCACCGCCCACTGCCCACTGCACTCGCACTCACCTCGTCTCAGTTACGGCCCCTACCGCCCACACTCACCTACAGTTACTGCCCACTCACCCACGGTTACTGCCCCAATCTTTGAGTTCGACAGTTGACGGCCCCAACCCGCGCCAAGACCCGTCTGCAGCTGAACCAATGCGGCGGATACGAGCGCAGGTGCCAGAGTCCGAGCCAGTACTGGAGCCCGGGCGGCCGGATTTACAGGGCTGGGAGGCTGGGGTGGGCAGCCCGCCTAATCAGCGGCGCACTTATCGCAGTCGGCGAATTGCACGTGACTCGGGCTGCCGATATCGCTAGTACTTGACTCAGTGGTCGTTTTGACTCAGTGTTGCAAACTATGACGTGCGCCCGCATCAGCCCCTCGTGTGAACCTTGTATATTTGGCTCACCGCAAATGTCGCCCGTCACTCGCTAAGCTCGGATCAGCCCGCCAGCTGGCCTAGCCTCGATGCGCTCTTTTGGCACCCGTGGTGCGGACGCCGCTAACGGCAGCGATCTGCCTGCAGCCCCCGTTCTGGGACCTGTATATCTCAGACCGCCGATCGGCACGTCAACCTACCGACTCAAAAGTAAACTCTATCTGCACGCGCCTGTACCCCGCCCTATCGGTGTCCACCTGTCGACAGGGGCCTGTCTCCGCACTGGAGCCAGCATGGCCCCATCCTCGTTGGAGTTAGCGGGTCCCACGGCAACAACACCACCTGCTGTCACCAGCCAATGGCTGCTGCTGGTGCGCTAATCTCCGGCACTAGCGAGAAAACGGTCCATCTCGCCCCAACCGGCATGTCTCAGCCACGCCATGCCCAAGGCGGGGTTCGGACTTTTGTCAAGGTTTCCCCGTCCCCCTCTCCCTGAAGGGGTCACCCGGACCAAAGTTAATCGACTCTATTGACCCGATATCAGTGCTGGAGATCCCGAACGCGAGCCAGCAAGCCAATAGGAGGTCAGGGACGCGGGGAGATAAAACTGACGAGCCAATGACAAGCTGTCCCGTCAATGAGACACCCCCCCAAATGAATTACCCAATCTGTCGTCCGGCATTTCCCGGTGACTCCTCCACCTACACTCCCTCCACTCCCCCTCGTCCCGTCCACTGCCCTCACTTCCTCCACTGCCTCTGCCCCTCCCCCTCTCCCCCCATGACCTATCGCTGCCACATTGAGCCGGCGGCGGTGGGCTCGGACTTTTCGTGCAGGGCCAGGGTAGCGTCTGCAGACAAGCTGCACCCAGCAAAAGCAACGCCTGTCCCACTATCGCTAGCTGCACGTTGGTCCCTTCATATGGCGCGCCAGGCGTCGCTCTTACTGAATGCAGCATTTAGACCCGACATCCCAGGCTAGCCCCTACCCCCCAAAAAATAACCCCCAAACCGTCCAGGAATTCACCGGTCGGCGGCCGTCCAAAACTCGCACCAGCAACAGCTTGCTCGCTGCGCCACGGCCTGCCATCCATCATCTGCTCCTACACTGCCTAAATGCCCACTTCCTCCTTCATCTGCCGCTCCCCCACCCCCCGCCTCCGCCTTCCCATCCCACAGGCCCTTTTTATCCTCCTATCGATTGGCCATGTCGGAAGTGCAATATGCAATGCACCCACTTGCTTTTGGCTGCTAATCGCCCAACCGTTTGGAGATTAACTTATATTTAACAATAGAGCCCGGCAGATTCGCCAGTGCTCTCGCTTTTCGAGTCTTGACTTCTTCGCTTTCTCCTCCTTCCCCCTCTTCACCTGGTTGACGATTCGGTCGGTCTGACTCGTCCTAGTGGCTTGCTGCCTCTGCTTCACCATCCATCTTCACCACCCATTCTGACTACCGTGTAATCCAGACACCACAGTCTTCACCACAATCCTCACCACAATCCTCTCACCAACTGTCCACAATCTTGACCACAATCCACTCACCAAAACCTCTAGTCGCCTCCTCTACATCCAAAATGGCGCCTTATAGTTTTGACTCGGATCCATATACCTACTTTGATGCGGCCTCGCCTCGAGATATGGGCCCCCAGTTGCCCTGGGACTCGGGCCTCGAATCGGGTCTCGAATCGGGCCTCGAACTGAGCATGAACTCGAGTTTGGCTTCTGCCCACTTCCAAACTTCTCAGTCCCAAGGGCTCCTCGACGCAGGACTCGATTTTGACGTGCTCGGCCTCTCGTCGCTCGTCGACTCGGACCAGTCGGCTCTGCCGTCGGCCAACCCGTCCCGACACACGAGCTTCACGAATGTTCCTGTTCCTGCTCTCATGACCTCGAACAGCCTCACGTCGACCTCGTCGTCCCCCGAGACTCCTCCGCAGCCTCATATGCCCGCAGCCGCGATGTTCCAGGACCTCTCTTCGTCCTACACTTACGACGAAGCTCTGGCTCCGTCGGGCCACCACGCTGCCTTCTCGGCCGACGACCTCGCTTACGTCGAGCTCGAGGCCCACACGCAGTTCCTCAGCCCCGACTCTCATCCTCTCAGCGTCTCGGGGCTCGACTACTTCTCGTTTGGCTCGGATCCGAGCTACATGTCGCAAACGGCCCAGCCGGCTCACGGCAAGTTCGCGCTATCGGCCAACCTTCTCGGCAACAACACGCCGGCTCTGCCTCCGCCGCCCGTGTCTGTGTCCGACGTCATGCCATCGCCGCTCGTGAGCCCCCGCTCCGTGCACCGCGATTCGCTGACGCCTCGAGATACCCATCGTGACTCGCTGACGCCTCGGGAGATCGTTGACGCCGATTCGCCGACTCTCCGCTCGGTGCCTCCATCGGGCGTCACTCCGCACCTGCCCTCGACGCGCAAGCACTCCGAGTCGCGCATGTCTCTTGACGAGCTCTACGTCATCATGGGCCTCAAACATGACCCTGTCACTGCTCGAATCCGCGAAAAACGCATCCTCGAGCTCGTCAAAGAACAGGGCTTCCGACTTGGCGAGCGCACCTGGATTCGTGACACCGACGAGACCAAGCGTCAGGAAATCGTCGACCACCTGTACCAGCAAACTTACCACGAGTACCACTACAACAAGGACCTGCTGGAGCTGATTGTGCGACGCGGAGCTTACTACATCATGCAGGGCCGTCTTCGCAAGATCCGCCGTGGAAACAAAGCCATCGCCGAGGCCGCCTCGAGAGACACATCTGAACGTCCCGTCGTTCAAATCAAGGTCAAACCCAGCTCAAGGCGCCCGTCAACCAAAAAAGGACTGGACTCTGGCATGGCAGCTTTTTCCGTGAAGCACGCCTAAACAAAACTCGTGTGCTCACTCAGCAGCCAAACTCAGTTGGCTGCGTTTTTTTTATCAGACTCTTTGTCTACCTACCATGTACTTTCTGGTGTTATTTTTATATTTACGGTACTTCACAGTACCGTTGCTTACGATTTATGACTTGTATTTTGCTTCAATGAAAATTGTAGATGTATTAAATTTGCATTTCTTGTAGACTGCGTGTTTTATATCTCCTTGTATCTCCTTGTATCCTGTTCTGACCGATTCAACTGGTTTCCCCCCACGGGACGAACTTCGCCGGTCCCTCTTTCCGTTCACCTCCTTTCCTGACTAGCGACAAACATTCTTCGTGAACATTCTTCATGAACTCGGCCCGGGATGGGACAAACAAGGAATTCAGCACATGTTGAAGACGGTTGGAAATTTGTGGCATAAATGTCAAAACACCACTTACGTCCAACAGACGTTTGTTGTGTAAACATTGGCTAGGACTGCACACGTTTCCCCAACAAAAGCGATGAAATACAACTCAAAAGACTCGAATAGCGAATAGCTGTCAAACTAATCACAGACTCTGAACTGAATCTTCAACCTTCTGACAGACTGAAATAAATCTTCAACGACTGAGATAGATGAACATAGCTCCCTACGACCTGCTCGGCTTCACCATCTTTGTCTTCCTTGTATTCGCCTTCCAACTACACCCTGACATCAACAGCTTCTCCTAACTCTCAGTCGGTTCATTCATATATTAGTATGTTCATTAATTAAATCGTGTGCTTGACTACATCGGCCACAGGTCAATTCCACTGCGGTTCTGATCCTGCAACTTATTACGACGAAGCCACTCCATGTCGAGGAGAGCCTGGAAGATGTCAACATAGCGGGTCGACAAGCTGGGATCGCGCTCCATTAGCGACAGCACCACCCAAAGGGTACTGGCAACGACAGGCCGGACCATTCGTTCCGAAGCAGCAGCAATACTCGAGTCCGACACCGGCACGCGCGCCTTTTCATACAGCTCCATGACAGTTCTCTTTGTGTTACGCAGCTCGTCGGAAATCGCAGGAGTATTCTGCTTTTGCTCGATTAGCCGGTCAACCTGGACAGTGAACGACGCCAGTTGGAGTGTGTTTACACTAGAGTCGTTGATCATGCGACGAAAGGACTGCGAAATGACCGGCGGTCTTCCCGTAGTCGAGTTCGAAGCTGACCGGTCGCGCACCTCGCGAAGCGGTGAGCTGCTGGAAACAACTGTCGGCTCCTCGCCTGACAACGGGAACTTGAACTGCATCTCCAGCGATGGCTGGCGACGGTTGATGCCATGTGCTGCTCGAATGGTGCTCCGAGTTACCGGAGATAGGTCCGAACTTCCCGACATCTGCGTAGGCACCGCCAGCTCGCTCACTGATGCTTTGCTGGCTAGGAAACGTCCACTGTTACTGTAGCTGTGATCATAGTAGTAGCTGCTGTCGCGGTCGTCAAAGTAGCGGCCGTTGAAGATACCGCTCTTGCCGCTGCGAAGGCTTCCCGAGTGTCTGAGTCCGGTAATCGAAGGTACACTTTCTTCTTGCTTGATTTGTACACTCGCAATGCTTCCGAGACTGCTCGACTCATGGCTGCGCACATACGAGCCGAGGAAGATGATGGAGCTGTCGCGGAGGTCAGGGTGCAGCCGGCGGGATTCCGAGTTCGGCAACTCCCCGACCACTTCCGTGCGCGTGTCCTCGTCTCCAACAAGGCCAGCCAGGTACGAAAAGTCCTCCTCAAAATTGATCGTGTCAACAGTATCCTCACCGCTCGAGGCATACGTGATGTCCGGTTGTACCGTACTGACCGAGTCTGCGGCCCGGTGGGCCTTGACTCCGACAACTTCGTCGTCAGCCTGGCGGATCTGAGCATAGGATGACTGGCGCGCATGATTGTTGTAGATGTCCTTCATCATCGGATCCAGGAACTTGGTCAGCTGAATAGAATCACGCTGACCCTGAACCATTTGCTGAATGTCAAGCTCAGCATCACTGGGCTCGTCTTCGTCAAACCCGGGATCGTATGAATCGAGGTCACCATCAGACTCGCCCTCGATACCGCGGTACCACTCGTCGACATCGCGCTGCTGCTGCTGCTCGGCAAGATCGGCTCCCGTGTCTTTGGATGAAGCAATTGAGATGCCATCTGATGCCATGTCTTCCCAGTCATCGAGGTAGTCTTCATCATCTGATGCGATGTTTCCTCCACGGCGGTAGGTTGAGAGCTGTTCAAACACTTTGCGCTGGTCCTTGACCTGCTGGGCTGGCGAGCTAATCGATCTCGGTCTCGGCGAGAGCTGCGAGTTGACCGACTCCCGATCCGGTGAAAGCGCGGGAGACCCAACGGCTCCTGGTCCGGGGCTTTTCACAATGGGGTCCGTAACTCTGCGTCTCGTCTCAACAGTGTATGTATCCTGAGCAGTTATGGTGCCAGCCGATACCGGTGATACCGGCGACATGGGCACTGGTACCATAGCTGAAGCCTCGGGCTTCTCTCTAATGCCTCGTAGAAATTTGAATGACTTTTTCTTCTGGATGTTGTCATCTGTCATACGCATGCCACTTGGTTCCGACGACTTCATCATCTTTTGCCTGATGAACTTCACGGGAGATATGCGACGCTTCTCTGCACTCTGGGCATCAGCATCCAAAAACTCCTCCGGTTCTTCGGCCCTCTCTTCTGCCTCGTGGAAGGCTACAGTTGGGGACTTCGGCGGAAGAACGACTCCCCTCTTGTGCCCAACAGGCTTGGAAACCAGCTGCTCCCTAGTTGAGCCGGTAGCTTCAGAACCGTGTAGAGGAGTCGTGGCGTAATTGATCAGATAGTCAGTAATCTGCCGGTTTGTGTTGACAATGCAGTCTGTCATCTCTTGATTCGCCGACGACAAGAACAGGGACATTAGGTAAGTCACCTCCATGCTGAGCGACTCGGCGAAGTTGCTCTTGTGAACGACCTTCTTGACCGAGTAACCCATGTGGGAAATAGTTGTAAGCCGAACTGATTCGTCATCAACGACCTCAACATTGACCAGAGCAGCCAGTTTGTGAGTCTTCAGTGTGGCTTCTGAAGCCGTCAGGTTGAGGAAGACACCAACTGGAAGCTTCCGTGACTCATTGATGTATCCTTGCAGCTCGTGAACTGTAGTGTACAATAGCATCTTTGGTCGTGTAGTCTTGAACAGATGGAACGGCTCCGTCTTGTTGGTGATCTTAGCCTTGGCAACGAGTTCCACAATCTTTGTAGCGTTCTGGTGATCCGGACGGATTAGCTGGTATAACGCCAGGTTGTGCTTACGTCCATGTGCCGGAGCAGGAGACGTTGGATCGTCCAGATTCATTCCGCTGGTGAAGCCATCACCAGTCGCGAATATAGCCAGACTTCGCGAACTGTTGTACTCGGAGACGTGGATGTTACTGATGGGTGCCCAGGCAATGACCTTCAGCTTTGGCAGGTTCTGGAGCGGTACCTCGTTAAGCATTGAGTGCATCAGCTGATCAGCCACAGATGGCACATGTAAACCAGACGTGCTCACCATAGGAATGGGTTCGGATGGCTCGACCATAAGAATGCTGTCCGTGAAGAGGATGACAATGTGGTGGACATCTTTCCGTCGTTGTGACGGGCTCATGATGTTCACAGCGTCGAAAATCGTTACCACCCGTCGGTTGAGCCATCCGTATTCCAGTTCCTTCGGCCATCCCGAGGCGATCTCCACGAGCAGCTTTCCAGTGGGCGTGAATACAAGGCGCTCATACGGAGCAACCTGTTGTTGCTTTCCGAATGCTCCAATTGTACCCACAGCCAGCTGGTGGTACTCATTGACGCGATTTTGCTCCTGTGGTGCCCATTCCTTGCTCTTGACGAGCCGGTCAAGAATAAGCTTAATCTTTGTAAGGTGCAATCCACATAGGAGGATTGATTCAATGCGTCGGGTCGTGTACTTTTGAGCTGCTTCTGATGACGGGCATCGGGCCTGGATCGAGGCGAGGTGATAGTTAAGGTTGCGAGCGAGGTTTTTGGTTGCTGCCTCGTGTCGCATGCAGGCCTTGTAGAAGTACGGAATGGTGGTTCCACAGGCTTTGAGGACCTCAAAGCTGCCAAACGGTAGGGCCTGCTTCAAGGCGTCGTAGAAGAGGTTGTTGATGCGGACGACCTCGTCGATTGTGGGTGGGAAGATGGTGTTAAGCTTGCGAATGGTCATTGACTGGCGCTTTTGAGCGGCAGACACATCATCACCCGCGTCCTGAGCAGCTTCCTCGCCAAGCACTTGCACTCGTAGAGGAATGAGGAACTCGTGGAGAAAGTCCATGAGGTCCATTCGCATGTGCGATTGGACCAGGTAAAGCTCTTCACATATGCTTCTCACTAGCTCAGGGTCATCCTGGAGTGTAGCATATGACTCGGCCTGCGCTGGCGGAACGTACAAACGCTCAGCATGTTCTGGCGAGTACTCGGTGAGCGGATCAAACAGCTGCTCGAGCTGCTCACCAAGCAGAAACACGAGCTCGTTGTTTTGGTCTATAGTGTCGTCGTTGTCCTCGTACACAACGTCCACGGCAGTTGCGCGAATGTACTTTGGCTCAATGACTCCAGCATCTGCAATGGCTTGACCAATCTCGCGCGGATACTTGCCGTCTGCGAGCTGGAATCGCGACGCGAGGGCTCCAGCTGCCGTCTCGTCCCAGTCAAAGACGGCCTTGTCCTTTGAGCCGCTGGCCGAGTTGTTCTCGATCTCGGCGTTTATGAGGGCCGAACGAATGACCGAGTCCATTGTAGCGAACGAGCGCAGACTGGCCATTGCCAGGGCTCTTCTTACTATGCTTGACCTGTGGTCTTCAGACAGGTTCTGTGTAGCCGAGAAGTAGCGCGAGCGTGCGTTCATAGTGATGTTGATGAACCCGCTCGTGCCATGGCTCGAGATGAGCATCGCGCAGATACCCGAGTCCTTTTGACCTTTTCGTCTCTGCGACTGATCGCGGTACACCACGGCCAGTACGGGGCCAAAGAGAGGGTCCTGAGAGACCATGTATACAGCATCTGAGTTAGTACGGAACGGTGACTTCACGAGTAAGCCATTAAGCGGTTTGATGCACTGGCACTTCGTGGATTCGGATCACGATACTCACCTGCCGCGTTGGTTCTGTTGAATCGAACATAGTAGGGCGAGTTGGAGTCGAAGACAACACTCGAGCGCAGGTCGACTGGCGGGTTCTCGGGCTCGTCTTCGATTCCCGGGGTCGGAAGATGAAGCTGCGACTTCTCTGGCGGGGGTGACGGCGGCTCGTAGGTTGGACACAGTGGCGCCTCGACCATTCGGTCGGTCGTGACTGCGGACATCTGTGATTCAAGACGAGTAGAAGACAGTGACTGGATACGAGTAGATTAACGACCGATTGAGAGTAGCGATTGACGATTGAGCGGTTGAGCGGTTGATATAGGGAGCGAAAGCGAGGGAATAGTCGTGAAGAAAAGTCGTGAAGGACCAGGATTCAGTGGTATTGCACGAGTGCAGTCGGTAGCTGTAGTGTGTATGATATGGTCGGTAGGTAGAGGACTGGCGACTGGCGGACTTGAACTGGTGACTCTAGAGAGGGAGTTCACCCTTACGAAACGAATGAAAAGCCAGTGAGAAACAGGAATATCGAGGAAAACAGGAACGGGGAAATCCACGAGATGGGAAAGAAGAAAGTCGTGCAGCAGATCGATCGACTGGTGAAGTGACGAGTCAACTGATACGACACACAAACTAACGCAGCAAATGTACACAGTCGCGAAGCAAAGCAAAGCACAATGACTTTCAGTGGCAAGATACGTACAAGACGAAGCTCGCTTCATGCCAAACTGCCATTTACCTCCACCCAAGCCAATTAGCCCAGCCGAGTCGTGTACATGAGCGCGCCGAGTTAGCTGCGCCCAATGAGGAAGGAGCCGTGGAGGAATGTGCATTCAGCCGTTGAGCTGGCCAGTAGCGGAATGTCCAGCACCCTGAATTGCCTGATGCGGTAATCAAGCTGCATATTCATGCAGGACCCCCTCGCCCATGCGCGACGCGTGACGCGTCTGGAGGAGTGGCAGTGGCAGTGAGCAAAGCCACCAAAGGGCCAGCAGATCCTTGTGCCTGTAGACTGGATGGTCGGTTATTGTCATCCTCATTGCCTTTGTTATTGCCATCGTTATGCTGGTCATTATTGCTTGTCCTTGTGACTCGTCTCACCCGTACATCATCCCAAGTCACGTGCCAACTATCGCGTCGCTTTAATTGAACTTAATGCCGTTTCATCCCCCTACGCCCGCCCAGGCCGTTCTCAGGAGGTGCTATACGCTGTACCCGGTTAGCCTGCTCCACTTAGCCCGCTATTCCAATTAGCCCTACTCGGTTAGCCGCTATACCAAATTAGCCCTACTCGGCTAACCTAATCGTAAGGCTGTACGCGCTATTGAATCTCAAGATTTGCCTACTGTCGTTTAGTTACAAAAGCTACACTCGAGATGCCCGAACTCCTCTCGCAGTTCGAGCCGGGTGCTTCGTATCGTATGCTCGAGCTGACACCGGAGCTTGAAGCCGAGCTGCTGGCAGGCAACGTCGAGCTGAGGGCCTCAGCTTTGACCGGCGATCTAGTACTATGTACTCGAGACCAAACGTTCAAAGTTCGCCAGATGAACCAGTCCAACACGTTGCTATTGGCTGACGGCCGTGGAGGTACTTTGGACGGAGTCAGCAGTCTCACGGCATTTGCATCCGTCGAGAGCTTCCTTGAAGTCTCGCCGCTATCAGATCCAGCTTCGCACATGTCGCTCCAGTCAATACCGACGTACCGCGGCCAAGGCAACGTCGATGTTCCAGAAAAGGCAGCGGAGGTCTCGGTCGAACAGCTGAAAAGTCATTCACCGCTCAGTGGAGTTGAGTTTGACAAGTTCTGGCTTGCTAACGCCGGAGTTGAAATCGACGGCATAGCTTGCACTTTGGATCACGACACGATCCATACAGTTGTTTTACAGATCCTGACGGCTGCTACAGCTCACAGGCTCGATCTCGCTCGCCTTGATAGCGACGAGGTATTTGTTCACCTAGAGTACTGCGAGCCTGCCGAGGTGATTCGCAGCGTTCTGGGCCGGTTCTCCACTTCGATCGAGGCCAGTACCTACCATCTTGATACTGCGCAGTTGGCCCAGTGGTTTGGTATCCACGCTTTGAAGTCGCACTGTGCCTTGCGAGCTCGGTCTCTAGAGTCGTTTGCTCAGATCTGGCGCGACTCAATCCCCGTGGTAGTCGACTGGCCTCTTGAAACTTCGCTCCTGAAGGGCCATTACATCACTCCCGCGCCAGATTCCATCCGCTACTTCACGCGCGACACTCTGTCCCAGAACCCCAAGATCCGCTTCCAGCAGCTTCTCACCATCAAAAGCAGCTGGGAGCTGTCAGAGATGGAGCCGTTTCTCGACGAAATCCGCAACAAGAGTGTCAAGCTGGAGAACTTTGTGATGAAGTACGCTCGTCGGCGCACTGTCGGCTCCAAAGTCATCGTCACAGCGCGAGCCTAATCCAACCCTGGGCGAGCCTGATCCACCCCATTCTACTACATGCATCTCCAGGTATCTGGACTCCGAACGGGTTATCTATTTATGCTACAAGTCATTACATCGTATGTCTCGTTATATCTACAGCGGCTGTTCCTCGCCATTAAGCAGCCACGACGTGCTATCCTTGGCGGCCTCATAGACACCGAGGAAGATAGCACCACCGGCACTGATCCACATCGTGCGAGGCCCGATACCTCGCCAGAAGGCCGAGAAGCCCTCTTCACGGAGCAGCGTCGACGCAACGGAGAGCGCGGATTCACGCGATTTGCTCAGCATGATGCGCGTCTTGATGACATCGAGAGGCGTCGTAACAGCGGCCGCGAATCCGCCGGCTATTGACCCACACAGTGCTCCTTCGGTGGGAGACACGCGCTCGACTCCGACGGCCTTAGCCCGACGCAGCTTGAGATACTCGTACAGCGGGAATTGAATGACAGTGAACGGGATTTCTCGCATGATCGTCGTCGTCCATCCGCGGTAAAGGCCCATCCAGCGCCCTTCACCAGACGAGTTGCGCAGAATAGCCTTGAGCGCTTCTAGCGAGCTGGCCTGCTGCGACGTCTGCACTCGCTGCTTCACGACCTCGGCAGGAACTCGCACCGAGCAGGCGGCAATCTCACCGAGCGATGCAGCTGTCATGTGGACAAATCCATTGCCAACATCGACGTTGGTGAAGTATTGCCGAGCATACGGCGTCAGATACTTCTTGCTGGCTTCGTACGATAGAAAAAACAGGCTCGCTGTCGTTAGTCACAAATACAGAGATTGCACGAGTTTGACTCACCACCGGGTGCAGAAGCTACAATGGCGCTTCCAACACCTCTGTATACTCCCTTCCATCCTCCATTGGCGAAGAACCCGCCTTTGGCTTGTAGACGAGTCTTGAGGGTGTCAATGGGGAAGAAGAACAGGTCTGTGCTTGTGCCGGCCAGGCCGCCGCTCTGGGGTTAGAATTGGGTTCTGTTCATAGACTGATAACAACTCGTGCAATTCCGAGAACTTGAGACGCTGCGCATTACTTACAATCAGCGACACCAGCACCAGATTGTCCATCTTGAATGTCGTGAAGCTGAAATGTCAGGTTTGGCGAATCAATAGGAGTGCGGCTGCAAACACGAAATCCGCCAAAACCATGCAAATTCGATCCAGGGGCCGTAAGTTGAGGTTTATAAGTACAATTATGACATATATGAAGTTCACAACAATGAGCACGCTTTGTAGATGGGGTAATATACAGCGTAGAGCTGGGATGTCATTACAGGGGATTGTCACGTGACCGTCAGTCCATTGAAGTGGTTAAATAGCATTTGCAATGTAAATCTAGAGCATTTGAAAACAAATGCATTTCATCTCAAAGAGACATGCGAGTACATTGGTGCACTGAGCTTTGACTGCACGATGTATGGATCTACTAGTTATGGGATATACTGGGGCCAGTTCTGGAGTCTGGCTACTAGCGAACTACTGTTCAGTAGTTCCACTGTTCTAGCGGACAATTCAGCGTAAAGCATATATTTTTTGGGGGTTTTTTCAGTTTTTTTGGGTTTTAGAGATTATTTAGACGTTGTCGGGAAGAAGAAAGAGGTGCCGGCCCTCAAGCGATCACACAGAGCGAGGGGTTGTAGACTGTATTAGATAGGAACGACATGCGGTTTCATGGAGACTTACTGGGAGGAGGAAGAGTCCACTCATCCTTGGGCTGCTCGAACTCGACAGGCTTGGTGCTGGAGGTGTTGTCGGCAGCGATGGTGGTGATGGGGGTGGTAGCAGGAGAGTCAGTCATTGTTAAGAAGATGTTGAGAGAGCAAGTAGAAGTCTGTGAGAAGAAACAGAGTCCGAGAGCTGTCTTTTATATTTTCTGACAGACTACTTCATCCATATGTGATCAAGGGGGTACAGATAGGCATTCCGGTTGAATTCCGTTTGTTTCTCCTTGTAAAGGTGCAAAATAGGAAAGATCTGACACCCGTGGGGTACACGAAACAGCTGCGTGCTTGAAGGTCTTCTTGTTGCTTCCGTTTCGGGAAATCGTCCAAACACCTCCTGTGTTTCAGCTATTGCCGATTGTGCTGTTTTCAGCAGCGAAACGGCGTATCGAAGCGCGTGTTACCGAGCCGTCAATTGACGCATATGCAGACAGTACTGTTAACGCTCTAAGTGGAAATGATCGCCGCACAAAGCCGTACTTCACATGCAAGATAAAGCCACTTCGGATATGCACGAACCGCCCCGACAGATGGATTTGGAAGTGAACAAGTACACTGGGGATGACATAAGCCCCCTTTTAAACTGCACAAAGCAACATTGCAATTGTGGTGTGCATATTGATGCGACATTTGAAACGACGCCGTGGCTGCGCAGCGCTTGGGCCAATCATCTACTACAGCGGAAACACACCTCAATCTAAAGACCTCATTTCAGAACTTTTACATTATCCAGTCCTTCGCTGTTAGGAGCGAAGGATATTTGTGCCGACACAAAAGAACCAACTTGGCTCATAACCACTACTCGTGGTTGATCATTGGCAGGGCCCTATGTACAAGAATATTCGACTGTTTCGCAACGAAGGTGATTGGTTTGCCCGGCTCGATGAAAGCTGGCTGTTTTTGGCATACCTTGAGTTTAATGCTGAGACCACTCAATTGACTCAAGGTCAATGCCCTCCTGAACCATCTCCCACAGCGGAGACAACTCACGAAGCTTGTTGACCTTGCTGACAACGGTCTGCAACACATAGTCAATCTCGGCCTCAGTGGTGAACCGACCAATGCCAAATCGAATACTCGAATGTGCAAGCGCATCGTCAGCGCCAAGGGCACGCAGAACGTAAGACGGCTCAAGAGAAGCCGAAGTGCAGGCGGAACCAGAACTCAAAGCAATGTCATTAAGGGCCATCAAAAGCGACTCACCCTCAACATACGCAAACGAAATGTTCACGCATCCTGGGTATCGTCGGTCTGGGTGGCCGTTGAGCACCGTGTGCTCAAGGGTCATGATGTTGTCAATGAGCTTCGTGGCCAGCTTCGACACGTGCTGGTAATCGTACTGAGTTAGAAAGGCTAGAAAGGGGAAATCCATATAAGGAAGCAAGACGGTTCAGTAGTCCAGAGAGAGCCATTGACAATGTCCAGTGCCCAACAACCTATGACAATGTCCAGGCTGATAAACAAATGTCAGACATTCGTATCAGACTAGACCTCAGTCCCCTGCATGCTTTATCACAGACAGCAGTCAATATACATCTACTGTCTCACTAGTGACGATACGGCACTGGGATCATCACCGGAATCAGGGACATACTGCCCGCACTTCGCTTCCTTCCTCTGGAACACTCGTCCATATACTTACATCCATCTCCTGTGCTGCCAGACGGGCAGCCTCACCAAAACCAGCCACAAGAGGAGGAGCAAGAGTGCCGCTTCGAAGGCCTCGCTCCTGGCCTCCTCCCGTGATGAGAGGCTCGATTCTGACACGGGGTCGGCGACGAACATAGCAGGCACCAATGCCCATGGGTCCGTAGATCTTGTGACCTGTAACGCTCATAAGGTCGACATTCAGCTTGTTGACGTCAATGGGGATTTTGCCAAACGCCTGGGCGGCATCGGTGTGGAAAAACACCTTGTGCTTGCGGCAGATGCGGCCAATCTCCTCCATGGGCTGGATGACGCCAATCTCGTTGTTGACGAACATCACCGACACAAGTGCCGTGTCAGGACGAATGGCTCGCTCGAGGTCCTCGAGGTCAACGAGACCGTTGGACTTGACGGGGAGATACGTGACGTCGAATCCCTCGCGCTCCTGCAAGTGTCGGCACGAGTCCAAAACACACTTGTGCTCAGTTTGGGTCGTAATAATGTGCTTCTTCGTCTTCTTGTAGAATCGCGCTACACCCTTGATGGCCATGTTGTTGCACTCGGTGGCGCCTGACGTGAAGATGATCTCCTTGGGGTCAGCACCAATGAGGTTGGCGATATGGGCTCTAGCCTCCTCGACGGCCTTGTCCGTCTCCCAACCGTACGCGTGGGTACGCGAGTGCGGGTTTCCGTACTGGCCCGTGTAGAAGTGCATCATGAAGTCGAGAACTCGCGGATCAACGGGTGTCGTGGCCTGCATGTCGAGGTAAATGGGTCGGCCCGTTCCGGCCGAGCTCTGGCCTACGAGCTGTGACTCCTTGAGGGCCTCCTCGACGTAAGATCCAGCCGGAGCGACGGGAGTCGCCGACACAGGGACGTCGAGAACACGGCTCGCGATGCTCGACAGAACCTCGGCGACATTAGAGCTCGATTCGTGGAACTTGAGAGGAGGTCGAGCCTGTGTAGTCAGCAGCCGGCAAGCCGGAACGCACGGGCGGCTAGCGGCCCGAACGCCACGCGCGACTGTTCTCAGCAATGTAGCTGTCATGATTGGCTCGTCAAAGGTCTGGTAGAAAGACCGGATCGGATGAGACAAGAAGCCGACAGCGAAGTCTGAAGTTACAAATGAGCGGCAAATTCACCCGATTAAGAGTCTAGCCCGGGTAGTTGGAATGCTAGTAGGCGACATCTTATGCTTGTAAAGGCTAGTACTGTTATAAAGCATATATGCTAGTAGGCAGCCAAATATGCCTCTATATGTCACTACTGCCATGCTCATACCCGCCTCTATTCCTATAGAAGCAGCACTTCCTCTTCACCAGTTTGTCAGAAAACGTTACTATATTTTAAGCTGGGAAGAAAGGTAGCAATTTTGGCGATAATCTCGTCTGAGCTTTGTCGTCTGTTTCATTTGATACGACATCCTTGGTGTTACACTGCTTTGTTTCCCGAGAACGACCGAACCTGAAGCTGACGGATCAGTATTTCACCTCCGAACATGGCTCAAAATATCGTCCCTGCGATAGCGCCAGCTGTGACAGCAGCTCAGGCAAAAAAACCGGTGGCTCAGCCGACTTTGGTGGTCTCGAAGCAGTATTTTTTACCGCCTCGTCCTAAACCCGGTCCTCGGCCGAATGGCGCTCGCCGTACAGACGACGTCAAGACGCAACTCGAGTACTCGCGCCGCGAGAACAACGAGCTGCGAAGTATTATCGAAGAACTGAAACGCGATGTCAATTTGCTCAAGGAAAAGTCCCCGGAAAGCAACAAATCCAAGACGCAGCATGCAACATTTGCGCCTGTCGTCACCGAGCGAAATCCGGAGAAACAGAAGAGCCTGTCGACTGAAATCAACGTCAACGCAGCGCCAGTGCTGGCGACAGACGATTCATGTGGTATGTGCACTTCCGAGACGTGCGTTTGCGACGAGGTAGGATTGAAACCATCGCACTCGATGTCGGTGGATCCGCTGGCTGAGTTTGAACACTTCTCGCCCCAAAAGGCCGTTCCTCTGCGCCGACGAACTCAAGAGTTGCCCCGGTCGTCTGGCGTCAAGCGACTGTTTAAAAGAGCCGGTGAAGTTAGCCAGCCACCTTCCAAGGCCTCAAAGATTGACAGGTTTGGAAGCGACGAGTCTCCGCTAAAGGTTGCTCGGATGAGCGCGCACGAGAACCCCTGTGGATTCTGTTCCGATGACACACCGTGCCTTTGTGCAGATGATGTAGCGGAGTCTTCACTGAGTATGAGCAAGGCGCCTTTGAGCCCTGTTGCTGTGGTGAAACCTGCGTTGATGCCTCCTGCTCCATTCGCCAAAGCCGCGGTGTCCAGAGCCCCGCTCGCCACAGCTCCTACGACTCCACTGGACAAACCCCGCGCTACTGTCGACTTGACTATCACCCCGCCGTCCTCTGTACCCTCTAGAACACCGTCGGCAACCAGATCTGCGGGCTGCGAGCCCGGCAGCTGTTCGAAATGCCAGGCAGATGCTATTCGTACGCTGTTCTGCTCGTCTCTTGCTGAAGGAGCGCAGGCTGCTGCTGAGTCGTCTATGTCTGTGTCGTGTTCTCAGGCATATGAGATTCTGTCGAGACATGCAAAGTTCTTTGAAAGCGACCTTGGAGTCATAGTCCAGGGACTCGCTTATGCCAATGGGAAAGTCAGCGTACAGAGCATCCAGAGCACTCTCAAGAAACTTGGCTGAACGAGCCCAGTGTGGGAGCGCTATTCGCTGAGCTCTACTTGCAGGCCATCTATTTATTGCGCTTATTTATTGGCATCAGCTTGCCTATTTATTCCTCACCCCTGTACCACGAATCCGATGGAAGTCGCCATGACCTGTCATAGTTGCGATCTAGCTTTGGATCTAATATATGCTTTCAATGCTATTTAGTTATCGAGGATCTACTAGTATATTCTCTACCGCACTTCAGCTATCGAAGATCTCCGCGATATCCGTATCGGTCCTGCTTATACACTGTACGAGGATATGCAACTAATGCCAAAGAACTGTGCCATATTCGAGCCATTCAGTCGAAGTTGTAGACCATCTGATATTATAATGGTATTATAAAAGTCCTTCACTGACTCTGATCTAGATGGGAAGTCCTAACTTCTATTATTCTGCTCGTTATGGGCACTATTGGCCCCGTAACTTGCGGCACCCCTCTATTTCAGCCGGGCCAGCTTCCTATCGGCCCTTACCCTGAACGTTTATCATCGGCTCCGCGAATCTCAGCCTCCAACCCCACAATGGCGACGGCAGACTTCCTCCAAAAGGCCATTGACATTGTGCAGAAGGCCATCGAGGCCGACACGGCTGGTCGATATGACGAGGCGTACAAGCAGTACTTTAATGGCCTCGATTACTTCATGATGGCCATCAAGTGTGAGTAAACAGTACGGTATCTTTGCCTCTCTAACTCAGACGAGAAGAACCCTCGTAGCAAAGAGCTGATTCGATCGAAGCTCACCGAGTACCTGAGCCGAGCTGAGCAGCTGAAAGACCACTTGGAAAAGTCGGACAGCAAGAAGGGCTCGACAGGCGAAGCCTCAGCTGGAGGCGGAAGCACCAAGGCCAAGAAGGGCTCTGGAGGCGGAGGCGAAGACGACGACGATTCGGATACAAAGAAGCTGCGTGGAGCTCTGCAGGGAGCTATTCTCACCGAGAAGCCCAATGTGCGATGGGAGGATATTGCTGGTCTTGAGGGCGCCAAAGAGGCACTCAAAGAGGCTGTTATTTTGCCCGTCAAGTTCCCTCATTTGTTTACCGGCAAGCGGAAGCCTCTGTCAGGAATTCTGCTGTACGGCCCTCCGGGAACAGGAAAATCCTTCCTCGCCAAAGCTGTGGCCACCGAAGCCAACTCAACATTCTTTTCAGTCTCGTCCTCAGACTTGGTGTCCAAGTGGATGGGAGAATCTGAGCGACTTGTCAAGCAGCTCTTCAACATGGCCCGCGAAAACAAGCCGGCCATTATCTTCATTGATGAAGTTGACGCTCTGTGTGGTCCTCGTGGTGAGGGAGAGTCCGAAGCCTCGCGGCGTATCAAGACTGAGCTCCTCGTTCAAATGAACGGAGTGGGCAACGACTCGGCTGGTGTGCTTGTGCTTGGTGCTACGAACATTCCGTGGCAGCTCGATGCCGCCATTCGACGTCGATTCGAACGCCGTATCTACATTTCTCTGCCTGACGTCGATGCGCGTACTCACATGTTTGAGCTCAACGTCGGTGACACGCCGTGCGAACTGACTCCGCAGGACTACCGTCTTTTGGCTGAAATGACCGATGGATACTCAGGTCACGATGTTGCTGTTGCTGTGCGCGATGCCCTCATGCAACCCGTTCGTAACATTCAGGCTGCGACGCACTTCAAGCCTGTTCCACATCCTGATGGCCCTCCAAAGCGTAAACTCACTCCTTGCTCGCCAGGCGACGAGGGGGCCTTGGAGATGTCGTGGATTGATGTTGAGACTGACGAGCTAGAAGAGCCGCCCTTGACCATCAAGGATTTCATAAAGGCTATCAAGTCGACACGGCCAACTGTTAACCAGAGTGACATCGCCAAGCAGGAGGATTTCACTAATGACTTCGGTCAAGAAGGCAATTAGGTGATTCCACTGAATCAGTCTAGCATGAATGTATAAATATCACGAATTACACTACGATTTCTCGGGCACGTTGTCGTTCACCTCAGCGAAGGCTCGATTGTCGTGCAAATGTGCAGGTAGTCATCGATGTTCTCGTCCTCTCTAGAGTGAGTACCATTCCAAAACATTGTCCAGTGGGTTCCGGGAACTTTCATCGTGCCCTTTGAACGCTCAAAGTACCACTTGTTAACGGGATTGTCAGCTCTAGATCGCCACAAAACCTCCTGAGGAAACATTCGAGCCACCATTGACTTAAATACAACGTCGGCAACTCCTGATCCTCCCTGAGAAGAGGAACGGACAGCAAACTTGTCCAAGTACGCGACTCGTGCAGAGGGAGCCTTGGAGGTCACTGAGTCTTCCCATGTCACAATAGCGGCACCCTCATAGTCTCCAGCAATAATTATCCCTGCCAGCTTGCCATTGACACGCTTGAGATAATGGTCCACGTCCAGAGTTTTTCGAAATGAGTCGTTGATGAGCTCGACAAGCTTGAAGAGGTCGATGTTTCCAAGCTTATCCTCCTTGACAATATCGATTCCAGATTCCGAGTACAGCATTTTCACTGGCATTCCTTTCCGGTAGATCGTTGTGTTGAGAATCGGAGTTCGCTTCGTAGCGACGGGTAGTGACGCCGAGACGACAGGGCGGTCTGTGAGGACGTTATATATGATTGGATTTCGACTTGAGGTAAGGCCAGCCGTTTGAGGAGTTGTAATGATACCTGAGGAGGTCTCAGGAAGTGTTGCTAGCGCGTTCCGCATTCCATGCAGGTTGGCAATATGCACTTGCTGAGCGTCACGAGGCAGGTAGTTGGTTCGAAGAAGTTCTGAAGAAATCTCAGGGAACTCCATTTCAAGGTTGACAAACACGTGTGACGCTGTGGCCGTACTACCACCTCGTTCAATAGAAGGTGTACCACCGAGAGGATCGATGAATATGACTTTTTCCACGCTCGAGAGAGGCAGATCGGATGCTTCGCCTTCCGGGTTCTTGGATCGTCCTAGTGCCTCCACAACTGCAGATACCGCGTCATTTGCCGTAATAAGCTTCTCCTCTCCAGTATTGTGATCATATGCCAACGGAATAACCACCGGGACGATGCCTCGTACCAATGGTCGCAGAAGGTTCTCAACTGCCGGCACTTTCAATCCAGCAGTGGATCGCAATGTCTTGATATCAAAGAGGTTTTCTACCGGTCGGACCCTTAATCGAGTAGACGAAGACTCTATATCTGACGCGATAGCACGAGCTCGAGACTCGATTTTTATGAGCAGATCTCGAAAGTGAACCTTTTCATTTCCCATGAACTCGGTTCGCTCCGATTCGGCATCGAGCACGATAACAGGAGAAACCCCCAGTTTGGTCAATTGCGAAAGAGTGCGTCCAATATTCAGCATATGTTCCTTGGGAATCGATTCAGGCTGCCTGAGCTTGATTACAGACACACGGAGCGTCTGGCCTTGCGGTTGATTAGCCACAGGCATGTAGCGAGAGATGTACTGTTTAGCTTCGCGTTTTGTTGCTGTTGATCTAAGCACGGAGAGTATCAGGTTCTGAGTTAGCATAATCATTCCTGGGTATCAATCATCTGATATTGGAATTGACTGCACTATGACACTCTACTCAAATCAGTCAGATCAGTCGGATCACCTAGCTCACCTTCTTGTCAATGCTTGCCTGAACTTCTGGTCGAACCTTTCGCTGCGGAGCGACAACAAGTGATTTGGTTGAGTACCAACATCGTGCTGTGGTATACTTTGGACTCAGTCTACTACAGCTGCCTATCTTCATGACTGGCAAAAGTCCAGCGAAAGCTGACCAGCTGCAATTGGATCTTAACCCTCGGCAATACATTTGAGTCATTATCTGCAGGGTATTAGTTACCCTGCGACAAGTGTATCAATGCTAACCATGAAGCTACCGACCATCACAGTAGTTCGTCGTTGATGGGCTCTACTTTACAAATAAATAAATAGCCCGGATACCTCTAAGCCTTCTACGTTTTGCCGTCGCTGTCCGCAGCGATTTAAGTCTTTTACTAACAATTCTTATTCTAATATTAATTAATGAAGCGGTTGACACCTTGGCCGATGAAACCAGCACATACGGCTTACCCGGCTTAATAAGCTCGAATGCATTAAAGTGCGGATATGATTGTTGAACGTTAACTAAATTCATAAACTACAACAGGGTAATAGTGTCATGTCAATGTTTCTGCTGTGAGGTCATACTCGGCAGTTGACAACGTCATTTTTCGACATTAGTAGTATGGATAAAGAACCCGAAAGATGCAACTGGTAGTAGATTTAAATCAGGTATTTGGCTGCAATGAGACGCATGTCTAGACAACCCAGAAACACTACCCAACTCCACAGATTGACGAACTACAGGGTAATTGTCTGACGTTCCTACCTCTACTCCTACTGGGCGCTCACCAGAAACCAGTTGTTTAATACAAATTCATTAATAAATACTATATGCACAGGTCGCAGCTTCAATCATGACCTAATAACTCCATCCACTATTAGATGTGACTTCTCCACCAGTCGCTTGCTTTCGATTCGCAACATCGCAATGTCAGCATCACTCGGCAATCCCAACCACTCGGGAGGCTCCCGATCCGGAAGGCGTTCTATCCATTCACGCAAGCTCGACAAACTGCTTTGCTCGGGTAAAACGGTACGGTTGTCTTCTTTTACGAAAGAAAACTCAAGGTTGAAAGCTGCTTCGCAGAATGCAGCCCGCACAATGCCGTCAATGGTATCCTTATCCGTGATGTGGTCAACTTTAGCGCCATAGATAGACTCACTCAGTAAGCCCGTAAGAGCTTTCCATGGAATGGAGTTCGGCGCGATATTCACCCGCGACTTGCCAACGACATCTATCCATTTGTCAATGACAAACGCTCCACTTTCGTAATCGGTGTCATTGAAGTCATAGATTTTGTTCCAACCGAGAGGAACGAACCTCAAGCGCTCCAAAATCACACCGTGTACCCACGATAACAAGTAGAGTAGTCGCGCACGCTCGCTAGGCATACGCTCGATACGATCCTTAGGCAGTCCGTAGAAGGTTTGTCTCATGCTCGATTTCACACCAGAAGAGAGCTCGAAAGTGAGGATGCGAGAAATGCGCAGGAGAGTTACCGGGATCTCACTCGACGCCTCCAGAGGGAACGTGTAAAAAAGCCGGAAGTTGGGAACTGGTCGTAAGGATTTCAACTGCTTCTCGATACTCTCAAGCCAATCAGGCGCAAGTTGTAGATTTTGCAAAAGAACCCAGGTTCCGTCACGCGATGCTGTCTCAATGGCTGATGTTGCATTGTGGATTCCTTCTTTTGAGCCCATGGCAATGATATCACACCTGTGCTCAGAAATAGCTTGAATCCGGAAGCTCGGATCAGCACCTCGAGACGAACATAGTGCAATCGGTGTCTGATTGTCGGACTGATCAATAATGACTCTCCTCAAATCCAAAGCAACTTCATCAGAATCCATTAATTCTGTCCAAGACTCATTAATGGTATCCACATATTTCTCTGAGCTCACTGCTAGTGTCCAAAGCAGTCGGTAGAGCATTGTTCTGTTGTCTAGAGTTAGTTTCAGTCGCGTACTGTGCAATCCCAACTTACCATCAGTTTGCTGCCACAGTCCCTTCTCCGCCTGTAACGCGTCGCCAGTGCTATCAATTTTGAACCGCTTCTTTGCTTCAGCCAAAGACTTCTCAGAACTGACATCGACTTCAACCTCGGCCAGCTGCTGGAAGACATCAAAATCAAAGTCTCCCTTGTAGAGATACACCAGAATTGACTTCAAGAGCACTTGGTCCTCCTTGAGTAGTCCACATGATACTCGTTCATAGGTTTCAACGTACAGCTGTTTCACCAACTTATCCACACGCTTTTGTGAATATTCCACGTTAGCCTTCAGAGACGACTCCAGAATTTGAAAGAAAAATTCCAGAGAAAACTGATAGACCGGCTGCACACGTGCCAGCGCCTCAAGCACTGCGAATAGACGACTGCAGTGACTTCCAAGAGGTCTGTACAGCTCCATATTCTCGTTGAGAACTTGGAAAATCTGCTCACCCTCTTCAATTTTTTGAGAGATCTCACTCCATTCAACTTTCAGTGTTTCAAGAGTGTCAACAACACTGTCGTTGTCAAGCAAGCTCCCCTCAGATTCGTTGAGTGCTGCAAGCAGGTTTTCTTCCAGTAGGCGGAGGCCTACACGGTACTCGCCTTGGACCTTCAGTATCTCTCGTCGTTTCGCTTCTATGTCAGGCCGGACTCTGAGCAATATAGCGTTGAGTGCTTGACTCTCAAGGCTGCTTCGCGTGACCGTGAAATTGACCAATGTGGTTCGACTTGAGATGTGGGGAGGAACACAGATGGAGGGATCACGCGAGAAAAGATACATCCTGAACCCAGGAGAAAAGTCAATATCCTGGCGGCCAAGTTCCAGAAGTGTGCGACCACCTGCGCGCTTGTACTCACGATTGAGAACACGCGAGATAATCGGATCCAGGTATTCGGCATCCTGGACAAGAATCGGATTACCAAAGCGTAACGCACTTTCAAGATGCTTAATGAAAGCTTCATCGAGGAACGACGTAATGGTCAGGGTTCGGGAGTTGTGTCTGCTCTTCACAAAGTCAATGATCCGTGATGTCGGATCCACGATGAGGGGGTAACGCACACAGCGTTCAAGAATAGCAGCATTTTCTACCGATAGGTCATCCGGAGACAACCCCTGCTCGTACCATTTTAGGCGCTGCTTCGGGTCCACCAAATGCTCAGAGATGCTTCCCAGCCCGCCATCGAACAATATGCTGGCCTGCTCAAGGAACAATCTCCAGCTGTTGAGCAGATCACCTCGAAGCTGGCGATCAAGTCCACCAACGTAAGCAAGAAATCCCGCCGCTAACAGACTGTTTCCAACAATGCGTTCACTTTTGGCTTCAAACTCCTTGACGCTTACCGACCAGCGACTTTTCTCCGACGAAAGGCTGTCAACGAGCTGGATGCTTCGATTGACTTTGTGCTCCACTACGGCCATCTCGCTCTTTATTGCCTGCGTCTCGGTAATAAGAGCTGCGTAGTCATCCTTGTACGTTTCGATACTCTTCTCAAGCTCGTCTATCATGTCAGAGATCGCCTGGGCCTGGGCCTTGGTTTGCACGGCTTCTTCCTCTAGTTGTAAGACCTCATTTTTCAGGGGTCCAACTCTCTCCAAAATAGACGCGTATGCCACCTGGGCTTCAATCCATTGCAGAAGCGGGCCACACGCTTTGCTCGCACGGTTAACTGCATCAAAGTTGAAGTTAGGTCGCGAAAGGAACTCAGACTCCATACGCCTCCGAAGTGATGGAGTCATCTGGCGCTCACCATCAAAGTTGACAATGCTCGCGATGAAGTCATCTCGACGAATATAGAGCTGAACTTCCTTCCAGGAAGTAATTCTCTGTCCTAACATCACACAAACAGATTCCAGAGTCAGCTTGACAGCTTCAGGGGGGTTGCCCATAGATCGTAACTCTGTCAAGTGCTGCTTCTTGATATTACTCACGGATTTCTGAGCTTCAATCACGGCAGGCTCCGCCTTCGCCAAATCGTGATATACAACTTCTTGACGCTTCGCAATATTCGTCTCCTGTATATCGAGTGCGTGCTGAATACGAATTGATGCTTCACGTTTGCGTTCGGCCTCGTTTTGGTTCGACACCATCTGCCGTAACATCTCCTTGGCTTCCTCGCTTTTGGCCTCGAGCTGGGACTTCTTCTCGGCCAGTCCTGTCTTGAGCTCGCGTACCTTAAGAACTGTTCCTCGGATCTTGTCAAGACCAACGTTCAAATGCCGTTGTTGGTCCTCTAGCTGAGTTCGCTTCTCATTCAAGATAACGACGAAGTTCTTCACGAAGACCAGAAACGTACCCGGAGAAGGATTACGTTCACCCACAACGACCGCCTTGTTGCCCTCAGTAACAACCGAACGAACAGCACGGTGCATAGATACAATGGTATGAAGTACGCTTTCGCGGAAGCTCCTGGGAGTTTCCAATGGACCATTCTGAATAGTGGGTGGAACACTGTACTCCGTATTATCAATGTTGACTCGGTCCGTCAGCGAGGAAGCGACTTGAAGCAGTGCCTTGTTGGACCAGTTACCCATCCAGTTCAGCACGCATCTGTTAAATAGAGCTGGTGACGTCGTAGTGTGTGAGTTTAGTCCAGCATCTGAGGGGTTCATAGTAAAGACAACGTGAAGATTTCGGGTGACCTCAGTAGTAAACCATTTATACAGTTCCTCATGGGAGTCGAGGTTGAGGCCCTGTCTCAAAGCCCCTTCTCGGCAAGCCGTCATTAGCATTGTAAAATCGTCTCCTTCAAACAGCCCAGGAACCTCTCCATTGGCCAGCAGCGTGTTCATTCGTTCCAAAAACGATGTTTCAAGGATATTCGATTCGTCAAGAATGAAACAGGTTCGCTGGCCTTGGCAGCCGGCAAGTTTCAAAATCTCTCTCAAATCTGAGGCGAAATCTTCTTCCCCATACTTTCGTGAAGTCTTGAGCTGATGGACCTTAATTCCGTTCATCCAAGCGACAAACCTTGACAGTGTCGTCTGCGTTAGTATAACTTCCATCTACCAAATCGCGGCACTCACTTTTCCACTGGAACTCGCTCCAATCAATATTAGGTGCCCTTGGGGCTGCCTCATCACTCGATCAATTCTGAGGACGTGATCCAGCAAGTCATCGAACAAAACCAGCTGAGCATCGACTTCCTCTTCGCAGAACGTTCTCAGACGTGCTTGGACAAAAGCCTTGAGTTTGTCGAGTTCAACCGGCTGGTAGTTCCGGGAGAGCCAGTTCGAATACAATATAGGCTGGATCAGTGCAACATTCAGGTCAGTCCCTGGGAAATGATGACGGGCAACTTCAGCCACTAGGCTATTAGTCCAGATGCGCTCATCATCTTCGATAAGACGGTCATGAAACAACCGAAGAGCTTCATGTGCCCAAATGCGGACAAGGCCCTCACTGGAAAGAGTTTCCAAGGCCCTTATAGACTCGAAAGTTCCTCGAACCCAGCGGGTTAGCTCTCGCGGACTGTAGATATAGTGCGCACTTTTCGCAGCCGTAAATTGTGCCTGCGATCTGAGATAAAGCTCAATCATTGCCGACGTTAGATCTTCAGCATGGGCCTTCAACCCAGGAATTACCTTCAAAATGGCGGTATTGTAAACCCTGTAGATCTGCTGAAGTGACTCCTCGCCTGGGTAATCTACGAATATCACCGCCGTGTTCCGCAAGAATCGTGGATTCAGTGGAATACGGCCCACATCGGTCGGTGGATTGCATGCTCCAACAAACTGAATTCTTGATAAGGAGACCCACTTCTTATCCTGCGGACGCCAGAAGCCATTCTCACTTATCATTTGTCGAAGCATTGAGATAACACGCTGTGTGCCATAGCGATCTTTGGCAGGCAGGTTAAGCTCGTCGCAGAATACGACGAGCCAACGACCAATTCGCGACGGTGCAAGAACTGTTCCATTCAGAGTTTTTGTGTAGGAGCAGTGTTGCTCCAGGGCTCTCATCACCAGTTCTGGAGTGGTCGCTTTCGAAAAGTTGAGGCCAACTACGTCGAAATTCTGCGACTTGCGTAATGCGTTGAACAATGTCATAGTTTTGCCCGATCCAGGAGGACCGCATAGAATGACAGGCTTATGGTCGTGAAGTAATCGATAGATGAGAGACTCATGTCGTACGGTGTCCACCGTGGGAACCACAACGTCTGTCGTAGCTATTGTGTTGCCGTCGACCTCAAAGTATGGGACCTTACTGATCCACTTCTCCCATTGATTCTGTGACGTTGCCGACGCGGGTACGGGATCGTAGTCGAGAAGCGAAGAGTTGGATTCTGGCAGTAAGTCAATGAAAGGCGACAGTGAGAGGAGGTAACGACCAAACGTTTCACGATCATGTGTCCTGCAGTCGCCAGCAAAAGACCAAAGGAGAGCCATTCCAATTGACTTCTTGAAAAAGGATCTGGTTTGCTCCTCGGTAGGGGGGAAATCTAATTCCTGAGCAATAGCCCTCTTCATCCGCAAGCACGCGGACTTGACCATTGAAAACAGCGTACCTAGAGCTCTGCTCCCCGAAAACTCCATAATGTGCGAAAACTCCTTTGCTTTCAGAGCGATATCCTCGATTGGCACAACCTTGAAAATATCAAGCAATGTGTCACGGCCCATGGGATTGACAGAGCGTACCAGTTCAGCTGAGGACATCACGACATCATCCTCGACATCATCAGAACCGTCAGGCTTCACCAGAGCTTTAGTCATGTACTCCAGTTCCATCGCCAAACTGACAACTGTCTGCTCGAACCAGATCATTCCACATCGACTGACTGTTGCAGGGGTTGCGAAGTCCAGATTCTCAACCTCAAAGAGAATTCTCACATTATCTGGAAGTTCGATACGCTCTCCATTGGGAAGTGTCAATACCTTGTTGTCATCAAGAACACTATTGAGATTTTCCACCCATTCTGGGTCAACTTCGCCGTCAAAAACAATCCAGTGTCGTTTCTTACTCTCTCCTCGCAGGTTTTCAGAAATCTTGCGGAGAGTGGCGGTGAAAATTCCGTCAGTCCACTCCCGAGTAGTTGGGTCCAGTACTCCGTAAAGGCACTCCTTGGACATGACCTTGGCATCAATGAGGTAATATGCTGACTCTATGCTTTCAAGCAGCTCTAGAGCTTTAAGGACAGTTCGATAGGTTGCAGACTTTCCAGACCCCGACGGACCGACAAGCATGATACCATGGTGAATCTGCTGGAATCTGTGCAGATCGATTGCTTTACCGAGCCACTCCTCCGAGCTTACGAAGCCCAGAGACTCAGCGGAAGTACGGATTGATGCGCTGACTTCATCATGATCGTCAGACACGTAATCAACGTTGACGAAGATGCGCTTCTCAATCCCCAGCATCGCCGAGCGATCCGTAGAAATGAGCTTTGGCGAGATTGTCTCTCTGAGAGCGCGTAAAATAACCTCAGCTTCACCAGACGCCGATGTTTCTACACTCGCCGGGAAGCGTCTGCGACGGAGAGAACCACTGATAACAAGAACGTTCTTCAGAGCACGAAGCCCGAAGTCGTAGTGAATCTGCTCACTGACGCCCACCTTCATAGCTTCAAAGTACGGTACAATGAGACCAGCCAGCTCAGATGCGTGAGCAAATCCCTGAGAATAAAGAACTACTTCCGCAATAAGCTCTCGGTCCGGTTTCGCCATTGAAAAACCACGGAACAGCTTCCGAAGGTTCTCTGGAAGGGTGTTTCGACCAGCGTAGCCAGGGTTCATCGTAATAAAGATTCCAGTTTGATCGTTAAGCGGCACCTTTCTGCCTATAAGCTCAATCTCCTTCTGGTTGTGGTTGATCTCACGTAAGCCAAGCTCAATGGCTTCCACCTGCGAAGAAACCGCACTCAGAATGCGTGGGTTCAAACGATTAAACTCGTCGAAACAACCCCAAGCTCCAACTTGACAAATGCCAACAAGAATGCGTCCAATGGCCTGGTAGTCAAAGTATTCGTCACAGCAGAACACCAGGACAAATTTTCCAAGGCATTGGCCCAGTGCCTTGATTGATTCCGTTTTTCCCGTTCCAGCCGGTCCGAACGGCGAGCCACCAAGGCGCTGGTCTAGTGCTTGCGTCATCGTCAGAAAGCAGCTGTCTACCAGTGGAGTCTGGATCAACTTGTCGGGAATCCCCAGGTACTCGAAGCCGTAGCTGAAGCTCGCATTGGCCTGACTTACTGTCAGACACGTAACGCCAGAGTCAGATGACGACAGCTGATAGGTCATCTGCTTCCGCCAAGAGAAGTCGAATACTGAGGCCACCCTTTCTTTCAAAAGTTGAGAAATGATACCTCGTTGATGTACAAGTTCAGATATGAGCGACTCGCATCGCTTTCGCACTATCACTGTTAGGTCATCTCGGACTAACGAAGCAAGAAGCAGAAGTATGCAATTGTGACGCTTCTCTAGCTTTTCAAGTTCGGCAAAGGAGCTGTCAGTCTTCAAAGCTGTTTCAATAGTCTGCGTCCAAGTCACCTGAGAGGCTAGAAGACTCACTTGTGTAGGATAAGCCTCCATCCACTCAAACAAGTTTGTGCTGTCGATACCAGCTTCGAATATCCGAGATAGAACTTCAACGGACTCACTAAGCTGTTCTGCGAGGTTTTCCCGGATCTGTTTTTCGAGCTCCGCTAACCAATCACGCGCTTTTGGAAACTTCGCCACGACAATAGGAGATGAGAAATGTACCACTTCACCTTCGCGAGAGGTAACACCGCTGATGATTCCGTTCTCCTGATCAAAGAGAAGACCTGCTACACCGGAGAACAACTTTGTGAGATGCTTCTGGGCACGGCGAACATCGGCTGAGTTGCTGATGATTTCGAGCAAGTCCTCATCACCGAGAAAGTAGAACCTCCCGAATCCACGTCGTTCTTTCTCGAAGTACTCTCCTAGGGCCTTCTGGACCTTTGCCAATTGATCTGCCAAACGATCTATAGAGCTGCGGATGCCTGCGATGTTGAGAACGTCCAAGATAAGCGCTGATTTCTGGACTTTGCGGAGGATGACAAACAGCTCCGAATTGATATTCTGAAACCTTGCAGATTCCAATGGCAAGATATGCTTGATCTCTTCGTTCTCCAGATTGAAGATGCCCTCGAGATACACCCATTGCCGTTGTACATCAATCCAGGTATCAAACAGAACGTGGACTCGATTCAATTTGTCCTCCCAAGATCGAGCATCCTCCTCCCAGACTTTGAAGTAAGGCGAGTTATGCATTGCCGATAGTGAACCAAGATGATCGCTGCACTTCTGGAAGATGTCGTCCCAGTTCTTGATGAGCCGGCACTTATTCTGATAGTTTATGAGGTCAAGACTGAAAGAACTCCAGGTATCGCGAACTTGCCGGATGAACGCCTCTAGGGCCATTTCACCCTGAGCAGTTGCGACCACGTCCCGAACTTTGGTGGCATTAACCGAGATGTTCAGGTCCCAGACGTCTCCCAGAGTCATGGACATGAAATATATCCGTTTGCTCGACGTCGTCAGTAGCTGTTCGTAGAGCGTCTCCCAGTGGCGCTCGTGTATAGCCTCCGATTTCAACTCCATAAGAAGCGGGACAGTCTTCAATAGATTCTTGAGGAGATTCTGGACATGCTGCGCTGCCGAATACTGCCGGATTCGTGACGGCATGTTCTTTGACAAATCAACTAGTTCATCTAGCCGTTGCCGGATTTTTCGCGGAGCCACGACTGCCCATGGAGTATCCCGAAGCTCATTAAGAGCCGTTAAAACCGAATCCATGGCATTCCATACGGAACCAAAATCTCGGATTTCCTCCTGCACGAGAGGTAGCCCTGGCAGCGAGATCGGGTCGAAAGACAAAACGCTGGAAGCCTGATTCATGAGAAGAACCGAGTTTGCAATTTCGTTCGACTCACTCTCGTACTTCGTCACCAAGCTGAGACAGGACTTAGCATCTAGCGAGCCCGACACAGGTCTCTCAGTTTGCCATTGTTCCTCAAGTCTGTGGAAGCGGTCCACAACAAGAGCAGCCTCTGATCGAACCTTTGCACGGATGGCATCCTGCTGCTCACCAAGCGTCCGGCTACGACGCTCGAGAATCTCCCGAAGGGCCCCCCATTCATTATCCAGTTGATCCATGAACATCCATGCCGGTGGGAACTGATAACGATATCGTGAAAGGGTGGTTTGGCCTTGGCGGAAGAGTGACAGCTCCGTCTCCCATTCAGAAAGCTTGGACTGGGCCAATTGAATAGATGATATAGCGGCGACAACGAGCTCTGTTGAAGAGGCTTCAATGAGGGAGCTGCGCTCAAGATCTCGACGGACCTTCTCCATTGTAGCGCACGTGTCCTTCATTCGTGTGTTAAGTCTGTTCGCAAACTGGTGGACTATTTCACGCTGCCAGGTGTCATACTTTGCGTTTATTCGAGCTTGGACAGGTTTGAAATCAATCACCAGAAGGCCAAAGCGTTTCGAAACCTCGTTGGTGTCGAAGGTGGTTCGAACTTTGCGAATCTCTCCCAGTATCTGGAGCCACTTGGTCATGTCGTCCTCTAGCATGTCGAACACTGTAGACGCCTCAAGGTCCCACAGTGCCTGGAACTGATACCACTTCCCTAGGTAGGCCTCAGCTTCAACAATGAAGTCGTCCACAATCTCGAAAGCCTTCGTGAGGCGGTCACTTAGTGGTACAGAAATGTCCGAGAAGCTAGTCAGAGTTCTTGATGTGCCCAGGTTGACGTTGAATGTGTTTGCTTCGATACGTTTTAGAGAGCAAATGGGACTGATAAGTTTCTGGAGACTTGTTAGCCACAACACACGGGTCGACTGCACAGGAGGTGACAAGAAAATAACTTGGTTGCGAAGCGTGAGCTCATGAGTGACAATATTCGACGGTCCACCGTGTGCGTTCACATCCTGGAAACCAGCAATCCACTGGTCAATGGCGTTCTGGCTACGAGTAATGAAGATCTGGCGAATTTTATCGTTGAGTGAATCAACAAATGAGGGCACATTCGAGTATGAATCGAGGTTCAGCTTGTCGATGCTTTGCTGGATAGCCGATAGGTGCTGAGAAAATGCAGAAGTGTTGAATTCACACCGGCTCAAAGTCTCGAGCAGTTCACCAATAGTGGTGCAAATGTCACGAGCTGTCGTTGATTTGACTTCGAGTGCGTTCACTGACTCCTCTACGTCGTGGACAAACTTAACGTGCCGGCTGTCACTTGGGGTAGCACTAGCTGACGGACTAGACATGATGGCCTGTAAGTCGTACGCGTGTACAAAAGCCTCCCATTTGAGCAACAATCCTTTCGAGAGCAACTGTAGAAGCGCATTTTGGGTTCCAAACAGCAACTGATCCAACTCAGGTTCACCCCGGAGGGCAGCTACTGAGAGCTGAAGAGAGTGCAAAGAATCTATCAAGCTCACTGCGAAGGGGTACACTCTTTTGGCATCCTTTGCAACACTTGCCACCGAATGAGGAATCTGGAAACTCATCCACTGTAAGTTGCGTACCTCTTTGAACAGAGTAATAACCTCCGCGTCAAAGTTGATCCTTAGCTCCAATGAGCCATTGGCACGAGACCTGATGATGGAGAATACGTTTCCCGAAATCGATAGCGAGCTCGTTTTCCGCATGATTCCGTTTAGCCATTCCTGGAATACTGGGGTGGGATCCAGTTTCTTACGAAACATGGCAGTATCTGCATGCAGCTTCTGGCCCTCCGAGTAGACTTGCCAGCCCTTTCCGAGAATGTCTTCCATCCTTTGCATTGATAAGTCGAGCTGAGCTTCCATCTGGTGCATCCAGCCGATTGTGCCCGCAACCATGGGAATATCCCTAAGTTTTGACATCTCGAATGCGTCGGAGTTGGAGTACTTTTGGCGGAACCTATCCTGGAGTGTCGTGACATCGGACTTGACGTTCTCAATGAGCCGGTTTTGGTATTCCTGGATTGCACCCCGGATAGCTGGACGCACGAACAGCGCATTGAACTTGGAGAATACGCGGAACATCTCACTGGATGTACGTGCGACGGCTAATCGGTCCCTTAGAATGGCAATTATAGCCTGTTCGATCCGTGAGATCGTCTCGTTGTAAGTCTTTTCTGTGGCATCCCACTGATTAATGCCATCTGACGTTAGTTTTAAGATCGAGGGGAGGGGAGCCCCCTATGTTCGTCGGGTACGTACCATCTGAAGTGTCGAGCACATCAAGCTGACGAAAGTAGTCGTATGCGGTGTGGACCTCCTTGAGAGGGTCAAGGTCGGCGAATTCGATAGGCATGGCGGATGTGTCATTCGATAGAACGTTTTCTAGTGTAGTCCTCAGCTTGTCGTGGCGCTTGCGAAACTCCAATATGTAATCGAGACGTTCGGCAGTTTTTGCGTGCCTTGAGTTTATGCGAATAGGAATGAACTTCTCTGAACGCTTGCGAGTCACTTCACGAGCCAATGAAACAAAGTCCTTGATGCATTCATCCCATGTGGCAAAGACATCAGTGACCTGTAGGATCTGTGCTTTGAAGCTGACAAAGTCGAGTAGCATGATGCGTTTGGAGCGAAGGAGTGATTTGATGGACGAGTCGAGATCCCCTGAGATGGCCTCGACAAGAGCCAGCGCTCTCCAAATCGGGTATGGGGTGATTCGGAGCTTTTTGTTAAGATGGCTGAAGATGGAGTCGACGGCCTGTTGGGCTTGGGCGAGACTTGAAGCTGAAATCAACTCATCCAGGGGGAAATCCTTCATGAGTTGGTTGTACCTTCCAACCGTTTCCAGAGCCTCGCTGATGCCCGTATCGGAGAGAAAGCTGACAGTGGCATGGAATCGTTTGGCATGCCGAAGAACCTCTAGGGTCAGAGAGACGCCGGGGCTTTGGAGCTGCTCGTCGATATTCTTAAGGACAACCTCCATTGACACCCAGAAGTTGATTTCTTGGCTTGCGGTGCCACTTCGAGGGTCGCGGGTCATACGTGTGATAGTCTGGATTGATCTAATCCAGGTATTGACGTTGTTTTGCAGGGAGTTGAGGAATGATGTATCCGAAAGCAGTGATGCTGGCTCGACGAGGTCCACTGGGGGGTTAACTCCCTTGTCGCTGGACAAACTAAGCCATCGCTGGACAGCAGCTTCGACTGCTGGATGAAACGCCAACGTCGGCTCGGAGATCTGCGAGTTCTGTTGCAGGTGGAGAAACGAGAGCTCGAGTTCGGTGATTTTTCGGCGAGCAGCGGGAATGACACTTTTATCGTCTGGTGCCGATCCATTTGTTGTGGAGCCAGGATCTGCTCGAGAAGCTCGGCAGAACGCATCAAAGTATGGTCCGACAGCGAAATGCAGCATCGAGTGCAGAACTTCGTAGGGAGACGAGCCAGGGCCAGTCATAGGCAGCACAACGGCCTGCAACTGTGACTCAAGGGAAGCCGTTGAGTCGAGTACGCCCGGTTTCTTGATGACGGCAATGACAGTTTCCGGTTCTGAGTTTGCGGCTATTTGTGAGTCTAGTATGTAGGTGGATTCTTCGTTAGTAAAGGATCTAAAAGCAGATCAGGGGTAAAACCAACCTTTGCTGTCTGGATCCACATGCTTCAGAATGAAGAGCGAACTCGCCTCTGTATCGCAGCTAAAGGCTTCGCACGTCTGAGTCACTTCCTTCCTGGCATTGAAACGCTCGCCAAAGCAGCTGTCCAGTTCGTCTGGAGTCGCACCGGCCAGGGCTCTGCCTACATTGCGCAGATACGCCACGACATCGTCAATGTTGGCTCCCGGAGGAGCCAGCACGGCTTCGACGTTGGCAGGATCCGCAATCTGTGCCATTGCGAAAGACGGGGCGTCCCGTTTTGTGTGTTACGAAGACACAGATCCAATGTTGTATTGGACAAAAGTTATATTGTCTATGGGGCTTTACAGCGCGAGCGCGACGTGAATGTCCGGGTAAGGGTTCATTTTGGTACGGTACGCGAATCAACTAAAATCATATCTCATTTCAAGTATAAACAGTAAGCAAAGTAGGAGACGTTAACAGGAGAGGTTCAGCGGCAGTCCGAAGACAGCCCACTGTCATTAAGCTAGGTCAAGAAGCCAATCCGCTCAGACACTGGCCTTTTTACCCTTCGTGGAGTTGCCAGCCGCGTCCAGTGGCTTGAGCAGCTCAAAAGAGCACATCATGTCGTTGGACACCGATAAAACAGCACCCCAGTTACCAAACTCTCCACAGTAGTTGGGGGCCGAAAACACAGTCACCAGGCGGCGGTTGCCGAAAAACTCGTACCCGTCCTCGACGACCATGTGACCTCGGGCGACTAGGTCAAAGCCAAACTTGCGACAGAATTTGTCGAGCACAGTCTTTCCAAAGCAGTACGACACACCACGGTCGTTTTCACTCCACTGGTATATTTCGGGATCGGGGTCCGACCACAGCAGGTCGCTCAAAAGCCCGCTTTCCGGCACGTCTGTGGGTCGGGTGATATTCATGATGTCGTCCATCGAGTGCAGGTATGGCGACAAACCTCCATGTATGCAGAAGATTTTACCACCAATGGTGGCCGCAATGGGCAGTGTGTTGAAGACATCCACGACCGTGCGCCACAGTTTGACCGAGCAGCGGCGTTTGCACTCGTCGTAGAAGCCATACACCTTTGTGACGCTGGCACACTCGTGGTTACCACGTAGCAGGAACACGTTCTCCGGGTACTTGACCTTGAGACACAACAGCAGCATGATTGTCTCGAGCGACTGCTTGCCGCGGTCGACGTAGTCGCCGAGGAACAGGTAGTTCGTTTTGGGCGGCATTCCACACAGGCGGAATATGCGCAGCAGGTCCGAGTACTGGCCATGAATGTCACCTACAACCTTGACGGGCGTGCCGAGCTCGAGGAGTGTCGGCTGCGACAGGAAGATGTCGGACGCGCGGGCGCAAATCTCCTTCATTTCCACCTGCGTCAAGCAAAATGAGCGCGACTTAGCCAGCGTTGTGCTGCGCGTGTCCACTTCTATGAGCCGTTTGATGTACTCGGAGATGGACTTGGTGGACCTCGTCGAGGACGAGACCTTTTCAGGAGTGGCTGTCGAAGCGGTGGTGATGGACGAGGACGATCCATGGCGATCCTCGGCAGAGAGTTGATTGACGGTTTTGTCATTAGCGCGCGTGTTGGAGCGAGACCTCGAGCGAGAACGCGAGCGCGCGCGCGATTCGGCCTCGAGCTGTCTACGGCGGTCGTCGGCGTGCAGCGGCGGCGTCGGCGGAGACGAACTTAGCGTATCGGCCGACGGCACAGATGACGTCAGCGACGCCGTCGAGACAGACGACGCAACTGACGTAAGCGACGACGACAGCGAGATGGTGCCGCGGCCGGTGGCACCCTCGAGCGGCGCGGGCGTGCCTTTATGGCCTGGCTTGCGCGACACGCGCTCGATGTTGACGGCTTGTACTTGTGTAGTCGATGGCGGCTGTGCAGCTTCGGGAAGCATCAGCGGTTCCATGGCCGTGTCACGGGGTTTCGGTTTCGGCGCCACTGGGGAGCGGGCAAATGCGCGCAGCGACCCGCGGTGCGACTCCTGCTCCAGCTCCGACAGCGTCGGGCTCAGTTTCTTGCGGGACGATCCAGACTTTCGGGTCGGATCTGATAAATAAGGACGGGGGTTATGACCACTACTACCACCCCCACTACTACCGCTGGGGTCGTCGTCTTCGGCAGCAGCCAGAAGCGTAGCTCCGGCGCCGGTAGCAGATGTCACAGCCGAGGTATTGATGGGAGCATCTTTAGAAGGAGAATTGCCCATCGGTTATCAGGGAGAGGAAGGTAGGAGAAAGGCTTTGTTGGGCGGGGAAGAGAAAACGTCATGGCGGTTAGCGGCATTCTGCGCGGCGGAACCGGCGGTTAAGCGGCAACGGCCGCGCGGTGACGTCACGTGGAAATGCCTAGCAGTAGACAGGTCAAGCCAGCCCAGTTTAAACCGGGATAGTGGTCTGGCAGTATTGTTCGTAGTAATGACGGTGTTTAGGCGTATATCTGCCGCTTATTGCAAGTTTTTCGTTCCGTCTGGCGGTGCACGACTTGTTGCTGTAACATGCCTATTTCTCCCGATTAGTCAACACGGTATTTAATTGCCGTATGACCAGAAATAAGAACCGTAGGCGTACTCTTATCTACCAATTGTGAGTTTTTGACCTTCATTTATACTTCATATTTTATTAATCAACCATATCTTAAAGCAGAAGTGACTTAGGCAGGAACCCATCGGATAAATGCTGTGAAGTTACGTTTGTACCATGTAATAACATGGCCATCACCTGTTCAGCGGCCCCCCATTCGCTCTTGTATTCATGTTTCATCGACTCTGCAAGAACAGTTGGAGTGCTCGGTCAATTCGATGAGAGCAGAAAGTTACAGTCGCCAATGAAACCCGACGTAGTTCACCGAATAGTGCCCTCGTGACAGCACTGCTCCTCAATGACTTCGCGCTTGACAGCACTGAGACCCTTCTTGAATTTCTTACCGTCAGTTATCCAGATGGTGTCTTTCGGGTTTCCCCAGTTGAAAGAAAACTGGTTCTCGCCTTTACGGACGCAGAGGACGCCAGAGGTGCGAACACATCCGCACGCACCGACGATGACCCGTACACATGACCCACGCTCCCCAATTAGGGCGTAATGGGTGCGGAGAGTATTCAGGGATATTTCTGGCAGATGAACGAGTCAGGAACAGTCTCGGGCAGGGATATGGACCAGTAGTAGCGAAAAGGGTCCTTGAGAGCATAGTAATTGAGATAGTTCGGCTTGTGGTCAACCGTGGCCACATAGATGTCGCCTCTCATCTTGACCAATTTGATGTCTACCGGCCGACTATGCAGAGTTTCGGCCGTAATTATCTGTAGTTGGCAACCATCAAGACGACACACCGTCAACTTCCATTTCTCACCAAGTGAGACAACGTAGCCCGACCACACATCTAGTGCTTTGACAGGCCCCGTCCTTGTATTAAACGTATTGTGGATGTATCCCGTTTTTACATCAGACACAGTGAGGATACCATCACAGTCTCCCCTGACAATGGTTTTAGCATCGATGGAGCAGACAAGCGTGGGGTAACTGCCATTGAAAACACCGTCCCTAACTGGCAGGTGTGGACATGCATCTGGAGAATTTGCGAGGTCAGCAGATTTCTCCTCTGCAACCTGCTTACGGGAACCAGATGGTGCATTTTTAGACTGCTGTTGTTGTCTTGTTAGTTATCGCTAATGTGATCTCCCCCTGTGTAAATAGAGCGCGACCACGCTGCGAAATCGTAAGCTGTACTTACTGGCCAATGTCATCGAGCGTCTCAGTCGAGCCACGGGTTCTTGCTCGCTTGGTACCCGCCATGATGAGAAAGTCAACGACTAGCCTGACTATGTAAGCGTAGTCTTTGTAGTGGATGGAAGGTAATTGAGCACGCAGCGTGGCTTTATATTGCACTAAACCCGGGACCATAAACCATCAATTGCCGGATGAAGCCGCAAGCCGTCCACCCATGCTTGCGATCCTAAATTAAATCCGCACCGCCTTCCTCTTCTGGTATCGCATCGGTTAGGCACAGGCCCAGTCAGCGACGATGGGCAAAACACAGCTCCAGTAGAGCTGTCCACGTATTCCAAAGTGCAGTGCTCTTTGACTCTATGAACAAATGGCGCTCATCTATAGGCATCGTTAGGCAACCTCTTAGTCTTCGGAAGACAAATGAGATCAACGCAGCGGATGACAATAGCGTCAGCCCTGTGTAGACAGACTTAAGTTGCAGCTGTGCTTAACCTTGTACATTAGCATGTCGTCAAACTCGTATCCGAAGTTGCCGCAACTCGTAGGTAATACACAGGCATTGACAGAATGGCAACAGCGTCACGGCTGTCATGGCGATCAGGTACCCGTCTAAATAGGGTTGTGTCAATATGCACCATGACGATCATACGCCGATTTGTCGTACCGGGTGTAGATCCCTGTACTACTGCTTTACACAGCACAGTAGATGGTAGGGCCTCATATCCGTTCTAAGCAGAGAGACAGCTACTAGCTAAGCCTGAAGGAGCTGCTGTTGATAAACGGTGGTACTTTGTCAATCGCTGCCGTTCTCGCTGCCGAATGAGGCGCACAGATGGCAGTCCCTTTCCCACTGGGTTGGACCCGCGGGTATAGCACATGGGGAGGTGTTTCTCTGGGATGTAGCTCTGAAATGTGGATCTGACGTGTAGTTCTTTGAGATAAACCTCTTGGAGAAAGTTCACTGCACAAGAGTCTTGCGAACATCTGGCGAGATCTTCTGCGACGGGCATGCTAAGCGAGATCTGAAACGCACTACGCATGATGCTGCAGGTCCTACATATGAGGCTTGCCCGACTTCACGGGCCTCATTACTTGCGTATGAGGCCCCTCATTGGAAGGATATAAATATCTGCCGCCCTCTTGAGCGGTCAATATTTAACAGGTCAATTATGACGATCACTATAAGTACAGGCGACCCCGAGGTTGTCATTACTGGACACACAGACGGGAGTGTGATCATATCGAATGTCCGTACAGGCGAGGCCTGTGTCACACCCAATGCCCATACGCGCCCAGTCTGTGCGTTGGATACGATGCGTGACTGCGTTGTATCGGCAGGCCATGACCACATGATCAATGTGTATCAACGTCGGCGTCGATGCTTAGTTCTGATGGCGTCGATACGAATGCCATCCACTCCGACGTCTATCAAGCTCGTCAAAATCGGTTACCGCCGGTGTGTTATGGTGGTGTGTAGAGGTTTGGCGTGCGTCGAGTACTACACTACTCAGGTACCGACGACGCTGGTAGGGAGATTTGGTTTGAACAACAGCTTGTATGGCGGCCCTCAGTCGTTCACTCACCTTGAAATCCAGCTCGATGAGACGCGCAGACATTATGTCATTGCCGCGAACGACACGCCCAACTTGCGCATAATCTTCGGTGCAGTGGGACAGCATGCCTTTAGGTCCAGCATTGTCGAGGGAGCCCCGCAGAATGAGCACTCGGTGCCCAAGCTGTCACGGGGGAGTAGGAGCCCCTATGTGTGGGTCGCTGGTGTCGATGAATTTGTTCGTCTAGTGCGGATCAGCAACGGTACCGTCGTTCACAAGCTTGACGGAAATGTGGGATTTGTACGAGATGTCCATGTTATTAAGGGCGACAGAGAGCTTGTGACGGCGATAGGAGATCTGGGAGTTCAGAGATGGTACCATTAGATAGGAGTTCACTGAATCGAGTATTCCCCGACCTCGCATGGTACGTAGTTATCGCCATTAACAAAACAAAAGCATTCCTGATGCGTAACAGAGCTAAGATGTACTCAGCACTGAACTGGTGCAATGAAGAGTCAGTCGATAGGGTCACAGACTGCTCTGCTTAAGGAGAGACTGGATCCAATAGAACTCGAGCTTCGTCGAGTTGTTGTTCACCAGCACACGAAGGATGTTGCTGAATTTGACGAGCTTAACGAGCGCCTCCGATGCATTGAGCTTCAACGACGCGGCGGAACAGTACATAAACTGGTCTTCTCGAGAACTCCAGGCAGTACGGTTGTAGCATCAACGGCGCGAATGACTTGATCGATGCACCCCCGTGTAAATCACCCACTGATGAACCACAGAGGTGCGTCGTGTATCCAGATAACAGTAACAGCAGAAAGCAAGGAGTTCTGGAATACAGATAGTTGGTGTATGCTCTTGTACAGTGTCGCCAGACTCGCAAGAGTTGCATAAATAGGGTTGTGTCAATATGCACCATGCCGAGCATATACCGATTCGGCTTGCACAACGAAGATCCATGGCTTACCGCTACACAGCACTGTAGATGGGAGGGCCTCAACAGAGAGACTAGTAGTAGCTCAATATGAAGGGTTGATGTTGATGGAAGGTGATACGCTGTGCATCGTTGTCATTCTAGCAGCTGAAGGAGGTTCACATAGATGGAAGCCCCTTTCCCGCATATTGGACCCGTGGGGATAACACATGGTGCAAGTCTGTAGGATGTAGCTCTGGGATCAAGCTCTGGGATATCGTTCCCTGAGATGCACCTCTGGGATGTAGTTCACTACACTGGAGTCTTGCGAACATCTGGTGAGACCTCCTGCGACGGGCATGCTAAGCGAGATCTGAAACGCACTATGCATGATCCTGCAGGTGCTGCATAAAATGAGGCCAACTCGACTTCACGGGCCTCATTACTTGTGTATCAAACTCCGCATTGAAAGCATATAAGAATCTGCCGCGCCCTTGAAAGGTCAATATTGAAAAGGTCTATCGCAATGATCACTATAAGTACACACGACCCCGAGATCGTCATTACTGGACGCACGGACGGAAGTGTGATCATGTCGAATGTCCGTACTGGCGAAGCCTGTGTCCCGAACAATGCCCATACGCACCCAGTCAGTGCGTTGGATGCGATGGATGACTGCGTTGTCTCGGCAGGCTATGACAACATGATCCATGTGTATCAATGTGTAGGTCGATGCTTAGTTCATATGGTGTCGCAGAGAGTGCCATCCACTCCGACGTCTATCAAGCTTGTCATGGTCAGGAACCGCCGGTGTGTTATGGTGGTGCGCAAATGCTCGGCGAGCGTCGAGTACTACACTACTGAGGAACCGACGCTGATCAGAAGATTTGAATTCCACAACAACCGCATCGGCCCTCATTCGTTCACACACCTTGAAATCAAGCTCAATAAGACGCGCACCCAATATGTCATTGCCGCGAACGACACGCCCAACTTGCACATCATCTTCGGCGAAGTGGGCCAGCCTTTCAATGCGACTAGCACTGTCGAGGGAGCCCCGCAGAACGAGTACTCGGTGCCCAAGTTGGCATGGACGAATGGGAGCCCCTACGTGTGGATCGCTGGCGTCGATAAGTTTGTTCGTCAGGTGCGGATTCTTGACGGCGTCGTCGTTCGCAAGCTTGACCCAAAGGCGGGATTTGTACGAGACGTCCAGGTTTCCAATGGCGACAAAAAGATTGTGACGGCGATAGGAGATCTGGGAATGCAAAGATGGCAGCTCCCGTAGAACCGGATTGATTCCCCCGGCTCGACAGTAGATCTCGATCTCGCAGGGTATGTCGTAGTTGTCACAACTAATGAAATAAACCAAATTGATAAAGCGTACCCGTTAAGCTTTCCTCGGTATAATATTGGTACAATGTTGCAGGAACGAGTCAGTAGACCAAGGCACAGATTGGTCTGTTTGAGCTAAACTTGACCCTATACAACTCGAGCTTCGTCCAGTTGTTGCACACACAGGCGGTTGTCGAGTTCGACGAGCTCAAGGAGCTTCTCCGATGCAAGTACCCATTCGGTAGTATCCAGAGCATGAGTCTGCGACAGTCGAAGCTTCGCCGTCGAAGTTTGACCGCTAGCAGTTCTAGCCCAGTTGCATCAACTGCATCGCGGGTCGTCTCACCTCACCAGTTCCTATCGTAATGTCACCCCTTTCCGATAGAACAACATCTGGCCGTCCAATACGGGCACAGCAAGCGCGACATCAAACGTACTAAGCCAAAACAGCACCAGATGCTGCATAAAATGAGGCTTGATCGACATCACGGGCCTCTCCGCTTGCATATGAGGCTTGATCCACGTCACGGCCTCATGACTTGCATATGAGGCCCGCACTGCTATAAAGAGTCAGCTGTCCCCCTTGATCAATTTGATCATTTCCTTTACAGACGACTCCAAGTTCGTCTTTAGAGGAAGCACAGGGCATACTATGGAGGCAACTATCATCTCTCCCAAACTCCACGCAGGACCAATGACTGCGATAGATTCCTGGGATTACTTCGTTGTCACGGCAGGTTTTGACAACCTGGTCAATGTGTGTCGACATGTTGGTGAACCCCTTGTTGTGGTAGCGACTAAAAAGATGCCATCCACCCCGACGTCCATCAAGATCGTCGAGATGGACAACCGCCAGTGTGTTATGGTCGTGCGCAAAGGCTGGACGTCTGTCGAGTACTACAGTCTTGAGTCGCTGACACTGATCAAGAGTGTTGCATTCCACAACAGCGACCATGGCCCTCAATCGTTCACACACCTTGAGATTGAACTCGATCAGACGCGCACCCGTTATTTCATTGCCACGAACGACACGCCCAATTTGCGCATCATCTCCGGTGTTGTGGGAAGTTCTTCCTTTACGTCCAGCATTGTCGAGGGAGTCCAGCAGAACGAGCACTCGGAGCCCCAATTGGCCTGGAGGAAGGATAGCCCTTACGTGTGGGTTGCTGGCGTCGATGAATTCGTTCGTCAGGTGCGCATCAACGACGGCACTGTCGTTCGCAAGCTTCAGGGAAATTTCGGATTCATGAAGAAGGTCATTGTTTCCGGCACCAACCGAGAGATCGTGATGGCGATCGGAGATAGGGGAATGGGCAGATGGGAAATCGATTAGCTGGTACTCTCCCTCTCGGTGGTGTCTCTCCATAGTACCCGCCAGGTAGTTCCCATTGCTGTCGCCATTATTATAGTGAATTGAATCAACGAATGAATAGTACCTGAGCCGGTACGCAAAACAGAGCAATACTCATTTGGTAGTATCCAGAGGATTACTCTGCGACTGTCGAAGCTTCACCGATAAAGCTTGACCAGCACTTCTGCTGAGTCGCGCAGATGTACCGAGTCGTACGGATACCTGCAGTACATCAACTGCATCGCAGACGTCTTATCTCGCCAATTCCTACCGTAATGTCGCCCCTTTCCGACATAACAACCTCTGGGCGTCCAATACGGGAACATAAAGCGCGACTTGAAACGTACTAAGCCAAAGCAGCAGCAGATGCTGCATAAAATGAGGCTTGATCGACGTCACGGGCCTCTCTGCTTGCATATGAGGCTTGATCCACGTCACGGGCCCCTCCATTTGCATATGAGGCCCACGCTGAAAGTTATAAAAAGCCTGCCGTTCGCCTCGAAGAGGACAATTTGACCACTGCCTGTACAGACAGCTCCAAATTTGCCTCGACTGGAAGCACAAACGGCAATATGATCATGCAGGACGGAGCAATCACTGCGATGGAGACCAGGGGTGAATTCATTGTCACGGCAGACATTGACAACCTGGTCAATGTGTGTCGATACGCCAATAAATCCATTGCTCTTCTCGCGTCTAAGAAGATGCCATCCACCGTGACGTCTCTCAAGGTCGTCGACATGGACAACCGCCCGTGTCTCATGGTGGTGCGCAAACGCTGCATGTCCTTCGAGTACTACAGTCTTGAGTCATTGACACTGATCAAGAGTGTTGCTTTCAACAACAGCGACTATGGCCCTCTGTCGTTCGCACAAGTTCAAATTGAACTCGATGAGACGCGTACCCGTTATCTCATTGCCGCGATCGACACGCCCCACTTGCGCATCATCTCCGGTGTTGTGGGAAGTTCTTCCTCTACATCCAGCATTGTCGAGGGAGTCTCGCAGAACGCGACCTCGGTGCCCACCTTGGCGTGGAGTAACGAGAGCCCCTTCGTGTGGCTCGCTGGCGTTGATGAATTCGTTCGTCAAGTGCGGATCAGCGACGGCACTGTCGTTCGCAAGCTTGACGGAGAGATGGAATTGGTGAAGCAAGTCATTGTTACCACCGAAGGAGATAAAGAGGTTGTGGTCGGGATAGGAGAGAGGGACATTTGCACGTGGAAATTCAAGTAGCTGGGATCCTCCTCTCGGTGGTATGAATCCATACTACACGCCAGATAGTTCTCAGAGCTGTCGCCATTATTATAGTGAATTGAATCGTTGAATGAAGCGTATCTGAGGTACTCAGAACAAAATAGCACTCATTTTGGTATTATCCAGAGCATTAGTCTGCGATTGTCGAAGCTTGACTGTCGACGTTTGACCGCTAGCAGCTGTATCCGAGTTGCCGACATACCCGCAGTAGGTCAACTGCATCGCAGCCGTCGCACCTCACAGATTGCTATCGTCATGACAGGACATTTCCGTCAGGTACACCTGACAGAACAACCGGACGTCTGCCACCTGTACGCCATAGACGACTCCGTCTCTACTGACCCACACATACCCGAATGACTCCATACTGGCCAAGAGTTCTGGTGATTCCATACTTATTACGAGTACCGCTTAAGCGGGGTGAAGACGACAGTGTTGTAAAACGGCCAATGACTCCAGAGATGATGCACATAGGAATGGGCCAGTCACGACAATGGACTGTGATTCTTGAGGGCAGTGTAGGGAGTCAAAAGTAGACAGAGACATCAATTGGTGTGTCTAAACCTGGCTCAGCCGGGCAGAACTCGAGCATCGTCGAATTTTTGCATCACCAGCACACAGGCGATCGAGCTTGAAGCATAACGGCTGTGCTCACTATCATCCTTGTCCGATACATTGCGCTTCAGCGCCGTTGACGGGGCGGAACTGTACACGACTTGGTCATATCATAGCCAGCCGGCCAGAGCGCAGTAAGTACAGTTAGAACATTAACAGTACATATGACCTTGAAACAACAAATCAGCCACCGGTTCTCTGGTGCATCCGTTGCTTCGTTAACTGCAGAATTGGGTCTTGATATTCGGCTTCTATACCTAGCCCACGTGACTTTCGGTTCTTCGCATCTACCATACACGATGGCCGAAGTGGACAGTTTTGCACACCACTCAACAGAGCGTACGGACGCCCCGAGTGACTATCTCACTCGGCAGGCCAAGCGCAGCAAGCAGGGCGAGCGTGACTTGGCGGCTGTTGCGCACACCAAGACGCTTTACGTGGGAAATCTGTAAGTGCAGAGCCTGATAGATTATAGGAAGCTTGACAGGTGCCATTTGACACATCTTTGTACTGGCCAATGGCACTATAATCGAGTGTATTTGAGAGATTTACTAACTCAGCTCGTTTTACACCTCCGAGGAGCAGATCTTCGAGCTGTTTTCAAAAGCCGGCAACGTCGTGCGCATCATCATGGGTCTTGATCGATTCAACAGGACGCCGTGCGGGTTCTGCTTCGTCGAGTATGAGACGCACCAGCAGGCCCTTGCGTGCATCAAGTACCTTCATCTCACGAAGCTCGATGACCGGGTTGTTCGCATTGACCTTGATCCTGGGTTCATAGAAGGACGGCAGTACGGCCGCGGGCTTAGCGGCGGCCAAGTGCGCGACGAGTTCCGCAACGATTACGATCCCGGTCGAGGAGGTTACGGCAAGCGATGGCTCGAGGCCGCCGAGGACGACCGCCAGGTGCGGGATTAGCCAGTACGTTCTTCATTTATTCGAGGTAGTGAGAAGTGCAGGAGCAGGGAGCATATGAACTTCATCATTGGCTCCAGTACCACTCCAGTAACCGTCGCTGCCTCACTGTAAGTAGCATGTGTCAAGGTCTTGTTGACAGCTCGAAGTCTACATTGATCTCTTCTAATGGCTCAGTAAATGCCTGTCTCATGTCCAGATGTGATCTGTCGACTTTGATAGTAGAGAGACTAGATAGATCTCCATGTCAGATCTAACAGTTCAACTAACACTTCTACTATGAAACTTACTGACAGCTCCATTAGACCCCGAGAGCTATGCTCTGCTGCTCTTTGCTGCTGTGACCTTCGACAGAACTAGACCTACTAGACCCATTAGACCTTTTACTCCTCTTAAACCTCTGTTTAGATCTCCAGCTACACCCCACTGGACCACCTGCTTGGTTTAAGCTTGATTTACCTCGAGGTCAACCTCCTGGATCTGGCCCCCCACAGCTTAACCTATTCGGTTCAAATATTGGTGTTCACAGTGGGTTACTCTACCGTACTCCATAGCATACCGACTTCCCCGTTCAACCTACTTCACCACTGAGAAGCCACGTATTACTCTTCAATCTCTTAATCACTTAATCAGCTCTGTACTCTTCAATGTACTCCACAGTCCACTCACCCTTCTATTGCCCTCCCTTCTTTCCCCACTTGCTGCATGGAACTAGCATCTCCACGGCTTGAGCTGCAGTCGCGGCACTGCCTTTCCTGGCACTGGCACCAAAGTTAAATCAAGCAACTGTCAAGAGCGCCCAATTGATCTCCGCGCTGCAGCTGTTCCCCTCTTCCACGCCAGCTTCTTGGCCCCATTCGTTTAGTTGCAAATGACAATCCTGGGCACCTGTCGTATTTAGCCATGGGGCTGGCATGTGACGGCCTGGGCGCCCACCAGGATCATCCCACTAGACACTCGATCATCACAGTCTCGAGCACTAGACAAGAATGAATTGCACTATTTCCGCCTATTCCCCACTAACACCCCTTTCTGACTCGTTAACTCCCCCTCGCCGAGATCCCCGCCAAACTCGGCGCTATCTCCGCATTCGGATGGCCCACCGTCCAATTCGTCCTGGTCGGAATGCACCCTGGGCTGTGCCAATAAGCTAGCAAACCTGCCTAGCCAGTTGTGTTCGCCAAGTGGATTTGCATATTTCGGCCAATTTGCTCACGGCAGATACCGCATAAATGCCCGCCCGCCCGGTACTCATCTCAAGCCGGCTGAATGGTGTGCCGAGTTAGCTTCGGTCTCACCCGGACATCTGCTGTGGTGCGGGGCGCTCGTTTAAGCGAGCACATGCCAGGGGTTCCGGTCAGTTGCGAGTTAACTTAAATGTAAATGCGACCTCCAACGCTGATCCAACGCTCAAGCTTTTCACCAAGCCAGCAGAGAATCTTGGCTTGGATACACACCCAATCGAGTAATCGCTACAACCGGACCACTCGTTTATCGCTAGCACACGTCACCAGACCATGCCCAGCCTGAAGCCGTCTTTCAATCCATTCTGATACCCCAATTCTAATACTCTCATACTCTAATACTCTCATACTCTAATACTCTCAATACTCAACCCATTCAGTAGTAATCAGTCAGCCGACACAATTGGCCTTTTAAGCCGGACCAATTGGTTTTTAACTGCTTTTAAACCAGCTGACTTAAACTGACTCTACCAGCTGACTTGTGGCTCGGTCAACTGAGCCTAGATACCCAATCGGTTTAGCTGGCTCTGCTGTCAACGTGATGGCGGGGAATTTGAGCATTTGAGACTCAGTAGGTCTCAACATGACAAATACGACAGAACAGAACAGAATAAACATTACTGCGCCCGCTAGTTGCAGTGCAAAAGCACATGTAGCACACGCAGCTGCTCAAAGGGTAATTAACGGCGAACTCAGGCGAAAACGCCCAGTTCGGTGGACCGATTAGGTGGGCCAAAAAGTGACTGTCGCTGGTAAAAGTAGAGTTGACTGCCGTGTAACAGCAAGAGTGTTGTACGAAATTCCTATAATAATGGCATTTCTGTTGGTTCCACTAGCTGAATCGTTGAGCCGATATACGAGCCGACAGACTGCTGTTGATGCGCCAATCCCTTAGCCATCATCGTGGATATTCCGGCAGGCCCACTCGTGCAGAACAGTCGCTGTGCCGTCTCCTTCGCCCCTTGCTCTCAACGTCCTGATATCAAACATATGGCTCTGAGTCTCTCCATTCGTCTTGTCTACGGCCGAGATATCGTCGGTAAAGACCCATAGTGACAGGCTCGCGGTTCATCGTGGCGCCAAAGGTCTATCTTCACACACCCCTCAGTTCCCTCTCAATACCACCAATTACACTGACGAGCTCACAACTTCACTCTGAGATAACAGAAGATGCTGCCGTTGTGCTCTCAAGTCTGCTATACCGGCTGCTTAGTACCCGTCTAGACCAGTCTGTCATAGCAGCTTGAATTAATACCCATCCTGCTTCTGGCTCCGCGGTCAAGTCTGTCTACGGAGCTGCGTTGACTTACTTTAAATTACAATCACACTCCTCCGTTTGTGGGTCTGTTAACAAAGAGTTTCGACTATGTCCGTAGCCTCCACTGGCTGAGGTCTTGGATACCAGCTGTCTATAACAGCTGTCACAATTGGTACTACTACCCCTCCTAGGAATTGTACAGGATTGTTGTTCACCCGCGTGTCTGCAGTTTGCCGATTGCCCAACTGTTATCTGAACTCGGAGACAACTCAAGTGAGCCAAGAACGTTTGGGGGCTTGTAAATTCAGTAACGGGGTCGGCGTGAACTAATACAACTAGTAGAACTACCGAACGCGTCTATATCGTCAGTATACACAGGGCAGTATTCCGGTCAAACACAGTTTATTGAGCACAATTGGATGACCTTTGCGCAGGTTATCTCTATTTAATGTTCCGTAGTCCACGAGCACTGAAACTCCACTGTAGTTCATCTCCTGAAGACACACAGAGCTATGTTAGCATACACGCACTAGTCCAGTTCTTCATCCAAGTAGAGTTCGAAAAGCCTGAATAATAAAACTAGGGAAGAAGACAAGGGGGAAAGAGTCTGTGGGTGCTGTAGTTTTGAGAAGCTGAGGTAGCTGCCCGTATGGATATAGCCAGAATACCAGCAGGGACTCAGCAAGAACGCAGCTACTCAGAGTAAAACTCCAGTTAGCAAAGAAGATGTTCTGGACAACTGCAAAATGAGTAAGAGAGACTCATTTATCGCCACAAAAGTTGTGTATCTTTTGTGCTGGCAGTTTTGCATTCTTCTGGGTTTTCACAACCAGATGCCAGCAGTCACCATCTTGAGAGTTCCATTATACGAGAGTAGACCTTAGATGAGAAGCAGACATGAGGAAGATGTCAAGTCTCACAAAAGTTTGAAGCGGGATAAAACATTCAGGTCAGATTGAATTGAGGCGTGTCTGCTTTGTTCAAAATAATGTCCAAATGTAGAATTCTTAAGCAGGCTTTGAGCAGGCTTTGAGCAGGCTTTTGAGGAGGCGTTTGAACAGAGATTTATAAGCCAGTGATAAGAGTATTGTTGCACTTAACTCCAATGACTCTCAGCTGATGGCATTGATGGCAGTTGCTTGAAGGCAAATGAGTTGTAAGAATGGATCTCAGAATGGATGGTTCTCAGAATGGCGGTTCTCAGAATGGATGGTTTTCAGACGCTTCACAGATAGAAAACATGGCATAAGGAGTCTTGAGTCAACGTTTAATTGAGGTATACTACAAAATACATTAAATAACGAACAGCTGTGGGCGTTGCCGATTGTACAGTGGCGGATATGGCGGATTAATGAAGTCACAGAGTATGGTGACACACGAGGGTCGAGGAGGGCAGTCATTAGGCGTTATACCGAGGTTCAGGCTGCAATTGTGGAGCTGCTGAGGTCGTCGGTGTTTCGGGCGCTGGAGCCAGCGGAGGAGCTAGAGGAGCCACTGCTGCAGACGGAGCCGAAGACGAGGGTGCCGACACGACCGTTGCTTCTGCGTTTTCGGGCGACGAGCTGACGGCCGCGTTTGCCATGGCACCGCGGTACAGCGACGGGACTCGGCGACGACGCGCGTTGATGAACCAGTTGGAAACCTGGTTCAGCGACAGGTTCGTCTGCTGCATGAGGTCCTGCTTCTCGGCCTCTGTCGGGTATGGATAGTGGATGTGGTCTGTGAGCCAAGTCCGCAGGATCTCGGTGACGTGGCGCGGAAGGTTGCCTCGGCGCTTGAAGGTCGGTGTGTAGGTCGTAGCAGGGATTGCTGGCGAGGATTCGACGGCTACGAGACGATTGGGGTGATGGCGCGAGTATTCGGGGGAGCGGGGAGCCTGGTGCATGGGCAGCGAGGCGATATGGCGGTCTCTTGACTGGCGCAATGGAGGAAGCGCTATTGTGTCCGATGGCGAAGTTGGCGAGACGGGGGCAGGCAGCGGGTGTCGCGGTAGCGAGTCTGCACGAAACGGCGGGTACGGAGGAGACGCAGGGGGATGATGCAGGGGACCAGAGGGGAGAGAAGTACCAGCAGCTGGAGCTGGATAGCGCGCATAGTTGTAAGCGCGCGAGGCTTGGTCGGGCCGGTCAAAGGGCGGGTCCGGGCTCTCAGTGAGGGCCGACAGCAGCTCGTTGATGGGCGGCAGCTGGACATCCGACTGCTGGTGGGGGACTACGAGCGGTTCATTGGCGATGAACTGGGGCTCCGAGGAGGTGGTGGGCAGGCGTGAAGCGAGCATGGCGAGCTGGGCCGACGGGGACGACACAAACGCCGCAGACGACACGGACGGGGACGACACAGGACGACTACGCGAGCGTGTGTCGGGATTTTCCGTCATGGGCTATCGCCAGAGATGACGCGAGCACACCTAGGAGCGCTGAGTGTGCCAGTTGTAGGAGAGAAGAGAGAAGAGAGAGAAGAGGGGGAAGAGGGAAAAAGAGGAAGAGTAGAGAGGACAAGTAAAGGAGGACCCGTGAGAAGAGGAGTCAGAATTCAGGAGTCAGCAGGAATTGCAAACACTCAGATTCCAGGATGAGTTAAACAGAATCAGCAGATTAGCCAGGCAGTTAAGTTGAACAGCCAGTCAAGCAGGTAAAAGAACCTGAGTAATCAAATGCGACCTGTCAAAGAGGACCTGTCAAAGATCTGTCAAATAGGACCTGGCAAATAGGACCTGTCAAAGATCTGTCAAACCAGCCAAGCCAGTCAATGGTACACAAGTCTCAATAGTACACAAGTCTCACTAGTCTCACCAGTCAAACCCAAGTCAAACTCAAGTCACACCAGTCAAATAGTCAAATAGTACAACACCAACAAACGAAATCAGAAAACACACAGAGGAAATGGCAATAGCCGAGAAGTAGATGTACAGCAGATCACAGTGGAGCTTCAGTTCAGTTCGGTCAGTTCAGTTCGGTCAGTTCAGTTCGGTCAGTTCACTGCAATTCACTTCACCAGTTCGGTTCAGGTCACTTCAGGTCAGTTCAGTTTGGCTGGCAGATCACGTCGAGTCACACCTTAACCGGCTGTAGCTACCGTGCGGTGCTGGAACTTGCAATCGTCGTCGTCGTCGGGCAGACACCAGCGCTGGATGCATGCTAAGACGGGGCTGCGCACGGGTCACAGGCACGCGGATCACACGGACGTTGATGGATCTGGCGGGACTACCGAGTGGATCGCCCGGATGCAGGCGGGGCCGGCCGTGACGAAGGGGAGGAAGGAAGGAGGGAAGTGCAGCGAAGAGCAGGTTAAAGGGGGGATTGGGGGGCCTGTTCGGGGGCCTTTAGGGGCTTGGAGGGACCTTGGTAGATAGGGGCTTGGAGGCAAGCAGCGTGGGGTAAACGGGCTTAGCGGGCAGGCCACAGCAGAGCTCGGGGAGCCAGAGATACAAAACAGCCGTCGTGGGTGGTCCAGTGGACACGATCAATGCATGGAAAGACAGATGAGGAGCAGCATGTGGGGATATAAATACATGGAAGCTGTCAATACGGGGCAGGTCACAGGCGCACTGGGAGGGTATGCAACCAAAGTTGCTTTTGGCATGCAGCGGTCAGGCGTTGCTTTTAGTTGTTGGACGAGCGGGGTTGCTTTTTGCTGCATGGCTAAAATAGAGCTCGCGGGGCTAGGGCCAGGGCGGGGGGTGCACACGAGGAAGCAGGGAGGAGGAGGGAAGGGAGGTGGAGGTGGAGGTGTAGAGAGAGTGAGAAAGTGAGAGGAGCAGACCAGGGTACAGAGGTAAACAAGTACAGATGTATGGACATGTATGAAACCCATGTATAGGTGTACAAGGGTTTACTGGCCGCCCACTGGCCCACTGGGTCTCCTCGCTCCAGCCGCGCCCGTTGCTTTTCAACCCAACGTGGGCGGTCCAGGCGTGGCAGCCTGGTGCCAACTGCGCGGCCAGTGCGCTGGTGGCGCCCACGGGCACGCCCACTGGCGTCATCTGTCATGCCCGATAGCCAGCCAAGATAAGCGCGTAGCCGGTTAGACGACGCGGAGATGAAGGGTGATAGCTATAGTTTAGGAGTTGTGGTATAGCCTTACTGCTACACTCTACAGCCGAGGCCCAACAGTTCCTGTGCCTTACTTCACATGCTCATGCTTACATACTCATGCTCATGCCATCCCTCTATTCCCACTGTGCTGGGCCGATCGGGTGGACAATAGGCCGTAGCCCCTGGCAAGCCGCGCCCCTGCCCTGGCGGCCTGCGACGACCGGTTACCCGGCGCGGCTGCCGCTGGCTGCGCTCGGCCGTCCGCGTCGCCCGCTGTCGCTCTGCCCGCCGTGCCGCTGCACATAGTCTGGCGCCAGCCCGGTGGGTCCTACACCAACCTCTGTTTGAGCCTCCTGTCAGCTCCTGTCAGCTCCTGTCAGCCTGTTGGAAGCCTTACTGTCTGCTCCTTGCTCCTTCACCTCTTACTGCTTCCTGCCTCCCTTACCCCCTACCCCTCTCGCTTCCTCTCCCGCGGTATCGGCGCACCGACCCCTCACCCCGCTTCCTCCTTCCCGTTAAATACTTGCCCTGCCCTGCTTCGTGTCTAGGGTGGGCGCGCATTGACGTATGCGATCTTGCGTTAGTAACCTGCACTGCCTGCCGGCCAGCTCGTATCGTGGCCCGCTAGTCCTAGGCTCGAGGATTCTCGCTGCAGGGCGCTCGGGCGGTCGATCCATTGACATGAGTCATGCCAGCCGTGTGGAGGAGTGAAGTGAGGTAAAGGGGAGATAGAGATATAGGGAGATAGGGAGATAGGGAGATAGGGAGGTATAAGTAAGAAGTGAAGTAAGAAGTAAAGCAAGAAGTGAAGTAAGAAGTAGATGCAAAGTAGATGTAAAGTAGATGTAAAGTAGATGCAACAACAAGAGCACTGCTGTAATACCCACGGTTAGGACTGGTGACACCTGGTAGACCTAGAGCTCTTACCCGATTGGGACCCGGGGTTAAGTCGGGGTTAAGTCTCGAAGCACCACTTGCACCCATATCAACATAGTTACAAGTATCAAGGCTGCAAATTTACCTGGATACTTCAGTACCATAATACGGTACTTTTATCGGCCAAACATGACTCCTGTCGTACATACAATGGACCACATCTGGTGTCATATCCGGGCTAGGGACTGACTTGCGTACCTGTAAATCACGTACCCAAGTACAACTATGCTTCGAAACAAGCGCTCTACCTATTCGAAACCGCTGTACCTATCCTCTACCTGTGATTTGCTCTCCTTACTCTCCTATGCTTCCCTTCTCCCCTATTCTTCCTTCTCTCCTATTGTCCCCTCTCTCCCTTCTCTCCCATTCTGTCGTACTTTTCTTTACTCCTCCACTTCATCTCCTCCACTTCATCTCCCCACTTCATCTCCGTTCTCGGTCCGCTGCAGCCCTACCCGGCTAACTTGCCACCCACTAGCGCCTGGCGTACCTGCTGTGTTCTATGCCGCCCATCGTGCCACGGCGCTGCTTCCATCGGTCGTATCAATGCCGTCAGACCGTTGAGTGTACGATATGCATGCATACGAGCGCCTTGCCCTCTCGGGATCCGCGCACGGCTTGTCCATCGCCGTTGGACTATCCCTGTCCTGCGATCGCCCGCTAGTGTTCAGCCCCGTCAAGCCAAATGTGTTGAGCTCTTCTTAAACTCCCTTTGTCCGTTGATATCTATATGGTCTCCCTTCAACCGAACCTCCCGGCATGCCCCACACAATGGGTTCCCCACCATCCATGGTCACGTGATCCACACTGTATCATTAGTAAGCGCAAATCAGCCGTGCGGCTCCACGTCCTTTTTTTCACGTACGACCCACGATTCCACCTGGTAGGTAGCTTTCTCCCTTATAACCACTCGACTGGCAACCTCATTCTCTTCTCTGTACCATATTCGGCCCTGGGCCCTTTTATTTGGCCTACTGTGTCACCCCCGCCCCCTGTATCGTGGCTTGTGATCTGCCTCGGCCGCTCTGATCTCGGCTTCTCCGAGGCCTCGTAATATCGCTTATCACCGTTACATCTCCTTCTCCGTTTCTCCACTCGTCTTCTTCCCTCCTCCTCCTTCCCTCCTCCTCCACTCCTCACTATGGGCCTCTTGTCTCTGGGAACTCCCCTGCAGTGGAACGACGTGCGCAAGTACACCTCACACGTCCGCAAAAACGGCATCATCCAGCTCATCAACATCTACAATGCCTCAAAGTCGAAAAAGAACGACTGTCTGCTGTGGGGTGACGAGGTCGAGTACATGGTCGTGGATCTCGACCCCGAGACGCGCTCGGCTCTCCTCTCTCTACGACAGGCCCAGATCCTCGAGGACCTGGCAAAGGCCGAGAAGTCGGGCCAGCTCTCGGTCCACAACGTCTCATTCCACCCAGAATACGGCAGATACATGCTTGAGGCCACCCCAGCACGCCCCTTCACCGGCGACTTCAAGGATCTGCTCCTCGTCGAAGCCAACATGGCCACGCGCCGAGCAATTGCCAAGAAACACATGAAGCCAAGCGAGATCCCGCTCACGCTCACGTCGTACCCCATGCTGGGTGTCGGCCACTTCACGGCCCCTTACTACCCGCCCACGGGCCCTGCATCGCGCTCCTTTTTCCTCCCCGACGAAATCATTAATCCGCATGCCCGTTTCCCGACCCTCACCGCCAACATCCGCACCCGCCGAGGAAGCAAGGTTGCTATCAACGTGCCCATCTACCATGACACAAATACCCCGGCTCCTTTCAAGGACCCGACTATCCCGTGGGATCGTGATCTGTTCCCTGAGGACAGCAATGCCCGCAATGGCGCTGCTCTACTCGACCACATCTACATGGACTCGATGGGTTTCGGCATGGGCTGCTGCTGCCTGCAGATTACCTTCCAGGCAACCGATGTCGACGAAGCGCGTCACCTCTACGACCAGCTAGCTCCCCTGGCGCCGATTATGCTAGCTCTCACTGCCGCGTCGCCCATTTACCGAGGCTACCTGTCGGATCAGGACGCTCGTTGGAACGTCATTGCTGGATCCGTCGACGACCGTACCACCGTTGAGCGTGGCGTCGATCCCGTCACTGACGCCAACAGAAGCACCGTCATTGACACCAACTCGAGCGTCACTATTCCCAAGTCACGCTACGACTCCATTGACTGCTACATCTCGAAGGACCTGACCGATCCTGAGACTCGTGCTCACTACAACGACTCGAAGCTTGTCGTCAACAACGCCATTCGTTCGCAGCTCAAGGATGCAGGCTTTGACGATCTTTTGGCCGATCATTTTGCCCACCTGTTCATCCGCGACCCGATTGTCGTTTTTGAGGAGCTCGTCAACCAGGACAACTCCGTCGAGAGTGACCATTTTGAGAACATCCAGTCGACCAACTGGCAGACCATCCGCTTCAAGCCCCCGCCTCCAGGCGAGTCCCAGATCGGCTGGCGTGTCGAGTTCCGACCCATGGAGGTCCAGCTTACTGACTTTGAAAACGCAGCATTCTCCGTCTTCATTGTGCTTGTCACACGCATCATCCTGTCATACCGCCTCAACTTCTACATGCCCATCTCCAAGGTGGATGAGAACATGAAGGTGGCCCACTACCGGGACGCTGTTCGCCAGAACAAGTTTTGGTTCCGAACGAACGTGGAGGACGAAGAGCTATCTTCGCCCAGCAATGGAAGCGCCAATGGAAGTGCCAATGGAAGCGCCAACGGAGCTGCCAACGGCTCGGGCTCTACCAACGGGCATGCTCAATTCGGCGAATACTCGCAACTGTGCATTAACGATATCATTAACGGAGGCTCGAACTTTGTCGGTCTCGTGCCGCTAATCCGTCGCTATCTGCAGTGCATGAACATTGAGTTTGACGTTCTGTGTGCCCTCGACCGCTACCTCAAGCTCGTGTCGCAGCGGGCCAGCGGCCAACTTTGCACAGCCGCCACCTGGACCCGCGACTTTGTGCACGATCATCCTGCCTATAAGCACGACTCGGTCGTGACACCCGAAATCAACTATGATCTCATGGTGGCCGTCAACGACATCACGAATGGCCAAGGCTGGGGTGAGCAAGGCTCGAAGATGTTTGGCAGCATCCGTCCTTAATATGGCATGCGGTTGCTCCTTTTGATCTCAGCGTGGTAGCCTGGATCCAACATCTGCATACAGTCAGCATGGTAATCGAGGTAGGTGATCATGTCGCTTACCCGTACATTTACCGGCCTATAATTGGCTCACAGCATATGTATTAAATAGAAATGCCCCTAACGGCTTATGTATCACAGTTCAAGTGCCCAGCGCTAGTTATCAGTATAGAGTGCAAGAGTCTGTCACTTTTACTTCTTATTCAGTGCATCTTCTAGTGCAGCTTATGCCCAGCTTTTGACCAAATGCAGCTTCCGCAACTGCCAACGACGCTGACTAAACTCACGGCACGACGTCCGGTCATGCACGGCGCGACGAGTCCGCGCGAGAAGCCGGTGCCAAGATTGCGCCAAGAAAGGCTGTTTCCGCGCTTCCCGTAGGTGCAGTTACGGGTTCAGAGTTCGACCCGTACAATGCCGGTACTTGTCCGTTCAATGCCGGCACTTGCCAAAATCACGTAAGCGAGGCCACTGACAGAACGAGCCACCGAAAATTACAGCTAGATTCGACGGAAGCAAGAACCAGAAGTATCTTGCCAGCTTCAGCATCCACTCTTGTACACCTCTATGTTTGACTACCTGGTGCTTGAGTACCTGCGTGCCTGACGATCCACAAGCTAGCCAGGTACCAGGCGATGAGCTACCAAAAAATTGGCCAACCAGCTAACCGCTAAGCAGGTAACCGGCATCCGGCTCATCTGCTGGATCTACACGGCATGTTTCGGAATCATGCACTGATCTGTGCGCGATGCCATTAGTAATACAGACAGTGGTCCCAACAGATATCGAAAAAAGCTCCAAAAAAGCTTCAAAAGAGAACTTGAGCAATATTGCTCGACACTGGAGTACTCGTAATTGTCAATCACTATAGCCAATTACTATGAGCCCAAGAACCAGTTATATCCGACCCTCCATTGTTCGTGCAAAATAGCAAAAGCAAGCGTACATGCAGGGCGCCGCCGGGTCTCGGATTTAACGTCACAATGCGCCCCGATTAAGGTTGCTGAGTCGCAATGAACCGCCTATCAACGGGCAAACGCCGGCAGGGGAAGCAGGTTCATTGCATGCGATGACTAAGGCTTGGTTTGATGAGCTAGCAGGCGTGGCTGTATAGTGGACGGATCGCCAGACCATAAATAGCGACCGCAATCCACTGCTTCTTTCCTGTATACCAACTCAATTCACTCTATCTGTCGCTCATTGACAGTTTTTGCCTACTGAATTCAATTGCTACACACACACAACTGCAAAATGGCCGTCAGCGTTATGCTCACTGGTGCATCGGGCTTTGTTGCCCTGCACATCCTCAATGAACTGCTCGTCAGCGGCTACGATGTCGTGGCTGTTGTGCGAAACGAGCTGCGCGCAAACGACGTCGCCAAGGTTATCAAGAACCTCGGCCACGACACGTCCAGAGTCAAGTTCGCATATGCCGGCGATATTTCTGTCAGCGGGGCCTATGATGAGGCTGTTAAGGCGCACCCTGAAGTGACGAAGGTTCTTCACACCGCTTCGCCCTTTGTAGTGGCCTCAACAAACTACCGCGACCTCCTCGATCCAGCAGTCAATGGAACTGTCAACATTCTCAAGGCAATCGCAACCTATGCTCCCCAGGTGGACCATGTCGTCGTCACCTCGTCTGTCGTCGCCATGATCAACCGCACCAAGCCTCTCACGAATGAAGACGTCTTCACAGAGAAGAGCTGGAACGAGATTACTGAGGATCAGGCCAAGGCTGGCGGACCAGGCGCCTATGGCTACTCGAAAACTCAGGCCGAACGGGCATTCTGGAAGTTCATTGAAGACGAGAAACCTAACTTTGTCGGCACTACCATCAACCCCCCTTTTGTGTTTGGGCCTTTGCTGAGCCCCGTATCGTCCCCGGACAAGCTCAACACGTCGTCGCAGTTTGTGTGGAACATGTCTTTCACGGGCTCTGTGGATCAGAAGTACGCTACCGGCTGCGTTGACGGCCGTGATGTTGCGTCGGCCCACGTCATTGCGCTCAAGAAGCCCCAGGTTGCCGCTGGAAAGCGCTGGTTCATTGGTCCTTATACTTTCTGCCCCAAGAAGGTTCTTGCCAGTGCTCGCAAAACCAACTTCCCCGCTTACAACGGCAAGTTCCAGGAACTCGACGAGTCAATTGATGCTGACGAGATCGTCAACTCTACATTCGTCGTTGACTGGTCCGCGACGAAGAAAGACTTGGACGGTGATCTCAAGTTCCACTCGTTTGACGACATGATCAAGGATACTCTCGCCTCCTTCAACGAGTTTGGTCTTAAACCTTGAGTCTGGTTCCCTCATATAATGGTATGCAGCATGCTAATGCCATTACTGAACGTTTCCACTTTACCGTAGATGCCAATGTTCTCGTAGTACGAGGGATCTTACGATCATGGAAAGCTTCAAGAGTGAAGTTTATCTCTGGTACCCGCGGATACTCACTACCCTGAACATCTCATCCTCGAAGGGTAGACCAGCCGTAATAGAAGTAGAACTTCATCGAGTAATTCAGTTACATTCTTGACCAGAGAGTGAAGTAGGTCAATGAATCTCGACGAAGTCTAACAATTTGGTAGAGGTTGATTGCAATTGTTAACTCCGACCGTCGGAGAATGTTACTAATGTCGGCCATAAGGCATTCAATCCCACGCATGTGGTCACACACGAGTACGACATAGCAAGTTTGACGATCTTGAGACTTTTATTTCTGTGTCGTTGTTTCTGCCGTGTAAATGGTGGTGTATGGAAGCGAGTCAGCAACTTGCTTTTTGCTGACATGGCTCCGCGGACTTATGAGATGGTCCGGCGTTAACACCACGAATCTGGTCAGCACGGACTTAATCAGACCTGTTATGTAATGGGTCGCTAGGAAGTATGCCGAATTGATCCGGAACATGCGACTTTAGTCCTTAGTGGACAGCGAGGCATCGCCTCCGACAGCAAGCCTGCTGGGAAACTATAAATGTAGCTGGATCCGTCCGGATCAAACTCATCAATTGCCTTTCAATTGAGTTTCTGTTCACTACATCAAATAACAATGACTGCTGGCGTGGTTCTCCTCACGGGAGCATCGGGTTTCTTGGCTCTTCACATTCTCGACGAGCTGCTTAAGAACGACTTCTCCGTTATCGCGACTGTCCGTAACGAGGCCAAGGCGAAGGATGTTGGCAAGGTCGTAGCCAAGCTTGGACACGACTCTTCAAGGGTCGAGTACTCGTACATTGCAGACATTGCTGAGAGCAGTGCCTACGACGAGACGTTGAAGTCGCACCCTGAAATCACCCATGTTCTTCACACTGCTACTCCGTTCATCCTTGACCCTAAGGACTACCGAGATCTGCTGGTGCCAACACTTGAGGGAACAGTCAATATTCTCAAGGCCGTCAAGGCCCACGCTTCACAGGTGTCTCATGTCGTGCTCACGGCATCCATTGTGGGTATGCTAGACCTGACTGCACAGTACGAGGCTGGTACCATCATCACTGAGAAGAGCTGGAATGGCGTTACCGTGGAGGGCGCGAAGGCCAACGGGTTGAAGGCTTACAGCTACGCCAAGACGCAAGGCGAGCAGGCGTTCTGGAAGTTCTTTGAGGATGAGAAGCCGTCTTTTGTTGGAACTACCATCAACCCGCCGTATATTTTCGGCCCAGTTCTCGGCAACGTAACCAAAGCCGAGTCGCTCAACACGTCATCTGGGTTCCTGTACAACTCAGTTCTCACCGACAACATTCCTCAGGACTCGTCTGGATATCTGGGTGATGCTCGCGATGTCGCTGCTGCCCACGTTCTGGCGCTCAAGAAGCCTAAGGTCTCTGCTGGTAAGCGTTGGTATATTGGCCCACACCAATTTGTGGTGAAGGACCTGGTTGAGGCTGCTACGAGAGTTCAAGTTCCTAAATACGCCGGCAAGGTTCGTAAAGCCGACGACTCTGTCGACTCCAAGGCGTTTCTGTCGAGCTCGTACAGTATTGACTGGTCAGCAACTGAGAAGGACATTGGACGTGACATCAAGTTCCGCACTATCGACGAGACGATTAGGGACTCTTTCCAGTCGTTTGCAGACCTTGGCCTTTGAGCGAGTGGGTATAGCGCACATTAACAAAGCTCAATAGTATATGTAGTAAGTGACTAGGAATAGACCGAAGGTACAACTAGCGAATAAGGTGTGTTCAGTGCAGATGATCGGGTAGAAGAGAAGCTGCATGAGAGAGCTAAACGAGATCGAAATGTAATAGACGAGGAATGAACGGGAATAAGGGCTAAACGAGAAGAAAGAATGGCGAGGAACAGGTGAACGAACAGGGAGAAACATGGAGAAACCACGGGAGCAGAAGTAACTAATGAGGAGGAAGAAGAGGGTATAAGCGAGCAATGTACGTATGATAGTGGCTTTTGGAGTAGCTGAGCGGCGTATACATGAGTTCGAAACGGTTAGGAGGTGTTCGAGTTCCTATGTTTAGTTCTTGAGTTCTTCTGATGTTCTTCTGTTGTTCTTCTGTTGTTCTTCTGTTGTTCTTCTGTTGTTCTTCCGGTGTACTGCTGTTAGTTGTTCATTTGGCTGTTCATTTGGTTCTCGTTTAGTCCGTTCCACTGTAGCTTGGAGCATAAGCCAGGCGGTAACGCTGGCGATCGGCGTCGGTTGATGGAGGACCCGAAGTGCGAGGTGCTTATCTTGGCCCAGAAAGAAGCATGCATTGCATGACATGCGCAGCTTAGATGCAATGTGACAGTCCAATCAACGGAGCAGCGAGTGGCAATGGCAGGTTGCTTTTGCTGCAATGCATAAGACTAGATGCGCTTTGCTCCATGCAGCGGGGCTAGGGCCCATGACCAGCTCGAGGCAGCTCGATGCGAGCAGCACTGGCCAGCGAGGTTGTGGTACAAACCTACAAGCGCCGGTAATGTGGCCGGAACGTAGCCGGTAATAAGCTGGGCACGAGGTTGGTCACCTCAAGTTGCCCCCGCCGGATGTGGCCCGTTGCGGCCGTTTGGAGGCCCCCCACCACAGCCGGGCATGGCCGAAGCGGGGTACTAAATGGGCTGCTTGCTGCTGAGTGCTTGCTGCTGGTTTGCTGCCGGGTGTGCCAAGCTTACTGCTTGCGGATCAAGGTGGGCAGCAAATTGCAGTGCTGGACACTGCTTGGTGCACAACTGTGTGGACTGCAGTGCAGCAGGGTTGCAGTTTGCAGTTGGGGCGTCAGGGACGAGGTCATTGGGCTAGCTAGCGCCAGTCACGGGCTCTCCATTAGCCGCTGTCCATCTGTCAGTTGCCCAATCTGCCAATCTCACTTCTGCAATCTCTCTTATGCTGATCTCACCTCACTTCTGCCAATCTCACTCATCTTCCAATCTGACGATCTGGTCTCATCTGCCTCAATCTACATCTTCCCATCTGCCTTAATCTCAAACAATCTGTAATGTAATCTTAATCCATAATCTACTTATCTATACATCAGGCCACTTTACTAATCTACCACTCTGTAATCTACCAATCTACTAATGGGGCTCTATCTCCCCACTATTTTATCGCCTATTATCCCCTCCAACACTGGACCCCCTTTTTCCCCCTCCACATTCTATTCTACCCCTCCTCCACCGGTTGGGCTTGGCAGTTAAGTTGCTAGCAGAGACCAAAGGGGAAGCAGCGGTAGCATGCAGCTCCATGCCGGTGACAAAAAGCGGCTGCTGCGACATACACAACTTTGGGGCAGCTGCATCCGATAGGCGCCGATAGGGGGGCTATCGGGGACAGGTGGAAAGAGCGTCTACACAGGTGTTTTACGGGCTGTCTCCTTCGCGGGACGCCGACATCAGCACTAGCCCATCGTAGCCGGCGATCTGCGTCGCCACTAGTGGTACGGGCTGGGCTCGTCCGGCATCTCGACCTGTCAGCTGGTAGGCGTCTTAGAGCAGGCCCCTTTAGCAGGCGCTCCAGCAGGTACTGATTAGGCTCACGCCGGTTAGACCGCATCGGGCAGTTTGTACTGGCGCTCTACGCCAATCGTCGCTGTAATCAGGGTTTAGTACTTTGGGTTCTTCGTTTGAGTTGCAGTAGATTTGGGTTACTGGCTTGGGTTACCGGCTTGGTCGTTTGGCTTGGACTGTTACTTTGGGCTCTAGTCGGTTTGGGCCATGTGCGGGCGATCGCCAGACGCTGGTGCAGTTGGGGCGCATGCCAGTAGACGCATGGACCACACGCTCCGTACCCTGGCTTAATGCGGATGTAGATCGCCGCGGTGCAGCACCGTTGCTTCTTGTGCTCCATTTAATTATGCGTCTTGACGCCGATCTAATTGACACCGCCAGCAGCAAAGAAGCGTCAACTGCCACCACTAGATCCTGCCGCCCCTTCCAGACGCGCCCGCTAAACGGGGCCCGTGCCATGCCGTATTGCCTCAGTGCTGATCTGCCGGCCCTCCGATCCACGTGCCCTCGTCTGCTCTCCTCCCCGTCGACCCCTTTAGGTTGCCTCGAGGATGCTGTCATGCAATCTTAACTTGGATTCTCTCGTCCTGTTGCGTCTGCTGCAAATTACTGCCTCTTCCACCTTTTGCCCACCTCGCTTCCCCACTTCCTGTCAACGTCAAACCTTAACTTTGCCGATCGCCATAGCTTAACCTTAAGACCTAATGCTACTTGAGCGTTTGTAGACGCTGCATACGGAGATACGGTGCGACAATCGGCAAAAAGTGCGGAGAACGGTGAACCAGGTATTCGCGGGTGTCTCCGCATCCGCGGACTTGTCCAGCGGCTACTCCCGCGCGCTCACATGCTGAACTCTATCGACTGTAACGAAGCTGCCTTGTAACTAGCAGCTTCATCCAGTAGGGTAACAAGTAAGCCTTTTTCTTCTGACGAGGACTCACTTTTGTCCACTCGCCACAGCAGGGTAAGTCGCGAATGCTAGCCGCGCCAGGCTTATCGGGGTTAGGTCCTCATCGAAAAATATTTTGGATCTCCACCAACTTTGACCCAACTACATACTGTACATTACCAAAAATGCCCTCGTTGGCTGACCAGCTCGCCAAACTGGCGGATCCCGAGCCTGTCGGTATGTTTACCTCTTTCTGACCCATCTCGTTTTGACCTGTCGTTCTAACCTAGACTTTGATCCCGAAGACGACTACTCCAGTGGCCCTGAAACCGAAAAGCCCACAGCCACTGAACATTACGTTGAAGTCGGCAAATCGACGATTCGAGACGATGACATTTCCCTGGACGGACCCAAATACCAAGGATCTCGCATCACACGAAGCAATCTGTACGACGATGACGAAGATGAAGAAGAGGACGATGAAGAGGAGGAAGTAGCGGACCAGGAAGACGAAGACGAAGGCGAAGAGGATGAGGAAGAGGATGAGGAGGATGAGGAAGAACTACAGAGTGGTGTAGAGGGTCTTATAGATTCTAACTCTGAAGATTACGATGAGGAAGACGATGAGGACGATGAAGAAGCCGACGAAGACGATGAAGAAGACGATGACCAAGCGGAGGAGTCGAACATCTCAGAGGAAGCCGCAAAGCGCGAACAGCTGAAGAAGATTCTAGCCGCCGAGCAAAAGTCTCTTATATCGCGACTCTCGTCGTCGGCCCAATCTGATGTCCTCAAGGGAGCTGCTGTCAACGAGCAAATGAACATCTACGAAAGCATTGTCGACGCCAGAATAAAGGTCCAAAAGGCCCTGCAGGCTTCGAATGAGCTTCCTCTCACTAGCGACGACGCTATCGAGTATTCTACTGTAGACACCGCAGATGCCCTGAAATCAACTACCCACAGGTGTCTCAAACTCCTCCGCCAGATCGCCGAAACTCGTCTCAAGCTCATGAACTCCGACAAAGTCTTCTTGGGCGACAACTCGGTGACTCTGTCGAAGAAACGCAAACTTGAAAAGGCGTCTACTGACGCCTCTGAACTTGACACACATCTCCACTCTTATCGGGATAGTGTTCTCACAAAGTGGTCGCAGAAGGTTCAGTCTTCGTCGGGATCGCTCGCTCTTCAGTCATCAAAGTTCAAGTCACTGAACCAGACTGCAGCTATTCAGGTGACCACCGTTCTTGCTGATATGGAGCGCCTAGTTAAGCGAACCAAGCTGAACCGAACCGAAGTTAAGATCCTGGGTTCAGAACAACAACCAGTCGACGACGCACCAGACCGTGTCGACTCGGGTCTTCAAGAGGACGCCAACGTTTTCGACGACACTGACTTCTACCGCCAAATCCTGAAGGAACTGGTAGACAAGCGCATGGCCGACTCAGCTGCTACCGGTGGCCTCAAGTGGAGCGTGGCCAAATCGAAAATGAAGAAGACCGTCGACACTAAAGCCTCGAAAGGTCGCAAGTTAAGGTATCACGTCCAGGAGCAGGTCCAAGGTTTTGACGCTCCCCATCCTTCTGTAACATGGACCGACGAGCAGATTGAGTGAGTTATTCGTATTCGCTTCTAATCATTGACTAACGCAGCGACCTCTTTGCCTCTTTGCTGGGCCAGAAAATAAAAATGGACGAGACAGTTCCCTCTGACGAGGAGGCTGAGGAGGATATCGTGGCTACGGATGGCCTCCGCATCTTTGGATGATTGCATTATATATATTAAACTGCAGGAAACGTCCCTGTGCAAGAAAATTGAATTGCATTAATCGCATTCAGCATCACGAGCTGAGGCTAAGTCGTTGTAAGGGTCATCAACATCATCATGAATCGACAAATGTAGTTATAAATAGTAGATCGTAAGGTCATAGAGTCGTAATGTGCCCCATTTCATGAAGCTGTACTGGCGAAAAGTCAATCGGACGTGTATCCAACTAGGCCTGGTTCGGGGCGTGTGGGTGTATTTGACGAGTTGGTAGACTTCAAAGGCCGATTGGAAGATCTGGCCGGCCTTTTCACGTTTGGTGTGAATTCAAACGATGACGACTGATATACAAGGCCTTCGATGACGGCGCGAGCTCTCTTCGAGCTCTTTGAATGAGACGAGAGAACAGGTCGCTGACTTGCAGATGCAAGAGACTCCTCCACCGCGTGTGAAAGCTTTCCCTGGATCAGTGCTGAACCTGCCTTGTCGGAGTCTTGCGGAGTCTCTTCGACCAAAGGAATATCAAGGGACATCTTGTCCTGGAGAGCTCTAGTGTCTCTCTCCCGTTTCTCAATCTTCTTCTTCTCTTGTCGAAAGATTCCTCGCAACTTCTGAGACTGACCATCGTAGTCGTCCCATTGCCGAGAATTTGCCTCGTATAAGTCGGCGATTTTCTTGTTCCTTGTCTGCTGAAGATTGAGCTCCGCCTGTTCCTTCTCGACTTTTGCCAGAGGGTTGTCCTCAGTTGTCGTCTCAGCGGTTCTCTCCACAGCAAGAGCAGCACTTTCGTCGGACACAGTTCGCCGGGCGCCCTTTTCAATCACATACGCGGTATTTTGAGGATCAGTGCGGATCTCTATAGGTCCACCGCACAAGTGGCACTTGAAGGCAAACAGCCATATTGGCGACGAGTAATAGTTCCCGCGCCTCGTTTTGACCGCATTAAAACGAACACCTTGTGTAATGCGCTTGTCACAGCTCAGACAGTAAACGTCGAAAGGAAGCTCGAAGCGCACCGTTCCCTTTTGCTTCCTTCCAGCCAGTTCATTAAGCGACTTGCTGCCATCTACGTTAGCCACGGTCAAACACACTCGAGGAAACTCACCGTAATCTGGCGGGTAGTACTTGTTGTATCCTTGCATGACGACGTCTACTGACAGTCAACCAGAGCGTGTCACGACAAAGCAAGTAAGTTAAACAACATGAAACTGACTCTTTTCAATCTTCATCCGTCTAATATACGGATATTCATGAAGGCGTAAGATTGATCGGCAAAGAGATCAGCCGTCTGGCTTCGCGTCGCGTATTGAATATGAATATTCGACTTGTAGTTTCGACTTAAATACTACACAAGGATGTATGGAGACTTGGCAGCTAAGCTCATCCAGGACTCGAAGCGTACGCTCAATCTTGACACGGTTCCTATCTACCAGGAAGAGCTGGTGCGCAGCATAGCACGAGAAATCCGCGATGTCAACCGAGAAACAGAGCAGTTGATGGTCAAGTATGAAACGGAGCTGGATGGTGCAACTCAGGACCGCAAAACCTCGTGTGCTCTGTTCGTTCTACATCTGTGTATGCGGAGAAACAAGCGGTGTCTGCTAGCATACCAGCGGCTTAGAGCTGAGAGAATGGTGCAGCTGGCATGGAACGATCTCGACCTCCAGGACCAGGATCTCCTGTATAATCTGAACGCCAACGAGCAGGACTATCTTCGGCAATATTCGGAACTGCTAGTCGATTACAAGGGAGAGTGGGTTGACGTGGATCTGACAGGGTCTATGGAGCCTCCAAAGGACCTGTTCATCGATGTGCGAGTGTTGAAGGATGCTGGCGAGATCCAGACCGAGTATGGGTATGTGAAGATTGAACGGGAGTTCGATACAGGTTGCCTAACACAGTGTGTTCAATTTGACCAAGAACAGCCAGTTCTTTGCACGACAAGCCGATGTGCAGCGGTTGATCCAGCAGGGATACCTCCAGAAGCTGTAGTAGGAGCCGTAGCTAGAGGAAGCTCGGCAATTCCGCTGTGCCCTCCTACTGTAGTCTCTGCTGCCTTTATTTATTGACTTGTACAGACTTGTCGTGCCTGTAGATGGAATGAACCACACCAGAAGCTGCGAGACGCCTGGTGAGCACGAAACTTGACATACTCGAGTTCCAAATTCTCACGGAGTAAAGAGTTCCAAACTCTCACTGAGCAAAGACACATCAGACACATTACAATCTACTCTACCAGGTGTTGTCTACTTATATCCTCTCTTGAGCTGCTCATTAGTCTGTCACTCATCTCATACGAGCATATGCCTACGATGGGAGTCCAATTGGAGATACAGCCAATTGAGCCGGGGTGCAATTCACAAACAAAACATTTCACTTCACCCTCTCAGCACATTCGTTCTGTTATGAAATCAAATCTCCAATGGTCCTTTATTTATACTCATTGTGTAGCCTTTAGCCTGCTCGTAGTCTCCACTGAACATTCGCATACGCGCCAAACGGTTACCCTGCAGCGCCACTGCCGTTTACGTGATCAAATCGAGTCCACTCCTCCACATTGTGCACATTCTCAGTTATATATACACAACACAATGCCCCCCAAGGCCGACTGGGAAAAGTACAAGGCGCCTACGGGCGACGAGGATGAGAAGGTGGAAGAGATTGTTCCGCTGTCCGAAGGCGACATCCAGGTTCTGAAGACTTACGTGAGTAGATAGTTGAGGTATCAGTAAGCCGCTAACTCTTAGGGAATTGCCCCGTACGGAAGCTCGCTCAAGCAAATTGACCAGGATATCAAGGACCTGCAGAAGCGCATCAACGAGAAGATCGGTATCAAGGAGTCGGACACGGGTCTGGCGCCTCCTCACCTGTGGGATACGCAGGCCGACAAGCAGACGATTGCCCAGGAGCAGCCTCTCCAGGTCGCTAGATGCACCAAGATCATTCAATCCGACGAGTCACCAGACAAGGTCAAGTATGTCATCAACATCAAGCAGATTGCCAAGTTTGTCGTCAGCTTAGGCGAGCATGTCTCGCCCACCGACATTGAGGAGGGAATGCGCGTCGGTGTCGAGCGCAACAAGTACCAGATTATGCTGCCGCTACCGCCAAGGATCGACCCGTCGGTGACGATGATGACTGTTGAGGAGAAGCCCGATGTTACATACGGAGACGTGGGTGGATGCAAGGAACAGATTGAGAAGCTGCGTGAAGTCGTGGAGCTCCCCCTGCTCTCCCCCGAGCGCTTTGCCAGCCTCGGAATCGACCCGCCGAAGGGAATCTTGCTCTACGGCCCGCCCGGTACCGGAAAGACACTATGTGCTCGAGCAGTGGCCAACCGTACAGACGCTACGTTCATTCGTGTCATTGGTTCGGAGCTCGTCCAGAAGTACGTGGGAGAAGGTGCTCGAATGGTTCGTGAGCTCTTTGAGATGGCGCGAACCAAGAAGGCCTGCATCATCTTCTTTGACGAAGTAGACGCCATTGGAGGTGCCCGTTTTGATGATGGAGCTGGTGGAGACAACGAGGTCCAGCGAACCATGCTCGAGCTCATTACGCAGCTCGACGGTTTCGACCCGCGTGGCAACATCAAGGTCATGTTCGCCACTAACAGACCTAACACCCTCGACCCCGCTTTGCTCCGACCCGGTCGTATTGACCGTAAGGTGGAGTTCTCGCTCCCTGACATTGAGGGTCGTGCTAATATTTTCCGCATTCACTCGAAGAGCATGTCGGTTGATCGCGACATTCGATGGGAACTTATCTCGCGTCTTTGCCCCAACTCGACTGGTGCCGAGCTGCGCTCTGTCTGCACTGAAGCCGGTATGTTTGCCATCCGTGCCCGCCGCAAGGTCGCGACCGAGAAGGACTTCCTCGCAGCTGTTGACAAGGTCATCAAGGGCAACCTCAAGTTCTCGTCCACTTCGCAGTACATGCAGTACAACTAAGGACGAGTAAGCATCAATGTCAGCTATGTTCTGAAGATGTATATATCTGGTTGGCTGGAGAGGCACACGTCAGAGTCAATTCTACAATGCATTGACTGCGTCTTACAATCCTGTGCCTGTCTCATACCTAGGCTAATCAGTCGAATGTGCGTCTTTATTACTGACCATTCTAGTCAAGTTTGTATAGACAAATGCAAATATTAAATGATGTCACGGAATTACAAGATTAATCCGCGGTTTGGCGTAGTCGTGATGTCCACATAACTTCGTATCACGACTCAAGTTTAATTCAGTCCAGGAGTAAGCGATCACAAAGAGACGTCGTTCCGTGAAGTTCGGAGCGGGCGAAACTGGGACAGTTGTAGGCTCTCAAGCGCTGTAACAGCATGAGTCAACAGTCTCAAAGGCCACGTCTGAGCTGAAACGACACGGAGGGTATGCAGTTAAGATGTGGAGTAATATCCTCATTCAGTGGGATCCTCGGTGAGCATAACAATGCAAATATTGTACAAGGAGCTGACTCCTCCAAGAACCCGGTTCAAGACAGAGTTAGATATCTGTCAAAGATGTTCACTCCCACCACGACACAAGGCCCATACCATCGACCTGGCAAGAAGCAATGATCGAGTATGGTGGTTCCTGAGACGACAGCTGCTCTTCCTCGACACCGGTTGGGCGGCGGGGCGTGTGTAGGTTGAAGATCTCCTGTTCTACGCGGAAACGAATCTTCTCGTTTGTATCAATGTACAAGTCGGCATCTGGTGTTTTCCACACCCATGCCTGCTCTCTAGCAACAAAGCTGCAGTTCTCGAACAGCATTGACTTTGGAATGTGGATGTCGTCAAAGAACTCCATTTTCACTGTGTCAGAGGATTCGAGGCTACAGAATCCTTGGATCCTGCTCATATTGAACCAGTCTGTCTGTACACGGTACACTCTACAGGCCGACATATTCACTGTAACTCACCGTTAAGACCCTCTTCAGTGCAGGAGCTGACCCAGCCAACCAGCACTTCTCCGACAAACGGTCGAAACACAATGACCCTGAACACCGCTGTGTTAGAAGAAAACTACTCAACAGATTCGAAACATACTTTTGACAAACACGGCGCCATCTCCGGGCTTTATAAGGCCGTCTCCGAGTGATTCAATGTCGTAAAGACAGATACACAGACCCACGTTGTGCACGACTCGATTGGCGTACTTCTTGTTAATGACATCAGTGAGCGCCTCTCGAGTCGGCCGCTCGAGCTCCGACGGCTCGAGCCGAATCGTGTCGGAGATCTTCGTCAGCACGAACATTGAGCCAATTGACAGCGAACGACAGAGCAGTTTCGTGAAGCTTAACGTCTCCAGGGGGTGAAAAAACTGGCGGTAGGGGTTAGCACAGCCGTGTCGAGTTTGGGTAGTTGACATTTTTGGCGCGGCTGCTTGTCCGACTCGTCCGAACTTCCGGGTAACGCTTTCTCCCAAGTCCCATTAGAACGTCCCTGATTGGCTGCACGTCCCTCACCAGGTCTGGGGGGAAATATCTCCAAGATTTCACGTTCCAGCTTTCTCTACCCAGTTGTGTTTTTGCAGCCGTTGTGTCCTGTGTACTAGCGTCTGACTACAATGCTGAGCGCTCTTCGACGGTCGGTGCGTATTCGTCCTTGCAATGCCTTGATTTGTGACTAACTTGAGAACCGCCAAACCCGGTCGTTCCACACTTCGCGCGTAGCCGCGAAGATATTTGCTGGCCAGGTAAGTACTGAATTAGTAGGATATGGACGATATTGAGGAAGTGAGATGTGTGTCTGAAGCTCAGGGTGTCTGAAAGAGGTTTATGCCAGACTGTGGATCAGTGGAATCCTTGTATCAGGCTAATTCGAGATCTGGAAACACGCAGATATCGGCGATGGTGCAGCGATATCAAGGCTCATTGACGTCCAAATGCCAAGCTCGGTACTCAATTCTGTCTGTGAATTGTGTGAGGTCATCCTGTCATCTGCGGTTTGTCTCAACGGTGGATATTTGGCGTGGAGCTCGATCATGAGTTCCTAAGATCGAGATCTCGTGGTTCACCAATCGCTCTATCATTGGACGACCCTCAGTCAATTCCGGTCTGCAATTCAACAGTTCAAGATTGAACATCTTATCAACTGCCATTCACAGGTCTGAATTGCCGTTATCACTGATTCTCCGCATTGTCACTTACCTCCACTCTTCTATCCACAACTGCCTTGTCCCTCTACGTCTCCTCCTTCGTACTAACCCAGCCTCTCCGTGGACAGGAAGCTAGCAAGCACGTGAGCTCCAAGTACCCTGTCATTGACCACGAGTATGACTGTATTGTCGTAGGAGCTGGTGGTGCCGGTCTGCGTGCCGCCTTCGGTCTTGCCGAGGCTGGTTTCAACACGGCCTGTATCTCAAAGCTGTTCCCCACGCGTTCGCACACCGTCGCTGCTCAGGGTGGTATCAATGCCGCTCTTGGAAACATGCACGCCGACAACTGGAAGTGGCACATGTACGACACCGTCAAGGGATCTGACTGGCTCGGTGACCAGGACGCTATCCACTACATGACGAAGGAGGCTCCCCAGTCCATCATTGAGCTCGAGCACTACGGTGTGCCGTTCTCCCGTACCGAGGAGGGTCGTATCTACCAGCGAGCTTTCGGTGGTCAGTCCAAGGAGTTTGGCAAGGGTGGCCAGGCCTACCGAACCTGCGCCGTTGCTGACCGTACTGGTCACGCTATGCTGCACTCTCTGTACGGACAGTCTCTGCGCCACAACACTAACTTCTTCATTGAGTTTTTTGCCATGGATCTGCTGATGCAGGACGGCGAGTGTGTTGGTGTCATGGCTTACAACCAGGAGGACGGAACCCTGCACCGATTCCGTGCTCACAAGACAGTTCTGGCTACCGGTGGATACGGACGTGCGTACTTCTCGTGCACCTCGGCTCACACCTGTACTGGTGACGGTCTTGCCATGGTTACTCGTGCTGGTCTGCCGCTGCAGGATCTCGAGTTTGTTCAGTTCCACCCCACTGGTATCTACGGTTCAGGATGCCTGATTACTGAGGGCTCCCGTGGTGAGGGTGGTTTCCTCCTCAACAAAAACGGTGAGCGTTTCATGGAGCGATATGCTCCCACTGCCAAGGATCTGGCCTCGCGTGATGTCGTCTCGCGATCCATGACCCTGGAGATCCGTGAAGGTCGTGGCGTTGGTCCTGAGATGGACCATCTCTACCTGCAGCTGTCCCACCTGCCCGCTGAGGTTCTTAAGGAGCGTCTGCCTGGTATTTCGGAGACTGCTGCTGTTTTCGCCGGTGTTGACGTGACCAAGGAGCCCATCCCTGTGCTGCCTACTGTCCATTACAACATGGGTGGTATCCCCACCAAGTGGACCGGAGAGGCCCTGACCATTGACGAGAACGGAAACGACAAGGTTGTTCCTGGTCTTTACGCTTGTGGTGAGGCTGCTTGCGTGTCGGTTCACGGTGCTAACCGTCTCGGAGCCAACTCGCTGCTTGACCTTGTCGTCTTTGGTCGTGCTGTCTCGCACACCATCCGTGACGAGCTCACGCCAGGCACTCCTCTGAAGCCCTCTCCCGCCGACATTGGACACGAGTCAATTGCCAACCTGGACAAGGTTCGCACTGCCACTGGCCCCAAGTCGACTGCTGAGATCCGTCTCAACATGCAGAAGGTCATGCAGACTGATGTCTCTGTGTTCCGTACTCAGGAGTCGCTCGAGGACGGTGTCCGACGCATTACCGAGGTCGACCGCTCGATCAAGGACCTTGGCACAACTGACCGTTCCATGATCTGGAACTCTGATCTTGTTGAGTCGCTCGAGCTCCAGAACCTGCTCACCTGTGCAACGCAGACCGCTAGCTCGGCTGTTGCCCGTAAGGAGTCTCGTGGTGCCCACGCCCGCGAGGACTACCCCGAGCGTGACGATGTTGAGTGGATGAAGCACTCCCTCTCATGGCAGGACAAGCCCGGCGACAACGTCCGCCTCGCTTACCGTAAGGTTATCTCGACTACGCTCGACGAGAAGGAGTGCCCCACTGTGCCTCCCGCCAAGCGTGTCTACTAAGCATGGAGTAAATATGCCCTGGACAATGGATGTTCCGAGGCCTAGCAATCGATTTATTGGCTGGCTATGTCTAGCTCAAATACATTAAATGACAAGCTGATTCACGAATGAAATTCTAGAAGACTTGAAACCTGTCCTGAGTTCGAAATAAATATGTAATGTACATTAATGACGAGTGGGACCATTAGCAGATCCGATTGTCGATGTTCAGTAGTCGGCAGAAATCGTCCGTTTGATTGTTATGAATCTGCGGTGGCTGCGAACGGACCCAGCTATTCTTCTCTGATGCAGCAATGTCATCGATGGTCGGAGTCAGCTGGAGGAAATTATTCGGAATTTGCAGTTTTCCGGCGCTGACAATATTTTGGTCCACCCAGTGCTGTTCTTTAGCAACGGCCTGCTTGATGTTGGGAAGATTATCAGGAGATAGTTCCGTAGCGGAACGATCTGTCACGAAATACGGATGCATCGCTCGCGTGACAGCAAGCCACTCGGGGTCATACTGAAAATCGTCGTGACTGTCCTCAACAGGGATCTTCACATGCTCGAGGAACCGTCGTTTCGGAAGACATTTGTCGAGCGCTAAAAAGGCCGTAACAGGAGGCTTCTGCTGTCGGCTCGGGGAGTTTGCAATAGGTTTGGTATCTGATGATTTGGCGTCAGCATCGACGGATGGCACGTCAATGTCATCGAGAACGATCTCATCTGCATTGGTGACATCATCAGTGATATCCAAGTCAATTGCATCTTCGTTAACCGCCGAGTCGATGCTTACTTTGGGTTCATCTTCAGCCAGATCAAGCACTATCTCGTCACTATTAAACGATTCAGAGTGTTGAACGACTGCTTGGTAGCGAACGTGCAGATGCGCACTAAACCAGTACTTTGGCTTGATCGTTTTAAGCAGCGCCATAGCCGGCACTGAGCCCAGCTCTCCCCTTTCAACATCTTGAATAAAGTGTTTTTTCACTTTTAGCAACCACTTGAGATCGCCGTGTTTCTCAATGCCCGCAGGCCAGTCGTGGCTCAGCATGACATCCACGGTCTGCTGTAGTAGAGATAGCTTCAGCACGTCAAACTGCCGGATGTGATAGGCTGATCTCTCAGTTGAAGAGTTGTATGGCAGTCGCTCAAAGTGATTCCAGTGGTAGTGTCCCGGGTTCCAGATACCTGACATTCCAGCAATGCGTAATCCACGAAAATTGACCACGCTCGCTGCTCCTAAGTAGTAGATGTTGGGAGCCAGCCAGCCTCCATAGAACAGCTCCCACATGTAGCTGCTCGCTTCGTGATTTCCGCCAATGACTACAGTAGGATACGGAGCTTTCCTCTTGCCAGTGTAGTACTCGTGGAAATCGCCCATTTGCCTGTATTTCCGGGGCATAGCGATGCAATTGAGATCCTGCTCATTTCGAATAGCCTGAAAATCACCGCCAATGATCACGAGATCTACGGGTTTTTTCATCCGCTCTATTGCCGCATATATGCTGTTGAGTTCACCGTGACAACACCCCTCAACGACGACGTTGAGAACCTTCTTCGCAGTCATTGTCGTGTGTTAGTTCGTGATTCTCTACATTTCACCTGCAGTATTCCCCCTGAGTTTACCCGGCTGTGACCCCAGTTTATAGTACGGTTACATCCATATAAAGTATGCTGCAGTAACAGACTCTCCGCCTGTGATCCCTCAGCGTCATGGTTGGGTAAGTTAAAGGCTGTTCAGGTTGCTTGATACTTCTCTGAAGCTCTTCTTTGTTGTTCTCTCTAACACAGCGGGCTCAGGAACGTCACGAGGGCGCTCGAAGCGCTACTCGCCAGCGCAGAGCCGGATCTACGACAGCTCGATTCAGAGACTGCGGAGGCCATTGAGGAGTTCATCGAAAAGCATCTACGAGATGAGACGATGGATAATCGAAGGTTTCAGTCGTCGAGGCTTCACGAGGAGCTGGTGCGCATCCACAAGAGCTCTGTGTCGGCACATGCCGAGTCAGAAGCTCTATTCGTACATGCCCTTATCGAACTCGCGCCATGTCTTGTCAACCTTCAGGATATCCGCGTGTGGTTTGCTCACTACGCGAGTCATGCTATTGATTCAGCTGGTCACAAGAACTCGATGGTCTCTTCCTCACGGGAACTTATTCTCAAGTTTCTCTACGGACTGACTGGAGAGGATGAGCAGCTCGAAGCTGTCTACGAGGCCAATGGCCGAGCTGCGGTAGCTTGGGTACTCGATATATATCTTGAGGGCAAGTCCGATTCTCTAGTACTCATCAGTGATGCTGATTCGTCTCTCAAGTCAAAGGAGAGACAACGATTTATCCAACAAAATGCCCGCGACCTCCTCATCCAATACGGCTTCAAGGTCCCTCGCAACTTTTTCGCTGCTATCAGCGACAAATTTAACGTCTCCAGTAATCGCCTGCATCTCCTGAGCCTTATTTCCGCCTACATCAGCTACCAGCCGCCTCATTTGTTCCAAGTGCAACGATCGCCTCTGTTGGATCAACTCTTTGACTGCCTACTGTGGGATCAATCGGTCACAGCTTTGTCCATATGTGGAACAGCAGTTGCCATGGTACTACCGCATATCTGTGACGGTCTAGTGGGAAGGCTACCCAAGCTTCTGGCCATTTACGGTCGCTTGGCAAGCTGGCATCTCCAAGCTGCTCGAGGCGAATTCGACGACGACGAAGATGAAGATATTGACGAGTATGAGACCCACAAGTCAGCGGAAACAAAAGAGGCATTACCGGCAAATGATGAGTCGAACTCAGAACTGTCCAAATCCACCCACTCCTTGGACCAGCCACCAACTATAGAGAAACCCCTCGCTCCGGCGACCTTCACCTCCGGCAAGTTTGAGATTCTCGAAGGCCTTACCAGCATTCAGGATGGCCGGCCGCCTGCTCTCGGACCATTATTCACTTTCCTATATGGTCTATTCCCCTCGAACCTTCTTGCATTCATCCGCGAGCCCACGAAGTACCTCGACGAGATGCACTACATTCGTCCGTTTACCGACTATTGGGACAAACATTCCATCCACAGTCGGTCAATGGCGCTCTTGGAAATTCACGTGCTGAATCCAAGCCTCATCTCGCTGACAAGTGAGCAGGAGCTCACGGATAAGACGCGCTGGATCCACCTCGGGTCAGCCTCGGATATAGCTGCGTTTTGTGTTGCCCTGTGCACAAACTCCCGGGACGGTAATTTGTCCCGAGCTTCCATCTCTGCGCCGACTTCCGAGAGAGTCTCGACTGCTACAAGTGCACCAGTGGTCTCATCTACCGCTCCACAGTTCAGGTCTCCCTTTGGGGACGCCATTCAAGGTGGAGAGAAAGATAATGGTGATCCTCTCGGTCCAAACGAGCACAGACTGTCTATCGCTCAGGATCGTTCCCTTTCCGTTGCCTCTGACTCTTTTGGTACTTCAGACTCTACTGCTCGTCAGAGTATGCTCTTTTCTCCAGCGCTTCATAGCATTGATACGCTGATTCAAGAACATGAGCGTCTGTACAACCGCAAAGATATGCTCGAGAAGCGTGACTCGGTACCCGCCATTCCCGAGGAGCTTAATCTTGACGATCCCCACAGTACAGCCCCTACGACTCCTGTCGCTCCTACGTCTGCTCTGCGCCGTTCTACAGTCGTCGGCACCGGTGTTCGCCCTCCTTCGTCATCTGCAGCAAGTCCTGCTGTAGTTGCTGAAAATGTGTCAAGTCATCTGCCGTCACCTTCGCAGGCTACTTTGGGGCTTAGTCCTCGCCTCGTAGCGTCGGCTGCTCCTGGAGATTCAATGGCCCATACCGAACAGTTTGGTATGGTTATCGAGTTCTACCAGCGCGAGCTTCTCCTCCTACGGAACGAAGCAGACTTTGTTGGATTCATTGAGCGCCACAGTCAGTATCGCATGCGTAAGCTTCGAGAGCAGCTTTCAGAGGCCACCATTGCGCACGCTCGCATCGACAGGTTACTGCACCAGAACAAACAGCTCAAAGCCCAGTTGGAGAAACCGGAACTTGAAGTCGCCAAATACCAGAAGAGTCTGCGGACGTATAAGAGCGAACGTCAGGCGTACGAGGCCTCTCTGGTGCAAAAGAACAAAGATCTCAGGAGCCAGATCAGCCAATTGAAGCAAGAACTGGAAGAGTCGAAGGGTCAACTAGAGCTTGTCGATGGTGAGAAGGCTCAACTCGGGAAGGAATTGTTAGAACGGGAATCTGAGCTTTCCAAACTCGAGCTTCGCTTGACGGAGGCCAGAGAGCGGCTCGAGGTAATGGAGACTCATGAGGCACTCCTGAAGAAAACACAACAGCAGTTGGAGGATCTGGACAGGGATTACCGGCAAGTCGTTGGCGAATCGCCCAATCTTCAAGGGGTTGATGACTCGGCTGAAACCACAGATGCGGAAGAAGGAACCAGAAAGATCGCGAAACCACCTTCTCCTGAGGTTGAAGAGTTACTTATTAAGCTCGAAGATCTACGCATGGCATATGAATCTATCGAGGCTGACAAGAAACAGATGGAAGTCAACCACGCGGAGCAGCTGCGCAGTATGCAGGAACAGCTCCACGAGCAGGAAGACCAGCGCGACGGATGGACACTATCCGGTAGTAAGAATGCCCAAAATGGAGGGAATCGCGCCGAGTCTGCCCGGCAACTCATGGAGAGCTTCAAGGCAGCAGCGGAAGACCGTTATTCTGAGCTCAAAACATCGTATGATGAACTCGTTCAGCGATACGCCGACCTTACTGCCAAAGTTCGTGACATTGCTGTGACTGAGGAAGAGCGCCAGGCTCGCATTGAACAGTCCATCTTGTCGAAACGAATGATGTTGGGCTATGACGGCAGCCCCGAACAGCACGAGATGTATCCGCGACCTCTGTCTCCTACGATCGGGCGTCCCGAGGCACGTATGCGTGGACGTGGAGGAGTTCAAAACACTGTCGGTGGATCCGGTCCTGGACAAGGTGGGCCCGGCCAAAAGCCTCCTCGCCGACCATTCCGTGGCTATGGCTGAACTGTCAGTTTTACCAGAGTCCACGAATACGACTTGTATGAATATTTAAGTGTACTTATTGAATGACGATGTATGACACACATGAACCTGGCTGAACATAGTACTGGCCAAACGTGAATCTGGCTGAAGACCGACTGAATATCTAAGGTTGAGTCTGTTTAATTGTTAATGTGATTTTAATGTGAAGCATAGATGCTAATCACTTGTATGTACATTGCTGCAGACTTTAAAGACGCAGAAACTTCTTGATGAGCTCCTCCTCCTCGGCACGAGCATGCAGTTTTGCGGCCAGATCCATCTTGTTGGTCATCTGCTTCGCAATCTTCTTGCCCGTGAACGGCTTGGCCGCGGGCACGTAAGGACCCACCAATCCGTCAAAGGCACGCGGAGGCTTGATACGGTCAGCGCCGAGGCGGTTGGTATCCTCGGCGTATTTGTTAAGCTCCTTGAGCACACCAACCTCGTACTCGGAGTCGATGCGGTCCTCCTTGAGAGGCTCGGGCCAGACAAACGGGTCGGCCATTTCAATCGTCATCTTCTTGATCTGCGCCGAGCGGTATCGCGGGCTACGAGCCGTCTCACGCTTCCACCGTGACCACAGCAACTGTGTCGTAACATTGAGCGCTCGAAGACCATACAGGTTGTACAGGTAGTCTCGCAGGTCGAGCTTGTTGAAGTTTCGCGGCACGAGGAACTTGGCCTGGTATGGCGTGTGTTTGGCGCTGGGTCGCAGAAGAACGACCTTGGCGTGCGGGAAGTAGACTTCGCGACCTCCGACGGCGAAATGGGGTTTTCCCGAGTCGATGGACTGTTGAGTGCGTTTGTGGAGGAACTCAGAGTAGGACGAGGCTCCATTGAAGAAACGGTGAGGTTCCTTCGTTTTGGTCGATTTGGCCGTAGTGGTCTGATCCGGGCTTTCTTCGGTGGCAGGACGCAGCCGCGAGCCCACCTTTGGAATAAACGGCTTCGGCGGCGTCGCCTGGGCGATTCGCTTCAAAGAGCGAGGCGTCTTGCGAGGCATGCTGATGTTATAGACGAAGCTACGCAGCGAGTGTTTGGTGAGAGTGAAATTTAACGTCCAGGGTAGGGGCCAGCCGTAGTGTATGCGCATATGGTCCATATGCTCCTAGACGGCGGAGATAGCTGGAGCAAACAGAAAGCAACTGGATAAGCACCACAGAGTAAGCCCCTACACTCCTATACAATTGAGTTGAGTAGTGCAATATCAGGAGAGTAATGCATCATTTCATCTGCCACTACATCTCCTTTTATCGCCCGCATATTGGCTGTATGACGAGAGCTCGCCGGAGATTACCAGCCGCACATGCCTGCATGCACGGTTAAATTTCCCAAGTCCCGCGGATTAACTCTGTGTGCTTATACAATATCGGCAATCTCTCCTTAAGCCGACTATGCCGAAACACAAACTGACGACTGTCCAAGTGGCTGCACTTAATAAGCGACGCAAGTCGAGTACGTCCTCGCCCGTCAAAGCCGGGCCGGCGCTGTCCATCGAGCAGCTGCAGAAGGTAAGTGCATAATCAGCCATCTCCCCTAGCAACGCTGACGTCAGGCCCGCGAAGCGACCCGCAGCAAACTACAGCATCTGCTCGAGGAGAATCGACCTCCGAGTCCCGAAGCCGACGAGTCGGATGAGAACCGAGCGAGCCATTCCGCCAGCACCGCCGATAAGCGACATCCGACCCCTGAGCGGTTGCCTGAGGAACGCACTTCGCACGAACCTTCGCTATCGGAGCAGATAGGCCAGGATATCGAGGAAACGCTGTATGAGATGCACGGGACTGTTGATAGCGGGTATAAGACCGACTTCCGAAGACTGTTTACGTCTTTAAAGGTTAGTTGCTTCTTCTCCTGTTTTGCCGGACTTAACTAACTCAGGACACAAAGACAAACTACCGGGCTCTGCTGCTCGACGGAGTCATCTCGGGACCGCAGTTTGCCCGAATGCCGCTCGAGGAGCTGCTGTCAGAGCAGCGGAGAAAGTCGGATGCAACACTCAAGCAGGAAGCGATCCGGCTTTCCACGCTGCCTGAGGTTCAGCCATCCGATATCAACACGCTCAAAGACGGCCGTGAGCGAGAGAAGTGGGGAGTAGGCCGCAGCGCAGCTTCCGTCGACGAGTAGCGGGTATTCACAGACATGATTGGAATTACCGCTACGGAGTGATTGCTGAATGATTTGTACGAAATGCCTGCCGTGGAATCATACGGATGACTGCAAGTGCCTGCTACGAAGTGAGTTCACGATTACGATATGAATGACTACGATATAAATGATTACAGTGTGAATCATCACATTTGCGTGCTTGTCACATTCGCGAGTCGTGCTTGTCCTGGCCAAACAGCTCATCAAAGGCGGGTCCTACGCGGTCGGACAGGTCCGAGGTCAGCATCGAGCGGCCTTTGGATTCGAAGGCAAGATGCGCAGCTGTGCGTGTTATTGACGAAGCAGCAAACGCAGCCAGCAGAATACGCTGGCCCGACGTCAGCTTGCCAATGACTGGGTCCTCTTTTAGTGACTTTGTGTCCCAAAGACCGTTGTCAAAGGCAAGCTTCCAGGCGAGAAACGTCGCCAGTGCTCCAGTCAGCGTATCTCCTTGACCGCTGACTCGTTTGAGTCCGCCTCGGGTCGGGTTTGTTAGTGTAACACTGCCGTCCGATATGTGATCCTCGCCTGCCTTTTGCAGAATCGTCACGTTGCCAAACTTGCGCGATAGCTCGGCACACGAAGCTTGGTCACTACCTTCATGAGGCAGATCCACTGCCCGGCACAGACGAGCGTACTCGGCAACATTCGGAGTCAAAACGGCGTCTGAGTAGCCATGAATGAGCTCTGGCTTGTTCTGGATGAGGAATAGGCCGTCTCCGTCAATCACAATCGGCAATTGTCTCTTTCTGGCAGCGCCTATTATCTCTGCAACGGAGTCGAGCATCAGTTTATCGCGGCCGAGACCAGGGCCAATGACAATGACGTGTACGCGCTCGAGAATGCCTTTTACTCGGCCGACGATGTCGTCAATCGAGGTACCCTTGGGCAAAGTGGCCTCTTCAAACAAGTACGGGTGTACAATGATGTTTGGTGAGTAGCCCTTGATGATGGGACCAGCGCTCTTCTCGCAAATGACGTGAGCCATATCGGCGCCCACGAGTGTCGAGGCCAATGCCGAGAAGTATGGCGCTCCCGTATAGCTAGTTAGCAACACGATTCACATGATAGCATTCCGATGTACTCACTCTTCGCTTCCTCCTATAACGGCGATACGTCCAGCTGTGTTAGACTAGTTCGATTAGCAACGAGTTGACTAGATGAATCATTCGAATCGCCCGAATCGAGTATGATTACTCGAATGAGCGGTTTGAGTCGAATCATGGAGTTCATAGCTTGATCAATGAGTAAGATTGACCCACAGTCCCGTAGCTGAGACAGCTAAGCTACCTCAATGTACAACACTCACCCTGGCCTTTGTGGAAATTGGACTGTAGAGGCGGGATCAGGCGTTTGATCAGCGTCAGCAGCTGCCGAGGCGACGATTTCTCCAGCACCGACATCGTACAGTGGTAACTTGGATGCTAATCTGGGGAAACGTGGGGTAACAAGGTAGGAAGGTAGTACCAGTAGCAAGACAACAGGCAGACAATAGACTTAGGCAGCTCACAGCTATGCGAAGTGTACAGCTCAATCAAAGTAGACTGGTCAGATAGTCTTTAACGAAGTTCGAAATCCTGGTAATATCGGTACTTCAATATGGTACGTTTAGTACTCAATATTCAGGTCACGCCAGGATACCAGGGTTGTTACCGCATCAGCACTTAAGCTAGCAATTGAGCGATACGGCAACAGCAATCGACCTTGGGGCCAAACTCTATAGCCGCGGTGCTAGGCAGCAACCGGAGCCAGCCGGCCTTTCCGCACAACAGCAACCTTAGTCGTGCTGGATGACGTCCCATTACGTGATCGGGCTGGGCTCTTCTGATTGGGCCATGCGGCCACCGCAGATGCGTCTGGGGCATATAAAAGGTGCTGCATGCCCGGCTGACCAACCTCCGTTCATACCAGATTACTAGATTTGCAATTGACAATGTTCAAGTCGTCGTTCCGTTCTGTTCTGGCTGTCTCGCGCGTAGGTGACTGCCATTGAGCTCGCTGTATATGCTAACGAAGACCCGCGCCTTTTCGACCGCTCCGGTCTCTGCCCGACCTCCTCTGAGCCCATGGGCCGCTGCCGCCGGAATCACGGCTGGAGCCGCCGTCGCTTGGTACTCGCTGTCGAGTAACCGCGTTCGCGCCGAGTCGCCTCGTGCCTTTAAGGGCGACAACGAGTGGGTCGAGCTCAAGCTCGATTCGTCTGAGGAGGTTTCTCACAATGTAAGTCCGCTAGTGCTAATGTCGGAGTTAAGCAGTGTCGAGCTAGCACTGCACTGTCGCTCCAGGCGCTCAATTCAGGCGTGAATTCAAGCACTTGTTTCACGGAGGTTCGACTATTCGTTGAGACAGCTTGGTGAACTCTGCTGGCTTTATGCAGTATCATGGCAATATTCTATTGGCAACTGGTTGACAAACAAAGCCAATTGAGCAATTGAGCTGCATATGACGTCTTCCGTCCACTTCTACTCTTGTACATTACTAACTCAGGTGAAACGCCTCGTGTTCGACCTGCCCAACTCCGACGACGTCTCAGGCCTCGTCATCGCCTCGGCTCTGCTCTTCAAGTTCACGCGCGAAAACGGCAAGAACGTGCTGCGCCCCTACACGCCCGTCTCGGATCCCGACCTCAAGGGCAAGATTGAGTTCGTTATTAAGAGGTACGAGAAGGGTCTCATGTCCAACCACGTCCACGGTCTTAAGCAGGGCGACGTTTTGCACGTCAAGGGCCCGCTGCCCAAGTACAAGTGGTCGCCTAACCTGCACAAGGAGATTACCCTTCTTGGTGCCGGCAGCGGTATCACCCCTCTGTACCAGATTTTCCACGCCATTGCCAAGAACCCCGAGGACAAGACCAAGGTGCACCTCGTATACGCCAACGTCACTGAGGAGGACATTCTGCTCCACAAGGAGCTCGACTCCATTGTCAAGAGCAAGCCTGACCAGTTCAAGGTGACCTACTTCCTCGACAAGCCCCCTAAGTACTGGACTGGCGAGACTGGCTTTGTCTCCAAGGAGTTCCTCACCAAGAACATCGTGAAGCCCTCGGACGAGAACATCAAGGTCTTTGTGTGCGGACCTCCTCCCTTCCACAACGCTCTCTCTGGAGAGAAGGTCTCGCCCACTGATCAGGGTGAGCTCGTTGGTGCGCTCAAGGACCTTGGCTTTGACAAGGAGCAGGTCTACAAGTTTTAGGTGCTCAGTCATGAAGGACTAGACGGGACGTATTGCTGACTCTATAAAAGGCAATGATATTTTAACAGTAGCTCAATTAGTCTATCAAGTGAACAGGAGCTGAAGGTAGTTTGCGGTTTGTCATGAGCTTGCTAGTGGTTCGCTGAGTTTCATACGTTTTACCCCTGAGAAGCGATAACGATAAGGGTTGGGGCTATTCTTTTGGTGCCTCGCTGATATCCATTATACTACCATCTGAAGCAGTTTCAAGTTCAAAAGAAACTTCATAGCCATTAACTGTGTCTCTTCTACATCTAAGAACCTCATTGCATCTGAAGGGTGTAGTTAGATCATTCACAGTGAGGCTCGTCCTATGTACTCTACATAACCTACACATATGTTTTTTGTGTGTTCTGAAGCAATTACAATCAGCACTGACAGTACGAACTTGCAATTTTAAATGAAATACCTCAAGTTGAGCAGTAGTCACCATTGTACACTAATAGCAGGACCACTCACTGTAAATAACAAGAGTCTGATTCATACTGGTGGACCTCGGAATCTTTGCTATGAGTACTCGGGTTAGGTTTCAGGGGTAAGTATCGGTTCCGAAGTTTCACCATCTACTGTCGCCCTCTAGCACACATGGGGGATCCTCTAGTATACTGTGAGTACCTGTCACGTATACGATCCATTGCTATTAGTGTTCAACTACCCGACAAGTGCGTACCGCAAAAGATCACGTTCAAGAATGTGCGTACGGGTGTACTGCACTACATCGTCAATGAGCAGCCCAGTTCGCTCGATATACAACTACCAGAGGATATCACTGTCCGAACACTCGAATCACAGGTGACCATTGCTGACCCCAGCCCACTTGTATCAATACGACTGCCTGCATCACCCGAGCTCGCTCGACCAACGCCATCAAATTTGTTTGACAACCCCGTCTCAGCGATGCCATGGCCCGCTGCTGCGCTATCCAAAGCCCAGACAGCTATAAAATGCATCAAGTGTGGAGAAAGACTCACCGACTCGAGCAAAATCACAAATTGGAAGGCCATGCCGTCGGAAAATTGGGCCGAGATGATGGATTTCTGGCACTGTCACAAGCCCGACAACACCGACGACCAGCACTCATACAATCCAGCGTACGCGCTCTCCAAACTGACCCCCTACACTGGAGCTAGTCTTGTCGGGGACTGCTATTTTAATTTTGCTCCAGGTGATGTTTCCGTGAAGGAGAGCACCAAATCAGTCCTAGCATGCCCCAGCTGCGACTACCCCCTCGGATCGTGTGATTCAAAGGAGACGCTTGTGCTATGGAAATGGAATCTCCGGATAGAATCTGGTGATCTGTGAGTGCAAGATGTGATAGCTACAACCCTCTTCTAACTTAGACCACCTGTGTTCCCAGCAGAAATCTTTGTGTCTACAACCCTTGGCAGACTCATTGATGCCCACGCCATATACACCTTTGAGGTCGCCAATACAGACGAAGACAGCCCGAGAGTCTTGGTGAGTTGTGTTACCTCAATATTGAAGTTGTGTTCTAACAAAGCTGTGGATTTTCAATCCTGATATCTCGTACACAACTCTGGAAAGCCCAGCTGGGGAACCGGGAAAACGAGCTTTCAAAGTGCTCTACACCTTTGACAAAACAGAAATGGTGGAGCTGAAGAAGACTCGAGGAGACGTCGAACAGATCAACTTCCCTCCGCATATAATTGACCAACTTCTAGCGCACCTTTGCGCTACAACGAGTCAACATCCGACAAACGCTCGCAGTTTTGGTAAGTGGACAGTCGGGGTTCTCGACAAATTGTGATCCACAGCAGCGCCTGGAGCTTAATGAGAATATTTATACATTTGCTGTTCTAGTCATCTATCAGTCTAGAATCACAAGGCGGGCAGAGCCACTCCCTGGAGGGACTTCCTCATTAAAGGAGCAACCTGCTTTCTGCTGGCATCAGTGTTACTCTGTTGGAAGAGCTTCAAAGTCGCACTCCCCTCTGGGTGTTGAAGAGGAGAAAGGCCAAGTTCGGATCCAAATTCAGTCGCAAACTGGGATACTAGGCGAGTTGCATCTTCGTCCTCAGACCAGACGGCTAGCTGTCTCTGGAACTGGCCCTGATGGTTCTTCGACGTAGCCATGACGCCAGCAACCTGGAGTTGTCGCTCTCGGGCCCATGCTGGAAGATCACTGGAAAAGAAACCAGAATGATGGCTCTGAAGCCAGTCAAATGACTGAACTGTCGAGCTGATACCAAGACGGAGACTCTTACCACTGCTAGGAGCCTTTCCGTCCCATTCCTTATAGTCTTTACGTAGGATATCTCTTGGGGCCATTCCGTCCAGGTTTTTCTTGGCCTTTTGCAAAGCTGCGTAGAATGAATGCTGATCAAACGAGGAGCTGTCAAGAGAGGCTCCTGATACTTCAGACTTTAGGACGGAGTCCAAGATCTTGTAGCTGCTTCTGTCTATGTCCTCGGTTCTCTGTCTTAGTTCCGAGGTGTCGACTAGCATAGGAGCAAGGGACAGCTTTGCTAGCACGGGATCCTGGAGGACGGCAGTCGAGCCAATCTGTTCGGAAAACACCCGATGCCAATAGTCAATAACGAGACTGATGCAGCTTCCAGCCTTTGCAATGACACGCGGTCCCTTGACGGAGTCTAGCGACGACTGGTAGAGATTCTCGTCGTCATGATGGTCAATTATTCCCACGACACGGGAGTCAAACAAGCCTGTGAGCGACTCTGTCATTTTGTTGAAGTCGACGAGAAAGCTGTAAGAAGAGGCTGTAGACTGGGCAGTCAGATCATCCAAGAAAGCGAGGGATTCGGGCGCAATGCCGGTTGTTTGCAGTAGATGGACAACATCTGGTCTCAGTTCGAGATCCTTGCGCGGAATGTTGATGAGAGGAAGCACTTTGTCGGGATGAAAGGCGAATGAGCTCGGTTTAGCAACCAACGCCTGCGTGTACAGATAGGCGCCTACAATCGACGAAACACACGAGTCGAGATCCGAGGCCTCGTTGCCTACAACAAACACAACCCGCTCGTGCGAAGCCAGTCGCACCAGAAACGGCCTCACGCCGTTAATATAGTTAAGAATGCCCATTGTAGCGGGATCAGATCACAACCAAAAATTCCAGTCCCACTGCATTTTGGCATGCGTATGCAATGCAAGTCCCGTGATATGTCTTCAGTGACTCTTCGATTCACCTACATTGCACAAGTGTCAACTACCAAATAAACTGGCGCAACATCAATTAGATCAATTGACATTATTTCGACTAAAATGACCGGTGTTAACGTTGCTATTATCGGTAGGTATATTACTACTGGCGTAGTGGCCTCTAACGTACAGGAACTGGAGTCGTAGGCTCGGCATTCCTGCGACAGCTCCAGACTGTTCAAACGAAGCTGCCAGGTACTTACAATGTCGTTCTTGTTGCCCGCTCGAAGGGCAGCTACGTCTCGCCTGACTTCGCCCCTCTGTCGATTGACTCGTACGACAAGGACGCCAAGCTCGAGAAATGGTCGATTCCTCAGATCACCGAGTTCCTCCAAAAGTCTCCCTTGCCGGTGATTCTCGTCGACAACACTTCGGACGAGCAATGGGCCGAGGCATACCCCGAGATTCTGAAGAAGTCCATCTCGATTGCTACCCCCAACAAGAAGGCCTTTTCGTCGACTCTCAACCTCTGGGATTCCGTGTTCAACTCGGCCAAGCCTGCCAACTCCAAGGGCGGTCTCGTCTACCACGAAGCGACTGTCGGTGCTGGTCTTCCCGTACTCGGTCCCCTCCGTGACCTCGTTGCTACTGGTGACAAGATTCTGAAGATTGATGGAATTGTGTCCGGTACGCTCAGCTACATCTTCAACGAGTTCTCCACCGTCGAGGGCTCGTCTGTAAAGTTCTCGGAGATTGTCACGCGTGCCAAGAACCTTGGATACACTGAGCCCGATCCTCGTGATGATCTGAACGGCCTCGACGTCGCGAGAAAGGTGACCATTCTCTCGCGCCTGTCGGGATACCTCGTTACGTCGCCCACATCTTTCCCTGTCGGCTCTCTAATCCCCAAGCCCCTTGAATCCGCATCATCAGCTGCCGAGTTCCTCGAAAAGCTACCCGACTACGACGCCGAGCTAGACAAGCTCCGCCAAGAAGCTTTTGCTGACAAGAAGGTGCTTCGATTCGTTGGAAAGGTCGATCTCTCGGGAGATGAGAAGTCCGTGTCTGTTGGTATTGAGAAGTACGACTTCACGCACCCTTTCGCTGCACTGACCGGATCCGACAATGTCATCTCGATCCAGTCGGAGCGCTACTCGAACCCTCTTATCATTCAGGGATCCGGTGCCGGTGCTGATGTCACTGCTGCCGGTGTCCTTGCCGATGTCTTCAAGATTGCTGAGCGTCTGTAAGAAGCTCAACCGGACTTCATAGTTGGCCGATAGATAATGCTACAAAGACTCATCCTCTAGTTCCAGAACTACAGACTTGAAATGGTCATTCATGCTTTAGTTGAGCTCCTAAAGAAATCTGTCCATTCGTGTACTTCGATTCATATATCAATGTTCGGCGATTATATACACGTAGTTCAAGACAGCTTGTTTAAGCTGTCTCTACCTGATTGACACTGGAAACCTCCGAAGAAACGTGCTGCTTCCGCTGCCAGTCCTTGAATCCTTCAGCGAATATGGCTCGTAGCTCGCCCTCATCATTGCATATCCGCTCAAGATCTAGAATCAGATCCCTAGGTATGACTGCCGGCTGATGGGAGCCAGGACCCGTCTGAACACCAATACGAGACACATGAAGAGAGTTAATGAGGAACACAAACGATTCATCACCAACAACCTGAGCCAGCAGCATGCCATCTTCATGGATATACTGGCTGTAGTTGTAGAAGGGCTTACCCCAGGAATACTGGATATCGACCTCTTTGTTAAGCAACGTAGAGGCAGCCACCGTATCCACAACAAAACCGCGCCTGGCCAAAAAGTACTTGTGATAGTACAGAGGGTCCTCTGACAAAATAGAAGCAAAATCCTCCTCCGTCAGACCGCCCTCCTCTGTGAGCTCCGTTTCTGAAAGATATGCCATCTGCTTCTCATCGTTCAGAGAAGATGGACTTGGAACGTCAATGCAGAATGACACGTTCTTTATCGAGCAGAATGGATTGTCATTCTGTAGACTGCTAATTTCCTCAAGCGGAGCTTGAACTAAACGTAGACCGTATCTGTCTCCAAGTCTCGTCAAGTTGACAATAGCCTCGTCAATCAGCTTCGGCGTCGTATTCAGCCACTCCATGCGCAAATGAAACGCATTCTCTGGGTTGTGAACCTTGTCAATGTGAACTGACATGAACTCAGGACGCTTTGACCTATTGCTTGGGTCGACGTTGTACTTGATAAGCTGACTGATGAGAACTTTCGATACAGGTTCAGTGCCAGTCGGCGGATTATCTGTGAGATCCGACCGAGCCGTATTTCCCGAGCGGATACTTGATGCCGAGTCCTTGCCGCTCGCGTCAACGTCTGGAGTCAAATGCGTGACCCCACTTCCTGAAGATTTCCGCTTATGCCCTTTCAGACCGCGGAAATATGCTTCGCGCACGTTAGACGATGGAGTGGCAGTGACGGACGGAGTGTTGTTACTTGAACCACCTGATACTCCAGACATTACTGGAGTATTCACGGGAGTGGAGCTGTCAGAGTTATGAGAGTGAAGATGTTGTTGAAGTGCTTGAGTAGCTGTTGAGTGCTGAGAGTGATGCGAACGCTTCGAGAACCAGCCAGTGCGGGAGAATTTGCTCTCGTCTTGAATCACATATTCTGGCATTAGCTGGTAGAAGTAGTATCCATCCAAAAAGCTGTGTCGATCCTCAACGTGTCGGAAAAAACCTTCGTCCATGAGGTTGTTACCAAACTCGACAGCTTGCTCGGTGGTGTCAATGTCAGTAAATGATTCAATTGTCCATGCGACAAATTCGTGTCCAACGAAACAGTTGCGGTGCGTTTTCCAATGCCAGCGCCGGTCAACGAAGTGCACCCCCTTGTCGCTTTGCATCTCAGATGCTAGTTGCTGTAGCTTGATGTTGCGATTGAGACGCTCGGTCGACTTGGAGATTAGCGAATGCTTCTTCCGTCCGTCAATTTCGAGCCGAGATTCTTCATATAGCTGAATCAGAAAAGACCCTAGATCTCCGGTGTAGAAGTTAATATCTGGCGGAACCTCCTCCTTCTTCCGATTTTTGTGGATACGCATTTCTTGGGGAGTGAGGTAGGCTCCACGATGAAGAGTAAGAATGATTCTGCGTAGACCCTCAACGCGAATTTCTTCAGCAGTGAGTTTTTCTGAATTTCCATCCCATGGATTCTTAGACATCGATCCACCTGCGCCTCCAGGCCCACTGCCACCCATGTTAGGGAGTTCAGAAGGAATGAACACAAATCGAATTTTGCACATCTTAAAACTTTCAGCGGATCCCTCACCATATCCTGCCAGTGCTTGATCGATGAGGTTCCAGTTAACAAGACGGATACTTGGGTCGAAGAAATTGCCTTGAGAAATTCGGTAGCCATTGTCGAAGCGAGTCTTGATCAGAGGGTGATAGCTTCGAGTCAACTCATCTTCAGTTTCGTCAGTTTTCGAATAGAGCTGAATGTTAATAGTTCCATAGTGATCAATGGCCAACCGATGGACTTGGTTGCGTCGAGTCATGTATATGCGAATACCATAGTAGTCCTGCTTCGGAATGGTCTGAACGATAAGAGCCGGGTTTCCACCAGGTCGCCTCTGAGCTTCGACTTTGCTAACTCGATCACCAACCACAATCTGGAACCCAATATGGAGCCGAAGTGCAATCATCTCCTCCAGAAGCTCTCCAGAAGTCATCTCTTCCTCTTTTTCAGGATCCAGCGTCACATCGTACAGTTGAAAGGTATAGTTCTTCGCGAAGTCTTCGACGGATGGGAACAGGTCTGTTGCTAAGGGTAAAGCAGCCGGAGCCTTCATCGACTGCCATTTCACAGCTCGTCGCTTAACCGACTTGGGGAAGACATTGCGCCAACGACCAAATTTGGAGATATCCAACGCCGAAGCATTGGAAACTTTTGAGGGATCGCTAATTGTTACCCAAATGTGGTTGTTGCTTCCCTCATTTTGATCCTTTGCCTGAGTAGTAGGAGACGCAGCAGTTACCTGGTTTGCCGCTGCTGCCAGTCCACTGCCGAGTTTGCTCGTCTGCTTGTACAGGTGACTTCGATTGAAGGACCCCTGTCGCGGAGCCATTCCGGGCCGAGCTGAAGACGACGAGACCTTAGAAGAGTCATGGGTACCATCCTTTGATGCCGAATCGCTCGAAGCAAACTCCACCTTCAAGTCACCTGCGGCTATCAAACTCTTTGGCGTCAAAGACGTTCCAATAGATGCTGCGGGAAGCAGAGACATATTAGTTGGCGAAACAAGGGAGTCCTTTCGGGCAGTAGATGAAGAGGCCACGCTATCCAAAGACGTGACATCAGAGTCCGATGAGTGAATGGGAGTTATTTTAGGGGAGACAGCACTCAGGGAAGGAGAAGAGAGGGCAGAACGAGTGCCTTTTCCAAGCGAAAGTAAAGAAGTAAGCGCTGAGACACGTGAGCCTGAGTTTCCTGATGCCAGAACCGAGGTCCCGCCTGCTAAAGCTGCCAAAGCATCTCTGCTTTTCACTTTACTAGTAAAGAGAGCACCCGAGCTTCCAACCTCTGTAGTGGGCGAGGAGATTATAGCGGTGGCCGGAATAGATTTCGACACGGTACTCCGGAGTGCTACGAGACTGCTCACTGAGGTACTGTTCACGTCAGCCATCGATACTTGAGGTCGAAGAAGAACCGAAGGAGTAGTTGTCGATGACGCCTCTTCCAACATCCGCTGGTTCGCAATAGCAGATTTGGATAGATACACGTTTGCATCGTAGTCCTTCATATAAGCCCTGAGCGGCTTATCGGTTGGAATTTTCAGCATCTCAATGCTAATGGCATTAACCTCGTTTTCCATGATGCCCATCATTTGGATGTCGTATATCTTGCACCTTGGTATCCATTGTTGAGCATAACGTTCTGTACTATCCCAAAACGAGATATCAAGCCAACTGGGTAGACAGTTGACAACCTTATCATGACTTTTGTAACGGAACAACGGTGTAACATGAAGGGGTGGACGGCTTAGACAGACAAGATCAATACCAATCTCAATCGAGAGCAACTTCTGGCTTGTATGATACAGAAGATCGTAGTCGACATCGTATATTCCCGTTCCTGGAGTTACGATGAGCACTTGAATTCCAGTTCGGCGCAAGTCACGGTCCGAGAACTTGCTGGAGACGAGAGAAGTCGCAAAATTGATGGCCTCAAGAAGGTTTCCCTTCACTGCCGGTAGAATTCTGCCCTTAATATTACCATTTTCGCTCTGGAGGACGTCCTTGGCGAATCGTGCGAACTCGTATCGCAGCGTGGCCATGATATTACCCCAACGGCTGATGTGCACCTGGTCGACGACTACGCGGAAGTAGTCTTTACGCTCCGCATCACGCTCTCCCTGGCCAAGCTTTGCTGACCTGTTGGACACTGATACGCTGGTAAACAGCACGATGGAGACGATATGATGTGCGCCTTGATCTCGCCAGCGTTTGAAGACTTCAGGAAGGAAGGAATTCACGAGCTTGTGGAACATGATTTCTCCATTTTCGACAAAGTTCCACATCTCCGACGACATTTGAATGAAATAGATCATCCGAGCCGCTTCGCTTCGATACACGAACTTTGTGTTTGGGCCAATATATGCCGAGAATGCTTTGTGCCCGTCCCGGTAGACGTGTTGGACAGAGCTGCGTACCACGTCGCAGTATGAAACACGCTGACTCGAATAGAGGCACTGGCCGATAAGACGAGACGACATTCTCCACATATCAGCACGGGTTAAATAAGTGTCTTTGAACAGTATCTCCACAAGATCAGCTTCGACTTCGTGTTTGGAGGTCTCCGTTAGTGGGGTTACAAGACACTAGGCATCACCAATTGAGATGAACAGAGTCAGCAGACCATATCAGCCATTGACACATCAAGTACTTACCAGCTTCACTTTCACCTTACTTCTCGGCGTTATGTCGAGAAGACTGAGTATGCTGCTACTGACGGAAATCTGAGTTAGAACCTCTAATGGCAACATGGCGGAGTGTTCTTACCTGTACATTGGACATGGACTTGTCGACATCTGGCGGGACCTTACGCACCACGAAATACACTTTGGCCCGCTTCTTGGAGTCGAGAGGCGTCATCTCCGCAACATCACCCTCAAGACTCGCTGGTAGCAGTGCCATATCAACAATGACATCAGCTGGCGATATCCGCGGCTCATGCGACCACAGCACCATTGTTACTGGCGGTGCTTGGAACCGTTCCTTGGATTCGCGCTGGGCAGTGTTGACGGCCGGCACGAACCCCGAAGGCTGTACGTGCCGCGACCCCTGCATAATGGGGACTGAAGGAGACCAAAGTGCCAGCGAACACTTGACCTGAAGATGTACGACTATTAGTCCAATTGTCGATACAATCCTCGATGAACTTATGCCTTCTGTGGGGAATCGATAGGAGACGGACCTTGCCCAGATATCTAATCACGTGATGTCCTCGTATTGTGTCGAAGTTCAGCTTGGACCTGTATTTTCTATTTACTGACAGTAACGGATGGTCGAGTTCCAAAATTATTACCGAGAGTTTGCTCAGTTAGATTTACTGACTTAACCAGTTGAGCTTTAGGCAAATTGCTAAGGGCCTTATTGAGGCTATACTTCTCCGACAGGATTACATCGTATTCGTCACACAAGCTTGAGATAAAGTAACTATCATTTCGTAGCATGATATCCAGTATCCTTGAAACACGAGGCTAGAGACGCTGCATTATTTGCAGTGAGAAAACTGGAGAAGTCCTCAGTTTCTGTAGCTGCTGGATTACTCTCCTTGACCTTGTCGAAACAGGTCCAGCCAGAAGGATCACGCTCAATAAAGTCACCAATGACGTCCAGGGCCTTGTCAAACTTTTCAGACTCTCGAAAGTGACCGTGAACTATCATACGATTAATGAAGTCAACGATTTGGTGATACTCTTCACCATGGCTGTCTAGTTCACCCACTGTCTGGCTGTAAATAACCATTTCTGTCATATGATTCATTTCGAGTGGCCACATGAGGCTGGGAACCTCCACGCCGTAGCTGTTGCCGGGGATTTGACCGTGGGTTCTACGCACCATGCTGCGTTCGTGGTATAAGAGTCTGTGATGGGATACCAAAATTGTATGTCAACTAACGCCACGTGAACTTGATATCAGCTATGAGACTTAAGAGTGGGATTTATAATGCAACCGTCGTCGAAACAAGCGTAGACCCTGAGGGGATTATATATACACAAGACTATGGAATTATGCGACTTGCAGCCAAGTTAAAACCGATCTTACCAAATGCGCAAGCCCATATCTAGTTTTTCGCAGTGATTTGGACTCCCTCAGAACATAATTCCGACTGTCTTTATTATGTCACCAACTGATCTGATCCGACTCACCGTTTGCCTGCTTCTTGGGCAACGCTAAAAGCTACGGCGAGATCTTCGATTAGATGAGAGCAATCCTCGAGACCCACATTGAGCCGAATGAGTCGGCCGTTGTAGTGGCGAGACGAAGCTCTCTCTAGTGGTGGATACGCCATGACGAGGCTCGTCGTTCCGCCCCAGCTGAAGCCTATGCGGAAGAGCTTGAGTGACTCGACGAAATGAGTTATGCGCACCTGATCCCAGTCGGAGGTGAATACAATGGAGAAGACACTTGTTGATCCCGTGAAGTCGCGTGCCCAAGTTTCATGACCTGGGCAGGATGGAAAGGCAGGGTGGAGAACCAGCTCAACTTCAGCGCGCTCAGCTAACCATTTGGCAATTTTGAGAGTAGTGCGCTCGAGGTGGTCGAGACGAACTGCCAGAGTCTCGAGTCCACGAAGAGCGAGTGAACAGTCATCCGGGGACACAGCCAGGCCCAGAAGTCGATGAGTAGCGGCCAAAGTTTTCAATGTCTCATCGTCTGGAGCAGAAACGGATCCAAGTAGAATGTCACTGTGGCCGCCAACATACTTTGTCAGAGCTTGAACGCTGATATCAACACCATGCTTGAAGGCATCAAACAGCACACCAGCTGAGTAGGTGTTGTCAATGGCTACTTTGATTCCGCTAGCATGCGCAGTAGAGACGATTGCTCCCACATCCTGGATTTCCATCGTCACAGAGCACGGGCTCTCACACCATACGAGAGTCGTGTTGGGCTTGAAGTGGCGCTTGATCTCAGAGCCAGCGAGAGGATCGTAGGTCTCGACCTCGATACCAAATCTCGAAAGGAGATCTTCAGCCAGCTCAATGTTTGGCCGGTAGGCGGCATCAGGCACCAGGACATGAGTACCAGCAGAGCACAATGTGAGGTAAACTAACAGAATGGCGGCCTGTCCACCCGGAACGACCAAACTCCCATACGCACCCTCGAGTTGTGCGATCCGCAGCGCTAGTTCACGAGTGGTAGGCGTTCCATACAGGCCATAGGTGTATGTTTCCAGGGACCACTCATCTCGGGCATCAGCAAGGCACTTGAATACAACAGTAGAGCCACGGTGAACAGGGGCTACCAGAGAGGTGAATCCGCCAGGGACGTTGACATTCGGGTGGATTAGGCGGGTTCGCCAATCGGGCTGCGTAGGATCGGGTACAAACGGCTTGAAACCATCGACCAAGTCTGTGGCGTCCTTGAACAGCACTGCCACTTGGCTGTAAACCCCAGCAATGCGCAACTGCTCGCGTTGGTAGGCTTGCAGAATCTCAAGGAACTTCTTGAAGACTTCTGGTTGGCTGGCAAAGCGGCTCTTGATCTTGTTGACGTAGTTGATGGCGTGGCTGAACTCCACTGGACCGCCGTTAAAATGGAGTAGACGTAGTTGCTGTCGTTGGGCTTGCCGCGACGTAGCTGCGCGGACCTGCTGGCCCTCGTCAGGTGTCGAGGGGTTGGCATTAGAGCGTTTAGTGCTGCCCATGGGGGTTGTGAGACGGATAGAATCGGGGTCGAGAGGATCAAGGGAGCACTCAATGCGGTATCCAGGTTGCAGCAAAGTGTTGAATCCCAGGATCATATTGAGGTTCCCACGGTAGAGCGTTAAGACACGCTCGATAATGCCGGGCTCATCCATAATCTGGTCCGGAGGTTCAGCTGGCGCAAGCTTTGGAACCGTCACGGCTGCAGGCCCCTGAACCTGAGACGAGTTGAACTCGTTGACACTGCTCATATTCAAAATCCAATAGAGGGAGCTCAATTGCGAAGAGTCACTTCGTCTGGCTTACATAGAGCTTATCTTATCGTAACGTAAATGAGATCCATGCATGATTACTCATTCGCTAGAATGCCCACTTGTAGATATAAAGTTAAGTCTAACTTGCTATATGAGTCGACTATTACCCTTACCACTATCTTATCGATTTGGCAGGCCGAGATCATTCTAGTGTGGGGTATAGAGCCTGGTGATTTGGGGGTAATAAAAATTCAAATGTCAGCTACGTCCATATCCTGGTGAAAACAAGACTTCCCGTCCGATCAGTCATATTTAAGCACCAGAGAGCCTTACCCAGTAGTGCAGTGGGAGACCATGCGCGAACGTGAAGGTGATGTAGTTTTTGCTCTTTTTGCTCCTCAGATACACGATTGAAGTAAGCGGAAGTATTGGAAGCTCTCAGTCTTGGCGTGGGTTTTTCAATTCGGCTTTACTGTAGAGACGAAGGATCCTCAAGAACTTCAGCTGCAAGCTTCGATAGGCTGATCCACAATCACCATACAGTCGGCCCAGGATTAACTGTAGCCAAATAAGCAGCTGATATGTGCTCGCAAAAGGGATGGCGTAGAAGCATTTCTCAAATTTACAGCTACAACCATAGAATTGGCTCATACAGCCACTGCTGAGGTTCCGAGATACACACACCAACCTTGTACTCGCCTTGGCCTGAGACTCTGGAGGCCTTGTATTCACACTGAGTGATTTCAACGCACCACTTGATGGAGCGGGTTTTATTGTCTGCAAAGTCGACTTCAATAGGCTCAGTCAATTTTCGGAGCGGACTGGACAATAATGAAGTAACCGAAAGCCCGTCCTTGTGGATGAGAGCCACCATCTGCACCACGGTAGCTACTAGATGCACTCCCTCATTTCTGTCGGTGATGCGCAGCGCACTCTGCCAACCGTAGGGTGTCAGAAATTTGGGCACTACCGCACCACCTGAATTCACCATTGACAGTCGTACACGAGAAATCGGTGGCTGCGACTTGGCCGTAGAACGAAAGAAATTGTCGCTTGTATAGTCGCTTATTGCATTGCCCCTCATAGTAAGAAGCACGGGACAGATACTAAGCAATTGTCGAACTCCCTCCATAGGCACGCTCGTCGAGAATGAGACAGTTCTCAACGCTAAAGTAGCGAAGCCATGTTCAGCAGCCTCAAAGTCTCCACCAGGACGAGAGACTGAGTACCCAGTCGAGCGATGGGTCGAATCACCCAGGCTTGGCAGTGAGATGTGTAGCCACAGCTGAAAAGCACAGATGTATGATGACCTACTCTCGGACAGGATTACAGAGATCCGCGAGTGAGACGGATACTGCTGGATAGGTATGAGGGCCTCTTCATCAGAACGCAGATCCTCAACCGTTGGGTTATCGCGAGAGGATCCAATTTTGCGGTCTCTAGCCTGCATTTGACGGTTCCACGAGAGTCGCCGTCCGAAGAAGCTCCGAACAAACTTGGCATACGACCTCCAAGAGAAAAACCCCTGAGAGGACCAGTCACCTTTGAGAACATGCTCCTTCATCTCACTCCAGTCCAAGAAGTTGTAATCATGCCCAACAGGACCAGGTACCGTCCACGTCAAGCTAGCATCGACGCTGATATCATCGATCATCTCAATTCCCAGAGGAATGAGCACTCTGTCTGCAATAGAGCTCGGAGGCTTCTTGCCATTAAAGAGATATGTCATCACTTTAAACCAACACATCAAAGAGCGTCCAAACAACCAGACGTGTATAAGTAGGATTAGTTATGCTGAACCAGGTGGTGCCGGGCCGATGACCGGAAGATCTATCCGCTACTTATGCCGAAGATGAGACAGCGGAAGCTTCCCGTGATAAGAACTAGTAGCTGACATCTCGACCACATAGATCAAGATCTCAAAAGGCTCATAGCAGCCCGCAGCGGCGACTCTGAGCGGGCTGTACAGTAGCACTACCATAGTAATTCACTTCAAATACATCACACGACATTCCACCTCGCAGTCCACTGTTTAGTATTAAAATACACTTTTGACATGACCATAACATTCAATAGTATGACGTTAAGGCTGAGATTCACGGGTAATCTGCATCTGCAGGGGTACTGCGGCTTTTCTGGAACTCGCGTAAAACTCACGTCGCCATCTCGATTTGTCGAGTTCAGAGGCAGCTATGGCAGCCAAAGTGAAATGTCCCGTGTGCGGGATGGAGACTACTGAGGCCATTGTAAACCGGCATCTCGACAAGGGCTGTCCCGATCCGGCCGACAACTCGTACGACTTCTTACGCGGCAAATCATCACCCAGCGAGACTCGAAAACGACCGTCGCAGGAAGAGGCAGAACCTTCGGCAGAGCCTGTACGCTCAGCCCGAGACGAGCGCAAACGAACCAAACTGTCGTCTGTGCCTCTGGCTGAGCAAGTGCGGCCGTCGAGCCTCGACGACTTCATTGGTCAGGAAGATCTCGTTGGACCAAACGGGCTTCTTCGCAAGTTCGTCGAGCAGGATGTGTGCCCGTCCATCATTTTGTGGGGTCCATCAGGTGTCGGGAAGACCTCATTTGCGAGGGTGAGTTACACGAAAGTGGTGGACTCTCGTGAAGTTGCGACTAACGCAGATTCTAGCGCACAGCACGAGATCGCGCTTCATAGAGCTGTCGGCTGCTGTCCATGGCACCAACGAATGCAAGAAGATCTTTGAGGAGGCCCGCAACGAGCTCAAACTGCTGGGTCGCAAGACTATCCTGTTTCTGGACGAGATCCACCGGTTCAATCGTGCTCAACAGGACATATTCCGTGCGTACCAAGTCTATATCGCTGACACCGTCTAACTCAGTGCCCCATGTCGAGAAGGGAGACATCACCCTGTAAGTTATGACTCTCGTCAGTAAAATGCTTTATACTCCAACTACCCAGCTAACTCAGAATTGGTGCTACTACAGAGTATGTCATGGTTCAAACGCCTAGACGAATGCGATGCTAACTAGAAACCCGTCCTTCAAACTCAATGGAGCGCTGCTGTCGCGGTGTCGTGTGCTGGTGCTGAAAAAGCTGACCAAAGACAATCTGTTCCGCATCCTTCGACGAGCAACGCATATCTACAACAAGTCACGCACAAGCGATGGCCTTTCAGAAATGACGCTCAAAGATGACACCGTGGAATACGTGGCAGGACTTGCGGATGGCGATGGACGTATTGCGCTTAATTTATTGGAAATCGTGTTCAGCAATCTGACGAGACAGAGCGCTGATGGTGAAGCACCGACGACGATGGACACGGACACGATTAAGCAGATCCTGCAGCGCACGCACATGCTGTATGACCGCGTTGGCGATTCACACTACGACACCATTTCTGCGCTTCACAAGTCTGTTCGTGGATCGGATCCCGATGCTGCCCTCTTTTACCTTGGCCGCATGCTGGAGGCAGGAGAAGACCCGCTGTACGTAGCCCGGCGCATGGTGCGCATGGCTAGCGAAGACATTGGCCAGGCCGACGAATCGTGCCTGCCGTTTGCAGTCGCTGCGTTCCAGGCCGTCCAGCAGATTGGCATGCCTGAAGCTGACTGCATTCTCGCCCACTGCGCAGTCAAGCTCGCTGAAGCGCGCAAGTCCGTTCGTGTCTACAGGGCGTACGGTCGCGTCAAGTCGATGCTGCACAGCGAGCCTGGAGCAGCTAGCGCTGTGGTACCTATCCATCTACGCAATGCGCCTACAAAGCTCATGAAGGAGATTGGATACGGCAAGGAGTACCAGTACAATCCCAGCTACGACGGGCCTGTTGACCAAAAGTACATGCCCGAAGGCCTCGAGAACGTCAAGTTTCTCTCCAAGAAGCATCTTGGAGCCGAAGATGACTTGGATGCTTGACATGCAGGTACAAGTCAATGCAGGGTGATCGAGAGGAACTTACGGCATTAAGGAGTGCTCTCGTCGGGATACAGGAACCTATATCATTGAGAGTGTAGAGCTTCTTGCAGGGATACAGCCCAAACGACACTCGGCACATTACGATCCATTATGTTCGGTCTCGTCGTTGTCAATGAATTGCACCCCTGTGACTTCACGGCTCCACGGCGTCTGAGCCGTGCTGCATACGTCGTACATGGCACGGCGATTTAACGGCTTCACGAGCCTCGTACAAGCACCAAACGAAGTCAAAACGCCGTTCACTCAGCACGGCTCGGGACGGAGTTGCCGCTGTACGCGCGTGTAGGCGAATAATCACTGTCCAATCGGCATTTCCGAAGCCCTCAGATGTGGGGTAACAAGCCGTTTTTGGCACTTAATGCCCACTTTCGCGGATGACAGGTGCATGCATTTACCCGAGCCGCTATCGCACGGACTAAAGTCTGGCCGGCCTACGAACTAAAGCTCGCGTTATTATCATAATACCCATCGCGCTACCCAGCTGTTAAGCATTTATGGCTTACGTCCAAATCGCGCTATACGCGTCTAACGGCTCGGAACTTACACGCATGCGGCACTCTGTTTAACGAGCTGGCTAAGTTACTTCAGCCCTTCCTACAATACCGACTAGACTCCTACTATTCCTCGAGATGACTGCAAAGGTACCGCGATGAGCACGGTCGCATATGCCGTCGTATCGGTATCGAGTGTAGATCTGCTCAATTTACCCACGTCCGTGCGAAATACGAGATTAAACGAAGGCATGTATATATGTATACATATGCCGCAGGTTGGCCGGAGTCACTGCTCAACTCACTACTCGAAATACCACAGTGAGCTACGATGACGAAGACGTTCACTCTTGACCACATAGGACAACCGCCGCGGTTCTTGAAGTTCTACACGCCTGTGGCCTTCTTCTTCCCCGTGTCTGACCCCAAGTCGCACGAACGCATCATCACAGTCCTCCGACGCGGACTTGACACGCTCGCCGACAACCTACCGTGGATCGCGGGTGAAGTGGTCAATGTAGGCGCCTCGGAAGGATGCACTGGTCGCTTCGTTGTTCAGCCGAATGGGACCATTCCACTAGTCGTCAAGGACTTGACGGACGAGATGGAGAGTATGGGTACGTTGAGAGAGGCCCATTTTCCCATCAGCATGTTTTCTGAGAAACAAGTTGCACCTGTTGGAACACTCAATCGTCCTGGAATGGAGATCGGCCTTGCCCGTCACTCAGCGCCAGTGTTTGCCGTCCAGGTCAACTTCATCAAGGACGGATGCATCCTCACGATTGCCGGACAGCACAATGTCATGGATATGAACGGAGAGGGCTACGTCATTCAGCTCATGTCCAAGGCGTGCCACAACGAACCTTTTACGAAGGAAGAACTGTCTGTCATGAACATGGACCGCAGCAACGTGATTCCGCTGCTCGGCAGCTCGTATGAGCCTGGTCCCGAGCTTCGCTACCAGCTGGGCATATCCATGGCTGGCGTTGTATCGAAGAATCCCATCTACGCCTACATGAGCTTCTCCGCCGAGTCACTCGCCGCGCTCAAGGCTGAGGCCAACAAGACCAAGGATCCATCATGTCCATTTGTGTCGACTGACGACGCCGTGAGTGCGTTTATTTGGCAGGGATATACTCGTGCCCGACAGTCGCGACTAGAGGCTGGCGGCGAGACGACCCTGGCCCGCACAGTCGACGCTCGTCCGCATTTCGGACTGCCGCCTAGTTATCCCGGCATGCTGCACAATATGGTGTATGCCACAATTTCATACGAGGACGTCGTGAACAAGCCTCTGGGATTCCTTGCGTCAGCCCTTCGCGCACGACTCGATCCAAAGGAGGTGGAGTTCAACACACGCGCACTTGCTACCTATACCCACAATTTGAAGGACAAGGTGGGCATTGCGTTTGCTGCGAAGTTCAAGCCTGCGAGCGATGTGACTGTCAGTTCATGGGCCAAGGTTGACGTGTATGGGCTGGACTTCAATCTTGGGCTCGGGACCCCCGAGACGGTCGGGAAACCACTCTTCTCTCTGAGCGAGGGCATTGCGTTCTTGATGCCAAAAGCACCCGATGGATCGCTCCGAGCTGCCGCATGCCTGAGCGAAGCAGACTGGGAACATCTGAAGAAGGATACCTATTTTATGAGCCACGTCAAGTACATTGGCTGAGCCGAGCTAGTCAAAAGTGATTTATCGGACACGCTGGACGACATCGAATAGAAATATAATCGAACGTAATTGAGAGTGTACAATCGAGGAGAATGTGGGTGTAATCAGGAGATAGCGAGTAACTGATGAAAGGTGAAGAAAAAGTGTATGATGGCAACGTGCTCTATAAAGATTTGGAAGTGCTACTGTACAGAGACCATGCTCCCTGTAGTACTAGAGTTCTGTCAGTCCAGGGCGAGTCATTCGTAGTGTATTTCAATGAATCAACGAACTGGATGGTTTTCCTGTGTGAGCGTTCGTCCTGTGGTGCTTCTCGCTTTGGGTCTAGATTCAGTGTACTATCACTTCACAGCTTGCCTACGTGCCTCGCTGGATTACGGTTGTGCAGATGGAGCGACAATGGGGGCATCGGGCTCTACTGGCTATACGAACAGTCAGATCAGGACTGTAGGGAGGCTCGGCAAACATTAGTGTCTCTATGACACGGTACATTGACCAGATATATTACTCGGTGAGCGAGATGGCGGATTGAGTCCGGCCTGCAGTTGATAGAGGGCATGGCCAGGCCAACAATGTCGAGTTGCAGTTGGCAGGCTGGTGGGTGAGCTGGCAGTTTTAGTTGACAGCGTCAAACATAAATAACTTATGGCTCGACAGGAGCCGAGGCGGCAGGCGGCGGTACTATGGGGCCGCGCCAAAGAAGTTGCGCAGGTACTCCTGGCTCTCGGCGTACTGTTTGCGCACAATCGTGAGGGTGGAGCGGATGTTTTCTAGCGACGTGGACTTGTCGGGGACGTCGACAATGCCGGTTTCGTCCTTGCCGGCGCCCAGATGCTGGATCTTCTCGCACGAGTCCTGGACCTTGGTGAGGCCCAGCGCGGCCGACGAGCCCTTGAGGAAGTGGCCTAGCGACGACAGTTCCTGGAGGTCCTTTGCGTCGAGCGCCGCCTCCATCTGGCCAAAGGTTGACTCGGCCTGGTCAAAGAAGTTCTGGACGATGCCCGTCGAGAACTCGCGTTCGTCCTCGTCCTCGTCCATCTCGAGGATTTGGTTGAAGGTGTTCCAGTCGACGATGCCGTCGCCGCTGGGGGCGTGGGGGGCCTGTGGTTCCGGCGTCGGTTCTTCAAACGACATGGGTAGTCAAGCGGAGACGAAGTGGGGAGTAGAAAGATAGAGAAGTGGGGAGTAGCTGGGGAGTAGCTGCTAAGTGGAGAAGTAGCTGGAGAAGCTGGAGAAGCTGGAGAAGCTCGAGACGCTGGATGAGTCAAAAGTTGGGGAAGTTGGAGTGGGAGGTAGCAGAGTCGGGAACTGGAGACGGGTGTAAGTGTAAAGGGAAGCGTAGAGTGAGGAGTGAAGAGTGGGAGTGGAGCGGTCACACTGTGGTGTACGGAATCCACGGATACCAGCGGTCTGTCAAGCGATAACCGCAACAACAGAGGTTGGTGGTGCAGGGGAAGCGGGTTTGCAATTGGCGGTGCAAGCAGCGGCAGGCACGGGCAAAAGCACAAACGGGCGTGCGGGCGTCGTTACGGTACACAGAACACAAGCACTGAACAGCGCTATTTATAACGAAGCCTCAAAGTTGGCCAAAATGCTAAAACGGTGAGGTCAGCCGCAAAGCAAAAAGTGGCTCTCTTTTTGCGGTGCCTCGATGCAGCGGCCAGGATCGACCGGGGCAGAGGGGAGCCGAAAAGCAAGCAGGTAGAGTGGAGGAGTAAGGGAGAGTAGAAATGAAAGGAAGAAATGAGAAAGGAAGAAATGAGAGGAGAATGAGAGGAAAAATGAGAGGAAGAACTGGTCAATGGAATAAATGGAGTAAATGAAAGAATTAAAGAAGTAATAGGGGCCTGTAAAGTGCTGATTAACCACGATGGACTGGACACAACGTAGTGAATGAATGATTCAATTACGGGACACTCTGTAAGGGTAGATGGACAACGCACGACACTAGAACCAGATAATTACAGCCCAATGAATTCCAAGTGCCAGGTTGCTGGCCAATCTGTTCACCGATCGACAGCCGAGATCGGACTGGGCTGGCAGTCAGCAGGCGGGATGGGCCAGGGCCATTCAGGGGGTCTTGCATCGGTAAAGCGGGGGGTAGAGTGAGGGAGTGGAGAAGGGAAGAAGGAAATGAAGAAAGTGAGGAGGAAGGTGACGAAGAGAATAGTGCTTTACGTACAAGTATGAACAGTTCAGTCAGTAGGCTTATTGAATACTAGGAGCGTAACCACTAGTGCTTGTTGCCTTATTGCTGAGTAGCAACAGACGGTGATGAGCAGCGGGGCAGCTAGGAATGCGGCATGACCACATTGAGGGAATACTAGGGGAAAGCGGGAGAATAAATACAAGGGAACAACATATAAGAAGAGTACAGGTCGCGAATGACAGGATTCAGGTCAATGAGTGTATACAATAGACCATTGGATGGGAACCGGGTGCCTGGCATCGCGGGGCAATGACGTCATCCAGCAGGAGGACACGAAGGTGGGGTGAAGGGAGCGATGAAAGTGGCAGTGGTGAAAGCGAGGAACTGAGGAGGAACTACTGAGTGAGAAACGCTGAGTGAAATATAAAAGCGAGAAATACTGTGTGAGGACTGGTCTAGTAGAGTAGTGAAGTGAGGACTGAGGGTAAGTATGGGACCATTGAAGTGGGGTCTAATGAGGACAGAGTACTGAGTGCTAAGCGTGAGGATACGACAGTACCGAGGAGACTGGTCTAGAATACAGGTCTAGAATACAGGTCTAGAATACAGGTCTAGATTACAGGTCAAGAATACTGACGAGAATACTGACAGAATACTGCAACTTCACTGAAAGTACAGTACTGTCACTAGTTTTCACACTGCAGCATACTCGATGTCTGCTCTAAGATTAAGGGGTAATCAGCTTATGGCAGTGCAGTGCAGCAGAATGCAAGCCGCCCAGGATCAGCGGCTAAATGAATGAGTATCTGAAGAGCAGGAGTAACTGGGTGTGCAGTGACTTTGGCACGTACTCATTAATACCTAAGACAGTCATATTCGGGCTCAGTATTACCTGGACTACCTGGACAGCACTTAATATTATTTCGTGGTCTAGCCCACCACGTGTAATCAGGGATATAAGCTGCCAGGCCCTAATTGGGACAAACAGCCCCAGCCGAAGCCAGCACAAAGCGAGCACAAAGCGGGCACAAACCCCAGGAAATCTACCACAAACCCACCACAAACCCATTCGCTGCATGAGTTAAAGCGATAAATGGATTTCGCAGTTAAAGCCTGCAATTAACCTTTTCCCCTCCTACTCAGCTTCATTCCTCCACTCACACTACTCATGTACCGGCCCGGATCGCTCGCGTGAGCACCCGTGCCACCCCTGCCCTGCTCCCGCCAGCCTCGCCATGCCCTCCACCCCTCGATCGCGCCCAGCACACGTGGGCTGCCCTCAGCACCAGAGGGCATGCGTCGCACCACAAAGGTTCCGCGTTCCGCATGAGCCTTAATCCCGGCACAGCAGTTTGGTGAAACACTTTTCCTTCTCCTTATTCTCAAAGGTTACGAAGCTAGTTACAGTCCAGCTGGCTCATCTCATCTCGTACCGCCGTAACCAGCATAACACTCCAGCATAACACTCCAGTGTACCGTGCACCAGTACCAGTGCTCCAGTACCAGTCTTAGCAGTACTATTCTTGGCTTACACTGTACTCAGTGTACCGGTATCTGACCCACTGTGATCTGACCCACTAGACCTACTGGGACCCCTCAGACAACTTCATCTGACTGAGTACTCAGCTTCCACGCGGTTTAGCTTCATCAGCTTCATCTCTTCATTTCATCAGCTCACCAGTTCACCTTGTGAATCCCTGATTCGCCTCCGACTCGCCCTCGACTCGCCCTGCCGGATTCGCGCCTGCAACTGCCACTGTGCACCGATCGCCCTGCACCTGCCTAATTGGGCCGTCAACATTTACCTTCGTCTCGACATCAAAAACTTTGGCTTGGCCGGTGCTGTGCTCTGCCCACCTGTTGTTGATCCCTAGACGTCTTTCCTGTCTCCTTATTACTTCCTTCCTCTTACATACTTCCTCTTACTCCCTTCTCCGTCCTACGTTTCCTACTCCACCCCTCCCATTTGATGCCTCTGGGTGCGCCCTGTAAACATCTCGAGGCCGGTGTTCCTTGTCCCGTAGCTGGAGCCTCCTGCACCATGTCTTCCGAGCACTCGCCACTGCTCGATCCGCTGGGCTATGACGCCAACAAGCGCCCCCGCTACCAATCTCGCCTTCGTGTGGCCCTCGCTCTGGCCCTGTTCTCCATGTTTGGTGCCGCCATGTACTTCTTCACCGTCCAGATCCCGCGCATGCAGACCGCCCGCCCTGTGCCCGACCTCGTGCGTGTAGCGGCCCTCGACGAGCAGTACTGGCCCGACTTCAACTCCAAATCGAAGCTCATGCTCGTCGGCGACGTCCATGGTTCGTACTCTGAGCTGAAGCATCTTCTCAAGAAGGTCGGCTACAAGAAGAACCGTGACCACCTCGTCCTGCTCGGTGACTTCATCACAAAGGGCCCCAACTCCATCGACGTGCTGGATCTGGCCATTGATCTCGGCGCTTCGTGTGTCCGCGGCAACCACGAGCACGACATTCTGCAAATGTACGCTGAGTACCACCATCTGCCGCCGCCCGGCATTGACGGCTTGACTTCCAACCTTTCTACAGCCAACCTTTCTATACCCGACTCTGTCTCGACCTCGAGACTCGATGAGTCGGACGACGACGACCTCGTGCGCCTCCTTAAACCCCGCCATATCCGCTACCTGGGCTCTTGCCCGGCCATTTTGCGTCTCGGCGATAGTTTTGCCCGTGGCTACGACGCTATTGGTGTCCACGGCGGCCTCATGTGGAACGTCGATGATCTCGACCACCAGGACCCGGAGGTTGTAATGTCCATTCGCACAGTTCTGCCCCCAAGATACACCATTCCCTCTGCCGAGGGTGATGGCCGTCACTGGTCAGAGCTGTGGAACGAGAAGCAGGAGTCGCTGCCTAACAAGAAGCGCATGGTGGCCTACTACGGTCACGATGCCCGCAACGGCCTCAACATCAAGGACTTCACCAAGGGCCTAGACACGGGCTGTGTCAAGGGCGGAGAACTTACGGCCATGGTCATCTCCGAGTCCAAGAAGGGTCACTACAAGGAGAAGCTCGTCAGTGTCGACTGCTAGACTCCGTCATTGCATTTTGGTTTTTGTTTCGATGATTTACATGAGTATATGATACCCAATACGAATAGCATATCAGTCATTTTATCCTAGTCTGGTACTAACCAGCATAGTATTACTTCGTATTAAAACTATTACGATGAGGTATGGACACTTCTCACAACTTTTTGGACATATACGGCCCGTCTAGCTCGTAGCCAAGCTTGGCATAGTAGTTGCGTACGCCGACACCCGAGATGACGGAAATCTTCGCACTGCCATGCTCCTCGCGAGCAATGCGTTCTGCCTCCTCCATCAATAGCGTACCAAAGCCCTGGTGCTGGAACTTGCGCGGGTCACGGCTGTGTAATGGCACCACCGAGCCGTAGACGTGAAGTTCTCGCACGAGCGACGTTTGCTGACCCGTCAGTTCAGGACGGAACGTCGTCTTCTCTGAGCAGAGACGCAGACGCAGAAGTCCAATGAGAATATCCTGCTTGGGATCCTCGTAGCTGAGAAACGTCTCCCAGCCGCCATTGGCAGCATAGTCACGGCGGATCAGCTCGACCTGGTCTGGGTGCACCTTGTGGTGTACTTCCTGGATACCAACTTCACGAGACCGCACGTCGCGGCACTTGGTGCCAAAATCCTTCATCCTTGCAAGAGCCAGCTCGCGCAGGTTACCGTTCTCGACACCGGCAGTCACCAGCGGCATGGGAATATCGCGCTGGACGCGGTAAATACGGGTCCACGGCGGGACGAGTGCCAGGATGCGAGCCACAAGATCAATCAGCGCATTGGCATTATATGACTTGTACAGCCCGTTCTTCCACAGCTCGTATAGACCCGTTCCACGGATGACAAGCGTCGGGTACAGCTTGAGGCCGTCGGTGCGGAATGCCGGGTTCTCAAAGTACTCGCGGAACTGCTCGAGATCGCGCTCCATGCCGACATTCGGCAGATCCGGCATCATATGGCTGACCACCTTGTATCCAGCATCCTTTGCAAGGGCAAACGTGTTGCACACGGCCTTGACCGTGTGTCCTCGATTCGTGTCGCGCGCGACATCCTCATACACCGACTGTACGCCGATTTCGAGTCGCGTGCAGCCATACCGCAGCATATCCGACAGGTGTGTTTCGGTGCAGTAGTCAGGACGTGTCTCAATGGTGATGCCGACGCATTTGGTCTGCGACTGTTGTGAAAACTCAATGGCCTCGTCGACGTTGTCGCTGGCCGTATAGCCCGACAGGGCATTATGCAAATTGGCAATGAACGTTTCGCGGTATTTTTGCGACAGCGACATGAACGTTCCTCCCATGATAATATACTCGACTTTGTCGATGCTGTGTCCGAGCTGGCGTAGCTGCTCGATGCGGCCTCGAGCTTGCTCGTACGGATCATAGCGAGCTCGAATGGCTCTCATCGACGTCGGCTCATAGCCCGTGTACGACTGCGTCGAGTACTCGAAGTCGGAATCAGGACCTCCAGGACAGTACACGCAGATGTTACCCGTGTACGCAATGTGCGGGCACCGATGGGGTTTGCACATGACAGCCACAACTGCGATTCCGCTGGCTGTTCGTACAGGCTTAGCCTTCAGCTTTGGCAGCAGATACTTCTTGTACTGGTCAGGAATCGACGAGATGATGTCGGTCAACCGTGGCTGTGCCTTGAGTTTGTACTTTTTGGATAGACGGCCCACGAGCCCATTGAGGTTGACATCTTTACTCGTCTGAAGACTTTGGATGAGCTCCAGTGTAATGTCGGTACAGCATGCTAGGAACCGCTCGTGTTCGGGAGCCTGTTTGGGTTTGTTACCGCGAGGACCTTTCGGGCCTTTAGGTGGCATTTTCACTTGTCTAGTAAGTGCTGCTGGGTGCTAAACTGCCAACTGATGCTGTAGATCTAAAAATTTCGGCATGCTAATATATGTAAGTCACGTGAGCGTCAGGCAAGTAGTGCCGGTAACTCCAATGTCAGTTCTTTGTCCAGTTACCCAACGAGACACATTATAAATATTGCTTCGATTGGTATAGTGGGATGTGAAGAATGAACTGAGCTAGTTAGGCTGCGTTTTCAACGAATGTGTTGTTCTGCAGTTGTGAAAGTTCAGCTGTATGTAAGCTTCAAAGCTTCAGGACGTAGCGCTACGCACTCTTAATCAGGCACAGCCCATTTCAATAAAAAATTCAAATATAATCCATTGATAGCTAGCTATAGGTTACGACACCAGCACCAGGCTAGATGTCCTCACCGTCGTCGTCGTACTGGTTCATAGTACTACCGCCCATTCGGCCCGACCCGCGCATCTGGGCCTTGTCCATGTCGAAGTTCTGCTTGCCCATCTTGTGGTCCTGCATACCCATCTTGTGGTCCTGCATACCAGACGTGTCCTGGTTCATCAGCGGGTCGTCCATGGATCCCTGAGTTAGACTCGGATTATAGCTTCTACTGTGCACCTACCGAAAGATCGTTGGACTGACCAAACTGCTGGCCGCTAAACTGCTGGCCGGACTGACCGAACTGCTGCTGCGTGCTGTCGAGGTCGTCTTTGTCGTCGTACTTCTGGTGGAATCTGGACATTGTAATAATCAGTCTTTGTCAATTGGACTTCTGGCTACTTTTCTGGACGTTTAGGTCACTTCTTATATAGACGGCATTACGGCACTATACGGAGCAACGAGCAACCCCTAAGCACCATCCAGATCGTTTAGCAATTTACCGAGTTGGAAGGGGCGTGTCTAGTCGATCCGTAGGTCCCGGGTCGTTGCTACTAGACCGGACTACCCGCTTGAGCTGGACCTCGCCCAAACGATCTAAATTAGCGATTGGTTGCGCCGTTTTGGGCCCACTTGCTTCAGATCAGCTGGATTTGGTTTCGCTGGATTCGGTTTCGATGGTTTGGGGCTAAGCGCAAATGAGGAAGACGTGGTCCTTGTCCTTTAACTTGTGGCCAATCCTTATCTGCTTCCTTGTCTTGGAATGCCCCTCGGCTAAATGAGTCTAGCACATGATGTCATGATCTGCCCGCTAAACCCTTGGGCATGCCTCATACGAGTAACCTTAGTTACCTTCGGCTGATGGTTGGCTGTGCGTTTGTGAAGGTTTCCCTTCTTCCCCACTGTACCCCTGATGATCGCCGGCGCGGCTGCCGAAATTTGATCTCGGGCAAAATTACCCATATTTGCCAGCTGCCAATCCGACGTCATGGCTCCAGACGGGACGGAGAAGCGAGCGGCAAGTGGGTCCGAGTCATCGGACGACGATTTCGGACCCTCGCTGCCTGACAAGGTCATCAAGAAACGCAAACTGAAACATGAAGCGCTCTACCTAGCGAATCTTCCTCTCTCGAATCGGTATGCTGTATCGTATATGCATGCTAGCACCGTAACGGCAGTGGCTGTCGAGCCGGCAGGTGTCATAGCTACGGGCTCTTCTGACGGCTTTGTCAAACTATGGACGAAGTCCGTTGTTGGCGACGAGATCCAGTTTGTCAAGCAGTTTCTGGCTCACAGTGACGCGTCCATTCGAGATCTCGTTTTCAGTCCATCGCACCGCATGCTCGCGTCAATTGCTCACGGCGACAAAACTGTCAAGATCTACGACACGGGGAACTTTGATATGCTCAACATCATGGAATTACCGGTTATCCCGGGCGCAATCTGCTGGGTATCGGATGACCAGATTGCTGTGTCCGATCAGGAGAGCAACTGTGTCTACATCTACAATGCCGTGGATGACACATCTGAGGGCCTTGTCAAAACGCTTGACTCGCTCCACAAGGCGCCCGTGTCTATCCTACGTTATAATGCAGCATACGACTGCGTCATATCGGTAGATACCATTGGCATGATAGAGTACTGGCATCCAAACGGCAAGTTCGACAAGCCAACCGCCGTGTTCGACATGAAGAGCTCGACCGATCTGTATCAATTCCGCAAGTCAAAGACTCTCCCATTGAGCTTGACCATCTCACCTAATGGCAGCAAGTTTGTGACTGTGTCAAACATCCGCAAAGTAACCGTTTTCGATTTCGTGTCGGGAAAGCGCATCCGCGAATATGACGAGAGCATCGAGGCCATTTCAGAAATGTACTCGTTTGGAACGGGAGCGTACGCACCGCCAGAAACAGAGTTCAAGCGACGCATCAGTGTCGAGACAGAGCTCCAGAAAAAGGAACATATTCTCGCCCGCAGCAACGCCATCTTTGATGAGTCAGCAAACTTCGTCATCTATGCAACGGCGCTGGGCGTCAAAGTCGTCAATCTCGTCACAAACTCTTGCTCTCTACTACTCGGAAAGGAAGAGAACATCCGCTTTCTCTGGCTGGCTCTATACCAGGGCCGGCCCAACCAAAAGGGCGTCATGAACACCGAGATGATCACGTCCAACAATGAGCTCATTGCCAAGCAGCTTGAGCGCGATCCAGTATTACTGGCCACTGGATTCGGGAAATCCAGATTCTATTTATTCACGCGGTCGGATGAGAAATTCACGTCTGCAGTTCGCACGTCGCGCGATGTGCAAAACGACAAGCGCGTCGTCGCTGTCGAGACGTCGCAGCCCAAGCCGAACCTCGATCCTCGCAAATCATCGCAAGTCATTCTACATACCTCGCTGGGCGACATTACAATCAAGCTTTTTGGCATGTTTACGCCCAAAACTGTCGAGAACTTTGTCACGCATTGCCGCAATGGCTACTATGACAAGCTCATCTTCCACCGCATTATCCCCAAGTTCATGATCCAGGGTGGTGATCCTCTCGGTGACGGAACAGGAGGAAATAGCATCTGGGGAGGCACGTTTGAAGATGAATTCAATCCGAGCCTCAGACATGACGAGCCCTTTACTGTCAGCATGGCGAACGCAGGTCCAGGAACCAACGGTTCGCAGTTCTTCATCACCACTGAAAAGACCCCATGGCTCGACGATAAACACACGGTGTTTGGGCGTGTAATCGCTGGTACAGACGTCATTCGTCGCATGGAACGGCTCCCTGTTGATAAGCGAGACCGTCCAGAGGACCCCCCCGTCATTGTGTCTACCACCGTGAAGATGTAGTGGTTCCCACCTACCCATCAGCATGATTCCACAGGACTTATGACCTCGTCATACCTGCTACCATCAACATCGACTGCTAGACATAATTAATGTAAAACAATTAATTAATTAATTTAATCTATAACATCAACGATTACTGATAACTCGGCGCTACACCCCTGAGGCAGCCCCTACCCCGCCTTCTGCATAGCCAGGAAGCACCCAACTCGCTTCGTTGTATCATACACAATGGTAAGTTAGCTTCGTGATAACTATTACTTGGTCAATTGGCTGTTCGTGCTAACTGTAGGACCCCTTTGATGCCTCGCTGGACCTGCTCCGTCGTCTTGACCCCAAGGACGTGGGACGCAATGTGACGGCTCTGTGTAAGATCGCACCATCTCTCGCTGAGGACCTGCTGTCGTCCGTGGACCAGCCATTGGAGATCAAGACATGCTCCAAGTCCGGCAAGAAGTTCCTTGCTTGTGACTACAACCGCGACGGAGACAGCTACCGAAGCCCGTGGTCGGGTACTTACGAGCCGGCACTCTCCGATGGCCCAGAGCCGAGTCCCTCGCTTCGCAAGCTCGAGGTGCTCGCCAACGACTCGTTTGACGTCTACCGCGACTTGTACTACGAAGGAGGCATTTCGAGTGTTTATCTCTGGGATCAGGACGACGGATTCGCCGGTGTAGCCCTTTTCAAGAAGAGTGAGTTGTCAGGAAGATGAAGCCGGGAAGATGAAGATGGTCTGAGCAGGACTCTGAGCAGTACTCTGAGCAGTACTCTGAGCAGTACTCTGAGCAGTACTCTGAGAGTAGGTCACGACTCCATTAGCTTTTATCTTGTCGCATTGCGTCTTTGTATGCAGGACTTTTGGAACTGGACTAACGAAGGCTCGAACAAGGCATCAGAGTCGGGAGACTGGGACAGCATTCATGTGTTTGAGGTCGAGACTGGAGGTCGCCGAAGCGCCACGTACCGCGTCACCTCGACGGTGATTCTGGACATCAAGGATAAGTCCGATAAACTCGGTGGACTGGGTGTGTCGGGCAACCTCACACGCCAGACCGAGCGCGTACTCTCGGTTGAAGACGAAGCGTCGCACATCGCCAATGTCGGCACTCTTGTCGAGGAAATTGAGTCCAAGATGCGTAACATGCTCAACGAGGTGTATTTCGGCAAGACCCGCGATATTGTGGGCGATTTGCGAAGTAAGTGGCTCTACATTGCGCTGACCCGTACTAACTCAGGCATCACGAAGCTTACAGAAGTCCGCGAGGAGCGCGCGCTGCAGAGTGAAGTCGCCAAGGGCCTGGGAGCCTAGACTTAGGTGCTTTGTAAAGTAGAAGCTTGTAAATTAGAGCATCTATAGTCATTATATCGTTAGTTGTCGGACTCACTTGGAGTTGATGATGTTGTGCTTCATGAGCTGCTCGACATATGCCATGTAGGGTTGCTTGGTTAGAATATCCTGCTGCTCGCGAATGACCTTTCGCTTTCGCTCAGCGGAGCGTTTTCTGTTGAGTTTTTTGAAGAAGGATGTCGGCAGTCGTGGGAACCGGCTATCCAAAGGTTCGCTAGAAAGTGTGTCACCCTCATCTGCTTTGGTATCCGAGATACGCTTCTGCTGAGAGTATGGTACTCCCAGAAGGTTCACAATGTGGCTCTCTTTCGACCCCTCGTCATATACTAGACGGGCCGAGGAATCCCACTTGAGTAGCTCCGTTGCCGTTGTCCATAGTAGATCCTGCTCCAGGGACAGGTGACGGGGCCAAGTTGCTGCTGGCTGGCCAAGTCGCTCGTCGACACTTGGCTGACGCTTTTCGGCCAAGCACTGGAAGTAGTATTGCTGGTCCAGAGCCCATTTTCTCCAGTACGAAACGCTGGGTGACGAGTGCCAGTCTCTATGTTGACATTGTAAGATCTGCATCACGTTTACCGTGTTCTCGTTGAACCCAGCCAAACACACTGCACGCAGCATCTCTTTAAACGTGCGTATGTCAAGCTTGACGTTCCATTTCTCCTTCATGCCAGCGTATAGTCCGATAATCAGATCGACCCTTCCCTGCTCGGCAAGAACTCGGGCCAAGGTGTTGAGCGTTGAGGTTGTAGGAACAATACGCCACTTGTTAACAGCGTACTGAAGGTAGTCCCACGCTAGGTCAAAGCTTTTGTCGTTGGCAAATCCGCTCAGCACGGTATTCACGACATCGACACCAACATCGTGCTTGTCGCCCTGCTTTTCGAGGTAGACAGCTACGGCGGCGGGGCCCAGCTCTTCGAGCATGTCGTGAACACAGGCTGCCAGTCCACGCGAGCTCAGCTGTATGTCGCGTTTCGTCATTTCAGTCATGACGGCTGATTTCGACGTTCCGTCAGGCATCCCTGCAAGAACAATGTTCCACGTTTCGGGCGTAGCAGCGATGTTGTCGCGGCTCATGGCCTCGAGGCTCTTAACAACCGATATTAACGGGTGAACAACCCACTTGCTCCGCGGATCTCGTAGACGGTGCCTCGCAGCAAGCAGAATGAGGTTGTATGTCTGTGAGCTGCGCGCGATGCCGGCAGGGCCCATGTCTCGCAGTAGCTGCCGAGCACCTCGAATGTCCGATATGCGTACGAGGTAGGCAATGGCAATATTGAAAGCCTCCAAAGACAGGCACCCGCTTGTACTGCGGTTGTTGTACCTTAGGAGGTCCTTCACGATCTGAGCCAGAAGCCCTGGCGAGCGGCCTGACTCGCTTGTCATGTGAAGAGCTTGAGTGGCTTTGGCTAGATACTCGACAAGACCCTCCCTAGACCACTGGGCCGGGAACGGAGGAAGCTCTTTTGTCGTGTACCTTAGGTAGAGAGCCATTTCCGCGTTGGAGTTGTCGGAACCGGCTTGAGGCAGCGATCCGAGCAACTCGACGATGCGTGAAGTGAGAGTTGCCGTTTCCCTGAGCCTGATCTGCTTCTGCTCTTCAGGAGATGCCATCAGATTCATCGACAGAACGTCTCCTAGATCATCGAATCGCTTCATAGGCAGCAGCCCGTGGTGCCGACGTACCTCATCGTCCATTTGGCGGAAAAAGTGCGGTATGGACGCAGGTAGCGTGGAACTAGGCGTGGATGGCTCTGCAGGTTTGGTCTCCGAGCTAGAAGTCACGATCCCACGGTAAATATTGAATAACCTTCCTGATAGACGCATCTGGGGCCTAATTACCCACGGTAGCCGCCGCGGCCTCCCAGGCCCAGATATCATTTGACTGGCTGGTAATAGTGGTGAAGCATATAAATTTCGCTGACTGGTAGCCGCGCGATACTGGAATATTGAGATGAGTATGAGACGACTATTCTAGCACGACTGCCAATAGCACCTGCGAATAGGATCCAACTATACAAACTTGAAGAGTATATCAACGTGAAGTCAGTGTAAACGTGAAGGAGCGTCTGTCCCCAGATCAGGTTTTCATCTATTGTACTATCGGTAAGGGTTCAGGTCAGATCGGAATAGCGGCACCGAAGAACTGATTCGTGAGGTATCGGGCGTAGATTATAGAGACATAAATAGTACTACAGTGAAGAGCAGAACTCGATTTAGCCAGCTGACGTGTCAGGTTGAGTTTTAGCATCTTGATCTGGCCGTTTGTCTGTGCTCTAGCCGCTGAGGTGTTACGATAGCGGCTAGGGTATATCTGCCTGCTTCGAGACTGGAATGCTGGAGTGATGGATGAAGTCATAGTTAAGACCGCTATAACAAGTGGTTATAACTCGACGTGACACAGCCCTGCTTAGCTATTTTCTCCATCTCACGTCTTAATTACTCACTATTGCACTCATATCTGTACCGTCTTGAAGCTACCAGTACACTCTGACTGGACGAGATAACGAGCCAATATCAATAGAATCAGAGAACACTGGATAAGTACGCATCCTGGCTACTTCTTCACTCTTCGCAAAAGCCAGCTTCTCTGTTCAACTTCTCGCTTCGACTTCTCTCGTCAATATTCCGCGATCATTCGCTTACTGTTATCGGCCCTTTATATGCGATAAGTCTTGGTCTCGTGATCTCATATCGCAATCACCATAATAAACGGTTATTCCAACTTCAACCGTTATTTCCGTATATTATCTCCTTTGTGAAACTACACCCTCTCAGCTCCACCTCTCCGATCTGTCCGCCCTCTAAATCCACATTCATATATCACTCTAAACTCCCTGTGGCTTCCTTTCGTCGGCTCGGTCTCCGGGCTAGGGTTGCCACAATCACTAGGCCCAAAGTCATCTATCCGAATCTCCAACCTACACAGCTGCAAACGCCCCCTCAACATGAGTCTGTGGTCGTCGTTGTTTGGCGGCGGCGCGCAGAAGAAGAACCAGCCCAGCAAGGCCATCGTGGGCCTGCGGGAGCAGATCGAGGTTCTGCGCAAACGCGAGAAGTACTTTGAGAAGCAGATTGACGACTATGATGGCCAGGCCCGCAAGCTGGTGACGACGAACAAGAACGCGGCACGCACGGCACTCAAGCGCAAGAAGGAGCGCGAGGCAGACCTAGAGAAGACGCAGTCGCAGATGGATTCCCTCGAGCAGCAGCTTCACGCGATCGAGAACGCCAACCTCAACTACGAGACAATGAAGATTATGTCGCAGGGCGCGCAGGCGATGAAGCACATTCATGGTAACATGGATATCGACAAGGTCGATGCCACTATGGATGACATTCGCGACCAGGTGGCACTCGGCTCGGAGATCTCGGACGCCATTTCGCGACCGCTCGGCCAGGAGGTCGACGAGGACGAACTCAACGAGGAGCTCGAGGGTCTCGAACAGGAGGCCCTGGATCAGCAGATGGTCAACGCGGGCCGGGCACCAGCGCACCAGCTGCCCACGGCTCACGAGGAGCCGGTCAAGGACGAGGAAGACGAGGAGGAGGAGGAGTTGCGCAAGCTACAAGCCGAGATGGCTCTCTAGAAGCAGGGAGTTGTACTCAGGGGGTTGTTGTACTCAGGAAGCTATATTGGCAGTCTCTGGGGTTTGTCTCTGGATTTGAGGCTGTTACCTTCTAAATCTCTGGACTACCCCTGTCTCTTTGTGTCTGTCTCTTGTATCTGCCTCTTTCTATTTGCCTCTTTGTATCTGCCTCTTTGTATCTGCCTCTCTCGTGGTGTCTGTTGTGTTTGTTTTGTCATGATTGTTATTGTTTGTTCCCTTACTACTGACTTCTCTGTGCACTAAGAGCTGACTGTTGTGGTGTGGCTAACTCGATACTAATATCCAGCCATGTCGCGCAGTCGCATTCGATACGCAGTGGTAAGCATTATACGTCTATGTAGAATTAGGGAATCGTATGTTAAGCATGAACCTTAGCGGCATCCGATGAGCCAATAGCACTTTGTAGAGTGTAAGGAACCCGACGAAAGGGCCAGGGACAGCTGTACGATAGAAGGACCTGAACGATCAGTTATGAAGGCCAGAAATGCGATGCAGCCAGGAGGACCCTGGCGTTGGAGGATACGGTGTACCCTCGATTAGTTGCGTCCCTTACGAAACAAGGACCCAGATAAAGAAGAACAACTGTGTTAGTAAACGGCAGCATAGGCTTTGAGACCAAAATAAACTTACAATAATGACTCCAAACATCTTGACCATTAGCCAGCGGTTCGAAGATATGCGCGCATAGTACTTGAGAAGCTCGCGCTGGGCTCCACTGACGTTGAGCGAGATGTCTTCGGTGTTGGCATCAATACGCTGGACGGTCTCGCGCTGCTCAGCAACCATCGTGGCCAGCTGCGAGAAGATTCCACCCAGTTCCTGGATCGTCGATTCGATGGCCTCGACAGCCGAGCCACGCTGGCTGAGATAATGGTCCTGCTGCTCCTCGAGCAGCGCCATTGTCTGTTCTTCGTGCATCGGCAGTGCGAGGAGATCACGAGGAGCTTCGTCCATGGCAGCAGCAGATGCTGGAGACGATGCATATGGATTCTCCGGATAGCTGACATCTGGGTCGGCTGTGGATGGAGTACCTGCTCTAGCCTTGGCCGCTGCGTACAGTGGAGACGACGAGCCGGCTGGTGACGCCGACGAAGCTGCCGAGGCAACAAACTGTTCTGTACGTGACTTGGAGGCCTGGATGTTTCGCGTGCGCGTCTCCAGCACCTCGGCAAAGCCCGTCGTCACGTCCGTAAGCTTGCCCTGCAAAAGCACGACCACGTTTTTCGAGTGCTCTTTGAGCTGTGATTCAGAGGGTCCTCCAGTACCCCACGCGCTGGTGCGCTGGGTCTTTACAAACTGCTGGAGCCCGGCAATGTTTTCGTTGATCTTGGACACCTTCTGCTTGATAACGAACGTGAGCTCCGTGATCTCCACGGGTCGGTCATCAAATAACGTCTTGCGCTTCGCCAATAGCGCCAGTCGCTGCAGCATCGCTGTTGTGTCCGCGATCTCCTGCGCAATCTGCGATGCGCGCAGCGAGAACTCGCTCCGTTGTTTCGTACTGTCGCTTACTGATGTAGGACCATTGATGATGCCTTGACGCGCAGATGCCGCGGTGGCATTGACCTTTGCAGCGGCCGCCACACAAGAGCGGAACTCCTGTGTGCGGTCCTGCACTGTGAGCACGCGTACCGACATCAGGACGTTGAGAAAGGAAGGAGGGAGAGGAGGGAGGAAGACACTGGTGGTGTAGTTCTCAGGGGGGAATCTGCTTATATTTGGTATTCGTGTACACGGTATGGCCGGGTAAGTGGGGGGACTAGTTTGCCTCCCTAGTGGCGAGTGTAACGGCAACAAAACTACTGTTGCAACTTGGATTTCAACGGGCTAAACAGAAGATGATGATACGCTTCTTTTGTCTATGCTACAAATAGATAAATTGCCTCCCAGTCACATCACTTTCGTAACCAGCCTTCACAGCTTCCCGCCATGTGCTGCACATAAGCGAATATTAGGATGTTACGCGAGCCAAATAAGCGAATACACGGGAGCAAATAGCCACAGCAAAGAAGCTAGAAGTCGACGACAACATTGCCATCAGACGACATACACGAGAGCTACCAACCTCGAACATTCTTGCGACCTGTCTTTCGACCCCGGTGCCTCCCTGCAGGCTCATCGCTAAATCTCGAGGCGCAGCGGCATCGCACGGCTGCCGCTCAGCCCTGCGTACGACTCGCATAACCAAAGCTCATTGAATCACTATTCGTACGACCTTATTGTTACACCCACCGTCGCTCTCATGCCTAGCATAACCTCTGTATAGACAGATGCCGCGAGTCGCGTATCCTGACCTGGGCCAGTCCCAGGAGATTGTACGTGTCGACACCCAGCTCGAACCGATCCGCAGCGGAGCCAGTAGAGCAAGCAGGACAAGCCGAGCCAGCAGAGCAACACAACCTAGCCGGTTTGCTCTGTCTGCCGAGGAGCTTCCGCACAGCTCAGATGACGAGCTGACTCAGGTCCCGTCACGACGCCGAGACCAGATTGGCCTGCGACTGTCGCGAATCCAGGGCCGTGCCTATAGCGCAGCGCACAATGCGTTAGCTCGAACGCGAATCGAAGACCATATTCTATCGCAAATGGCCCAGGAGCTGCCTCTGTCGTATATCATATCTCACGACTATGAAGACGAATACGACGAGCATCCTCACACGGTGACAGTAGGCAACTACCTCTATGCCGTCGACACCGTCGTTGAGAACCAGCGGGGCTGGTCGTTTATGGGCTACCCGTTCTTCTCGGACCGATCGCTGCTGCCGTGGGACCCTGTTCGGTACACGATCCCCGAAGGCCAGAGCCTTGTTGGTGGACTTGGCGGCTATGCTCTGCCGAATCTCAACTGGGACTGGGTCTGGAAGCGTTGGTACGTGGCCATGTCTGGCGACGTCGACGACCAGGGCTGGCGCTACGCCTGGCGCTTCGGCTCCAAGACTTGGTACGGAACACATGTATTTTTCCGCTCGTTTGTGCGCCGGCGCGTGTGGAAACGGTTACGTCGCAAGAAGCTGTTTGACGACCCGGCAGAACGGCCAGCTGTACCAGGCAGAGCTCACGTCCATGTCCCTGACTCGGACCCAACCGCTCGCAACACCTATTTATTCCCTTCATCGCTCTCCAACACTCGGCGCGGATCAGCTTTTCGCAGTCGCAACCCTTCTGTGGCTACCGCTTTGTCGGCCCTTGGCGGTGACTCGATAGACCCGCATGCTGCTCTGCACACTCTTGATCCAATCCTCCAGTTTGTTGCCAAATTGCAGTCTGTGCGTCTCGACAGAGAACGCATCCATGCTATCCTTGTATATGTGTCTGACGAGGCAAACATCCACTCACTTGCCTACCTAAACAGACACATGTTCGAAGTCCTGGATATGTTCGAGTTTATAGGGTCACGCTCGCTTCTGGTCAAACAGTTTGATCGGCTCGTGGCTGAGAACACTCTGGCCCAGCCGGCTCATATCCAGGCTGTTAAAGACCTCTCTGCTCGTGTCACCGAGCTCACCAAGGACCTGGATTTCTACGGTGAGCCGGCCTCAGTTGGCAAGGATCCGCTCGACAACCATCCTCATCACCAAAGGAATCCAAGTGTTTGATCGCTACAGGTCAATCCAATGTTCACCAGGAGCTAGAATCTCCATTCGGCTTATCTGTTCCCTCCTAATATTTTGGCGACTGATCTTTCGACTGATCTTGTCCTCACCGGATTTCCTCGCTCGGCTGATCTCATTACCTACCTCCTATCCTCATGTTGAATCGGCGTTCTATGTCTTCATTCTCTCGCCTTCCAGGTTCCAGTTTTCCCACGCTCGTGTTTCTACTTCGTTCCTACTCTTCCGCATCTGCATTAATGCATTTAATAAAATACAGTTAAATAGTGAGTCTAGGTGGCGTACAGCCGGAGCACAGACCCAGGTAAAACATAAGTAAGCCTTGAAGCTGAAAACTTGATAAAATGCCTTGCAGCCGAGTGTCTCGTCATTGGAAGTTCGTGTATCATTCTCGGGAAACCAGTTAAATTAACGAGCCTCAAATTGGACTTTGTTAGCTTATCCTCATCTCAAGCAACCTTGACTTACCCATTCGGCGTGTACGCTCCTTGTACAGCACGCGGTGACCGCACTCCTTGCAACGAACGGGATCACCCTTGTTGAGGTTGACCTTGGAGGCACAGTTGGCGCAAATGTACTTGACACCGTAGTTCTTGTACACGTTCAGGCCAGCTGCGGCAGCACTCATGCTGGCAGCCGACGTTGACGGCACAAACGACTCCTTGCTCATGTTGATATTGGCAGTAGTAAGCAGCTTCTTGAAATTTTCCAGACTTATGCTTGGGTTGTGGGGCGCGGCAGATGAGTCCTTTAAACGGGTTACAGAGGAGGCGCTTAAGAGGATGGTTTTTGACAGGCATCATTTCAAGCGTAGCAAACACTTACGAAGCAATTGATTGGGCATATTGGGAGTTCCCAAACTCGCTTGTTATGAGAGAGTACATCTTGTTCCCTGACATGGGCTCTGCATCGATACTGCTGGAATCAGCCCTGTGTTACGACCTTTTCAGCTTTTAACATTCATCTCATAGATCACGTGATGAAAAATATTTAACAGGCTTCAGCACTGATCTCCTCATACAATGCTCGCTTTGGTGACAAGACGCCAGCTCGGAGGCGCTACAGCGCCTCTACTGCGATCAACGCTTCGTCCACTTTTATCTCCGATATGTCCGTCTCCACTTGGTCTTTTGTCTCAGTCCCGCAGCTATGCTGACGCTCGCAATCAAGGTCAGGTCGAGATTCAGCATCTCGGAATTGCCACAGGTAAGCGTCTCGTAGATGCCAATTTCACTTTGTTGAATACTAACTGAGATGTCTACATACAGCCGAGTCGTTCCAATCTTCCCAATCCCTTAACGCACCCAATCCTACGCCTCAAGGGTGTCTGGAGACGGTTTCTTGCATTCCTCCAGAACACGGCAATGGTGGCCCAGTTCCGACTCAAGTCCAAGATCCGACCGCGCTTTGTAGAGTGGAAGAACCTGGCTCTTGAAAACTACGTAGCTGTCAACAAGGCATTTGCGTCAAACCAGCTTGACACTATGCAGGACAAGATGAGCATCTGGGTCTACGAGTCATTGCGAACTCGTGCCAAGTCGATCCCTGCAGGCACGCGCCTAGACTGGAAACTCGTCAAGTTCACAGGAACACCGCGCATCATGTCCCTCCAGCCAATGATGCTTCCCGACACACCATTGACCCATGTTCAGATCATCTACCGCATCCAGTCCCGCCAGCGGCTCGTACGGGTAGCTCCGGGTGCTGACAAGGCGGAGACATCTGAGCGCGACGTCACGGATTACGTGGGCTTTGTTTTTGACGCGTCGAAGACACCGGCGCAAGCGGTTCTCTCTGGCTCTGTGTTTGAATGTAAGTGTTTCCAACCGCGGCTCTTCGACTCTGTCTGCCTTTGCATCTCGTTGTCCCTCTAACGCAGGCCCTCTAACGCAACCTCGTCCGGACTTGACAACCCAGGAGTCGGAGTCAAGCATGGTCCAGTCCATGAAAGAAAAAGGTGACATATTCCGAAGCCCTCCTGCTCTATCTTGAGGCTCTGGACTAGATATACCGCCATGTAGATAGCCCGTCAGTTGCAGGTAGCCATATATCTGATTTGACATTGTAAGCTGAGTTCCCTCTTAGAGCCTAGTTGGCTCCAACCACATTCATATATACCATCTCCGTCGCTGGGTAGCTGGCTTATGGCCTTGGCGATACTACAAGGTGTTTCTCGAACAATTTGCACTGTATGAGTCAATGTTGACTTTATTATCTGCCTGTTTGGGAACTGTTCGTTTTTCAATTTATACCGGTCATCGACTTTGAGTTCAGCGTGTACTATGTCGGCAAGGTCAAGGGCACCCGATGGATGGTAGTAAGCTGCCGAGACTGCCAACTCCGATACAATTAGCTGCGTCATGTTTCTGTCTCGATCTCCATACTCTGGTATAATCCACCCATGGTTGAGAACTGTGTCGTAGAAGTCACGAAGGCGATTTCATTTTACTGGTTGGCCTTCGGAAACTTGATGCCACCCCAGTACAGCATTCGGTCAAGGTGAAGAATGCGTCAGAGATGCGTACTGATGTCAGAACTTGATGACATAGTACTGTTTGAATTTCAACTGCGTGTCTAAGCCGTTGGCTTTGAGAGTTCAATGGACGACGACCAATACTTAGAGTAATTCCGACACATTGTCCACATCGCATGTAAATTAGAATCGTTCCTGAAGAGGAATTCAAAAGTGATGTTAGTTTCTCATCAGGACGTCAGACATACGATGGGCCGAGCTTTGTTTACGAGAGTAAGCGGCATATACGAGGCGCAATGGCGTGTTGCTCATGTCACTGATCGAAAGACGTTGTCTTGTCGAACTCTAACTCGATTTACAGCTTGGCAAAGTGAGCCCTGTGTATGCAGCAGATCCGGAAGCGCTCGTATGTGCCCGTTGTATTTTAACGTACGTCTCATTCATCACACAACTCCGCATCTTGGTGGCCCTAACTATGAACATCACTGGACTATCAGCATGTCCAAATACGCTCGGCACACGCTTAGAAATGGCCGCAGCTGTTCAGGGATGTTATGCTTGCGAGATAGTGATCAATTTGTAGCACGACAACGTATATCAGTAAACGAGTATGTCGTAACTGCACAGGAGACGTATGGCGTGTATGATCGGATCCCTGCAGACGCGCTCTGGCGCCAATGCATAGATTAGTGCGGGTTGCCCCACCGGGCCAAGAACCTTAAGGTCGCTTGGCACCCACAAGGCTGATACGGCTATAGGTGCAGACGATCAATGCAGCTTTAGGTCTGCAGCTTCAAGATGCAGCTGTTCGTTTATGTAATAAATGCTTTACGGTACTGCGATTGACGTGCATAGCCAGAGCTAATCCATCAGCTGTCGCTGGTTTACAGGGCATTAAGGGATTTAAAGGCAGCTTAACCAGCTGCACTAGAAACAGCATCGCTACGCAAGCCGGCCTAATTACATCATGACATCTAAAACATAGTAAAAAAATAACACAAGACAGGTGTGACAACAACTCAATATGTGATGGCCGGTAGGCCACGAGAAAAGAGTAACACAATACCTACTCCCCAGAAACGGGCTGGTTGAGGGGACGAGGAAGCACCGAACCTGATGGCAGGCCTGGTCCAGCAGAGGGGGTCCGCGAGTACTGGGATCCGGATCTGAAGCTTGGAGCAGGCTGGAGAGACGTGCCGTAGTAACCTCCTAGCTGCTGCTGGCGCTGGGGAGGTCCCTGGCTGTACTGCAGTGGCTGCTTGTAGTCAGCCGAGTAGCTGCTTGAGTCTATTAGGTTGGGCGACTGGTACTGTGAACCTTGAGTTTGCTGATGGCTGTACACCTGTGGTGACACCTGGTAGGTGTAGGCTGGGTAGCTGTACAGCTGTTGCGGGTGCTGACCCACGGGGCGCTGACCTGCTGAGCCGTAATCGTATAGAGACGGCGACGCAGTTGTTGTGGAGCCCGGTGACGACTGCGGAGGCGGCGGGTACGGGTGCGGGTACGAGTGGCTCTGAGATTGCGGAGCCTGGGCTGGCTGTTGGCCAGACTGGCCGTACGCCTCGTAGTAGTAGTGTCCCGAATAGTTGGAGTTGCTGCTGTTGGCAGCGTCTCCGTTCGCCTCGTACTGATGGTGGTAGTAGTCGTCTTTACCGCGACCGTACGCGTCAGCCTGCGGCATCTGGGCGCCGCGGGTTTGCGAGATTGGTGTGTGATAAAGTAATGACTTAATGTCGACGAGGAAGAGCGGGTAGAGAAGATCCACGATGTTCTCCTTCGTCGCGAAAGCCAGCGCGCGGTCGAACGGGATCCACACTCCCTTCAGATGCATGGCGCCGACCTTGACGACGTGCCGGATGCGCTCGGCCTTGAGAATGCCGTCACGCCGGCCACGCGTCATGCCAGCCACGTTGAGCAGCTTCGTGCCGTTGATCATGTCATTGTCCTCACGGCGAGCGACGCACACGCCCTTGGCTTCGACCTGGAAGCACAGCGTGCCCTCGTCTTCCCACAGCGTCGTGGTGACACGGGGTCTTGAAGCAACATTTCCTAAACCTGCGGGCGGTTTCGCGGAGGCGGCGGATTTGGGCTCAGAAAGGATGGTGCTCGAGCTTGACGTTGTTGGCGTAAGTGCAGCTGAGGCGCCAGCGGTCGACGGGGTCGAGGACCCGAGCGTTGCGGAGATGGGCGGCAGACTCGTCCCTGATACGGAGGTAGCCATGAGGAGCGTCAGATGCAAGATAATATAGAGAGAGAGCGTGGGATCTGAGATCTGGTAGTGGAAAAGTAAGAGATTAGGACGACAAAAGACGACGACAGGAAACCAGGAAGGGAAACCAAGAAAGTTGAGACAAGGACAGGTCACGAGTGTTGGGACGAGGCAGGTAGACAGGAACGGATCAAAAGTGAGTATTAGAGGTCACGGCTATCGCTTAACCGAGACAGAGGGTAGGCGAGTTTCAGAACAGCGGGCAGATGCGACAATTGCGTCTGGGGGACCAAGCGGGCAAAAGGGGGTGTACAGGAGGGAGAGCGAGGATGAAGGTAAATATATTAGTACCTAATCCTGGTGAGCCAGCCAAATAAGTCGAAACACTCAAACCAACACAGCGGAGTGGTCCCTTAAAGTCGAGGCAGAGGCAGAATGAATAGGGGAAGCGACCGGCACTCGGCCCTGTGGTTGCTTTTGCGTGCTGCATGCCAAACCTTAAATATGGCAAAAAAGCACCGTGGCCAGGGTAATATGCTGCATTGGGCGATGTCGGTAGCTGGCACACAAACTAGTCGCACACAAAAGCAACCATCTCCTGGCATGGAACACAAAAACAAACGGCAGTATGATTCCGCCTTGGACAGGGGTGTCCACCCCAGATTACCGCCGAATAGGGCCTTGTGCCGTAGAAGTGCGTGGCTCCTCCGTGCCACCGAATGGGAATTTTGCACACAGCAGCAGGCTAGAATGCCGGAACCGTCGTCCGCGCAGTCCATTGTATTCATCATTGTATTCACCATTGTACCTGTCATGAAAAGACCCGCCAGTCCCACCCACCGCCAATACGAGTTAAAGTTTCACATATCTCCATTAGACCCGGCCGAGATTTTCTTGGGCCGGGGTTACTTTTTATTGCGCGCATAGTCAGCTTCCTCCACGTATCTAGCGAAATAGGAGGACCCATGGCACGAGATGGTTTAGTAGGGGGGATCACCGCTGGATTTTAGGCTACCAAGCAGACCTTAAGCAGGTTCCAAGGCACCTCGCGAACCTGCACTGGACCAACTTTATCTGGTCCAGGTGAATGGTACGCTAGATCCAGATGCCCCCTCGTCAGCTGGTTTGTGCTAATCTATTCGTTGCAAACCTGGTGGTTGGTGGTGAGACCCTCGGCTTAAGCCTGGATCCCACAAAGGTGTCACAATCGCAAGCCCATATTTTCCCCACTTTCTTTGTCCCCCTCTGCCGACGGCATTGCCGACGGCGTATTGCGCATCGTTTTTGCAACCCCCAATCATCCCCACTTGCAGTCGCCGCGAGATAGAGTTGAGCAACTCTAAAGCACTAAGGGGAGACCCTAAAGGTCCAACGACCCCATTGAGTGGGCTACAACACTATCTATGCAACTCGCACCTCTTTTTGTCTAGCTGCTGCTGGCTCCAACCCACTGGTACCCATGTCGCACGCTTGGCACGGGTTGCAACCAGGGCCCGGCTCTGGGAAACCGGGCTGCCTGGTAGTCGCCGGATTAAGATTGGCGCTGGGGGCCGCCATGCCAACGCAGGCCGCCAACGCGCTCCGCCGTCGTGCCTTGACGCTGCTACCTCGATGCGCGGAAGAGCGCTGTGCGTATTTCTGCATGGAAGACTGGGGGGCCGGGGATAGGAGGGAGCGCTTTTGGCCGCGTGGCTCGGCACGACGGCAGCGGCTGTCTCCGTCAATACGAGAATGGCGCTTCCCATTTTGGTGGGGTCGTTGCGGCCCAGGCCGCCCGGCGCTGGCTGATAGTGCAAAGTTCCTTTTTCGCCTCGTTGGCAGACATTTTATGCAACCTCGGCCGCAGCTGAGGCATGCAGGATTTAAGGTTTGCCTTGCATGCGCCGCTAGTGCGTGCATGGAAGCCGACTGCCTGTTTGAGTTGGCCTCCACCTGGCGTTCCTGAATGTCTGCTACGGGTTCACAGCCAGGCCCGAAACTCTACCGCTGCAGATCCACTCGTATTTATCAACATGAAACTAGCAATCGCCCAGGGCCTTGTCAGCATGGGCCCTGCGTCTCGCTACGCTGCCAATCCCTCAAAAAGCCATCTTACCAGCCAGTTGGACTGTGCCCCCACAGTCAATTCCGAGATCGTCCTTAATAGGAAAGCAATGAACATTGTCAATTGTACTAGTCTAGTCTAGTCGTAGCTGTTAATCTACTCAGGCTTGAAGACATCGACATACCTGCTCCGCGCATTGCGACGAGCAGGCTTGCGCACGCCAGTGGGCGCTGTGGCCAGCAAATCCTCTAGGTTGGCTTTGGCGGGGGTGGGCCGACCTGGCGCGGGTCCCCCGCCCGCAGTCGGCAAAACACCAGATCCGCCTGGGGGGGCATTAGGCTCGGGCCGTGAGTTTGGCGGTGCTCCTGTCAACGGTCTGCCCATGTTAGGGGGTGCGCTAAGGGCACTAGGGGGGCCTGCAGGGGCGGCCTGATTGGGGGCCTGATTAGGGGCCGGAGTACTGGGCCCAACAGGGGATCCTAGGCCCGGCGTGCTGCCCCTGCTGTTGCCTGCACTGCCTGCACCGCCAACACCTCCTCCCGCAACCGCCTTCTTGGGCGGTGGAGGAGGCGCCGCGGCCACCGTGGCAGTCGATGGGTCCTTTTTGTTCACCCACCGGTTGAGCTCCTTGTCAAAGTAGAACGAGCTCTCTTCGCCGAGCTTCGCCTTATGCGCCTTGGGTGGTTGTGCGGTAGATTCCTTACGGAGCCACCCGAACCACCCTGCGCCGCCGCTGCTTTTCTTGTCCTTATCATCTGCAGACCCCTCATCCGCCTTATCGCTATCCCCATCGGGATCGACTTGCAGTTTCTTGTTTCCCAGGCCCAAGTCCTCGGACTTCTCGGATGGCTCTTCAGGGGTTTCTTGACGGGGAGGTGTCGGTGCGTACTGCTGAGCAAATGACGGTGGTGCCGCTGCGGGCACGTACAAATTCTCCTCTCCACGCTCTGGATCGTACTCTTCAACATCCTCTCGACCATTCTCCTCTCCATAGTCATTTCCATACTGATGAGCTCCATACCCGCCGTAACTTTCCTGCCCATATGTCTCTTCACCCTCAGCCTCGGCCCGAGTTAATTCTCCGGGGTCGTTGCCTAATGCAGTACCTGCTTCGGGTTCAGCTTCGGCCCCCGGTTGATCCAGCTGGGGGGTTACCGCCGAAAGCGTGGGAAGCTGGCCGCCGTACAGTGCACCATAAGGACTGAAGTCAGAAGGCGTCTCTGCGGGCTCCTCGGGGATCGTCGCCGTCTTTACCTCAACCCCACCGCTTGGTGCGTACGGGTTATAACGGGATGGCTGCCGAGGCGACACCTCAGGAGACTTGGCCTCAGCCGTGGCGTAAGGATTGACGGCCACTGCTCGCGCATAGGGGTTAACGGGAGGGGTAGCAACATTTTGAGGCGTTTGAGTCGAGGCCTGACCTGCTACGCTGGCATACGGATTGACGGGCGACTGTGTGTCGCGAGTCTCGGGTGCGTGTGGATTCGACGATGGTCGAGCAAACATCTGAGGCGCCGAGATCTTCAGCTGCGCCTCAGGTGAAGTGTTCAGAGAGTCTGATCCAGGCGATCCCAATGTCTGAGGTCGAGTCACGTTCTCCGGTGTGTATGGTCGCGACAGCGGTCGTGCCTGCGCACTTCCAGGACGTGACAGGCTCGGCGGTAGCGAATACTGGTTGAATGGCTCATCACCGTGGACGCTAGCCGAGTTTGAGGAACGACGAGAAGCAGAAGAAAGCGGGACGCTCATCATACCGGGACTCATAACAGGAACAGCCTGAATAGCATGGTTCACGTTAGGCGACACGGGTCGACTCGAAATGCCTGGCATCGGCGGCACAGGTGGCAGAGACGGCATTGATGGCATACGAGATCCTGATGGGCCACTGAACGACGAGTAACCTGGCTGGTTACGAGGATCCACCGGCTGTCCTCCGAATGAAGGCATCACCTGCATCGATGCAACACGTCCAAGACCAGGAGCTGATGGATAGCCCAGCTCAGTGATGTTAGGCGTACTAGCCAATCGCTTGAAGATGGCACCATCTCCTTCCTCGGCTTCATCTCGAGTCGGCTCATCGACATCCTCACCAGCGACGAACTTATTGAAGGATTGCATCCAGATCTTGTCAAGCTTTCCACGGCCTAGCTTACCACTAAACCAGCCCGAGCCGGAGCCCGAGCCATCGACACTCGATAGCCGCAGCATCGCCATCTCGGCAAACTCTGCAAGTCGCGAAATCTCAGGAGAGGCTCCCTTCGCACTTGCAGCAGCTTTGATGGACGTAGTCGCGGTCTCCAGAATCTTCTGGGCTTCGGCGGTGTGGCCATAGTCTGCCAGCACCAGACTGTGGTGGACTTTGTAAACGTGAAGATGGGCAAAATTAGAGACCATATTTGCATCTGGCGGATTCGAAACCAAAATGAACTCGTATATCTCGCTCATTATAATTGAATCCAGATCACGGCCCACGCCAGAGCCGGCATCGCCAAGCAGAATAATGCCCTCATCTGGGGCACCGAACACGGGATAGCCCGAAATAATCATGCTGAGTTAGTATAAACAGACGTATGGGAGATGAAGATATTCAGCTCTTTAATCTCAAAAGGTTACTCACCAAATATGGGCCGCATCGACATAGCCTTCCCGTAGCAGATGTTTGCCAATCTCGACAATAGTCTCGCTATCGTTGGGTGAGCGGTTCGTGACAAGCAATGCGAGGTTGATCTGCCAGTCAGTAGAAACGGGCTTTGTAGGGAAAGCACTGGGACCGCGGGGAACCAGTTCCGAAATGGCTTCTGAGCCGGCACCAGCAAACACACGGTACATGAGCGCGAGGTTCTGTGCATTGGGAGCACTAATAGGTCTCACATCCTCTCGTACAAATTCAGCAACGCAGTCATTCCATGACTGAGGACCGAGGGAGGACGCAATGACAAGCGCATGTCCCCACAACCTGTTGTCAAGAGCAATCCGCAAAGCACCCTCGCGGTCACCTGACTCGAGGGCCGCGAAGATGGTTCGAACATGCTCTACAGATATGGTGCCAGGACCCTCAATGGCGCCAGATGATACCCGTCGGTCATGCTTGTACAGTTCAGTGGCCTGTGTAAAGTGATGAGAATCATCCTTCTTGACAAGGGCAAGTCGAGGGTTCAGAAGCTCCTGAACCTGCTTGTTCACGGTAGGAGGTGCTTTCGACAGATGCTCGTCCGCCTTGAGAAGAATCAACAGTAGCTTCCACAGTAGCAACCTTTGTCTGTGAGACTCTATTGTTGCGGCATCGGCAGACGACGTGTCAAGCTCTGCCATCAAGCGCGAAATCTTGTCTTCAACCCACTTCTCAACTTCTTTTTTCTTTCCCTTGATGGGACCCTTGGAGTTGACCAAAGGTCCTGGGAACTTACACGCGTACTCATCGACGCTGAGAGCATGGTTCGTCTCCATTACCTTAATCTCCATGGTTGTAGAACCAAAAGCGATTGCTGGAGGCACGGCAGCTACGACCTTACGCCCACTGCTCCAGTGGAAAATCGGGAACTGGCGGCGAAGCAGGGCCTCATTGTCAATAGGCGCGCTAGGAGCACGCATTTGTTGCTCATGCATGTGCTGTTGCTGCTGGCGCATTTCAAGATTCAACGACGCAGGAGCTTGGCGCTGACCTGGAGCTGAGAATGCATATTGCGGAGACACGGCTCGGGCAGGCAGTTGCTGCGGTTGTAAGATCCTCTGCTCGGTAATCTCTGTAGGCAGATCCCCAAAGTTTGTCTTTGGGTAGGAGGGGGCGCGAGGTGGCTGCGGTGGTCGAGGAAGACCCGTGGCATTGGCAGGATCGTACGGATTGCGTGCTCCAGGTGGTGGTGCGAGGGGCTGAGCGGCCGATAATGTTGGGGGCGACGAAGTAGCACCGCTCAAATGTGCCCGTCCTCCATGAGGTGAGGGTCCAGGGGGGTATGAGTTCATAGCACCTGCAGCGGCGTTCACCGGCTGTGCCTGTCCCAGTCGTGGCGATTGACCCGGCTGGTAAGAATACGATGCAGCAGGTGGGGCATATCCATTGTTCATGGGACGAGCTGAAGCCCCCGTGGGAGGAGAGTACGGTAGGGGCTGCTGCTTAGGAGAATAGACTGCAGTACCTGGACGGTACGCGGATGTTGAACTGCTGCCCGATGAATTGCGCGAATGGGAGTAGCCCCCTGCACTTTGCGTTCGTCCTGGTTGCGACCGGGCTGCACCAGGAGCGTACGGGTTGGGTGGAGGAGCTGATCCAGTCAAGCCAGCACTCAAATTGATAGGAGATGAAAGGCTTGGGCCTTGGCTGCCTCCGGGAGCATATGGGTTAACTGGAGTAGCAGTTGCCGACGTCCGTGTCGGAGGCGCGTAAGCATTCTGCGCTGGCAATTGAGCCACAGGCTGTACTGGAGGTCGAACTAGAGGCTGAGCAGGAGTTTGGCCATATTGGTGTTGCTGCCCTGCGTAGACTGGTTGAGCCCCTGGTCCGCTTGGGCCCTGTCCGGGGTAAGAAGTGGGAGGGATCTGTCCTGGTCCCTGCTGACCACCGAAAGCGCCAGGGTAAACCTGAGCAGCTGGTTGCTCGATCACCTGGCTCGTCTTGCGAGAGCTCAGCTTGCGGTTGGGCAGAACAGGCAGCTCCTCAAAGAACGACTTTTTGGACGATAGAGTCCGGATCGGACCAGGGGGAGGAGCGCTTCCACTCGATGGTGAGGGTGCAGATGGTTCTGCCGCAGCGGCAGGAGTCGAGTATGATTGCGGAATAGGCGCGTACGGTGAAGGCGATATCTGGCTTGCAACCTGGGGTGCGCCGTAGGCCGATGTAGCACCAAGGTTGCCGTATGATGGTGTGGACCGCACAACGTGCTGCTTCACAATGCCTGTCGGAAGATCAAATGCGTTTGTCGTAGCACTTCGACCATACGTAGGACGGGATGGAGGGGGCATGGCCTGGGTTGGCTGAGAGGGTGCATAGATGGAATGAGGCCCTTGCTCTTGAGGCAGATATCCGTAGGGAGCAGAGCCAGAAGCTGTTGCTTGAAAAGCTGGCGCCGAAGATTGAGAATGCGGAGGAACAGCGGCTTGTCCAGGTGCTGCCGATTGCGCTATTGCCTGGGCAAAGTCGACGTCATCATCATCAGGTAGCAAGTCATCGTCTTCTTCCAAAAATGCGAGCGCATCCTCTGATACAGGCTGGCCAACGGCGGGAACCAGCGGCTCGGTTGCCTCACCAAGATGATCAAACAGGCTATCGTTGGCTTCGCTGTTATCAAAGGGATTGAGCTCACTGTCAGTTGCAGTAGGCTGCGCTTCGGCATCGCCCTCCTCAGGAATCGACACCGGTTTAGTGGTGGCCAGACTTGAAAAGAACGTGTCATTTTCTGCACTGTCGAATACCGAAATACCACGTTTGTGCTGGGCTGTAGATTGAGATAGGAGTTCCGTCTTGACATCATCCGCACCGAGGTGGTCGAAAAAACTTGTCTCGCCGACAGATTCTGGCTCTCCGAAATCCATGCTTACGTCGGCCAAGGTAGGTTCAGAAGCCACTTCGCCCGATGACTCGATCGGCGCATCAGCAGTATTCGTAGCGGGTGCTTGCTCCTGTTCTTGAGCGGCTGTCTCTGACTTAAAAGCTGTCTCTGACTTAAAAGCAATCGGCTCATCTGCGGGCTCCTTCTTGACCTCAGCGAAAACCGCCTGTTCTCCGATGGTATCAAAGATGTCTCTGGTGTCACTGGCGAAAGGGAACCCCTGTGCAGGTTCGTCTGCGCCGGGCTCTTTTTTGACCTCGCTGAGGACCGCCTTCTCTCCTATAGTATCAAAAATGGCTTCATCCCTGTTGGCACTGGCGGAAGGGAATGCCTCAACAGGATCGTCGACTGGTTCTTTCTTGACCTCGCTGAGATTCGCGCTCTGTCCAATCGTATCGAAAATACTTTCATCCTTGTCGTTACTGGGAAATGGGAACTCCTCAGCGGGGTCAGCACCAAATAGCGACACTTCGGGGTGATTGCGCACCGGCTTGAACACGTTCGCAGCCGTTTCTGGCTTAGTAACGTCCTCTGTAGGATCAGTCGCGGCCTTGAAAGCCGTCTCTGTAGATGTCGAGGGCTCCTCAATGTAGGCCTCTTCAGGTGCTGACGGGGGTAGAGGGTCGTGCTCAGTGGGGACTTCGCTCTCCACAACGCCTTCAAGATTCGTGGTTACCTGCGACCCCACCGGAATGTCGGTCTCGGCGTGGAAGATGGCCTCGGTAGAGGTTGCGGCAATGGAAGGCTCAGCGTCGATAGAGACCAGAGGCTCCACCGGGAGTTCTTGATCCACCGGGACCTCTAGTTGCGGAACTTCGGACTCGAAAAGATCCTCGGATTTTACTGCGGCTTCAACCTCCGCAGGGATTCCAGATCCTGTCGCGAAGCCAGGTTCCACAGGGCCGTCGTTACTGATAATCTCGGGTTCAGTCTCGGCAGTCGAAGATGCAGTATGCAGGTCATTTTGTGTCGGTTCGCGATACGAAAGATTGTCAGCGTCCAGGGCGCTATGCACGGTATCAGGCTCCAAAGCTTGCACGTCAGGCTCCGCCACATGCTCTACATGCAGAGTCGGTTCCGCAACAGATTCAACAGTTGGTTCAGGCTCGCCAAATTCGGCATCCCCGACTTGCACAGAGGGCTCGGCAGTGTCAATAGTTGATCCGGACTTAACAGACTCGGCATCCTGGGTTTGTACAGAAGGCTCAGCAGTCTCAGTAGCTGGTTCGGGATGCTCACCTATCGATAAGTGTTCGGCTGCAGATTTAACAGGTTCAGGGAGAGGTTCGGTGGATTCGACAGATTCTAGGGGTTCAGCAGGCTGGAAAGATGCAATTGGCTCGGTAACAGCGGCCTGTGTGCGATTGACAGGTTCAGGTAGCTCAGCTGATTCCGCTGGTTCAGGAACGGGTTCCAACTCAACATGTTCCGATTCTGCCTCGGCTAGCTCAACAGGCTCGACAGGCGCAACCTGCTCAGGTACGGATTCAGTGACTGGAGATTCGTCGTCAACGGTCTCTTTCAAGCCACCCGTTTCTTCGGGTTGTTCTGGCGGGCTGTCGGCGTCGTCAGGGCTCAGCGAATCGACTTGCGGCTGCGGCGATGTCTGCTCAAGCTTCACGTCGGGTCGGGATTTGGCCTTGGCTTTGGCCTTTTGAGCCTTGGACTTCTTCTTGGGCGCCATGGCGTGTGTGGCACAGGCCAATTGCGAAATGAAGAGGCTCGACTACAGGTAGTGGTGTCAGGCGACACGGATCATGCAAATGGAGATGCGGGCCGATTCGAGGGGGTCGCGACCGAGGCGAATGCGGGACGTATAGTAGAAGGCCCGGCACGAGATGCACGAGAAAATCAAACTACAGAGGACGTACTGCCGTTTGGATCTCGCCCTCACAGTCAAATTTCGTGTCGTGATGGTTCGGTATGGAGACCGTTTGCTGGCGTTGTGGGGATGCCGGGTAATAGTACACTAGAACACTCCACACAAAGTCCACAGTTAACCTGTTATACCACACCCGGAGAGTCGTATACTTGAGGCTATTTTGCGGTAATTGGCGAAATTGCAATTTAAGAGTTACGGCCAAAGAGTTACGCTCTGATCTAGTCATTAGCCATTTGACGACTTCTAAAATGTAGAGGATGATATATAGGCTGTTTGTGATGTATATCTAAGATCGAGAGTTCTCGACCTGCGGCATTATTGCAAATCAAGTGTCGATATGTTTTGGAGTGCCTGTAAACATTATTATAATCACCTCTATGGATTTTACTTTGTGCGTTGATTGTTTGTCTCTAGTGTCTCTATCGATGTTTCGTGTTTAGATCTATACTTTCTATACTTTGCTGCAGGACCGTTGGCAAGGCTGACACTGCGTCAGGGGCATTCAGGAACGGAGTATTGTCACCTAAACATTACAAATAAATATCTTGCCAGCTATCCGGCATTTGGCTGGCTCAACTGACAGGCCAAACGGGACGGAACCCGTTTGCTTGCTGTTGGGCAACTGCCTGGGCCTGGGCCTGAGCCTGAGCCTGAGCCTGAGCCTGAGCCTGAGCTTGCGCCTGGGCCATGGGAACCTGATCCAACGAGCCCGGCTGCTGGACAGCTCCGGCTGGCATCATGGGTACCATACCCTGCTGGACGACTCGCTGACCGTTCATGCCAACAAGAGGGCCTGAGAAGTCACCAAGCGCGGCAGCAAGAACTTCTGGAGGGATGGGCATTGAACAATCCTTGTGGCCGAGCAGGATCGTGCGCAGGTTACCAACCTGTGAGCGCAGTGCATTGACCTGCTGCGCGAGACCTTCGTTTTCAGCTGTGAAGTATTCGACCTTTGCCTGCAGATTCGACAGCCACTGCTTCTTTCGCTGACGACATTTGAGCGCAGCCAGACGGTTGCGCTCGAGAAAGTTCTTGCGACGCTCCTCCTCAGTCTGTTCTGGACCGTCTTGAGGACCTTCGTCTTCGTCTTCAGGCTCGTTGTCGTCGTCGTCGTCGAACATGTCGTCCTTGGCGGGCTTGGTGTCCTGTTTGCGGGCACGGCCTTTTTTGGGTTTGGTGTCTGGCTTGGCAGCAGCTCGCGCGCGTTTGCGCGACTCAGCCTTGGCTGAACCTGCACGCGGTTCAGTCTTGACTGATCCGGCGCCATTGGCACCGTTGGCGCTGGCAGCTGCGCCGGACTTTTCGGTATTGGACGCACCGTTCTGTTCTCCGGGTGGAGCCTGACTCAGCATGAAGAGGCCATTGGCAGCGGCACTGGCGGGATCACCGGCAGTCACGACGAACTGGCCGTTGGCCGGCAGAGGGGCATTCTGCACGGCCAAGCCGCGGTTAGTGCCGAGTGGCTGTGCAGGCATGCCAGGCGCGGTCGCCGGCACGAGCTCGCCAGTGAGCGAGCCGGTGAGGCCGAGCATAGCAGCAGTAGCAGGGCCCGGAGTAGGGAACATGGAGCCGCTGCCGCCGGGCGTGAGGCCTGTGCGGATCAGCGAGCCGTCCGGAGCAAACGCACGCATTGCGTCGGTGGTGGGAACGCCGGGTCCACCGGCAGTCTGAGGGCCCTGCAGCATAGCAGGAGACAGCGGGCCCGATTTTAGGCTGTTGACCCAGGCAGCAGCTGGTGATCCGGGGTTTGATCCCAGAGCTGAGGGAGATTCAAGAGCCGCGAGTGGAGGTAGTACGTGTCTACGACCGCCCGGAGTCGAGATGACCTGGCCGCCAGCAGCAGCCGAGGGCGTGAATCGAGACCCGGAGACAGCGGCGCCGGCGCCGGCAGCAGCCAACAGCGCTGGCGGCTGTGCGGCTAGAGCTGCAGCTGCGGCCGAGCCGGGCTCGACGGTGGCATTTGTGGCAAACGACTGCTCAAACGGGTTTGGCTCGAGGTCGAAGTTGGAGCGCTGGCGCATGCCCAGCATAGGGGCGTCCTTTGAGTCTGGCGGCGTCGAGTCGACGTCGTTGGCAACAGCGTCTTGAGCGCTCATGGTGATGCACTAAGGCGCGGGAAGGTATGCGCTTAACAGGAGTGACAGGTCTCCCGTTGAGCCGGGGAAAGGGGGAAATTTGAGTGCCAAAAAGAAACACCAGGCAAGATTCCTAGAGCAATCCAAAAAAAAACCACGGGCCGTGTGTGTGGACGAGTTGGAAGGGCACAACACTGGCAATGTTGTGAAGAGACGACGGCCTGAGTTAGCAAAGAACGGGTCTAGAGTTTTGGCCAGCCAGCCAGGACGAAGCGGCTCGAGCGCACGCCGTTGAACGCGCGGTACCGAGCCAGCCCATGGGAGACACTCGATGACATCACCACCGTCATAGGCGACCAAACAGGTCAGGTTCGGCTACTTACAGGACCAGCGCGATGCCGAAGCTGGTGAACAGCGAGGAAGGGACGAGGCGGAAGCGAGGGGGTTGTCGGGCGCAGTTGGACGGGGTCCCGGAACTGGCGGTCTGGGAAGAGTGGAACAGTTGCACAAAACGCTACGAGAGTCGAGGCAAAAGGTGCATCGCCAATTTGGTCACGTAAAAGCGAGCAGGGCTGGGGTGGGGCAGGGGTACGCCGTGCTGGAATGTACCCGCCGTTGCAATACGCCGTTCATCAGCTATACGCAGTTCATCAGGCATCTACCATAACTGGTTATGAAGTAGGATCTAGTGAAGGCTAGGTTTGTAGGATGGATACAATATCGCCCAAGTCTTGCATAGAGCGAGTACTCGGCATTCGATGCTCCTTCTACTACCACTCAGCCGTATATGGAGCGTTACTTCAGCAACAAGCAGGATAGCGTTATTGACAGGTGCACGTACATCCAGTATCGTTTCACTCGTCTTACATGTCCGTCTTCCATTTCCGCCTTCCATTGCCCTTCTTCCATTACCCTTTCTTGTCCATCCCATTATTCTTCCATTGTCTTATTCTACTATTATACCTACTGTTGCTGTGGATGCTATATTAGCCCTTGCCCTACTACCCAGCCGTCCGATGCCACGTTAACACAAGTTTGGCAGTAGGCTACCAAAGGCTCTTTAGAGGTCTTTCAAAGCTCTCTAATTTTCAATAAGACTACACAGACCACTTTTGGTGGCCCCCTGTTAACTGTAAAATGCCAGTTCAAGTACTTTGAACGGTTCTGTCTTCGCTTGTATGTCCGCGGCTACTGCTCTACTGCCAGCCGCGGCTGAACGGGCTATCGGATACCGGGCTTCGTCCGAACTTTCTCCGAACTTTCTCCGGACTTTCTCCGATGACTCTTGTCCGGCTGTGCTGCCTGCTGGCTGACAGGCCATCCAAAGTTACTGCTCGTTGTGGTTAGCTTACAGCACGCCATTTGTGGTGAGCTGATTGGATGGGCCGATTTCGGCCGACAATCCACCGGCCGGCCGCCCTGCATGCCGGGTTATTCTCGTTGCGGGGTTGCATGTGCCAGAGGGCAGGGCTCCATGGCTTAGCCGAGCACGTAATCGACAGTGCCGAGAGCCATCACAACCAAGCAGGCAACCAAGTAAACCGCTACACCTTGAAGCGGTGAGCAATAGTACACAACAGTCTATTCTTCGGCCAATCTCGTCAGTTCTCCTGTCACAGCAACACAAACTTTGAGCCGACTCGGCGCACATGCCGCATTGGGACAAGTCATTTCCCCGGATTCTGCATGCCCCGGCTGATTCCCTCCTCGGCCGATGCGGCCAGCTTCCGAGGTCCACTGGGCCGGCGCTAGCCAGATCTATAAAGGGTGCATCACGCCTCGATTCTTTGTCCGAAGATCTCTGAAATATTTCATTTCGTCTATTAGTATTGTACTGTCACTCTTAACTGATTGACGTCTCTACTGTGACTCTTACTACTGGACTTACTACTGTGATTTCAGTGACTCTTACTACTGTGACTCTTTCTCGTTACTGACTACTGACTTTGTCACCCACCTTACAATGGCCAACGTAAAAGCAGAGGAACAGGCGTTCCAGGCAGAGGTTGCCGAGATCAAAAAGTGGTGGTCCCAGCCACGATGGGCCCGCACCAAGCGCATCTACCCCGCCGAGGACATTGCGCGCAAGCGTGGCACCATCAAGCTGTCGTACGCTTCGTCGCAGCAGGCCGACAAGCTGTACGGTCTGTTGCAGGCTCATGATGCCAAGAAGACGGCTTCTTTCACCTACGGAGCCCTGGATCCTGTCCAGGTGACCCAGATGGCCAAGTTCCTCGACACTGTTTATGTGTCGGGATGGCAGAGCTCCTCGACGGCCTCGACCTCCAACGAACCGTCGCCCGATCTTGCCGACTACCCCATGGACACCGTGCCCAACAAGGTCGAGCACCTGTGGTTTGCACAGCTGTTCCACGACCGCAAGCAGCGTGAGGACCGTCTTTCGGTCTCGCCTGCTGAGCGTGCCAAGCTTCCCTACGTCGACTACCTGCGTCCTATTATCGCCGATGCCGACACGGGACACGGAGGTCTGACTGCTACCTTCAAGCTCACCAAGATGTTCATTGAGCGCGGAGCTGCTGGAATCCACATTGAGGACCAGGCTCCTGGTACCAAAAAGTGCGGCCACATGGCCGGAAAGGTGCTTGTGCCCATCCAGGAGCACATCAACCGTCTCGTGGCCATCCGTGCCTCTGCCGACGTGTTTGGCTCCAACCTGCTGGCTGTTGCACGTACCGATTCCGAGGCTGCTACTCTCATCACCTCGACCATCGACTACCGTGACCACTACTTCATTGTTGGTGCCACGAACCCCGATGTTCCTCCCCTCATTGACCTCCTCGTCGCTGCTGAGCAGCGCGGAGCCAGCGGCAACGAGCTGCAGAGCATCGAGGCCGAATGGGTCTCCAAGGCCGGCCTCAAGCTGTTCCACGAGGCCGTCATTGACACCATCAACAAGGGCTCGTACTCCAACAAGTCCAAGCTCATTGAGCAGTTCACCAGCCAGGTCGGCCCTCTGACCAACACGTCGCACTCAAAGGCCAAGGCTCTGGCCAAGAAGCTCACCGGCAAGGAAATTCCCTTTGACTGGGAAGCTCCCCGCGTCCGCGAGGGATACTACCGCTACCAGGGTGGCACCCAGTGCGCCGTCAACCGCGCCCGCGCCTACGCTCCTTACTGCGACCTCATCTGGATGGAGTCGAAGCTGCCCGACTACGCTCAGGCCGAGGAGTTCGCCAAGGGCGTCAAGGCCGCCGTGCCCGACGCGTGGCTCGCCTACAACCTGTCGCCCTCGTTCAACTGGACCACGGCCATGTCGGCTTCGGACCAGCGCACCTACATTGAGCGTCTGGGCCGTCTCGGCTACGTGTGGCAGTTCATCACTCTGGCCGGTCTGCACACCAATGCTCTGATCAGCCACAAGTTCGCCAAGAGCTACAGCGAGATTGGCATGAAGGCCTACGGTGGAGAGATCCAGCAGCCCGAGATTGAGCTCGGCGTCGACGTTGTCAAGCACCAGAAGTGGTCTGGTGCTGAGTACGTCGACAACATTTTGAAGACCATCACTGGTGGTACCACCAGCACTGCTGCCATGGGAGCTGGTGTCACTGAGGACCAGTTCAAGTCAAAGGCCTAGGCCGCATAACGGACATTAGGATATCTAAAACAATCTACAATCTGTAATCATTAACCATACGGGAACTACTGTACGTTCAAGCAAGATGTTGTTTTCTACTACTAATCGATACAGCATAGGGTTTGGGCACTTTCCGATAATTCTAGGGTTCGGAGACAAGTTTCAACTCTGAAGTCAGAAGTGAACTTCTCCACTACAACTCTGAATGGTTCTAGTTCAATCCCAATTCGACTCGCTTCCTTGTAAGTTATTAATCGCCCATTAAGGGTTCTGACTCCATGCTACTTAGGCTAACACAGATATCGACTCTCTGGAAGAGGCCGATTTGGAGCGGGCCCGGGCCCTCATCCAGGCAGAAGCCAAGGAGCCTCGAGGAGCTTTACACCCGTCGCTTTCGGCACAGCCAGCTCCTCATGCCTTCACAGGCCCACTAGTTGAAGCTCAGATGGCTCTGTTTGCCGAGGGGGCCACGAGCATGACTGGTGGAGTCGACACAAGCCGGTACACTGATCTCTCTCGTGCAGATGATCCCAGCAAACTCGACGTAGAAAAGGCCGCTGTGGCTCTCAGGTACTCACAGCTTCGCCAGGAAAACTTGGCACTCATCGCCGAGTTCGGCAAGAACCAGTGGCTCATTGGAAACGACCTGCTCGAACGACAGCTCGGATCAGTCGAGTCACAGCTGCAAGTGGAGCGACGTGCCATTGAGCAGCTCAATGGAGTTCGCAAACGCAAACAGACAGACGCCGAGCCGGCTCTCACGTATCTCGAAGGCCGTTGGCGCCAGGGAATCCGGAATCTGGTGGATGTAAACCTGGCATGTCTCAAGCTTGAGCGCGAAGTCAAGCAGGCTAGACGCGAGTGACCGAGTGGCAGGGGTGATGCCACGGATCCCACTGATGAGTTATGATTAACGAGTAATGATTTGCAAGGCTTAACGTTTGATATACATTGTATGGCATGATCCATATAGAGACGAACATTTAGTGAAGTCCACAGGACACGCTATTTATTATAGATTCATAGAATGACATCTTTTGTGATACATGTAATGTACATACTACAGTTGTACGAGATGTCCAACTGCTATTGAGCTAGCAACGTACTGTCTGTTGCTAATGCCCAAGCTTCGTCATGTAGTGGGTCGTTGAGTCGACGGCGCGAAGACGAGCAGCAGCCGACTCGGGTGTCAGGTCTCGTTGAGGCATGCCGAGCATCTCGAAACCAACGAGGAACTTGCGAACAGTGGCTGAGCGCAGCAGCGGAGGGTAGAAGTGGATGTGCAGGTGCTCCACCTCGTCTTGCGACGGTGGTGTCGATGTGAACGACTGGTGTAGTCCCATGGAGTAGGGGAACGAGCACTCAAAGAGGTTGTCGTAGCGCAGAGCCACAAGGCGCAGAATATTGGCGAGATCAGCCTGTTCAGCCTTTGACAGCTGGGCCACATTGCCGACCTTGCGACGCGAAACAACCAGAATCTCAAATGGCCAAGTCGCCCAGAACGGCACGACCGCCACGAACGAGTCGTTGAGCTCGACGACACGGTTCTGTGCAACGGCAACAGAGTCATTTCCAACAGCCTTGTCGTGCACCGCCAGCTCCTTGCGCACGTAGTCCTCAAGCAGACCACGGCCATGCTTCTTCTTGTAAGCGACCATACAGTCGTGCTCAATTTGAGGCTCCTCGGGAACAGAGCTTGTCATCCACGCCTGTCCGTGAGGATGCGGGTTCGAGCATCCCATGGCCGCGCCCTTGTTCTCAAAGATCTGGCAGTACGCGATCTCGGGATCCTCAACAGCGCCCTGGAACACTTCAGCCCAAGTGCGCACGACGGCCTCAATTTGCGTCTGGTTCATTCGTGCCAGCGTCAGATCATGACGCGGGTTGAAACACATGACGACACACTTTCCCGTCGTCTGTTCAGCTTTGAACAAATCATCTTCTCCATCAGCCGACTCCTCCTTCTCCTCTTCCTCTTGTAAGCCCAGATCTGCTCTCGGACGCACCGCCGAAAAGTCGTTGGTGAACACAAACGTCTCGGTGTAGTCGAGATTAGCCTGGCCCTGTGCTCGCGTGTTTCGAGGACACAGGTAGCACTTGTCGTCGTACTCGGGACGGTCCTCAATTTGAGGCTGTTCTTGCTGTCCCTGCCATGGCCGCTGCGTGCGGTGTGGAGAACACAGCACCCACGAGTTGCGCAGCGGATTGAACCGGCGGTGGGCCTCGGTGAGAATTGTCATTGTAGCACCAAAAAAGCAGGAACTCAGGCGCGAAACAAAATAAGTCAGCAAGAAAACGAGCCAAGAAAAATTGGGGCTCGGAACAATTGTCGGATCACTGACGATCTCCGGCTACCCCTGACCGCGTGGCTGGCGCGGCTGTGCGCCGGAACCGCTGACCCGCCTGCCCCGCTGCTGCCCCGCGCTCCCCGCAGCCGGCGTTAAGGCACGATGCGAGTGATGTGGGGTGCAGTAAGGAAGACGAAAGGAAAACAAAAAGAAGAAGACGGAAAGGAATGATCTCGTTGATACTGCAGTCATATTGTGGTGAGTTACGCCAGAGCAATCTGCCGATCAGGTAGATCTCTTTAGGGGTATATATTGCCGTCTAATAGCGACTATCTTTTAAGGCTGTATCCTGTAGCTGTATAGCTGGAATCTCCGACTCATACCGACTCTGAGAGTGGAGGAACAATGCTGAAAATGAAGGATCAACAGTTTTATAAATATGTCTCCTCTGGCTCACACATCGATTGAAGCTCAGCCAGATCGACACCAGGTCCAAGGTTCTCAAACAGATCATAATGCTGATGCTCACTCTCTCATAACCTCAATCAGTATTGAGTACAACTGCATGAATAACAGACGAATGGAGCTCATCAATTACGTCAATTAGTTCGTCACTTACAGACAGACTACTCGCTACTCTTTACCGCACACTCGCTACTCACTACCCCTCAGTCCCTCACTACTCCTACTCTTTAACCACGGTTGATACTCATATTGCTAGCTAACGGCAGGATGCCAATTCCACCAGTACAAGTCTGGTCAGTGGTCGCTTAGAGCTCGACCGAGGTCGAGGTGCCCTCAGTAGCAGCAGCGGCAGCTGCAAGCTTCTCCTTGAGCGACGCCGACGAGCCACCCGAGATTCCAAGGAACTGGACCGAGAAAGGACGAATGGCGTTGAGGTAGACCCAGCGGGCACCGTTGTACTGGGGAAGACCAAGGTACAGGAAGAAGATGGTCTTGAACAGCCAGTAAAAGGGGATCCAGTACAGAATCGTCTTGGACCAGAATTCAACGACGCTGAACGCAGCGTACACCACCCAGTACGTTAGATAGTGCGTGTCGTCAGCGGTACTGCGCGACTCAAGAGCCACGAGCGAGTAGTAGCCGGGGATGACGAGCGTGGCAAAGTTGGCCAGCAGCTGTCCGATTCTGTGTTAGCCATGCCGGTGAACAGAGTCGATTGCGCCATGAGGAGAATCAATTGTGGCTGACAAGCAGGCATGGATCAGGCAATGGACCACTCAAGACAAGCGACTAGTGAAGTGACCGTCAAACGACTACTCAAGAAACAGTCAAACGACAACTGGGCAGCATTCACCCGTAGGATCGACGCTATCAAGTGTACAGCAGCCAGTCCAGAAATCAGCTAACCGCCAGCTTCCAGAGACTCAATCCATGCAATTCGACTGTCGCATCAAGTACAACGTGCCGCTACCTGAAGTACGCGCCGGTCCATGCAATGGCCGCGTTGCCTGCTCATAGCCCTCATATCGCCTCCCATGATGAATCCGCTATCCTGACGCTCCCTGACATGCCATGCCAGCACAATCGATTACTCCCGCGCTATTCCACCTCCAATCTATACATACCCTCCGATGTTGACGAAAATCAGCAGAAAGTAGACACCAAGTCCACCAAGGGCTCCGTAAGCCTTGGGCAGACCGATCTGGGCCTCGAGCTGACGAAGAGCCGGGTAGCTCTCGAGTTCCTGGGTTAGCGGGGCTCTAGTCATCGCAACACACGTACTCGGTCAATGTGGTTGATAAAGGCAAAAGCCTTATCCTGAAATGCGTAAAGCTGAGCAGACATTGCGTGGATACTGTTGAAGTAAGGTGCCGATACGCCTAGTTGCGATAGTTTATTTATGGTGAAAAAACAAGGGCGGGTAACCTAGCCGAGGCGCGATACCGCGCTGGCAGGTACAACAGTAGCAGCGTTATGTGGTGTACAAATAGCAATTGGGATACATGAGGTGAACGAGACGAGCTCTGGGGTGAGTGTACTTTATTTGTACAGTGGCTTCTCAAAGAAAATGCCGAATTTACGTCTCCATGCTGGCATTAGCTGTCGGCTGTTTCTGGGGTGACGCAATACATATGTGATCTGCGTGATGACCAGTTGAAACACAAGCCATTCGAATGAGGTTCAAAGCAGTAAAGGGAATGAAACCAGTCAGAACTGGAATTGTTTGCAAAGGATATTGCAATTGTATCTATCCCCAAACTCCTGGTTACGTATCAGATCATTGTGCTTTTAGATTACTGAGATGTATCAATTAAGAGATCAGATTGAGATTAAGAGATGTACCAGGTCGACGAGTATCAGATATTTCAAATTAATGAGATATACAAGATCAAGGGGTGTATCAGATAAATGAGAGAGCTGAGTCTACTTGATTCTTCATCTTTAGCCGACTCGCTGTAGACAGTGCATGGGCCATTTGTCTGTACCCCTGGTTCACCCCTGGTTCCTGGAGCATCTAAGCGGCTAAACGCCGTGGGCTCATGCACCAATTAGCCTCTCGTATTGTGACATTCGGTTTCTCCTCGCATCTCTATCTCCGGTAGAATGGGGCTAGTACTTAGTGACGAGTGAGATATCCACTACTGCACGGATACGACCGTGTTTTTCTTGGCGTTCATGGTGTCCAATTGAGTTCTGTTAACTCCAGTTTCCCAGCCAAATGGCCAGTCCTGCTATTAGCAGCTACCAGCTACCAGGTAACCAGTTAACCAGCTAACCAGCACATCATCTAGCTTACAACCTTTAGTTGAGAATCCCGATGTGTCCAACTTCTGAATTCATATCCGAGTCCATTCAACCAATTTTCCATTCAGCTAATTTCCATTCAGCCCAATTTCTGGCATATCACTCTAGAAACTTCCTACTCCACACCCCGCATATGCCGTTCAGCCACAACCCAGGGCCCTTATGTCCTCTAACAGCGCTAGTTGTAATACTAATCCTTTCGGGCCGATATCCGTGAATCTTTCCTGCTCAATGCGCCTATTCTATTAGTTTCCCCTGGATTCTCTTTTCCCTGACTACACTTCCCCCAACTCTCCAATCGTAGTTCCCCATTGCATTTCCCCAACTCTTCTCCGTCACTCTGCATACACCTTTGCAGCTTAGTGCCGTGGAGTATTTACCGAGCTCCTGACTGGGCTGCATCATGCCTTCCCCCACTTTTCTCCACGTTGGACGCTCGATTGAGGCGGAATTAAAACCTCCTGCGGTGTCTCCAAATTGGCGGCACCGGTACGGCCAGCTCAATCGGGGAGTGCCGGTAGCCGCGCTGCAAAAGCCCGAAACCTTGATGATTAATTATCCAGATAGAGGAGTTTTCAGACCAGTTACAAATAGCTAGAAGGCAGCATCCTAGTCTCTCCACCTCAACTCCCTGTCCCAAATATCAATTCCACCAGCTACTCATCTCTTCTCATCTCCGTATCACCTCCTGTTGGCCCTCCCTTGTAGCCCACGCAGTTTCGAGCGGCGTCCGATTTATCCGCACCCCCACCCCACTTTTCCCAATTAGGCACATGAACAACTCCGTCTGCACACGCACGTCGGGGTTACGCCATACACGGGGATAGCAAACGGTGTGGCCGCTGATTATAAATACGGCCCCCCTCGCTGTTTTCCAGCTCTTCAGTTGCTGTGCAATCCCATTGACCTAATTTTCCAAGTCAATTGCCCCGTTTCCATCTCTACATCCCCATATCACAATGTCTGTTATCCCCAACTCTGAGTACCGCTTCCTTGGTCCCACCGGTCTGCGTGTGTCGTCTATCTCGCTCGGTGGCTGGATCACCTACGGTGAGGGCAAGCAGGTCGAGGACGACAAGACTCTCGAGATCTTTGACCGTGCCTACAAGCTCGGAATCAACTTCTTCGACACCGCTGAGGGCTACGGTGGTGGTGCCTGCGAGACCTCGTTCGGAAAGGTCATCAAGAAGCTCGGCTGGAAGCGCTCGGACTTTGTCCTGTCCACCAAGATCTACTGGGGTGGCCCTGGTGTCAACGACCGTGGTCTTTCCCGCAAGCACGTCATTGAGGGTGTCGATGCCTCGCTCAAGCGTCTGCAGCAGGACTACGTTGACATTGTGTTTGCTCACCGCCCCGATGTCGACACCCCCATTGAGGAGGTTGTCCGTGCCTTCACCCAGGTCATCCAGGACGGCAAGGCCTTTTACTGGGGAACCTCGATGTGGTCTGCTTACGAGATTGAGGCTGCCCAGCACGCTGCCACCAAGTACGGCCTTATCGCTCCCGTTGTCGAGCAGCCCGAGTACTCTCTGCTGTCCCGTGACAACTTTGAGAAGGAGCTGCACCCCATCTTCAAGCACTACAACTACGGAACCACGGTGTTCTCGCCCCTCGCCACTGGTGTGCTGACGGGCAAGTACACAAAGGGAATCCCCAAGGGCTCGCGATACGACTCGGAGAACATTGGCAAGGACGCTTCTCTGCCCCACATCTTCAAGCAGAAGTTTGAGACCGAGAAGGGTAAGGCCGACTTTGCGCGCGTTTCCAAGTTCCAGACCATTGCTGATGAGCTCGAGGTCGAGATGGCCCCTCTGGCCCTCGCGTTCCTGCTCACCAACAAGAACGTCTCGACCCTCATCACTGGTGCTTCGAACCCCGGCCAGCTTGAGGCCAACCTCAAGGCTTACGAGATCCTGCCCAAGCTGACCCCCGAGGTCATTGCCAAGATCGAGGCTGCCTTTGACAACAAGCCCAAGCTGCGCGATGACTTTGGCCGCAAGGGCGAGTAAGTACTTTGGCCTTTCTACCGTAACTTCTAAAACAATAGATCCAAAAGGACCAAACAGAGCAAGCTGTAGACCACGTAGACGCCGTTGTCAGTCGTCAGTCAAGACCTGTATAAAACTCGTATAAAACTCGAACCATTGACTGCATTATACATGGCATTCTCAAAATTTGGCTTATATTATTGTATTTCTCATTGTATTTCTCATTGTGCTTGTAATTGTACTTGTCTCGAATCTTACTTCTATACCAGGGCAGGGATCCCCGCATGCACCCCTGAGATTCGCGTCTCTCTCTACTAACCAGGCATGCCCGAGATCAAAATCGCCCGGACTGAGGTCTCTACGGCCACGGACGCGGCCCAATGGTCGGCCGACGGTCACATCGGGCTCGTCACGGGACCCTGCGTTGTCATATTCGTACGTATCTCCATTGTAGTCGTGAAGCGCCAAATGGGATCCTTGTGTATGGTTCTAGCTACGCTCTGTACTGTACATTGTTGTACATCGCACGCTACGTGGTCTATGTCATGGTCTCATGGTCTGTGCTTTCGATTAATCGCCATTTCCACATCAAATTCCAAAGACTAACCAAGACGCCAGCCACCTCGGAGACTGACTTCCTCTACGACACGACCTCAACCGTTCCGATAGATAGCCTCGAGGGCATGACGGATCCTCTACGTACGTCTGAGCTTATCTCGAACGAACCACCTAACTCAGCTGATGACGACTTCTCCGTCACGGGAACAACAAGCGAATTGATCATCACCGATATAGCTTGGTCGCCAACTGGCATGTCTCGTCACAAGGGGTGAGCATCTCTGTACATGAGCTATTCTGTACTTTGTCGATTGGTCTCTTTACTAACAAAGATGCATTCTTGCTGCGCTCACGTCCCGGGGAGAAGCTCTTGTGTTTGCACCAGGCAGCTTCCCGTCCAAGTCTAAATGGAGTCTCCACACAAACCTTAGCCAACTGCTGGCGCGCGACGTGGGATTCACCGACCCGCGCCGTCTGCGCTTACACAGCATTGCGTGGTCAAGTGCAGTGACCTCGGATGATAAGTGGGGCTCGTCTTTCATTGCCCTTGGCTCAGAATCAGGCCATGTCTCCATCTACCGAGTCGATTCGGGCCCATCACTAACCTATGTCAACTCATGGGAAGTTCTGCCGGAATGGATCACGAGTCTCAAGTGGTCGACCGAATCTCTGGGTATCTCTGAGAGCCCTGGTCTGCTCCTCTCGGTTGGAGGCTCCAGCAACTCTCTGGCAGTAGCGCAGTTCTCGCGGGACCAGCAGCTTGATTTTGCTCAGTCGTGGTCCCTGCTCCAAGGGTCTCGCTTCTCTCTGTACACCGTTCAATGGTTCACCTCGTCTGAAAATGACAGCATTCTCTCTGTGTCACGAGCTGGTCATTTAGACGTATTTATTCGCCGCAACCGTAAGCCTTCGTGGGCGCACACCGGCACACATCTCCTGAAGAGCGCCCAGACAGCTGGAATCGTTGTTGTCGAGTCAGAACCCGGATCTTTCGGTGTCAGTGTCGTGTCTTGTCGCGGCCAGGTCGACAGCTTTTCGCTTGAGTCGAACACGGCCTCGTTGAGCTCATCGGAGGACGCCTCGAACCCAATCGCACATTTCATTGCTCGCCGACACAAACAGGCATCAGCTCTTGAGGGCTCCACAGACTCAATTGACTTCCACACATACGCAGCTGCGAGCCATCCACGAGGAAGCTGTGTTCTCATTGCGTACTCACCGACTCCGGCCGGCAGACTCCGCTACCCCATCCTATCTGAGCAGTCATGTCGCCTTGCTTTCGTGTCGCTTAGGGGCTCTGCCAAGCCCCTGCTGACCCAGCCTACTCCTGTCACTGTCGGCTCTGCCGCTTCTACGTGGTGGGAGATCAAAGCGTTGGTAGGGTCTATGCCGAGCGATGCTCGTCAAGCGCAACTCGACGGACTCCATTCGCACCTTCAAGAGCTCCACACGCAGCAGCTGGCTACAAAAAGCTCAAATGGTGGAAAGGAGAGCCATAAAGAAGATACTCTTGAGTCGGCGCTGTTCAGGGCCTTGTTCAATCCACAAATGGACACAACCAGGCTGCTGGGTCGGCTTGGTGACGACACTGCTCTTGCAATTCGGTTGGTCATTGCTCGCACGACGCTAGAATGGATAAAGAAGAGCCCGACGAATGTCACTGACATTGGCACCGCCATTCTACAGTCATATTCGAAGGTCGTCGAGAAGGACGCGCCATGGCTAGTACACACTCCCAGCACACGACCCATCACCATACCTGGAGGTTTCTTTGAGGAGCAGTTTGACTTTTCAATGGGAGATGTGGACTCTATTCCGTCTGTCTCGGGTCACGAGTGGAAGAGGTGTAGTGTCACACTTCTGCCGTTGACTGCAGTGCAGACACTGACGTGTTCCGGCTGCTCACGCAAGATCATTGATGCGTCACTGCTGCCTCAAGACCCTCTGCTCGCAGCAGTCTTAGCCGGCATTGACGTGTGTGCCTTTTGTGGCTGTCGCTACTATGAAAGATGACGTTGATGCAATAATAAATAAATAGAGATACAGGTGCGAAGGCACGTCGTGGGCGCCAGTCGATCACCGCGCGTTCTTCAACGACAGGTAGGCATTCCAAAACACGCCGATCGTCGAGGAAAACGGAATCTGAAGCGGCTTCGGGATGACCATGAAGTTGAGGAACTGGGAAGCTGGCCAGACGGCGTAGTTGATTGCCAGTGTTGGCAGGTAGACAGCCTTGATCTTGGCAAACACAGCAGCTCCGTCGCCCTTCTCCATTACGATTGCCATGTACGAGAGGAAGCAGGCAAGAGCTGAGTTAGACGGGAGGGACAGGACGTGCGGAACACTTACAAACCGGGGAGAATACGAGCTGGTCAGTCATGACCCGCTTTAGCACCGACAGGAACTTGTTGTCCTCGTTGTACATGCTATTGAGAAATGCGTACCACGGGGACTGGAAGAATGAAATGATGAAACCTGGGTTAGTTGATACAGTCAGTTGGGGAGTCAGACTCACCCCAAACAGAAAACAGGGCCAGTCGGCGTAAGCTGAACACCTCTGGTGGTGTGCGAGGAGGTAGGACAGGCTGGTGAGGATCGCCATCAAGGAGAACGTCCGGGTCGACGCCCAGCTCCACAAGATCATCATCCTCTTCGTCGAGAATGACGCGGCGCGGCCTGCCTTTCTCGAGGATGTACTTGACGAAGAACGGCGAGTGGATCGACTCGGGCTCGGGCTTGAATGCAATGACGGATCGCAGCGTCTGGGCAAGAATGTCCGCGAGGCCATACAGCAGCAAGTTCGTCAGCATCATGGTGAAGAGCGCATGTCGTGCGTAGAGTCGTGTAAACTGAAACGTCAGTCGAAGCAAAAAGATCCCGTAAAGCAGAATCATTCCCCAGTTCAGGAGAGGCACACGAAGCACGCGGTACTGGGTGACAAAGTCAACGAGCTGGGTCCGCAGCTCGCTGGCCCATGAGCGGCACCACGAGACAACGCGCGACACGAGAGGCTCTTTTGGCAGGGCAGCTGTGTTAGTTCACGAGAATGATGAGTTTGTGAGGGATTCAGCGACCGACAAGGGGTAACGTGAGATCAAGCGATCGAGATACCAGTCATCAGCCAGTCGTTCGGATGATCTGTGGCTGTCAAGTGAGGAAGTATAGTATGATGACAATGATACCGAACAGACAACCAGTCCAGAGAATAGGAACCACTGAGATTCACTGAGATTCTTGAGACTAGCTGGCTGCTAGTAGCAGACGACTCGGGTTCTCCGGCACTGCAACTGATCGAGCTGGTTCACCACGTGTATGTACAGCTTCACAGCTGACACATACGTGACATTCCAACTGCTTCACAACACTCGTTGATAGATCTCGGCTGAGCTTCGTGGCTTTGGCACGCCCCTAAACATGGCACGCCCCCAAACACAACAAGCACATCAAGACTTACCTCTGCGCACCGTCACCGGCGACGCGCCCAGCGTGCGGGGAGGCAGGATGTCTGGTCCCGACAGCGTAGGCATAGAAGAGTAGGGAGAAGGGAGGGATTAAAAGGAAGATATGAGGGGTTAGTTTGTAGTAGATAAGTGGTTGATGCAGTCAGGTGCAACGGTGATGGCGCGGCTAATACGAGGCAGGGCTGAGTATGTAGGGCTGGGGTGTATATGCGGCAAGGCGGCGAGGCGACGCGCGGTTTGGCGGGTGGTGCGGCAGTGAAATGGGAGGAGCAAAAGCAGTCACAAACGGGCATTACCCAATTGGGAAAGTTGCCTCGCGCAGTTGACTCTCTGAAAAGTCACTCTCTACTTCTCCACGCTGCCGTTGTCAATTCACATCACACCAACACTGCCAAAATGCTGATTCCCAAGGAGGACCGCAAGAAGATCCACACGTACCTGTTCCGGGAGGGTGTGCTTGTCGCCAAGAAGGACTTCAACCAGCCCAAGCATGAGGAGATCGACACCAAGAACCTGTTTGTTATCAAGGCTCTGCAGTCGCTGACCTCGCGGGGTTACGCTAAGACCCAGTTCTCGTGGCAGTACTACTACTACTCGCTCACCGACGAGGGTGTCGAGTACCTGCGCGAGTGGCTGCACCTGCCCGCTGAGATTGTGCCTGCTACCCACAAGAAGCAGGTTCGCGCTCAGCTGCCTGGTGGCCGCCCTGGCCGTGACGACCGCCGACCACGTGGAGGATTTGAGGATGGATACCGCCGCCGTGCCGACAAGGAGTCTGGTGCTCCCGGTGAGTACAACCCTCAGTTCAACAAATAAGCGTCTCAATGTGCCACCGTCATGACTTGCCCCCAAGGGGGCCTACAAAACTGCACAGGCTGTCGCGTGTACAAATCATGTAGCCGAATAATGGTTTTTGCTAGTAGCAAAGTAAGAAGTGCGAAGGAAGAAGGGCCCAGAGCACAGTAGAGGAAGCAGAAGTAGACAGAGTGCTGCGGTGTAGTACTGAGTACTGAGCACTGGCCTTCATGGAAGTGCTGCACGTTGAAGTTTGTATGCACTATCGGTAGACAGAGTCGATGCGGTGCTGTGATATATGACACCTACGGTATTGTATCTCTATGACATTGCCAGTGTTGTAATCTGAGTTCTGAGTGCAGCCAGTCTTGTATTCTGAGTGCAGTGAGTCTTGTATTCTGAGTGCAACTAGTACCAGCCTAAGATGTCAGTGTGTATGTTACCAGGTTAGGTCACTCAGGTCTACATCCAGGGTACTCCGTCGCTATTACTTCTACTACGGTATACTAATACTACTGTTTGTATCGTTTACTGCTGACTCTGCTATCTTAATAACTGCCATAGCTATTCACTTCAATATATTATCCTATTAATGCTAACCACTGCGATACTCAGAGGCTCCGCCGTGCTAGCTAGTTAGCTTGCATATGCAGGGCTATAAATGTCCACACCATAATCCATCTAACTACATGACACAATGACATGAACAAGAAAGTGTACGAAGAGCCTTGAAATTAAGGAGGACAAACCAAAGGGCCTACGAACATCAATTGATTGAGGAGATGGAGGAGTCATCAACATCTTACTGATGCGCGACATGCTGTGCTATGGTACCGCCCATTGCAACGCTAATGACTGTCGTACGACTATTGTGAATAGCCGCTGGGTCCTAGTTCAGTCAAAGCTCTTTCGGAGCTTCTTTCCGGAGCCTGTTTCCGTCCTGGCGCTTATTGGCGGCTAATCTGATGTTACACCGTAACCTCATGATCTCTTCAAACTAACCACTCTCAGCGTATGGAACTTTCCTGGGCAGTCTTGGCGCTGGTGTCTTGTGCCTCGGTGCCTGCATGTCTGATAGTTCTTTGTATTCTCCTTTGTGTTCTCAGAGCGTAGTGGCCTTGGTATGCCCAGCTTTGTATGCCAGGTCTGGGTGCCTTGCAGCTGGGATGACGTAGCTGTCGCCAGAGCTGCAGTGAATCCCTGTTCAATGCCCTATAATTAAACAACTGGGCAGGCGAGTCCGTATATGGAAGTTGAGGGGAACCAATTGATCTGGAAGGAAGCCAAATTGAGTGGTGCAGTTGAGTGGTGCAGTTGAGTGGTGCAGTTGAGCGGTGCAGTTGAGTGGTGCAGTTTAGTGGTGCAGTTGAGTACAATTGAGTGGTGCAGTTGATTCTGCTGGTGGATACTGCTGAGGCGGATTCTGCTGAGCCTGTCTACTCAGTCGAGTCAGTTACTCAGTTACTCAGTTTAACCTGCTAACCTGTTAACCGTTAACCGTTAACTTGTTCATTCGGTTGTCTATGACCCTCGTCTCACGGCTCTGATTGGAGCTAACTTGGCTCCATACATCGCACGGCGCTCTCGGAGCACCGATCTGCGGCATCTCTGCCTGCGCCGTTTGCAGCTGACATGGCTGTACTTCGTACTTGTCGTTCATTGCAGTTGACATCCCCGGATCACCTGATAGCTACCCCTCGTGCGTTATCCTTCAACGTCATCCTTGGCAACTCCCTGTCAATTCCTGTTCATTCCTGTTCATTTCCCCTGCCTCCCTGCCCCCCTGCTTCCCTGCCCCCTGCTTCCCTGCTTGGCTTTCTGCTGACTCCGCATTTGACGCCCGGCTTGGCTGCAGCGCTATTTTTAGCACCTTCGGCCCCAGCTCCCGGGTCTGGGCTTAACCTGGAGCCTTTGTGTGTGCGGGCGGTCTGCACGCGGCAGCTACTGCGCGGTGACTTTAACGTGGCTGGCTCCAGATCGTGGAGGCTGAGGCTGAGGCCGCGGTCTGACGATGAACTGCATGGATTGCATGGATTGCATGAGCTGCTGAAGTCTTGAACTTTTGAACTTTTGGACTACCCGGAACAACTGCCAACGGACCGCCCACTCGGCCAAGCCTCATGCAGCGCACCACGCGCGGCCTCGAGCCTCTGCGCGCCTTTTACCTTCGAAGCGGACCCTTGCTTTTTGGCTGCAAAGTGACGTTGCGCCGTTGATGCCGGGGCAAGGGCTCGTAGCCGGTCCGGGCAATGTTACCCTGGACGCAGCCGGCATCTGGAGAAACGGCCCATTTTACGTTTGAAATTAAAGCACTGCCAGAGCCCACCTGCCTTGTGCCAATTTCATCCCTCGCATCTGCCTCTTGTCCACCTCCTCTCCCAAATCATCCTATAAATCTCCCTCCTCCAAACCTCGCTACTTCCCTGAGGCCCTCGTGCTAACTGCTGCCAAGGCATCTCCCCTGCACCCTCGGCACAACCCGTATCTATCAGTGGACCCGCGCATCACCACATCAAGTCACGTTCACCGCAACTCGACCCCACTGCGGATCCTAGACAGCCGAGTTAGACAGCCGAGTCCTCAGAACCGTCCTTCCACACTCGCGTCCCGTCGTCACATTCTATCATGGGACGGCGCAAAATCGCCATTGAACCGCTCACTGACGAGCGCAACCGCTCTGTGTATGTGAAACCCGTCCTTTACACCTCCGCATCCCTTCACCCGTCTAACGCAGCACCTTTCTCAAACGCAAGGCTGGTCTGTTCAAAAAGGCACACGAGCTCTCGGTGCTGTGCCAAATTGACATCGCCGTCATCATCTTTGGCCGCAACAAGAAGCTCTACGAGTTTTCATCCTGCGACACCTCCGAGTTAATACGCAACTACGAACTGGTGAGTACCATTGAGCCTGAATCGCCTTTATACACCTGCTGAGCCTGATGTCCTCATGCTCCTCATGCCTGAGCTGCGAGCTACTATCGTAGTCGTAACTAAAGTGGCATCGCAGCTTGATCTCAAGTCAGATGCCTCCTCCCTCATCTTCCTCTCCATTACCTTCACATCCTCATCCCCCCCCTTCTCATTTCATCCTCTTTTTATTCTCCTTTTCACTTCTCCCCTTTGTCTTTTTACTTGCATCACTTCCTACTTCACGAACATTGCTAAAAATAGGCACAGCCCCACGAATCAAAGGGTCCTCGAGACTTTGATGCGGCGCGACGCAAGAAGCCGGCGACGGCCCGCGCTGGCCGGCAAGCTGACCACACGGCCAGCGTCACGGACGACGAGGGCGACGACGACGATGATGAGTTTGGCGATGACGACGACCAGATTAAGTCAGAAACCGAAGAGCCTCCCGTCCCTGCAGCTCCACAGACGCTGAGGGCCCGGCCGGGAAGATCACGCACCACACGAGCTGCGACGCGCACCTCGGCTCGTCGTACGACGCCTTCTAAAGAAATGCCCAATCCTCCGCTGGCAGCGACACCAAACGGGCCTCCTCTGGCCGTGTACCACCGCGCTACCAGCAGCGTCACCTCCATTGCATCGTCGGACAGCTACGGCGGCCCACATCTGCGTACCGTGCAACAGCAGGGCTACGACTACTCGCAAGGCTCGCCAAGGACTACAGTGACCCATCCTGGGCCTAACCAGCACAATCTACAGCCTGTCATGCCATATACGGGCCCAGGTAGACGCGGACATCAGCGCTCGGTTAGCAGCATAACAGACGTTTCGCCGTCAGTGACGCATTTGCTGCCTGCTCATCCTCAAGGCGCAGAGTACGGCATGCAGGGCGGCAGTCCAGCGGATGGATTCCGCCAGTCGTCGGAATGGGCCATGTTTGGCGTCGTGCCTCAACGGCCGCAATCTGTCGACATTGGCGCTACTGAACGGCGATATGCACAGGGCCCGCCCCAGCGTCAAATGACAATGGGTCCAGTCGGGACGCCAAATATGGGATCTATGCGCCCAAAGCTCAAGGTCCAGATCCCCATGGGCGACTCGGCTGAGAGCCAGATCAGCTCGTCAGAGCCCTCGCGCGATACGGCAGATCGGCAGGACGACAGCAGGACCGACTCTGGTGGCAGACGGTTAAACGGACCGCGCGCTGCTTCACACGGACCTCCAGAGCGGTCTGGAGACTCGACTGAGTCGGGGGCTTCTACCAATGACCAGCCGTCGAGCGTCGCAGGATCCGTCCCGACCATCAGCGGCACCAGTGGTCCTCACAGTGCGGGGCCTCACTCTGGCGGGCCCTGGGGTGCTTCGCTGCTCTTGCCTCCACCGTCTCCATCGAGTTATATCAATAACTCGGGCTCTGCCACGACTGGGCCCGGAAACCCGTTTGGTCGTCCAGCTCTGACTTCAAACGGTGAGCAGACGCCTCTGTCTGCGGCCCTGCCGTCCAAGTATGTCAATGACCTGCTGCCTTCGCCAAGCAACTTTTACGGCACAGAGTGGAACAGTTTTGGTCCTCCTTCAGCCATGGGCTTTGGACCTCCGTCGGCATTCCCACAGCAGCATCCGCATGTTCTCCAGCAGCAGCAAATGCAGCAGCAGCCAGTAGGCATGGGAATCTCTATTGGCTCCATTGGTACGCGCAATGCGCACCTGTCGGCTGATATGCTGCCGTCACCGCTGCAGTTCAACTGGCCGTCGACGTCGCCGGCTCAGGCCTCTCCCGAGGTGCGAGGCGACAAGAAGCGGGAGCCTGGCGGCGACGTCGCCGGAACCTCGAAGCGACTCAAGGTCGAGGGCAATCCTTGAGACATCCTTGAACGCATTGATATCTCGAGGGCAATCAGGACGGAAATCCCGATACCCTCGACTTCGATGGATTGCATAGGACAGTATTTATTAGGATTGTATATTTATTGGTTTCAGTCTAGTTGGACTTTCCCTTAGAACTAGGTATCGAAGCAATGCTATAGCTTCCCGGTTGAGCACTACAGCTCTTCACCGCTCTGAGTCTTCACCACTCCGGCTCTTCGCCACTACACAACTAAAGTCTCAAGTACTTAATACATTAAAGCATTTTTTACATCATATGCCAAACTTTTCGCCGTCTAAGCACGCAGCGATGAGGCACGTCGCTTGCGGATCTCGGCCTTCTCGGCCTTCTTGTCGTGGACACGCTGGGCAAGGAGCTGAGAGTACTCGGCAGCAGCGTCCTTCTGGGCCTGAGCGTTGCGCAGCTTGAGCGAACGCAGGTGTCGCTTGCGCTGCAGAGTCTGAGGAGTGACGAGACGCTGGATCTTGGGAGCCTTGGTGTAGGTCTTGTCGCCCTTGGTCACCTCACGGCGGATGACGTACTTGCGGACATCGTCCTCCTTGGTGAGACCAAAGAACTTGCGGATGTGGTTGGCACGCTTGGGTCCCAGGCGCTTGGGGACCGAGGCGTCGGTGAGACCAGCAATGTCGCTCTCACCCTGCTTGACAACAACGAGCGAGAGGACAGCGAGGTCGTTTCCGACAATGCAGCCGCGGACCGACTTACGCTTGCGCTCACCGTTGCGACGGGGGCGGTAGCACGAGTGGCCGTCAGCGAGCAGCAGGCGGACACGAGTGGGGTGCAGAACACCCTGCTTCATGGGGAAACCCTGCTTGTCGTTACCACCAGTGATCTTGAAGACGTAGCCCTTGAACTCGTCACCGAGAGAGTCTCCCTCGACCTCCTGGCCCATGCGCTTCTCGTAGAAGATGCGCACACGGTGCTCATCGTCAATCTCAATGAGCTTCTGGGTGCCGTTGGCGGGGTAAGCAATGTTGAGCTGCGTTAGCATACTGAAAAATCTGTCGTCAAAGGTTAGAGGTCCGAAGACAAGTCGACTAGCAGGCAGCCATAGCACTGTATACGCGACGGGTTCATAGATTCAACGTCTAGGTGTCTTTAAACGTCGAATACCACGTCCAATCTAGGCGTACACTTGAGCAAACTCATAGGCTAGGACAGCGTTGTTGAGTTGGTTGATTCGCTCGTCGGCGGTGCGTTTCGTACGGTGAAACATCTGGCGCTATCTGCTTCATCTGCTTGTCTTGTAGACCTCGTCCCACGTCTTTGCGAGCTTCATACCTTCATCTTGGTTCGCCAATATGTCGTATATCCAAATGAGTACAGAAACCACGATGAGTGCAATGATATTCAACCAAACGTGAGTCGCTTGACAGTTTTCCAGGGCCAGGGTGTGGACTGACATGTACCGCATGTGTGACTGTATTTCCTAAATGGGCCTAAAATGGACGGTAGCCCTGGAGGGGTTGCGGCTGGCTAGGGCAAGCAAGATCAGCCGCACCACTCGCCAGTACTCAACCATCAGCAGTGCCAGTGTTAGCCGACATGTCTACAGGTTATTGATTGTGATGGTATTCTGGTCCCTATAAGAAATAGTATTGGAGCTTAGTAACTCAGTTGGTTGAATGAAGCGAATGCTAGTGGTAGTGGAGATATTAGGCAGGCTGATTTGATGGGCGCGGGGGACTCAGAGAGGAGAATATCGGCGAGCTGGCCAAGCTGGTGCTCTTTATGAGTGCCAAGTAATGTTAGTAGACGATAGTACGTACGTGGTGTCTTATGTTAGCCGAATAGTCTGAATGTATGCTGGAGCTGTGAGACCTTTTGTACTCACCGAGTACTACAGTACAGGCCACATAGAACCTCGACAAATACCTATTCCCATAAGTGCCTACATATACGTTTGAAGCCCCTCATATACTCATAGATGCCTTTTATGTAGCTTGACTCTCATCTCGCCTGTCAGTCTTTCTCTCTTTACTCTTCCGCTCTTTACTCTTTCTCTCTTCAGTCTATCAGTCTTAATTTATTTCTCTCGGTCGTCCATGCAGAGATCGGCATCCGTCTATGCACGGCCATGCAGGTCCTCGGACTGTGTGGGTGCATTAGGTCGCGGGGAAAGTAGCAACATTGGCTCCATCAGGCGCGATGGGCCGATTGGGGCTGATTCAGAGGGTACAGGGGTGGAGAGGGATGCGTAGGGGATGCAGCGGTGCAGATTTGAGTTGGCTGTCAGCGCAACGGTCCATAGGCGCCCTCCCGGCGCCACAGACGGCATCTCGGCCGACTTCGGACATGAGCCGTGGAGCGCGGGCTACGGAAAAGTGGCGTGATTTGCAGCCATGGGCGCTCGACACTTTATAAGCAGCTCCACCGTTGAAATGTCGCCCCGCACGCTGTCTCTGACCACGTACCCCACATAAAAGATGGTCTTCTTCTCACGGTTCATGCCCTCGGTCAATATGCTCATAGGTGTCACGGCCCTGACCTTCCAGGTCACGGTGTTGTACCCATGGCACATCAAGCTCGACGAGGAGCTGCGCATTCTCCAGGCCGAGAACGACAAGCTCGCCGATGTGGTGCTGGACCTGCGCCGTGAAGCCCTTCTCGGCGTCAAAGCCGTCAAAGCCAAGAGTAGCTAAAGAGTAGCTAAAGAGGAAGGGCCAACGCATCGGCATATCCTTGGAATCCCCCAAAACGCATCCCAACGACTCATCGACTCATCGACTCAGTTGACCCACGATTCATGCGCTTACGACCCCTCATTAGAGCCGGCACGGCTACCAGGAATCTCTTGGCAGTCGACATCCATCTCATCTTTCCATATTACAGTCGACTACTGGATATATCTGCGTATAGGCGTAAAGACTAGATAGCTGATACATAGATCGCGGTATCTGAATCTGCACTGAACTGCTATTACTGCTGTTAATCAGTTACTCTGTCTGCTATTGCTGTGTTACTGCTGGCATCCAACTCGCTTCAACTTCGCCTCGTTTCTGTATTTTTAGCACCTAATACGATGGCCCTGGCATACTCTCCGGCGGAAAAGACGTGGGCGGGCCGTAAGTTGGCCATGGTCGTTGCAGCACACATCCTGATGAGGACGTACGTGCTGTCGCACATCCCAGAAGGCGTCCCCCGCGCTTCGGTCGGGTTCGCCGGGTTCCTGTTTGTCGGCATCACGCTCTTCCGCACAATGCAAGTCCGCGGCTGGAGCTACCGGTGGGTGATGGGCGCTCACGTTCTATGGGTGCTGGCGACGTGTTTCTGGGTCGTGTTTGGAATGGTGACCATTGCATTTGTCCAGCGGGAAGATGTGCACACAATTGTTTGGGACGCACCGCACCTGGAGTCGGACGAGTTAAGCACTCCTGAGCCATTGAGAGGCCTGGCCCTCTTGTGGAACCTGAGGCAGGATATAGCTGTGACACTGGCCCTCGTGTCTGTATTTTGCTACCTAGCCTGGTCGTGTGTCTCAGTAGGCCGTTCTCGTCACGACTACGGCATGCCGCAGCCGACAGACGAAGCTGATTCCGCTCAGTCCTCTTCTTACGAGCTCCGTGAGATTTAAGTAGAAGAAGGATAGGAGAGTCAGGAAAGTAAGAAGTAATAGCCTACTAAAGTAATAGCCTACTAATGAGCTGAAGGCTAGATCGAGAGCCTATAACCATCGTACAACCAAGAGCCCGTGGGTCATATCTGCCACAGAATTCTCCACTGAGTTCAGCCTCCACTATTGATCCATTACTTCATTTGCCAATCCATCGACTCCCTTCATTTCAATGGCTAACTTCTTCATCTCGAGGCAGCGCGATGTATCCCTGCCCTTGTCACGCGACCGCTGGAATCCCCGCATATCTCGCATTACAGTTGAGATACCGCCTGCAGTTTCCTCCAATCAAATTCAGTACACACAACCTTAATTTGAGGCATCGTCTCACTTAGGCATTGATATTTAGACCATGTCACTTACTTTTGCCGATTAGACTATCCTGTCGACAGTTCGGCAGCTGGGTACCACCACCTTGCATCCTCCTCTATTGTGGTCATGGCTATAGCATATTCACAGGCCGAGAGGTCGAAGGCTGGCCGTACGTTGGTCCTAGTTCTTGCAATCGGTGAGTTTCTGAAGTACTTTGTGGTGCCTCACATCCCTGGCGACACTCTTCCCTTCTTGACTATTTATTTGACGTTTCTGTGTATCGGTACCGTCCTCTTCCGCACTATGAGGATCCGTGGGTGGAGCTACAAGTGGGTCCTCACAGCTCATATCGTGTGGATAGCGTTAGCCTTCGGTAATGCTGCTGTCCGATTGCTCCCTATCCTCATGGTGCATAAGGCCCCTCTAGCCAAGGCATATGCAAAGAACTCGAACCTGTCACCGGAGCTTGTCAATGACCCAGTAGCACTGAATAGGTACGTCAACAAAGTTAAGACCGCTTGGATCGTTAAGGGTCTTCTGTTCAACGCGACTGTAGCGCTTGCAGGTTTCAGCTACATTGTGTGGTCCTGTATCTCGGCTGGGCGCTCTCGTCACGACTACGGCATGCCACAGCCGACAGACGAATCTGATTCCGCCCAGTCCTCCTCCTATGAGCTACATGAGACTTAAGTAGAAGAGCAGCTGGAGAGTAAGGGAAGTAAGAAGTAATAACCTAAAGAGCTAGAGGCTAGATCGAGGAGCCTATAACCTACAACTAAGAGCCGACATCAGAGCCCGTGCTTCATATCTGCTACAGCATTATGTACTGACTTGAGTCTCCACTAATGATCCATTATCCTTCATTTACCAATTTATTGTCTCTCACTCCATTTGAATGGCTAATGGCTTCGTGTCGAGAACGCATCGCGATGTATCCCTGCCCTTGTCACGCGATCATTCGGATCCCCGCATATCTCGCATTACATTGAGATACCGCCTTCAGCTTCCTCCAATCAGACTCAGCACACACAATTGCGTTAGCTCGACAACGGCACTCTACGTGTGTTGTTTGAAGACCATCCTGTCCACTCACTACTGGGCGGTTGGAACACTGCCACTCTCCTTGAACATCCCCCACTTTGATCATGGCTAAAGCATACTCACAGACCGAGAAGTCGCGAGCTGCCCGTACGTTGGCCCTCGTTCTTGCAGTTAGTTGGCTGCTGAGGTACTATGTGGCGCCCTATATCGCTGGCAAAACGCTTTCCTTCTTGACTTCGTATTTGTCGTTTCTGTCTATCGGCATCGCCCTCTTCCGCACTATGAGGATCCGTGGGTGGAGCTACAAGTGGGTCATCAGAGCTCACGCCGTGTGGATAGTGGTGGCATTCTGTACTACTGCTGTCCACTTGTTCATCATACTCATGGTGCATAAGGCCCCATTGGCCAAGGCTTATGTAAATTCGCGGGACGTGCCAGAGGATATTGCCAATGACATAATGGCGCCTAGTAGATTGGCCAACAAAGATAAGATCTATTTTATCGCTAGGGAGTTCCTATTAATGGCAATTGCGGCGCTTGCTGGTTTCAGCTACATTGTGTGGTCTTGTATCTCGGTTGGGCGTTCTCGTCACGACTACGGCATACCCTCGGAAGTTCCCAGTGACGCCGATTCTGCCTACACCTCCTCCTATGAGCTCCGCGAGGTCCACGAGTGATGTGTGAAGTAGGAGAAGGAACAGCTTTTAAGAGCCTGGAACGATAGCCTGGAGAGCCTGGAGATCGACGAACCAAGAGCCTAGATCTAAGCCTAGATCTAACAGCCTTGATCTAACAGCCTTGATTTAGAAGCTAATATCTGAGAGCTGTGATTCATGTACATCGCTGTTATTCTCTATTGAAACCTTCAGAACTTATTATCCACTTCTTCAATGTTGATCGTTTGTCGTCTCAAGATTAGCCTTCACACCAATCCCTGCCCTTATCAGCTGACTTCTGCAATCCCCGCATATCATCGATTAGAGTTGGGTGCCACCTAAAAAAGCGACCTTCACTCAGACACTTTATCACCAGGTGATATGGGCATGGCCTCGATTAGGTATTGATAGATCAGTCGTCGACGTTCGCAGTCGGCCACCATTGATCCTTCGAAGCAATGCTCACTCGCATATATGATGTCATGGGCCGTATGGGATATACACCGGAGGAGAAGCCAAAGGTACTCCGTACGTTGGCCGCCATAATTGGAATCGTGGCGTCGGTGTACTTGTCGGACGCTCTTCTCACTGAGGATCAAATCCGTTCCTTGACTACGTGCATGTCGGTTTTCAGCATCTTCGCCTCCCTCTACCGCATTCTGGAGGTTCGTAACTGGAGCTATGAGTGGATCGTCAGAGCTAATGTCATGTGGATAGTCGGGACATTCTGCGCTACTGCTATTCCGTTGTTTATCATCGGCGCCGTGTCTATATACGTAGCCTCATCCGAGGCTGCCAATGACCCTCTGGCACCCGAAAGATGGACAGACATATTAAAGCACGGGAGGATCGTCGTTATGGTAGCGATATGCACGATTGTAGTGCTTGGGTATTGCTGCTACTTTTTGTATCTTTGCATATCGTTTGGTCGGTCGCGCGACGAATCTGCTCCGCCAGCATACACCCCTCAACACACCGGTTCAACCCCTCCGCCAGAATACACCCCTCGAACCGGCTCGTCCTCTTGGCCCTTTTGCGACTGTGATATATGCCTGATTGCTCTTCTTAGTGAACATCAGTAGCTCTAATCGACTCTGCATCAACACGGATGATCTGGACACGCAATAGGAGTTCCTCACTTACACTTACACTCCGTGATGTGAATGTGTCATCACTATTGTTATACTATCAATTGTATCTCCCATTGTGCTATATTTCACATGCACCGTAACTAACCTGCAATCTCAGTTTCGCGGCTGAAGATTAGCCGCATATGGCTCCAAGTATAAATACGACCCGAGCGCCAGTTTGATGGTCCGTGCTTACATCTGCAAGCTGCGGTTTCGACTTAATTACCGAGATATTCAATTGACCGTAGCATCGACCTACGATCCGTGTTGTGTATTCTACTCTGTCCGTTGTACTCGACAGCTGAAAGACACTTCTCACCATGGCAGTGGCGTATTCAGCGAGTGAAAAGGCGTGGGTTGCGCGAAGGCTGGCCATCGTGGCTATAGCTTGTACGCTACTGAGCTCGTACTTGTCGCCTGCAATTCCAGCAGGAACAGCCCGCGTGCTGTTCAGTTTTTCCGGCTTCATGGCAATTGGCGTGTGCCTGTTTCGTGCCCTCGAAGTGCGTGGCTGGGACTACAAGTGGATTGTCGCTGCTCACCTCGTATGGGGATTGCCTACACTGCTCGGAGTTATCAACCAGCTGGTACTCCTTGCGTGTGCTATTTCGCCCGAGGTGTCACAACTCATCATGGGCTCTCCTGACCTACCTTCTCAGCTCGCCAACGACCCACTGCTCCCTCAAAAGGTCCAGAAGCTCAAGCTGGCTTACATCCTCAAGCATCTGACAGTGCTGACGATAGTGCGGGCTCTTGCTTGTGTGTATATTGGCTGGTCCTGTATGTATATCGGGCGCAATCGTCGCGATGTGTCTGAAGTGGGTGATTCCGAGCCAGTTTCTGCAGAACCCAAGGAAGACGCCAGCTCCACTGCTACAGGCACCTCCTCGGGCATCTCCTCGGGTACCTCATCCTCCAAGGTCTCCGCTTGAGCACAGGCTTACGTCTGAGTTCAGGAGTGCATGTATATTGGTTGTATATTGGTTGTACTCGTTTTGCAACCCACGCTTAATGACCCTCTCATTTCCACTTGGCACATGTTAATTCTGGTGTATGGTCAATGATGTCTAATGTCTGATTCACGATGTCTAAAGGTAATTTAATAGTTGACGTTTGATGCAATGCTGACGCAATGGCTGATGCATGGCTAAACGGTCTAACAGTCGACTGATTCTGATGGCCAACAGTAAATCGTCTCAGTTCATCGTACAACACTCAATCGTCTAACGTTCAATGACTAGTACCAATTACTCGTTTAACATCTAACTCCTTCACTCTCTCCTTTCACCCCTTCACCCCTTCACCCCTTCACTCCTTAACTCCTACCCCTACCCATCGCATATTATCGGACTTTTCTTCCCCTCACGCGCCGTCCGCCCCATTAAAGTTTGACAGCCGCATACGCCGCCACTTACACTGCCTTTTAATATCTCATTATCTCCCACTGACTGCCTTCCTTGTTTTACACTTGTTTTACACTTTTCCCGTCACTTTTAGACGCTGCCACTTATAACCCGTGACGCCGTATCCGAAGGTTCCGTGTACACTATGTCTACCGAGTACTCACAGGCCGACAAGTCGCGAGCCGGCCGCAAGCTGGTGCTCGTGTTTGTCGCTTTCTTGCTACTGAACAACTTCCCGCTTGTCATTCCCGAGGGCCCCGTTCGCTACTGGGTCAGCCTCCTTGTGAGTGTCCCCCCCTTCATGTACCTTGGCATCACGCTTTTCCGCACCCTCGAGATCCGTGGATGGAGCTACAAGTGGAATGTTGCCGCGCACATTGTGTGGTTGCTGCTCTCGGTGCTGTCCGCTATCGGCTACATGCTGTTCATTGCCTTCTCATACACGATTGGTCTGTGCAAGCAGATTGCCGAGGCTCCTGAGACTGTGCCCGCAGAGCTTCTCGACGACCCTCAGATTGCCGAGGCCTGCAAGCAGGTCAAGTTCATTTCCAGCATGAACCCGGAGTTCGCCAACGGCACTCCGTTCTTCGCCGCTCAGCTCGTCATGATGGTTGCCGGCTGCGGCTACCTGCTGTGGTCTTGTATCTCGGTGTTCCGCTCGCGTCGCGACTACAACCCGCTGCCCTCTGAGGTGTTCCTCAACGACGTTGAGTATGACGCCAACAAGCCCACTCCTCCTCCTCCCAGCTACGAGGAGGCTTAGACTAGCAGTGTAGCTGGCTAAAGGCACACGACCAGAGAGCTGTCTGCTGTCGCATCAGCTAGCTCTGGCTTATAATATTAATGGATTATCGGATGTACCGGTTAGGCTCAGTATACAAGCGTTGGGCCTGCAACCTAGCCAATGTCACCTAGTAGCCTAGTAGCCTCAAACGAGCCTCAACTGGTAGCCTCAATTGGCAGTCTGTAATCTCAAAACGTCCAATATCTCCTTCAAACCTCATTTCTAACCTCATTTCACCCATACTATCGAAGTTATACAACACTATAGTAGCATAACTGCCAACATCCACACCATAGCAGCGTACACACGATACATAGCGTGCACAACACCCATACAATAGATTGGTAACAGAACTCACAGAGACCGGCACTTTTGTATAACCTTCGCACCTGACGTATAACCTTCGTAACCTTCGTACCACTCCAGCAACAATGGCTCTGTGCCTGGCCCGTCCCGTGCCATGCCCACGCCATGCACGGACCCGCCATCCTGCACAGCCGCGCCTCCCATGTTGGTATATGTGAATCTCCACTACTTGACTCCGATCTCACTTGTACTTGTTTGCTATCGCCTGCGCTCTTTTGCTGACTCGTCCTTTAACCTTCGTTTCGAATCCTCGTCATTCGGCTGTCTTGCGCGACAGCCCCTGAGCGACAATGGGCGATGACCTTCCGGTATGTATTGTACAGCCCCTGAGTTAAATCGGGTGAATCCGCTCAAATCGACTTGATTCCTCGAGCCTTCAACCCCGTTCAACCCCTAACAAAGCGCTTCCCGACGCCTGGAGAGACGTTCGGCACGGGACAGAACATCCCGCAGCGCGTGGCGTCGGGCCCGCCTGCCATGAGCCATTCATATCCCGGAGAGGACTACTTCAACGGTGTTCCTCAACCCCCACGACCTCGGTACGCTTCGTCAAACGGCCAGGCGCCTCCGGCTCCATATCCGCCCTCTAACGGGCCCTCATTATACGGCTCCCCAACTCCTCCACCACAGCAATACCCGCCCCAGGGCGCTCCGCAGCACCACCAACAGCACCGGCATCACCACCAGTCAGCGCCAGCGCCAGCTCCTCCGTTCACGGGACAGCCGTTTGGCCAGCCCGTCAGCGCACCGCCCGGAGCATCGGGTCCGGGAAGCTACCCGGGAGGCGGTCGGGCCCAAGTGCCCATCAACACGCCCGAATCGAACCTTCGCTCGTTGTTCAACGACGTCGACCGAAACCGCAACGGCTACCTCACGGAATCAGAGCTCGCGTCGGCGCTCGTCAATGGCGACTACACGCGGTTCAACCGTGAAACGGTCCGATTGATGATCCGCATGTTTGACCGCAACGGCGACGGCGCTATCGACTTTGAGGAGTTTGGCCAGCTCTGGCGGTACCTGCATGAATGGCGCAACATCTTTGATCGCTTCGACCGCGACCGCAGTGGCTCCATCAACCTGCGCGAGTTCTCCACAGCCCTCACTGCCTTTGGCTACAACCTGTCGCCGCGATGCGTCGAGTACGTATTCTCCGTCTACGCGAAGCGTGACCGCGCAGGAGTCACCTCCATGTCCTTTGACATGTTTGTCCAATCATGTATACACCTCAAGAGCGTCACCGAGTCGTTCAAGAAGTACGACACCGATAGAGACGGGTACGTGACGCTCGCCTTTGAGCAGTTCCTCGTCGAGGTGTCTCGCTTGAGGTGAACAGCAATGGGATGGACTTCCTGGTGATGTCACCTCCGCTTGGCCACTTCCCTCGACTACCTGCTCTACGTTGATTCATGCCCAGCTATTCACTCGCTAGAGTTCCCTTACGGGATCGTTATCTCATTACATAAATGCTAATGTATCTCTACACCGGTCTAATATGCCAATGTATCGTACACCGATCTCACCTCCAGAGATTTCAATCACTCCTCATCGAGCACGTCTCCGTCAGATCCGTACAATCGTGACGCCAAATCGCCAATGATACCCAGATCTCCCTGATCAATAAGATATCCACGGCCACCAACATAGCTCAGCAGCACCGGCAACAACACAAGACTGTGCGACGCAGCCGCCAGCACCAGAGCAAGCCACATGCGGAAGTAGTACACCTCAAAGATCTTGGACTGCGTGAACGCCAGAACCACAACACCAATGAGTTTTGTAAGCGCAATGCCGCCAAATACCGAAGAGCCAACTGTGCACAGAGCGCTGAAAGAACGAGCGCGCTTAGCAGCAGACGAGGTTCCAACGCAGTCGACACGCTGCGTATACGTAAACGCACGCGCGACATGGATACAGAATTCAATACCGATGCCAACGCAAATCACCAGATTCACGAGACTGACGGCGTTGAGGCTCACACCCCACGCAACCATGAGGCCGCCAACATTGCACACAATCATAGCGACGACCAACACAGCTACCAGCGCAGTTTTGATCGAGCCGAGGAGAACAGCACTAATGACAAACACAATAGCCAGCGCGCTGCCGACGAGCTTCAGCGTATCAGTCCATATCGTTGCATACTGAGCAAAAAATATGTAGAAGCTCGAGTACGGGAATGTAGGCACTCCTGTCTGCTCCTCAATCTCACCGGCTATTCTCCTTGCAGAGGCGTATGCGTCAATAAAGTCGTTCTGCGACCGCAAAGGATTGTGTGAGGACCTAAACGTGGATGCCTTGATGCTTCGTACGCCATCGTCGTCCGTCGCAACAGCAACAGCGTTGGAGTACGGCGCCTTTCCACCAAGCGGACAAGGGTCGGAAGGCGCAGTGATCCACAGGTCAAAGAAACGCAGAAATTCGTCACCTTCAGGAAACCCATCCATCATCGGTGTCCAATTTTTTCCTTCTCCAATGTAACATATGTCACACTGGCGTGATGAGGCATAGCCGTCGCATAACTGTGTCTCATTTGTACCCTTACGGAACCGACAGCAAGTGTCGAGGTCGGGATTTAGCCATTGAAAGAAATCATCAATCCAACTAGCGGCCGGATCAATGATATATGACGTGTCAGGACGCTTGCGTTCTTGCTCCAAGATGTTCATGAGCGAATACTCTTCGCATGAAGTAAACCTCCCACACAGTGCCTGCTGTCCCGCTCGTTCCGTCATGTTCACGTCCTGGACGACAAAATAAACTGGGGGGCCCGAGTTGAAGTAGTCGTAGAGATCGTCGAAATACGGCACGAGGTAAGAATCAGCCGGAACCGCGAGGCGCTGGTCAAGTCCGAGCTCGAGCTTGGGAAGCAAAGACACGGATACAGCCAGCCAACCAAGGAAGAAAGCAATGACAAATGGTCGTGCGCCGGATCCTAGACCCAGTTTACTGCCTGACTTCGCGCGGAACGGCCCAGCGATACGCGCGCGTACAAGATCTCCCGTCGTACCCAACAACCAAGGGGCGTACACGCGTTCGACAAAGTGGGTCATCGTCCACTTAGACGCCGCAGGATCGAGATTAGAGTCGAGGAAACCGCCCGGTGAAGCAGATATGCCTCCAGCCCCCAGTCGTTGAATGCGAGCCGCAACAATAGAGTCATCGTCATCCTCGTCCTCAGAGTCCCCGGAATGAGGGGCCAAGACAACCCATGGCAGACAGTCGACACGTCGTTGCTCTACTCGAAGAGCGTCAAGAGAAAGAGCAGACACAAAGAGCGTTAGCTGCAGCATCGAATTGATGACAACTGCTCCTGCCGAATACAGGGCAAAGTTCCGAACAGCGGGCATTGTGACGGCGGCGCCAAGCGAGAAGGCCGCAGTTTCGCAGAGGGTCGACAGTAGAATACTTGGACCAATGTGCCCAAGGGCTCGGGCTACTCGGTCTTCAAGGGAGAGGTTGGGATGTGAAATGTTGACGAGCTCAAGCTCGTGAGAGAGCAAGAAGATATTGTCCACACCAACAGCGAGAATGAGGAATGGTATGACCTCAGCAATGATGAGAGTCGCCTTAATGCCGAGAAATGAGCAGAGGCCAACCGATGCAGAAACAGACAAAAGCACCACAAAGACACCAAACAACCCTAGGGAGAACTTGGACGAGTGGACAAAAAACGAACCAATCGTTTCGTAAGTGTTGCGAGGTTGTCCGCGAAAGCCTCTACGTACGCTGAGCTTAGAGCGCTTTCCACTACCCAGAGCGAGCGACGCGTAGAATAACATAAACACATAGGAAAGAATGACGATCTTCGCATCGGTGTTACTTGACTTGTTGAGCTCCTGCTCCAGTGACCGTTCGGTGTTGAACGACACTCGCAGGCCGCGCTCGGCAGCTTCTTCCTGAACTTCTAGTAGCACTCCCTCAAGCTCTTTCTCCCACGAAGTAGCCAGTTCAAGATAGAACGGGCTCTTTAAGTTGTTAACAACCCACGTCGACACAATCGCATGCGACTCGAGAACGTCGTCCGAAGATCCCAAACCAAATACAAGCTCTTTTTTAATGGGCTGCTGGAAGGGAGGGAGACAGTTGACGGGCGAGTTGGCGCACGAGCGAATCTTGGCCTGCCAGTTGGAGTCTGGGAGCTGGTTGATGTCACCCGAAAAGTACTGAGTGAAGGACTGGACAACGCAGGCTGTTCCTAGGGGGTTGAGGCAAAGTCTCTCGAGAGTCGTTTCGGGATAGTACCCTGTTGCAGGCACAACAATGTCGTGAATGCGCTGCTCAACGCCAAACCACCACTCGACAGTATCGTAATTAGCCAGCACAGGCCCCGTTTCGTTGACGAGGTAGATTTGCTCAGAGCGATAGAACGGCCCAAAGTTCTCGTCGAAAAACTGCTTTTCAGCATACTCAATGGATTCAGGACTCACCCAGAGATTGACAGGGTCGAGCTCTAGCTGAAAGTAGAATAGTCCTACTGATAGAAGTGCTACGAAGAGCAGAGCAGAGCCAATCACAAGTCCAGGGAGAGTTGCGCAGAACCAGCCAAGGCGAGTGAACCAGTCCTGGAGCAGCGAGTTGAGTGAGTAGGGAGCTAAGAGCGAGTCAAAGGCATAGCCCTGGACAAACATCGAGGGCCGCTGGAAGAAGTCGTCTTCATAGCCTTCGTCAATGCCGATCTCGTCGTCGGACATGGGGTCTTGGGGAACCTCGAGCGAGTCGTCAAGGAGCAACGCCTCGACACCCTTTGATCGCTTGTACCAGATTCGAAAGTAGAAAGCGCTGGCCACGAGCAGTCCTGCAATGTACAAGCCCAGGACAGACAGGGAGAAGCACCCAACGCCCCAGAGGGAGCACGAGGGGCCTGACGCAATTGGTGCGAGCTCGGGACAGGAGCCAGGGCAGTCAGCACAGGCACAACGATACCGATCATCGGGATCATTGCACAGGTGCATTGTGGTATTGTCCCTCACGATTCCGTCGGCCTCTGAGTCCCACGGGAAGTTCATCTGGAACGGCGAGCCGCCCAGAAGCGGCTTCTCGTCTCCTAGAAACTTGAGAAACTGCGTGTAGTTTTTTGCTCCACCTCCAATGAGGTCCATGGCAAACCCATTTGTGGCGCCGAACTTGACTTCTTTGCACGAGTCGTAAAAGTCCGACGCTTCAGCAGGCTCGACATAATAGTCGAGCTCCGTGACGATCTCCTTCTTTGACTGCGATGTGCCCGTTTCGACAATATCGACAAACATCGACTGGTCCGGAGAGCATGTGAACTGGCAAAAGAAGTGGAAAAAGTTCTCTTTGCAGGCCGGACAACTGGCAATGATGCCTTCTGCTTTGCGAAGATTCGACTTTAGTGCAGCCACCTGGCTGTCATCGCAGCATACAGGGCCCGCCGCGAACAGCTCGGGTCCACAAATGTCAACAAGCGAAGCTCTCAGCTCCTCCGAGGGCTCGACAGCCGCAATATTGGCAGGACATGGCAGCTCAGAGCCAAAGAACGACTTCTTTCCACACTTTGTTAGATTCAGGGGTACCACTAGCAAGCAACACTTACGTTGCCATACAGGGCGCAGGTTCCTGGCTGACGCACAGTCTCGGCAGCAGCACAGGCGCTGGCGACCAGGAACCACAGATGCCGCAGATTCATGAATTGTGGTCGACTGGATAGCCTGGATGGCGGTTTCTGGTTGAGACGGCTTTGGTTGTCGAGAACAGGTGTATTAGGGTAGCGGCAGGGTCCTTCCCAGATAGGGTGTGGGGAGAGTCGAGATTAGAGGGAGGTGAAGGAGAAGTAGAGGTTACGAGGTAGACCTCGAGTAAAAGTTTAGTGGACTTGAAATGACGGAGTAAATATAGTAGTATGGGATGCTACGTGAGAGTACTTTGATATCTGGGTGCAAAAATAGCTGGTACTACTGGTTATGCTAGTGAAGTATGGCTCTTCGCCCTGCTTGGTGTACCTTCTGGGTATTTCCCCTTAACCTAGCTCTACGCTTTTAGCATAAGCCCTGGCCCTTTAAAGTCCTTGACTATATAATGACCAGGCCTTGTCTTATTTATAACCAATCGATCTTTTATCTACCTTATTTGTGCATCTAGTAGTTGGTTCACCCCTCTGGGCCCTCCAGGCCCCTCGGAACCCGCTGAGTTCCTCATAGTAGTGTTCTACTCTGCAGAGCTCTGTCCATCAGCCGCTTAGGCGCAAGGCAGAGATACACGCCTTACCCTGAAAACTATCTAAGAGACTAGTCTATTATGACTGACATTTCAACAGTGCTAGCTGGGGAGCTACCTATATCGTAGTCTCTCCTGACTTGTATTAATGGTGTCGTCACCCATACCGTATCGTAGTCTCTCTTGACTTGTACTAATGGTGTCGTCACACTATCATACCAGTTTGTTATGTAGCTAAACGTTAGAACTTACAAGGACAAGGGTGACTTATATACACAAGGTAAGACCAGCACCAGATTACTCAACGGAGGTTCATTGGCTCACATACTCGTGTCCAAACACTAGCCTGCAAGCATCCTCATCGAGAGTAGTCATCACGCATGTCCCAATGTATACCTAATCCGTACGCATCTCAACAATGAGAGAAAATGGGCAAACACGAATGTGGATTAAGGTTTGAGGACTGTAACTGTGGTGGCACAACTCAGCTATTCGAGTATAGATGATAGGTTATGATAGCTTATCATAGCTTGTGACAGTGGGAATATATGCCGAGTTCCTGCGCAAAGCTTATCTGCTAAGCTATCTATAAAAAGGGTGGTTCAGTGTCCGCTTTAAACTAACACACTATTACGCAATGGATTCAGACGAACCGCTCACAGTTATTGTCAGAGTAGGGGCAAACGGGGTTAACACGACTACGCTATGTTACAGCTTAGGACCCAACCAGCAGAAGGAAGATATCCTAACATCTCTCGATCGCCAGCTGACTGGTAAAGTAATGTTTGGGATCAGGTTCACTCTAGGTGATGTACTTGTCGTTGTTCTCCAGGCTAGAAGCTTGAGTCAGTATAATCCTGTCATATCGATAGTATCCAGTTTACTCGGGGTACCGAGCAAACAGTATTTGGAGCCACAACGTCCCATGACCGGTGACAATCCAGTGTGCCATATTATCGCTATAGAAGTTGGTGAGATGTCGAGTTACTGTTATAGGTGTTATGATGTCACCTACGACGAGCTGTGTAAGATAGCTGTCGATATACGTGAAGTCTGGGCACGTAGAGGGGACATCAGTGGCTGTTACTTTTTGAGTGGATACGCGGTCATATGTGGGCATCCGATCAATGCCGTTGGAGCGAGGTTCAGTGTTGATATTACGAGTATTTGGCCTCTACTGGGCGTTCTGGGGCAAGCCGCGACGGAGCTGCGTACCATAGGTCAGGCTGGTAGGCCTGATTCCTACACTAGTCTTGGTCCGCCGCAAGTAGTTATTGTTTGCTCTGACCAAAACACTGACAGACGTAGGTATGGAGCATCGCCTACCGATGCGTATGCTATCAGTCTAAGCAATGCTGCTGCTAAGGGGGTGGACGTGCCGAAGACGCTGTCACACTGTCTGAACGTCTCCCAGCACCTGTGGTTCAGGGCAGCAGGATATCCCCCAGTGTACGTGACGAGGGACGCCATACCTAATCGACGGGATTTCCACAAATTTTTTGATCCTAACATCTTCGTGATAATGGTGCACCCGCGGCACGAACGGTGTCTCAATGGACAAATCGTGTACCAAGTCTGCGTCGATACCTATGAACCTCGACGCTTTCAGTGCTGTGCTAGTGATGGGCCCTTACCTCGTGACCTGGTCACGGGGGTCTTCGGTCGGCATACATCAATGAATGGTGTACATTGTTACAATATCGTATTGGGTAACACTTGGTATTTGTTATCTAGCGGCCAGAAGGAGTCCTGGCATAGCCACGACTGGTGTCAGCAAGTGGGAACTATGGCGAATGATTATGCACGTTGGGGTTGCATACCGAAGTTCGACGACGTCGCGTTGTACAACAGGCACAAAGCACAGGTAATGGCAGAGGCACGAAAAGTCGTGGCCGTGGCTAGCATGAGTGTTGCGGCCTACAATATGTCCAACTTCAACTAAGCTGCTAGACCATCAGTTGATTCAGCGTTGGTCTACCGACGCCGTTTACGATTTAGAAAGCCGGCTTGCAATATTACGCGGAAATACGAGCAGGATAGGTTGCTTGACAGTGCACACTGTATGCCTGTACCTAGAGCATGATCTGGACAAAGTAGTCTAAACAGCAGAAGAGCCCCATGCTCATGCGTGCAGGGTTGATAGTATAATAGTACCATACAAGCATATGCGGTAACGCGAGTCGGCAGGCGCAGACGCAGCTCATCAGCCCGCGGAAGCTTGGTGAGCCTCGGCAGGCGTGTATTCTTTGGTATAAAATGGGGACAAAACGAGCCCCAGTAGTTGAAGTGGAATGCTCTATACAAAACTCATCACTTCTTCTCTCTACGCGTTTTGTAGCCCCCTGCTGATGTCCACCACCTTCCGCATTTTCGTCCCGCCTATAGGAAGCGGCCTAATGCAATCTCCCCGCATGCAGCCGCGTGCAGTTCCGAGCCGAGGTTGAACGCTCGGCCGAGACGCCCAAACCAAACTCTCGTATCAGCGGGTGCTGGCTCCGTGGCCTGCTCCGCCGCGCGCTGGGATGACAGGCGCGTCGCTGTGATTGGCCGGCGCTGATTGGCCCAGGTTTGACTCCAATCCGGACAAACCCTCATTTGCATCGGCAAAAGTGGGGTGGTGAGCCCCGCGTATAAATACCGAGGGCTTCCCCGGATTTCACCCTGACTTTTCTCTTGACTATTCTCTTGACTTTTCCCTCAACTTTATATCAACATGTCCAAGGAAATCTCGGCCGAAGAGGTCAGTAAGCACTCGACCCCCGAGTCGCTGTGGGTCATCATCGAGGGCAACGTGTACGATGTCACCGAGTTCCAGAACAAGCACCCCGGTGGTAAGAAGATTCTCGCCCGCCACGCCGGAACCGACGCTACCAAGTTCTTCCGCAAGTACCACGACGTCAACAAGGTGCTCAAGACGGTCGCGCCCAAGTTCAAGATTGGCAGTCTTGCCGCCAACCCCACGGCCGCCGATATCCCTGCCAGCGCCGTCGTGCCTAACAACACGGTCGCCCCGCTCGGCCAGCAGCTCGCCCAGTACGGTGACATGATTCCGTTTGGTGATCCCACATGGTACCAGGGATACCACACGCTCTACTACAATGAGACGCATGTGGCGCTTCGCGACGAGGTCCGCAAGTGGGTCGAGGAGGAGATCGAGCCCTACGTCGATGAGTGGGATGAGGCCGAGGAGATGCCCAACTCGGTCTACAAGAAGTTTGCCGAGAAGGGATATCTTGCTGCTCTTGTGGGTCTCAAGAAGTACCCCACCGAGTACACGTCGAACCGCCTCAAGACGGTGCCTCTTGACAAGTTTGATGCCTTCCACGAGTTTGTCATTCTCGACGAGCTGTGCCGCGCTGGTTCGGGCGGTATTGTGTGGAACCTGACTGGTGGATTCACCATTGGCTCACCCCCCATCTTCAAGTACTGCCAGGACGCTGTCAAGAAACGTGTTCTGCCCCAGATCCTCAGCGGTGACAAGCGCATCTGCCTTGCCATCACCGAGCCCGAGGCCGGTTCTGATGTCGCCAACCTCACCACCACTGCCACCAAGTCTGCTGACGGCAAGCACTACATTGTCAACGGTTCCAAGAAGTGGATCACCAACGGTCTGTGGGCCGACTTCTTCACCGTTGCCGTGCGCACCGGTGGCCCTGGTATGGCCGGCATCTCGATGCTGCTCATTGAGAAGACGTTCCCTGGTGTCGAGGTCCGCAAGATCCACACCCAGGGTATGCGTGTGTCTGGCTCGTCGTTCATCACCTTTGACGACGTCAAGGTGCCCGTCGAGAACCTCATTGGCCAGGAGAACAAGGGTTTCAAGACCATTGTCACCAACTTCAACCACGAGCGTCTTGGAATCATTGGACAGGCTGTGCGCTTCTCGCGTGTCCTCTACGAGGAGGCCACCAAGTACGCTCACGTTCGTGAGACGTTTGGCCAGAAGCTCATCAAGCACGACGTAATTCGCCAGAAGCTTGCCAACATGGCTGCCAAGACTGAAGCTGGTCAGGCCTGGCTCGAGAGCATGATCCACCAGTGCCGCGACATGGACGACGAGGAGGCCATGATGCGTCTGGGAGGTGCCATTGCTGGTCTCAAGGCCTTTTCAACCATCAACCTCGAGTTCTGCGCCCGTGAGGCCTCGCAGGTCTTTGGTGGTCTCTCGTACACTCGTGGAGGCCGTGGTGCCAAGGTCGAGCGTCTCTACCGTGAGGTCCGTGCCTATGCCATTCCCGGTGGTTCTGAGGAGATCATGCTCGACCTGTCGATGCGCCAGTCGCTCAAGGTCCACGAGTTCCTCGGTGCCAAGCTGTAAATACAGTATGAAGATATGAAGTATGAGTTGCAGCAGGGAAAGCTCACAATATTAGCCAAGTTATAGAATAAGCTGATGAATTGTAAAGGACAATACTAAGTTGATAGATTACACTGATGAGTGTAAGGGGAACTACAAGTGAGTAGCTGATGAATTGAAGCGCCGTCTCTGATCCCTGGCTTCCAGAGCATCACTTCTTCACTCAAATAGTGATTAATAGCTCTTGAGTTTATACTATGGTTAACGTTAGTTATTTAGTATCATTGATCTCGAGTTCCGCTGCGACATCACTTCACGATAGTGGCAAGGGTCACTCTCCGTGCTAATGTCCAACTTCACGAGGAAGAACCTGGACGATCTGGCAGATTCATCAGCCTCGTACCTGTCACCGCTGTCAGTAATAGCTCACATAGATCTCGACGCCTTCTACGTGAGTTCTCTCAGCTGTCTCGGCATCCAGCTCTAACTCAGGCGCAATGCGAACAGGTCCGATTAGGCCTACCACCAGATGCTCCAGTTGTATGTCGGCAATGGAACGCTCTTATAGCCGTGGGATAGTGAGTAACAGGTCTCCGAGTCGTCTGTACTTGTATTAACCCAGCGGTGCTCGTAAATATGGAATATCGCGTATGATGTCTTACCAGGACGCCGTCAAGGCATGCCCTGATCTGGTTGCTCCGCATGTCGCGACGTTCAAAAAGGGCGAAACAACATGGAAATATCATGAGAATCCCGACGTCGACAACTACAAGGTCTCTCTCGACCCATTTCGTCGTCAGAGCAGGAAGATCTTTCGCATATTCAAGTCACAGTGCCCGACTCTCGAGAAGGCGGGGATAGACGAGACTTTCTTTGATCTCGGTCAGGTCGTACGTCAAAGGGCCCTCGAGCTCTTCCCAGAACTTCAAGATATCGAAGCAAACGAAAAGCTTCCTCCCGTTCCAGACAAGCTTCCTGACAGCATAAAGTGGATGGGAACGCTGTTCGACTCAACACCAGACACTGCGGCTCCTACAGAAAGTACCGAGTCGACCCCAGAGCTCCCCGAGGAACTCCAGTGGAAAGATAGCATTCTCACTGCAGATGAAGAAGATGCAGACGAGAGTGCTAAGCCAGAATCACAACCCCCACTGGTAGGCCCTCGTCCAAAAGACTGGGATGACATGATGATACTACTCGGGTCAATGATAGCGTGGGAGATCCGGCAAAAGGTTCACGAGGAACTCAACTATACGTGCTCCGCAGGCGTAGCTCGCAACAAGATCCTGGCTAAACTGGCAAGCCCTCGCAACAAGCCCAATGGGCAAACTGTTGTGCTCAATGCTCGCGCAATTGACTTCCTCAAAACATGCGAGTTCACCGATATCTGGGGTCTAGGAGGTAAACTAGGTGATCAGGTGGTGGAGGTTCTAAATCTACCACCGAAAAACTCGATTGGTCATATTCTGGACATTCCACTACTACAACTCCAAAGGAAACTGGGCCAGAAAGTGGGAATCCGTGTGTTCAACTTGGCCCGTGGTAAAGAACCAGGCGAGGTCGTTATGCGAGTCAACATTAAATCGATGCTATCGGTCAAGCAGTTCACCTCTCACCCGCTCAAAACACGTACTGACGCACACGAGTGGCTCAAGGTGTTTACGTCTGATATTGCTGGTCGACTGGTCGAACTTGACGAGGAGACGGGCACTCCTTACCGACCAAAAACTGTGGCTCTCCAACTACGCCAATTCAGGCCTAAGCTTATATCACGGCAGAAGCAATCACAGTTCAGTAAGGTGTCACAGACCTCTACTTTCGCCGACACTCAACAGCAGCTCTTCGAGGCCAGTTGCTCCCTCCTCCAGATGATGCAAGCTGAAGCAGGTGAGTCGCTGTTCCCGTGTGCAGCACTTAGCTGTTCCATCTCCGGTATCATACCAGTCGTGGATTCATCTTCATCAACCATCGATGAGTACTTCAACAAGCGGAGGAAGACAGATACGGGCGCCGAGGAGGTCGCAGAAGAGGCCGAAGACTCGCTGTTTGTAAGCGAGAAGATCAGCTGTGCGCGGTGTCGCAAGCGCATCGATCAGGAGCAGATTGACGAGCACATGGACTGGCATTTCGCCAAGGATCTTCAAGACCGTGAGAACGGCACGAAGTCCAAATCGGCCAGTACGTCCCCTGTTAAACCGAAAGCTTCGTCGTCAAAGAAAGCAGCTCCCACGAAGAAGAAGACTGTTACGAACAATGCATCAGTATTGAGCTTCTTTCAGCCTAAGAAGCGTACAGGCGCGTGACTGGTGTTGCTGACACTCCAGTAAGATTAATCTAGCAAATTAATAAATACATGCCTACCTAGGACCTAGGAGAATAAATAATGCCGGTCGGACAGAGCAGGGCTGGCAGGTATCACCACTCAGGGGGAACCCACACCAGCTTGTCGGGGTGGATTTGAAGATAACCTTTGGCCTCCCAGTGAGATATGATGTCGTCTACAACGACATTGTCAACATCAATGGCATACGTGCCATCTGACTGGTGTTTGAAGAAACCCAGTGTTTCGAGGCCGAATACAACATCATCGAAGGTCATGCCTGTACGGGTCGACAGGGTCGAAATCGACAACGAAGACACGTCGGGATCTTCTGAGCGGATCTTTCGAAACTCGTAACAGAGCGCGTTTTTCCAATAACTTGTATATGACGCAAGGCCGAGAGTTGAGAGCGGCTTTTCAGGTGTCCCTGTTGTCTTTTCTGCTCGTGACAAAAGATACGATACTTGTATGAGGAAGTTACCGTAGCCCTTACGCTGGGCTGTGGGGAGTGTTACGATACACGAGACATTGTGTCGTGGGGCGATAGTAGAGTTGTCAGAGGAGCCGTGAATAGGGGCAGCTGGTACAGGACCGAAATGGTCTTTCTGTTTCGAGAAATATCCCACGAAATGGCAACCCAGCGAGTCGTTTTCAGTCAAAACGTAAAACATAAAAGGCTCGACATCGTAGTAGAGCGTTTTCGAGTCCAGGAACAGCTTGGCCATAAGGCACAGGTTCTGGCAATAGAGAGGCATTTTAGCACCGTCGACTTCAAATATGCTATTGGAACCGTGACGGTAGATCTCTGTACCAGGCGGATGGCGGAACGGGCACTTGAGAGCATGACGACGAGCTACAAAGTCGCTGCCCATGTATTTGAGGCAGAACTCGCAGATGCACAGGGTTGAATGCCGCGAATACTCCTCGGGATATGGCGATGTATACCAGGTGTCGATTTCAAAGTGGGAGATGTGAATGTTGCGGATTTTCGAGACTTTGGCGCGGGTGTAGCTGAACTGATCGATCAATGATCCGTTAAGAGGTACTTCATCATCCGACTCGTACGACTCGCGAAACACGTCATTGAACCGTTGCTGATCCGCAAGCCCAGGAACCGTTTTCGAGGTGTCGGCATCAGCCCCGGAGATGACCCCGCGGTACGGCTCAGCATCGAGTTCGTCGACCTCAATTTCGTCGTCGTCGTCATCATCGAGCCCGCCTATCACGGGCGCTGACGATTCACGAGACGACGGAGGTGCAGAAGACAAACGCAGTCGCAGCTTCAATGCGGTTTTGCGGTTGCGAGGGGGCCTCTCCCAGATTGGGTATTTGCGGGGACGACCTCTTCCGCGCTTGACAGGAACTGTGAGGCCGCGAAGATGCCAACTTGGCAGCCGTAGCGTCACTACAAGCCGCGAGGGCTCGGAGACGGGTGGTACAGGTACGTTCGGAGAAGCGTCGAGCCGGTTCTCGTGAGCCTTTGCGCGGATCGCGAGTCGTTTGGCGCGGTTAATCGATGCACGGCTTACCGGTTCATCATAGTCGGCTGCTGGCTCGTCGGGATGGTAGCCGGTGTACAGCTCGTCGAGGTCCGTGTCACCGCTGAGTAGCTTTGACCAGTACGCGTGACTTTTGAGCGGGTCTATAAGAGGTCCCTTAGGCGCCGCCTGTGTTAGTATTGATCATGTAAGTACAGAAAGTACTCGCCTTGCGGACAGGCCTTCGAGGACTCAAGTCCGCGGGCAGTCCCGGGTCGGCATGGGCCTGGCCGGGACTCGCGCGGACCGACGACGATCGCGTCTGACGCCGTGACATTTGTGCCGGCCGTTGTGCCGGAGATGGGGGTGGATCAAACGAAAGTCAAATGCAACTCAGGGGACGCGATTGTGGGGTTAGGGCTGTGGGGTGCCGCTAAGGCACAAACTCACTGAAACTCATTTCAAATGCTCAATCTCTTTGAAACGACACAATAGCAGCTCGATACCGCGACACGAACGACTCGTGCAGGAGACATTGTATTACTGGCTGTTTCCGCGCTCAGGCTTTTGCCGTTGTCGAAGCCGGTTATAGACCTCGACGACATGCCAGAACCCATTGGATTCACCGGCGCCGGGCTCGATGAGTGTATCGAACGACTGTACCGGCGCGAGTTACTCCCCGAAGTGACGGTCAACGCGTTGTGCTCGAAAATCAAAGAACTACTCATCAAAGAGAGCAACGTTGTGCACATTTCGGCTCCAGTGACAGTCGTCGGCGACATCCACGGCCAGTTCTACGACCTATTAGAGATCTTTCGCATTGGCGGGTTCTGTCCCGATACAAACTACCTGTTTCTTGGAGACTACGTGGACAGAGGACTGTTCTCGGTGGAGACGATCACGCTTCTCGTATGCCTCAAGCTGCGCTATCCAACGCGTATCTACCTTATTCGCGGCAACCATGAATCGCGCGGTATCACGCAGAGCTACGGATTCTACACCGAGTGCATGCGAAAGTACAACTCGGCAAATGTGTGGTCCTACTTCACTGACATGTTTGACTTTTTGACGCTGTCAGTGGTCATTGATAACAGCATCTTTTGCGTGCACGGAGGACTGTCGCCAACCATTCACTCGGTCGACCAGATCAAGGTCATTGACCGGTTCCGCGAAATCCCGCACGAGGGTCCCATGGCAGACCTCGTGTGGTCGGATCCAGATGACTCAAAGCCCGACTTTAGCCTGTCTCCGCGAGGTGCTGGCTACACATTTGGAAGCGCCATTGTGGCCAAGTTCCTCGAACGCAACAAAATGCAGCACATTCTGAGGGCCCACCAGCTATGCCAGGAGGGCTACGAGGTGCTGTTTGACGACAAGCTCTCGACCGTCTGGTCAGCACCAAACTACTGCTACCGCTGCGGCAACCTGGCCTCTGTGCTCGAGGTCAATGTCGACGGGTCCAAGTTCTTCAATGTTTTTGATGCTGCTCCCGAGAACGACGAGCACTCTCTGATGCTCAGCGACGATCCTGCCTCGGCAGCTCTCCAGGGCTTCCCTCAGCCCCAGCCCGTCGAGTACTTCTTATGACCGAGTACTCATAACCCGAGTACTTCTTATGACCCGAGTACGTATAACCCGACATGAAGCCATGATCCGCTCTACCTCCTGATAATCCTCGTCTCAACGCCCTCATCCGCTCACGACAATGTAATTTACCGCAGTCCCCTGCCTAACGAATCCCAGCTATAAAGCATCCCGACTCCGAGCATTAAAGCAGCTGAACCAGAACCAAACCAGAGCACTGAACCAGTGCGATCTATCATCTCAATCCGCTCCAACTCATTATCCAGCTCACCACCCATCTCATTTAATCCTGCCAGCTTACCGCTCCAACTCAGTTATTGCTACTTATTGAATTTAAATACGCATTTCCCGTTGCTGCCAGAGCTCATCACATGCATAAAGTGGGCACCGTTTACGCGGCTACCGAAGGCCCAACACAGATCCAGGAATTTTATCGATCCGCAAACGAGCCGGGGTGTTGCCGAGAATCCGCTGTTTCTGAGTCGATTCGCCTGTTTGTTTGACAAACAGATCATACAACACGCTCGTTGTTGTATACTGTGTGCGTCATTGATACGACAAGCGTTTCTGGGACCTGCTCATCACTCGTTAAACTCGCGGCGCCTCCTCCTTCGTTGACCTACAGTCCTGTTTCGCCCCATTCCTTCCAATCAGCATGCCCCTCCTTCTCATTGACTCCTACGACTCGTTTACCTTTAACCTATCGACATTGATCGAAAAGGTGACGGGTCAGCGCGTAGTCACGATCCGCAATGACTCTGTGTCTGGAGCTCAGTTGCGCGAGATCCTTCCACTGTTTGATGCTGTCGTCGTCGGTCCGGGACCTGGTTCTCCGGCTAATCCATCCGATATTGGCGTGTTGGCAGACCTGTGGACTCTGGAGTCTGATCAATTGGTGCCCGTTTTTGGCGTTTGCCTCGGCTTCCAGAGCCTCGTTGTGGCCCATGGCGGCGAGATCCACCGGCTTGAACTCATCAAGCACGGTCAGATCGGCCATATTGGCCACACGGGATCAGGAATCTTCAAGGGCGTCCCTCAGGACTTCCCCAGCATTCGCTACCATTCGCTTCATGTCAAGAACATCCCCGACTGCATCGAGGTGACGGCCAGAATCGACGCTGCTCGCGATCCCGACGATCCAGAGGAAGTCATCATGGGTGGTCATCACAAGACTAAACCCTTCTACGGCGTGCAGTACCATCCAGAGAGTATCTGTTCCAAATACGGAGCTGAGGTGTTGTCGAACTTCTGGGGCATTGCTCAGGAATGGTCTCGTAAAGTTGGACGAACCGTGAAGGCCGACGTTGAGGCCTTCCGCGCCATTGAAGGAAAGTACAGCATTAAGCCTCTGCCCCTCGTAGAGTCGAAGAGCTCCGAGACTGCCAAACCTTCTCCCATCCTCTACAAGCTTGCAAACACGAAGCTGTCACCAGCCGACATTTGCACTCGTCTAGGAGCTAATTTTGTCCTGTTGAACTCAGCTGCACCGCCCGGTCAGCGCTCTATCATTGGTGTTCTTGAGCCTGGCGTTACAAACGTAATTACCCACTACACTGACTACAGGCCAGACTATGGCTTCATCTCAAAGTGGCAGGATAACTCGGAAGGAACTTCGTATGACTCGCAGCTCGACCGTAAAGAGATCCAGCTATCGTCAACTGGAATCTGGGGTTTGCTGGCAAAGTACATGGCTCCGAAAATCGCCAAGTTCAAGAATACCGAGATTCCAGCGGGTGCAAAGTTCGTGGGTGGCCTTATTGGTTACTTCACATACGAGGCGTCTGTTGAGGCCGGTAGAGCACGCGCCATGGCCGTTGGCACGCCAGGTGTCAGTCCGCGACCTGGCGCGACTCCCAAAGAGCACTTGACTGCAGATGTCAACCTCATTGACGTTGAGCGATGCATCCTGCTCGACCACGAGTTGTCTACAGTTCACGTGGTCTCAACTAAGGCCGAAGACGAGGCTTGGGTCGACTCAATGACTGCAAATGTCGAGTCATTTGCTCCCCTAGAGTCAACGCCTACAGCCCTAGGCGGCAACCCGCCTGAAGCCGAGCTACCCGTTAAGGAGGAGTACATTTCAAAGATTCAAGCTGCTAAGGAGTTCCTCAAAAGCGGTGATTCCTACGAGCTCTGCTTGACAGGACCGACCAAGCTCACCTTTGATCGCATTGTTGACCCCTGGACGCTGTACCGCGTGCTACTTCACCGTAACCCAGCGCCTTATTCATGCTTCATGAACATGGCAGATGCCATTCTTGTTGGCTCGTCCCCCGAGCGATTCATGTCGTGGAACCGCGAGGGAGTTTGTGAGTTCCGCCCTATTAAGGGAACTGTCAAGAAGGGCCCCACCATGACGAGACAGCGCGCAGAGGAGATTCTCAACACGCCCAAGGAGCTGGCCGAGAACTTAATGATTGTCGACCTAATCCGACATGACCTCAACC